>CM051025.1:69094068-69806568 GCA_027627225.1 Congeria kusceri
ACATATGTCTACATTGCAATGGAGAAAAAAAAGCTATGTATGATACATAATGAAAAGTTTGCTATTTTACGGTTGCTGTTTCTTCGATGATATCAGTAAAATAAACCCTCAAAATTGGGAGCCACTACAGTGTTGACCCTATTTATTATTTTAATTTAAGTATATATTAATTCGTATTGGATCGAAATAATATACATGTGTATTTGAACTGCATTTCAGGTTGCGAATAAGAAAAGGTAAGGATACTGAAAGACAATATCGGCCAATTATTTACGAATATGAATTTACTTTGCAATTTGCATAGCAATATGTTAATATGTTTATTAATGTTTACTATCTAAACTATGTTTCAAATTCAACAAAAAGCGTGTATTGGATGTAAACCAACTAATGGTGTTGTTTTTGTGAGTTTTTTTAAAATCTTAAAACATTCTTTTTAAACACGACAATGTTAACCAGAACGAAGGTCTCGGATACGCCGCAAAAGAAGACGTCAAGAAGAAAAACTGCAACCTGGCCCTAACATCCGGATAAAAAGAAAGAAGTATGGACATTATTACTGTAGATCTTTATAAATCAATACTCGCTGTAAATTAGTGAGGTAATTTAGCTAAACTATATATGTTTAGTAGTTATTAAATCGCTTTGTCGGGTATTGAATCTCGGTTCTGGATGTATCTTTGAAAGTTGATTTACGTATGGAGGCTCAAGCCTTGTGACTGTCAGTTTACTTTTAGGCGTGTATTACATTTTAAGCGTTCAGACTACTGACCGTGGTACTCTGGGGAAAGTAATTTAAATGTTTCTTGCGCTACAGTCGCGTTTAAACTAATATTTTCAGATATCCATACACCCCACACACCTCTCACACTACTCATCCCACATACCCCCCCCCCCCCCCCAAAAAAAAATTTCCACACACCTCATACATCCAAGTCTTGCAGAAAACATGACGTTGGTTTGCAAACGGACATATCCATCCCACAAACAAAGGATTTCAACAAGGGTCTAGATACGCGTGATACTTCTATACAGGCGAAACCAGAAACCAAAAAAATTGGGACTCAGTATTGCTTCGCCATAAAGCGAACCAGTTCCTCGCAGACGATTCCAGAAACCAAAACAAGTGAAACGCAAAAATCCCTTTTCCTCGACAAAGACGTACAGACGGACCCACCTACGCGTCGTTCTCCTGAACGTGAAACGGTATATAACTACTAAACATTTACGGATTACATAACACATTAATTATAGCTTATATACTTCAGTTTGTATATTTATAACAAAAGAACGTGTTTTGAACCAGTGTAACCAAATGTCTTAGAATGTTATGTGCACATTCTATATGTAGTTATATCGTACACAACAACATGTGGCCAGTAATGTGTGACAAATTAAATAATTTATTATTATTATTTCATTTACTTTTTAATATTCATCTAAACCATTTTGAAAAACACGAACAATAAATCAATTGTCATTATTGAATGTCCCCTCCAAATGCATTATAAAAAAGTATGTACTCATGAACCTTTGTGTTGATCAAGTTCATCTAATAGTTTAAAACACGGGTGGATTTATGATTTGCTTTCGATTTACACAGAGTTATGCTTATTTGCTTCTTTTAAGGAGAAACGTTTACCATCTCCAGTGCCAGAGCCTGATATAATTGGTGAGAACCATTGTTTTGCATTGTCTTGTTTAAAATATAAGGTAATTCGTTTTTTTGGCCACCTGCCCTTAATACCTTACAATGGGCATCTCCATTGGTAATGCTTTAAATTTATAAAACGTATTCTGTATGTTTAGTTCATTTCCTATATACTCGTATAATTGCAATGTTTATTACGTGACAACTGTGTAATGTTTAAGATTGTCATATCAAACCGTTTGTAATTTTAACTTTACTAGGTCGTCTTTGTTGCAAATTACTGAACACTTGTGATGGCAACGAATATTCTAATAATGAAAGCTATTCGACTTACCTGTTTATGAGTATAATTTAATTACGCGTATTTAATACAGTATTTCTCAGTTTTGGTCAGTACCTTCTCAAGTACACATAATAGTTGATCAAAATCAAAATGGACCCATCAGCATATTTTTTAAAAGATGACTGTTGTTATTGTTAATCCCGTTAACACCTATGTCATATTTGTTAAATGATCTACCAAGACTCTACTTTCTTCAAAGGCAAGCAGGTGTTAGCCCGTTGGTCTGACGACAGCTGCTATTACGCGGGAACGATTGTACAAGCGGACAAAGGTGATAAGTATTTCGTTTTTATTAAAGGAAACTATAAACATAGCAAATTATACATACACGCTATTATATATAGAGTCCTGATCAATTTCTTGTGCAGCTTATTGAAATTTCGATGTGCTTGATTTAAAATTGAAAGTGTTAAGTCAGATAAACATTTTTACCAACTGAATTTCTTTAATATTTCATCTCACGCAAAACAGATGTCTACCACGTTCGAGACAATATTGGAAATATATGTAAGCGGAAACGATTCCGAGAAAATGTCCTTTTCGAAGATGACAAAGTAGAGGTACTGTACGTAAGGGCAACACAGATTGAGAACAGTTTGTGCATTTGTGCTATTTAAATTAATACTAAACACGTTATGGTTTCCTTAGCCATTGTGTAGGTACAATCTGAATATACAAAGCTAACATGGTGTTATTTGTATCTAGTTGCTGATGTTTTGACAAAATATTTGAAGATGCCCTCTTAAAGGAGCGTATCGATGGTAGGTCGCAATGACATTGCCAAAAATATAGTTCATTTACAGAGAATTAATATTGAAGCTTAGTTAAATGCAACGACATTGTTTCTATAAACAGTAGCCAGATGTATATTATTTTAGTATATAAATAGTTATTTTTGTCATCTGAGGCACTTTCGCGGGCGCTCAAAAATTAGTAATAGTTAAATCGTTATAAATGAAATGTAGACGATGCATAGCGCGGGAAGGTTTTTATTGAAGTACGCGATTTAGTAGGGCATAAGCTCGAATCCTACGTTCATCTTAAAATTTATTTATGTCCTTAAAATTAGATTTTTCTTAACGATTCCATAAATATATTGGTACTAATTGAAAAATGTATCCGAGAAAAATAGGAACTTTGTCTTGTTTTAATATATGAATGTGGGTATGAAATATACCGTCGATATGCCCCTTTAAGACAAGATATTAGTTTAGGTCTAAATGCTATACAGTAAATCTTTTCTGAACACATACGTGCAGGGCGTCACAATTGTTTATGCATTCAATAGCAAAACACATTAATATTCTTGTTTTGTTTTAGTTGCAATGGTAGAAATGCCAACTGTGAGAGTATAGTGATGGATGTGAAGAAATAAACATTATATGCATGTATTGTGTTTTGGCATTAGTACAAAATGTAAATCAGATGCTAATAAAATAGTGATTGTATCCTAAACAAAACATTCGAATGCAAATACATTCGCTGTAGGTATAACTGATCACATCGCTTTATTGCAAGGCTGACCTTACGTTGGGCGACTGCACTCTCGCGACGGATAGCGAATTGATGCAATGCTCGCGTGGGGATTACTGGGTTTATTTCGGCAGGATCATCAGTTTGAGGACAAAACGCAACGGTCAAATTGCATATGAAATACAGACGGAAGTGGGTGATCGTTCTTTGGTTGAACACACAAAGAATGAAATGAAAAACATGCGGTATTCCATACGAGTGAGTATATTTACGTAATTATGTGATAATAACTAATGTATCCGTATGTAACAAAATAATGTAATTCTTAAATGAATAATAACAGTTTGCCCATTACAGTGTTCAGACCTCCATTTTACAGATGTATTTAAAAGGATATGTTTTTGACGGCACAATTTAAATAGAACATAATGCATATTTGTGTATTTGAAGCCATTTGACTACCGGTACGTGATAGCCTTACACCCAAACCACGTGTATAGCTATGCCCCAGCCAAGGTCAACACAGTGTTCAAACAGAGTTTTACCGTCCGATGTGCAGATTTAGAATTCTTTGATGGGGCAGTCAGAACACTGTCGTGTTCAGATATCTATAAAATATCAAAGGCTAAGTATGAAAAGGTGGTTAAGAAGATTCAGCGTTGTGAACGGAAGAAGTGTGATTATGATGCCTTTGTTTTGAATCCAGTAACCGGAATGTTTGAGTTTGGTAAATAATATTTTGCCTTCCTTACTGATGAGTTGAATGAAATGTTGCATACATGATGCTCATTTAAGCGGTTGTATTTTTTTCTATCTTTCTTTATGCATTTCCTCCTTTGAGTTTTTTTTTATTGATTTTATGTTATTGCTGCTTTGTCAAGCGTCCGTCAAGCAACCAGAGGACGGCCAGCGTTTTCTTGTAGTTTTACGTTCAAGTGGAATATCTATCACAATAAAAGGGATACACGTATTTTCTACAAAGAGAATGACATTTAAAACTGAAAACATGGTTTGTATACGTAACTATAGCATCTTATGTGTGAATGTATCTGTATTTACTCGCGAGTGCAATGTTCTAGATGGAAAAGCATAAGAAAACATATCTATCTGTTTTAAAGGAGATGAAATACCTTTATAAGGCATTGTACTAAGATATGATACTGAAATCATTTGCGATAAACACATTCCCTTTTCTCGTTGATATGTCCTGCGTATAAAGCTGGGACAGATTAATCTGACACTGACCTTTATGCATGAAATTACAAATCCGTAAAAGTATGTTTCTTTCCATACTAAAATCGAGTCAAATCAATGAAAAAGAAGACCAAATGCAAATATGGTATCAATAAACACGTCAAACACGTACGCGAAGAAACAAAACCGAATATAAATATATAAAAAATTTAAAGCGCGTAATTCTGCTAAAAGAATTCACGAGTGTTCTGTTAATGTGTTCGAGCTGCATTTATGTATGCTTAAACATCAAATACGCGCGAAATAAAACATTTATTGGGTGTATTCATGGCCCATAATTTGTCTTATAACCAAATGGCAACTAACACTTTCTGTCAAATACTCTGCATGCTTTGCTTAACAAAACTACTATACCAACACGTATACTAATAATCATCCTCGGTAACCCAGTGTTGATTCATTACGTATACTACATTGATAATAGAGAGTATCACACGTGGGTATTCGCCGACGACTTATAATGCCATAAAACAATGACGATAGTAACGTATACAATATATGCTATTTTGCAAACCTATGCCTGACGTTTAAGGTATGGCGGTTTGCACTTGTTCGTGTGGATACCACAAAGTCTGAAGATTGCTATCTACCAGCATCACTACACCCGGTAGTGGACGGAGACTTTGACCACTACAATGCAAAGTTCATTGACGGTACAAGGTACATCAGGAACTTCCTTTTAAAAGAATTGGTTCTTTGACTATAATTTCACGGTACATTATGTGAATAAAGTTTATTTTCTGATGAATCATTAACCGAACGCATGGTGTAACATACTATATTTTGTAACGCATGGCTCTTCTGAAGAAAATTTAATATGCTTTTCGCACAAAGAACAGTACAAACAGTAAGTAAGATATAATATTTGTTTGAAATGTGTTGACATTCATACTTATATCCTTAAATATGCGCATAAACTGCAGTTATTTTTTTTTTCTCAACATTGACAAACTAAAATTATCCTTAAATTAATATAAATGTCAAATTATAAAGTTTAGTAAATCCGGAAAGTTTCTTGACCGAGCGACGAGCCCCTATTAATCTTATTTGAGCCTTAGTATCAAACGTCAGACTTGTTCAGTTTCTTTGCCTCTGCTACTAACGGATTTTGTACATGTGTACTAAATGACATCGGTTAGGCTTACAGTTTTATTTTGTGCACAAATGCTCAGTGTTCGGTGTTCTTTTCTCTTTCGTAATTTTGTCAATGTTGTGTTTGGGTGTATTGATATGACAGCTCATATGTACACTGAGTTGAATGTTAGATGGGTTAATTATTGTGATATCTGTTAAATTTACAGCAAAAAAAGGATCAACAAAAGTGAGTGTTTCTACCTGAATGACCGGTATTTCGAGTATGCGTGCTATGTTTATAAGACGGAAAACCTGGTAAAGATTACAGAATTGTCAGAAGTCAGTAACGGACCATCCCCGCGGCGTGTCATGCAGGTTCCCGCATAACCAAACAAATTGTCATGTGTTACAGGCATGTGTTTTCGGCAAGGAAGTGAAATTGCTGCTACATACTGTAGTGCATGATTTGCAAAATAGAAATCAAAGCATCCGTGGATTCAACAACAACGTCAGCAACAGCAGCAATAACAACAACAACAACAGAAGGAAAAACAACAATAAAAACTACAACGATATACTATAGTCGATTTAAATTTAACTGAAAATGATGGGGTAATACATTTAATGAAAATAACGGAATCGTCACGTCTTCAAACGTGTATGTTGTCAATTGTATGCTTTGATTTACCTGATTCGATTGTCCTTGTTTAATACGATTCTCACCTGCATTTTAACGGACTGAAATAATACTAATAACACTAATAAGTATAATAGTAATAATAATAATAATAATAATAATGGTTTAAAAACCTTTAATTATATTAACCGTGATAATGTGTAATTATTGTTCTAAATTAATTTAAACTTTCAATTGTTTTACTACTGTCGTTTTTTAATAATTTTCTATCATACAACTACGTAAAAACTGTCGAATAATATTAGTTAACCGTAATGTTGTTTTTTATTATTTACATCTGCAGAAGACAGATATGTGAAAGCAGACCGTGTAAACTGGACTTTATGTGTATGTGGCACGCAATAGTAATAGACCTTTCCAGTTGTTGTCCCTAACATTTTTAACTCCTCACAACTATTGTTAAAGGATTAAGTTTCATTCATCGAATATCGCAAACATTACCACGTGCTGTTTTGTGCCAAATAGTTTAGCCGTTGAACACGTAATATCCACGTGCAATGATTGGATAAAATTGCAGATTGCTTTGCATTTGATTGACATTTGTGGAAAGGTCTATAATTGTAGCTGTCACATGATATGGGATTGGATGAAAACGCTGTTTCAGTTTGAATGCTATTCATTTTGTATTTGTGTTCTTTATAGAGGTTTTATCTTATTTTTTTATAGTTATATATGTATGTTATGTGTTTGGAAACATCGTTATCGTGTGTCATATCAAAACCGGAATAAAACTTATCTTTATGGTTCATTTTTCGATTACTGCATGATTAAAATTCTATATTCGTGCGTTATTTTATAAGTGTGATGTCATGTACTAGTATTCCATTAAAAAAAAAAGATTCACTGATCATAAATAGTAATCAGTAAACGCTTCATTAAAATCATCATATTCAATATATGGCAGACAGATAATAGTTCCAAAAGATGGTATACTACATTTAAGAAATGATTTTCGATTTAGAGTTGTTTATGTGCTAATGAACAACGATTTGGTGTTCTGGTGCGCTGAAATTAAACCACGAGTGTGTTACGGGCATTTAGTAGCTAATAAGCAACGGTATATTATTTCGATTCTTACTTGATCTAAGAACCTATATTGTCATTACAATGCGAACGATATTTTACAATTTCGGAACAATTTGTCAGGTTGTTAAATGGAGATTTATGCCATATTTCAGAGAGTTTTATTTTTTGTGATATCAGATCGGTAAATGGTGGGCGGAGGCTAATCTGTAAGCTTACCGTGCAATAAATAGCGTGCAGTATATTGAAATTTAGTTGTTATTTATACACACGCTACTTATTGAACTCAACCATTGGAATTGACACGCATGCCAAGCATATCAGACATCACGTGACCTCTAGGAACTGCCCATTGGGATTAGCATCGTAGAAAGTTGCGATGTGATTGGTAAATATGGTATAATACACTCGTAGCACCCTTTGACCCCTTCGGGCTCGTTAAATAACTAAAATATTTCGGTCAAATTGTGCTACAACTATTACTTAACAACGGTAAATGTTGTTCTTTGTCTATAGAAAACTATACGCGTGACAATTTAGAATGAACATTCATACATGGAGATTGGTATCAATATGGGTTTTAAAGCTTTATAAAAAAAAAAAACTCGACGAATAATGTTCTACATAGCCACCGATACGGTAAACATATGTGTACTGTTTAAATGAGCTCTAAGATCGCCTTTCAACAAACGAACTTTTTCACGAGCAAACAGCAAATGTCATATAAGTTTATCGCAGTGGTTTTGTGTTGTTCAACCTTTGTTGTTCTAAATTACACTTTTAAAAATTGAAAAGGACTAAGTAAGTTGCAGAACAATAACTGATACGCTACACCCTCACGGTGGTACAGCACAAGATAATATGGAACGCCATCACTGCCTTAACATGACAATTATTTTTATGAGCTGTGGATATATCGTAAAAAGATGTACAAATATATTATATGGTGTTCAATTTTCGTTATATGGTGCCCTTTTTCCATTATATTTTGCTCATGCGTCATTCTATTATGCTTGTTGTTGTCAATATTATGTCTAATTGCTATGTTCTGATGCTAGTTCATCGTTATAGGCTGCTCATTTTCTATTATATGATGCTTGTTTGACTTTATACGAGGTGCATCTATTTGTAGATCATTATATGATGCTCATTTTTCACTATATGATGTCAGTTTGCATCTATACGAGGTGCTGTATGATAATCGTTATATGATGCTCATTTCTCATTATATGATGCTAGTTTAACATTATACGCTGCTTATTTGTAATAACATGATGCTAATTTTCCATTATATGATGTCATTTTGCATCTTTATGAGGTGTTGTATTTTTATCGTTATATGATGCTCATTTTTCATTATATGATGCTAGTTTAACATTATAAGATGCTTATTTTTAATTACATGATGCTAATTTTCCATTATATGCTGTCATTTTGCATCTTTATGAGGTGTTGTATTTTTATCGTTATATGATGCTAATTTTCCATTATATGATGCTAGTTTGACATTATACGCAGTCATTTTTAATTACATGATGCTCATTTTCCATTATATGATGTCATTTTGCCTCTATGCGAGGTTCTGCTTGTCCATGGTGCTCATTTTGTATCATATGATGTCAGTTTTCCTTTATAAACGGTTTTGTCATTTAATAATATGCAATTTTCATTAACATGCGATATATTATGCATGATGATATTGTCTTGCTCCTGCATCGTTTTGCACATGCCTTTGCAAAGAAAAAACATGAATGGAATTGTCGAAAAATTGGGTTTAAATAGTGCTATTGAGACGTTCAAACATCAGAATATTACGTCAGACATCGTAAGCAAACTATCAGCATATGAAATGGAAATGCTTGGTATTTCAAATAGATCTGTCATGATGCAGTTGAGAATTGAATGCAACAAATATGGTGGCATTAAACCAAACAAAGACAGATCTAAAAGCGGCGCACCACAATTTTACATTCCTAAGAGCGTTCTGCAATATTTTCTAGAAAATGGTTTTAAAATAAGTGAGATTGCGAAGCTGGTGGCTGTATCTGAACGCACGATTTATCGAAGAATGGTAAGATATGGTCTTAGTCGACATGTATTTTCATTACTTACTGATGACAACCTCGACGGGCATGTCAAAAAAGTAATAAACGACTTCCCATTTTGTGGAGAGAACATGATATTGCAAATACTTCACCAAACAGGCATTAATGTCCAGCGGTATCGTTTAAGGGACAGCATTCATAGAGTCGACTCAAAAGGGGTTTCAGAGAGAAAACGTGGTCGTCTTCACAGGCGTGTGTACGAGGTAATGGGTCCAAATCATCTGTGGCACATAGATACTAACCACAAGCTCGTTCGATGGAGATTTGTGATTATAGGGGGAATAGATGGCTTCAGCAGGATGGTCACGTTTCTCTCGTGTGCAGACAACAATCGCGCAGGCACAGTGTTAAAAAGTTTCAAATCAGGTGTACACACGTATGGGATTCCAAAAAGGGTAAGATCTGACCAAGGATTAGAAAACGTGGCTGTTGCAGACTTCATTTTGGCGAAACGAGGGACTGGCAGTATGATTACTGGACGCAGTACACATAACCAAAGAATTGAGAGACTGTGGCGGGATGTTTTTGAAGGAGTTTTGTGTTTCTTCTATAATTTGTTTTATTTTATGGAGGACAACGGGATACTGGACTGCTTAAACATGGTGCATTTAATTGCTCTTCGCTACATATACATGGATGAAATAAATAGAAGACTTAGTCTTTGGGCTCAAGCATGGTCGACACATAGAATTAGAACAGTGAATTCGTCTCCGCAAGCGCTTTGGTTATCGGGCCAGCTGCAGTCACCCATTGGCTTTGACTTACCTTCAGCAGATGTAAACGACGATAGTGCCGAAGAGTCCGGCGATGAACAAACTGTTGGGATTGGAGAGAGACCAATATTTACACCTCTGGAAAAGATTATCAGTGACCATTGCATGGAGATGGTACAAATACAGATCGCTTCCCCAAGACTTGATGTCAATCATGGGATTGATGATTACCTTACATGTGTTGATATCATTAACAGACATAATCAAAATTAATGTATCTCGATTTGAAATGAAACACCCATTAAAGAGTATCACCTTTACTTTATTTTTTATAATTAGGGCTGCAACGATTCATTCGATGCCTCGGTCAATCGACTGAGACTCACCGATTCGATTGTCGATATTTATTCAGTCATTTTCGATTCGATTATTTTACATGTTTACAGAAAAAAATCATAAATCAATAAATAAAAAGTATACTTTTGCATCTTTGTCATGTAAACTGATGGCGCCATCATGTTTGCTGTTATACTGTATTAAATTTTCTATTGAAACTGTATAATCATTTTCCTTTGTTTCTTATTTAGTTAATCATGTATAAGGTACAGACGTTTACATTAACTGATACAATGACATCAATAATAATTAATATATATAATGTATATGTTCCTCTATTTCAAATATTGACTCGCTAAAATTTAGCTTATATAAATGAAAGATTAATCGAACCAAAGTAATAAGCTTAAAAATATTATTAATCGAAATAGAATCGAATCGATCCATAGATGAATTGTTGTAGCTCTAATACCGACATCCATGTCTATGCGCTTAATGGTAGCTTATGGGCTTGACCTAAAACCGTCCAATATGGATAAAATGATGTTCATCTAACTTTTAATATTTGTTTTAACGTTCATCTTTATTTTTCTAACAACATGTTATGTCGATAGGGCGCAGATACCTCCTCCTGTTCGTGATAGTGCAAACTAGAACTGTCACTGTCGTGCCTGAAATACCCCCCCCCCCCCCCGCATGCCACGTTGTCATAGGGCATTGGCAGTTCAGTTTTAAGAACTGGGTTTCCAACAATGCTTGCTACTTATAAAGTTTCATCTTGATACCCCATGTAAAATATAAACAATGTGAAATTTCAACTGCATCAGCAGGAAAGAAAAGTCTTGCCATAGCACGAGTTCCTTTATTTATGATAAGTAACTAATAGCCAAACAATTAGGTACAGCAGAAGAACACTCAATAAACGCATACAAAACAAGAGCTGTCCCAAGACAGCGCGCTCGACTATTCTTCCGCTTTGATAGTATAATCTACATTTTCTGTCAGTCACCTGATATAATGACCACAAAGACATATATGAAGTTGAATATCTGTAGTAGTTATATTGTATATATAAACTTAAAGCTGAAAATTTATAAATTAAAACAAGAAATGTGACCATGCCAAGAAACTAGATTTTCAACTTTTTGCCAATTCATTTAGTTGAATTTAATTAACTTTGAAAACAAGGTCTGCATCTAAGCTACCTACACACAAAATTACAGCACAATACCTCCATCCAAAACACAAGTTATTGAGCGGAAACCATTTTTCCATTTTTAGTAACAATGACCTTGACCATTTTTCCATTTTTAGTAACAATGACCTTGACCCAACTGGCCCCAAATGCAAACCCACCCTTGGTCTGCATGTAAGCTACCTACAAACAAACTTACAGCACAATACCTCCATTCAAACTAAAGCGGAAGCTCTTTTTCTATTTTTAGTAACAGTAACCTTGACCCCACTGGCCCAAAATGCAATCCCTCGCTAGATCAGCCTTTAACCTACCTACACACAAAATTACAGCACAATATCTCCACCCTAACTGAAGTTATTGAGCGCAAACTTTTTATATATTTTTAGCAACAGTGACCTTGAATTTGACCCTACTAGCCCCAAATGCAACCCCATGCTAGGTCTGCATGTCAGCCAGAGATAGGAGTTGTTGCACGCAAACGTTTACCTGAATTTCCTAAGTAAAAAAAGTACAATAGGGTGCATAATTCTGCTAAATTGCAGGTCAGAGTTATGGGCCTTGGTCGGTGACCTCGCATGATGATCCCGAAGACATGTGTGAAGTTTCAATTGAATATCTGTAGTAGTTACAGAGATATGTTCTTGTTGCATGCAAACTTTAACCTGAATTTCAACTTGCACGCAAACCTTAACCTGACATTTCTAAGTACAAAATGGGGGCATAATCCTGCTAAAAGGCTGGTCAAAGTAGTAGGTCTTGGTCAGTGACTGTTTATTATGACCCTGAACACATATGTAAAGTTTTATTTCAATATCTGTAGTAGAAACAGTGATATGGAGATGTTGCACGTTTACCTGAACCAATTTTCTTAGTACGAAAAGGGGCATATTTCTGCTAAATTGCAGGTCAGAGTTATGGAACTTGGTCAGTGACCTCACACAATGACCCCGAACACGTGTGAAGTTTCAATTGAATACCTGTAGTAGAAACAGTGATATTGAGATGTTGCACGTTTACCTTAACCAGAGCATTACGCGGACGCAGACGCCGACATTTGGGTGAGTAGTATAGCTCGGACTATTCGGTGAATAGTTGAGCTAAAACTGAATAAAACTGGGGTCACCGCTTTGGGACGGTCCATGCAAAGCATTGGCGGTTTAAACCGGTTTTATTGAGCTCCGAACCTCACACTTGGCCCAGATTTATTCATGTCAAATTAATGACTCTAGGTCAAATGCTTTAAGTTCTACACAAGAGACAAACTTCTCAAAGACGACAGAAAAAAAGCTAATCTACTTTAAGCCCCCACTGGAAAATGATATATATATATATATATAATATCATTTAGAAGCTTCTCATAGATTTGTCCACATACAGCTTAATTTTATTTAGTGATCTTTATATTTGTCAAGCATTTTAACAAGTCACGTTAGATATAAATTGTAATCTATAGATACAATGTAATCACATTTAGCACACCACACCGTAACAAAAGCTCACCACGTGCACTTCGTCAAGTGACTACTATTATGAAAACTGACAATACAAATGAGGGAAGTAAAGAGCATTTATTTAAAAATATGCATAAGATAGATAGATAGATATTTTATTTCAGACTTGTACATTGTACATCGTCTACAACACATAAAATAATATAAATACAATGTCAACGTGAAATGCATGGGTTAACAATATTTTGGATATTAAATAATATATTTAAAATTAGTTATTCAATATATACCACATTAACCTAACATACTTGTATATACTTGTATATATGTATTTTATTTGCTATCTGAAATATATAAGACTAAACATGTTTGCAATGGAGATGAGCATTTAGACAAAAGTGTTATGGAATGCAGAACGTACACTCAAAGCTTCTTTTAAAAACATAAAAAGATTTATAAGTTCAGTTCTATTATTAGTTTTCAACAATTGGACATATTTAAAAACCGATGGGCGTGCACGGTATTTTAGTTTAACATATTTATTTCTTAGATCAGAAAAGCAGGGACAAATACAAATAAAGTGATATTCGTCTTCGACGTCAAACTTGTTATTTTGTAAACAATATAAACAGTATCTTTCATTTCTAGGTGTATTATTTCTATTATATCTACCGGTCTGAATCCGTAAAGGATGAGCAGACATTCTCAATCTACACAGATAAAACCTTAGGCTTCTCGGGACAACATTTAAATATATTTCATATTCTATAGAAGTTTTGAATTGTCTATAAACATCCAGCATCGAACTATTCTCGAGTAAATTAAACCATTCCTGTTTAAATGCATCAATTACTCTATTTTTAAAGGTTCTTATACATGTTTTAACATCTATGGAATGTACATTATCAAATACAAAAGATAATCCGTAATCGTTTAACAATTTTCTCAACTGAAATACCCAGTTACGATTACCATAGTCACAATCAGCTACAGCTTGAACATATACACGTTTTAAAATAATGTTATCCGTGGATACAATTTTAAGCCAATACTTGACAATACGAACATATCTGCTTATATACAGGGGGTATCTGCCCAGTTCACCGTAGACAGCGGCGGTGCAGGTATTAGAAGGAACATTTAACAATCGTTTACAAAATTTCAAATGAATTATTTCAATTTCTTTACTTCTGGTGTGACCCCAAAGTTCAGACCCATAGCTTAAAATTGAACCTACAAACGAATCAAACAATTGACATAATAATTTTGGTTTTAAGTCATACATTTTACATTTAGTAAGCAAAATATTCATTGCCTTAAGAGCCTTTCCAACCAGATGCTCTTCATTTAGGTTAAAACTACCGGTATATTTAAACACCAGTCCAAGGTAATTAAAATTATCTACTACTTCTACTGGTTGGCCATTGTAAGACCAACTTTCGGTGGGCAAAAGCCCACCTCGCTTTCGGAAAACCATAATTTTTGTTTTTTCTACATTAACTTGCAATCCCCATGTATTGCAGTACTCGTATAAATAATCTAAATGATTTTGAATTTCGTTTGGAGATTTACCAACAATAGCCATGTCATCAGCAAAGAGTAAAAGTAACAAAATTATATCATCAATTTGTAGACCTGAGTCAATATCATTTTGCAAATACAGTTCTAAGTCCTCAACAAAGAGAGAAAACAACAGAGGAGACATTACCTCCCCTTGTCGTAGTCCTACTGCATATACGAAGTAATCAGAATAGGAAGACAACGATTTTACACATGATTTTACTTTTCCGTACATATCGCGCACAATTCTTAGGATCTTGCCTTGAATTCCTGATTTGTACAATTTAAACCATAACCCATTTCTATATATAGAATCGAAGCATTTCATCATATCGACGAAAATGACGTATAAACGCTTGTTTTTATATGAGTAATGTTGTATTAAAGACAAAAGAATGAACGCAGCATCAATAGTAGATCGCCCTTTTTGAAATCCGAACTGCGCGTCCGAAATAAGATTATTTTCATTACAAACTTGTTCGACACGGTTATTCAATACAGTTGTAAATAGTTTAGATAGGCAGCTCACAAGCGTAATCCCCCGATAGTTATTAACGTCATTAACCGGACCCTTTTTGTGAATTGGAATAATAATACCTTCTGCCCATGCGTCTGGAAAATATCCAGAGTTAAGAACTGTGTTAAACAAGTCACATATATGCGAAGACAATATATCAACTGTTTCAATGAAATATTCATTTAACAGATAATCAGTACCGCTTGATTTGTTACGCTTCAAAGATTTAATAGCTTTTACGATTTCATCAACGCTGATCGGCCTATCAAGTTCAGGGTAAACATCATTAGGCATGTTAAAATCGTTTTGCTCGTTAAAAGTTTCTGATTCCTCATTTCTGCAATTAAAAAGATTACTGCTAATATTTTCAAAATATTCGCGAAAGTCCCCTAAGGAAATATCTTCAGAATGTTTACGTGATCGGGATTTAAAATGTTTCCAAAAATCTTTAGGTTTAGATTTCTTCATCTGTTCAAGCTCAAGCATTTTACTTTTATAATGTAAACGTTTCTTTTTCCTAACTATATTTTTATACCTAGCTTTACATTCACATAAATTAATCCTGTTAGATTCAGTTCTCTGAGAATTAAATAATTTAAGAGCGTCAAAATAACAAGAACGCGCTGTTTTACATTCATTATCAAACCACACATTTTTAAATTGTATACTATCTTTGAAACACATTTCATCTTTAAAATAGCACGTTTTACAAAACAGGGGATCTGCTACGCTTCGTATTGTATTAGTAAAATCATTTAGCATATTATTAACAGAATCTCTGTTTGAGCAATCAACGTTGTCCACAATAGCATTAAACTTGATCAAATTACCTATAATTCCTGAGCGAAATTGCTCCCTAGAATGCACATTCCACTTATATTTCATTTCCGCATGACTAGTTTTATCACGTCTATTTTTATTACAACACAATGCAAAGTTTACTGGGGCGTGATCGCTCCATTCATTAAAACTATCAATACAAAAACGAGATAGTTGTGAAAAATTACAATCGGCAGTGAGCAGATAATCAATTACAGAACAGCCGTTATGCGACAAAAAAGTATACTGATTTGAGTTTCCTAGCCGGCCATTAACAATACGCATACCGGTTGCCTTACAAAAGTCTAGCAACTTAATACCATGATTATTGTGCCTTTGATCTAACGAGGCCCTGCTAGGAGTACAATCTGGACTATAATCGATTTCATCGATGCAAATATTCACTCTATCATGCAAAATATAATCATTCTTTTCACCAACACGACTGTTAAAATCACCGCATATATAAATTGCGCCCTTATTATCATAATCTGAAATATCGTTTTCTAAAATTTGAAATAAGTCAACACTTAAATAGTTATAGACTGGCGAATCCTCACCCCAAATGTAAACGCCACATATAAAAATATCTTGTTCCATGTTAAAAAATACATGATCTAGTCTTAACCAAATTATGGCGTCATAATGATTTTTTATAATTTCTATACCGCCCTCTAAATAATCCCTGTAACAAAGCAATAGACCGCCACTACTTCGTTTGGCATTTCTATTTTGGAAAGTCCTGTAAAAGTTATGGGTAATATAACCATTTAGTTCTACGTTAGAATTTGATTTACACCACGATTCATACAAAAAACAAATGTCATAATTTGCCAATATCCCAACAAAATCAACACTTTCCTTCTTATCTTGCGACAGACCATTAATGTTCCACGATAAAACAGACAGTTCATCTCCTGCGTACCCCTACTGCTTTATCGGCTGTCCATTGATGTACAGCGTATCATACGCCAACCAAGCACGCTTGCCCTGTCGCTTTGCCTCCTTCATTTGTGGAACGAGACGTCGACGCTTTTCTTGCACTTCCGGGGGAAACTGTTCATACACATTATAATTTGTGCCCTTAAGTTGTGGCCACTGACGCCTGACTAGCTCCCTGTCCTTAAAAAATGCAAATTTCGCCACAATTGACCGTACCTTACCATGCACTGGCTGAGAAGGGGTACGATGCACTCGCTCGAGTTGTAGCCCATCCACCGTCTCTTTAGGGATTTTAAGCTTTTCATGCATATGTTCCCTAAGCTTACGTTCGGTGATGACTTGGGATTCATTACCCTGGGAGTTATCCTCTTCAATTCCAGTGAAGACCAGGTTGTTCCGCATTGATTGGGATTTTAGGTAGGCAACCTCGTCACTAAGCTGCTGCCGCTGCTTTTCGATATCCGCCACTCGGGAATCCAGCATACCAACTCCTACGTCGGCGGCTTCTACCTTGACTTCTAGGCGAGTTACCTTTTCGTCCGTGCGCTTACATCGGTCATCAAGCGCCAACCAGACCTTCTTAAGCTCACGCTAAAAGTCCGTAACCTTCCTTTCAAGAATATCAATAGTGTCTAGTCGCTTCTCTATTTTAGTTAACCTTTCATTGAAGCTGTCTGCAATGCTCTTCATATAGTCCATGAGATCCCTATTGGTTGGCTCTCTTCCGCTTTCAGCCATCTTGTTCTCACTACCACAATGACCATTAAACACGCTAGAATCCACAATATCAATACTACTATTACTTTCATAAAGAACTGAGTTTGCAATGCCCAAGATATCGCTAACGCATATGCTCACATCCTCACACTCATCAGACGGGCCTCTATGTTTTGATAGTTTACACTTACTTGTATTGTCCGAAATATCCGAAGTACTTCCACTACTATTTCTGTTTTTTCGTTTAGCCTTTCTAACTTTGCTCATAATTAACAAACTGAGCAATTTATAAAAATAAACACATTGTATGAATCCACCACTTTTACACTCACAAAAGCTCAGTTTATTAAGAAAAAAACAATTTTTTCACTCCCGATTCAAAAACACATCTTTACCGCGCTATCACGTGACATCCACGTAAGGTATAGCAGAACATATAGCAGAACATTTTAAATAGTTGAACTGAGAAAAAAAAACAATATTGAACAAACAGACAAACAATTGATGAAAGTCTACACTATATGAAAATTACATATACACAAAATGCCCTTATAAAGGAAGGCAGAAATGACTAGAAATGTGAACACACCTATTATGCCACCATTCTGACGAAAAGTAAAATAATGCCACCATTCTGACAAAAATTAAAATAATCTATGTTTAATAAAAGATTAAACGAAGTTGAAAAACGCAAAGGGCAATAACTCGACAAAAAATGACTAGATACAAAAAGTGTGTGAATATGCCGTACATCACATGATATAAATCATTTTGTGAAAGTTTAGTGAAAATAACATAAGAAATGTAGGAGGAGTGCAGCAGATAAACTTTATAAGGTAAATTTAAACAAATGGCAATAACTCTTGCAAAAATGACCAAATACAAAAAGCATGATAATATGCGCTGTATCACTTGATAATAATCATTTTGTGAAAGTTTGGTGAAAATTGCATAAGAAATGAAGGAGGTGACAGACAAGCTTTACAAGGTAACTTTAAACCAAGGGCAATAACTCTGATAAAAATGAAAATCCCATAAGAAATGTAGGAGTTAACTGGAAAAGTAAGTTGGACTGACGTACGTTCTAACAGGAGAGTAATTGAGTGGCTACCTTACGTAATACAGATACTTATGTATCTTAAAATAGCCACATAAAAGAAAGTTTTAGCCACACAAAAGTAAAACTAACCCTAACTCTAATGATAATCAACTAAACTGTCCAAAATAATAGCCACTTAAATACTCTCCTGTAAGTGCATAAAGAGACAGACAGTGTGCCACCATTCATGGGCATAAAAACTAAAAATATAAAACTGGTATCTGTGAATAGTTAAACACATTCTGTAATTGTAAGATTAATAAAACATTTGACCGTATTTGCTAAAAACAATTACATGCCTTTTTATAAAACGCAATAAAGAAGAATGCATCTTTTGACTCTACAAAAAAAATAAACTTTCAAGATAAAAACAGCTGTCATAATGTTACATATTCCCCCCAACGGGTGCTGGCCCAAAAATTGACCTTTGACATCTAAGTGTGACATTGACCTTAATGATACAGACTTCGGTTTTGTTCACGTCACGGTGACAAAAACTTGTGCCATGTCATTCAAAAATCCATCAATGAGTGACTAAGTTATAGAGCTGACATGGTCTCCGATAGACAGACTGACTGACAAATCACAGTTTGACTACTGTAAGGCCACCTTTGGGGCATAATAAAAGGTAACGATATAACAATTAAACAATTGTAACCCCCTCAAACAGTTACACATTTTTTTTAATTATAGCAATAGGTAAAACTGACTCAAATTGAGAAATGGCTTGAATTTTATAACAGAGCAATATTATAAATCATTTAATTTTTCTATATACAGACTGACAGGAATAACAAGAGCTGTCAGAGGACGGCACGTTTGACTATTTGAAATATATCAATTGGGTACATACTTTTGACAGTGTACGGGATATACAACAGTTAAAAACAGATCTGAATTAAGGCAAATCGTTCATCAAATTATTCCAAGTTTTAAGTTTTTAAGTTCAAGACTTTAGAACAAAAACTTAATCAAAGTTTATGCATAAGTGGACATACCTATGTAAATGTTTAGTGGAAAGAAGAATATAATTCTTTTCAAAATATAAAACAGAGTTATGTGGATTGTTGCTCCGGAAACTGGAGTTGATGACAACAGTATATTCTAAGTTTCGAGTAAATAACATCTATTGTTTTGAAGTAACAAAATTTTTGAAAATAAACTTGAACCAGAAAATCTTAGTGAAAAGGTGTGTAGCTGTCACAATACAAAACAGATTTATGGGGAAAATTGCCCTTTATACATGTACTGAAGACAAACGTGTATATCAATGTTCAGGAAAATAACAAAACTTTTGAATTTAAACTTTTACCATAAAATCTATTTAAAAGGGGGCATAACTCTTGTCACAATACAAAACAGAGTTGCGGACAATGTTGCCCCTGATACTGAAGTTCATAAAAAAGGTGGATGTCAAATTTCAAAAAAATAACTTCTATAGTATTGAAGTAGCAAACTTCAAAACTACATAACTCTGCCAAAATACAAAACATTGTTTAATGTGGGGAATGTTGCCACTGATACTGGATTTAATGACAAAAGTCAAAAGTGAATGCAAAGTTTTAAGTAAAAAACTTCTTAGTTTTGAAGTAACAAAACTTCTGAGTATAAACTTTAACCAGAAAACTAAGTAAAAAAGGAGGCATAACTCTGCCAAGATATAAAACCAGAGTTATGACAAATGTTTCCCCTGATACTGGAGTGGACGACAAACGTGAATGCCAAGTTTCAAGCAATAAATTCTAAAGTTTTGAAATGACAATACTTTTGAATATAAAATTTAACCAGCAAATCTAAGTGAAATGAGGCATAACTCTGCCAAAATACAAAACAGAGTTATGGAAAGTGTTGCTGCTGATACTGAAGTTGATGATAAATCATGTAAATCAAGTTTCAAGTGAATAACTTGTGTAAGTTGCAAGACTTTTGAAGGCAAACTTTTAACAAAAGTTCAGACAGACACATTTATATTAAGTATTTTATATTCCCTCTCAATTTTCATCAACAAATTCAAATGTAAAGTAATAAAATTAATTTTTTAGCAACATAAAAGTTTCTATAATCCAGTTTCCTAAACATTGGATTAACATATAACTATAAACAATCTGTAAGTGAGTAAGTCTTTAAACATTTGAAATAGCACTTATTGTGCAGACATGCATTCGTTGGCTGGAGTACAGTTACACCATACCAAAAAATGTGTTTGAGAAAGCCAAGTCATAAAAATAAAACAAAGTCTGGTCTGGTGGTAAAGGCCTGTCCGTAGTTGGTCTTGGGAGATTCAAAGTGTTGGCACATGTGTTAGCTGTAGGAAGAAAGCTATTTGCCACCTCTGGAAACCTGATTGTTGGGTGCATTCTGAAGCCAAGCAAGGGTTCTTCTTCTGCGCCAGTGCCAAATTTGAGGATCTTGTTTAAGGTGACCGTCTCTCTCCTACCACCTGAGTAAAAAAAGATGGTCGATAAAGCATAGTCTGCATCATACAAATAATAAAGTGAGATGTGTCTGCAGAAAAATTAAACAAGACAGCCCTAGGTGGCTCACCTGATTACAGAGCAAACTAAAGCACCACTGGCAGCTATATTTTTTACTTGTAGAAATTACGTATTGACCTTGTTTTTGACCCGATATGACCCACTTTCAACATACCCACATATCGTCCCATATATCAATTTCAGGGGTGTGGAAATCCTATGCCCGACTCGTCCAACATGGGTAATTTGAATGTGAAGACTTTAATGTAAAATTTTCCTGTAAACTTCTCTGCGGACAAGAACAATTTTGATGCTATAAAACAATAATACAAGTTGTAAGCTCGAGAAAAAATGCAACAGGTCTTTCAATGTCAGATGCAAACAAAATTTTCACAGGCTCTGATTTTAAGACTAGTGACCACAACAGTATTCAAGTCAGTAAGATGTTAAACAAGAATGAAAAATAAACGACACGTCCATATTTCGGGTCAAGATTTTCAACATCTGGATTTAGGCAAGTTAATATCAGACTTGTACTGGCAGTCATTTTATTCTTCTTTTGTTCTTAAATTTAACAAGAGCTTTGTCACAGACAAAACAGAAGTCCCCTACCGGGTTAATGTTGTCGAAGTAAGAACAGGATCTACATTAAGTTTTATTAACCTAGCTTAAGTACTTTTTAGTTATGACAGGATGCAGACTTTAGCTTTCAATTATTTCTGTAACCATAGCAACCACAATTTTGGTCTGACGAAAAAACTTAAATAACGTGCATATTCACCATATGGCCCTCTATCCACGTACCGAGTTTCAGCAACCTAGCTTACTAGTAAGTACTTTTGGAGTTGTCGCAGGATCCAGATTTTAGTTTTCACTTATTTTTGTAACCATAGCAACCACATTTTTTGTCTGACGAAAAAAGTGAAATAACGTGCATATTCCCCATATGGCTCTCTATCCACATACTGAGTTTCACCAACTTAGCTTAAGTACTTTCTTCGTTATCGCAGGATCCAGATTTTTCGGACGGACAGACGGACGGACAGACGGACAAAACTGGAATACTAGTAACGTGCATATTCCCCATGTGGCCCTCTATCCACATACCGAGTTTCATCAACCTAGCTTACGTACTTTTAGAGTTATCGCAGGATCCAGATTATAGTTTTTATTTATTTCCATAACCATAGCAACCACAATTTTTGTCAGACGAAAAACTGAAATATCGTGCATATTCCCCATATTGCCCTCTATCCACATACCAAGTTTCATCAACGTAGCTTAAGTATTTTTTGAGTTATCGCAGGATCCAGATTCGGACGGACAGACGGACTGACAGAGAGACGGACGGACCGGGGGTAACCTATTGTCCCCTCCGGTTACACCGGTAGGGGACTAAAAATCTCAATCATGTCCTTTATAAACGTTGCTAGTATACATCAAGTGCTGCATTTAGGTGTTCATACAGTTTTAAGTTTATTTCCAAATACTTTAGGTAGAGATGTCCATGAGTAAACATGTATTTGAAATAGTACACAATGTACATATTAGACGTATATCAAGGTCACTGGTACAGTTTTGATCACTTAAGAGTTTTAAGACATAAAGTATGTACGATTATATTCAGTACAATAATAAACATTACCAAATTTCACAGTGAATTATTTATGCAGCTAACATTAATTAATGGTCGAATAGGGCGTATTTAGAACTGAACAAAAAGCAAATCTGATTGTGATATGTCAAGATTTCCCTGTTTTTAAAAACATTATTATTTCTTACAAGAAAAAGAATTATATTTAATTTTAATACTTAATGCATTAATAGGAATTTGCAAATTACAATTTTTTTTCCATAGCTTGAGAGCCATTTTTTACTTTACAATTGACCTTGGCTGGCGGACAAGAAGAATTTTACAATGTACTTGTCCTTGGAGAAGTGAATAATTTTTATATATCCAGACCTCTGTCAATAAATAAGGTAATTTTTCTGCAAGTCTACCAGGTAATGCAGATTGGGTCACAAGGGTAAACAAGCCTTTTTCTGATTTGTCCTAATTTTTGACCTGAGGCAACACATTAAAGGAGCATGATTCCTCAGAAGGAATAAATGAAAGGAAAGAATTATATTTTAAAGAAGGTATAGCAGTTTTTGTTCACTTTCTTTGTTTTGAAAATATAATGTTTTATTTACCAGCTGCTTCCCGCATGTATCTTGTAAATGCTGCATAAACTTTGCTTTCACCGCCTCTACTATTAGACCCCATTTCGGAAAAGAACGGGCGCAGCAAGTGCGTCAGGAGTCTCACCGTCATGGTAGTACTTGTTGGTCTTAGTAAATACCTAAATGACGGGAGAGTGAGTCCAACCTGTATCAGAAAAAAAAACATAACATTATACCTAAAACCATTGGTTATTTGGCAGTAATTACAACTGTCATGTTATAGGGTGTGGACAGTAAATATAGCAAGCAATGACTCCAGAAACTCTATCAGCAGAGAAATTCTTGTTATCATCCACAAATCGCATTACAAAACACCAACCATAAACATAGGTGATCAAATCATTGTAAAGCATTGTTTTGTGTTTTGGCCTGTTCTTTGAGCAAGAAGACAGTGTCAACCTATGGTAAGGAGCAAAAACTGAATATGATTTTTTTGTGATTCACTGTTTAATACTTACTGTATATAGACCTAGCCAGTCTAAGCCAATCCGTAGATTCATAATGCACTCTGATCTTGTCTCTGCCAAGCTAAAGATCTGCTCTTCATAGTCATGAATGAAAAATGGAATCTTTCCATTCTGTAAGATGCTCATGCCTGAGGATAACAAAGTTTATAGCTAACCTCTTACTCAGATTTGAAATTAATATTAATTTTGTAGATAACTTTACATTTCTGTATCACAAAAAGTAAAACATTCTGCAGGTATATTAAACTGAATATCAGATATGCTTATGAAAAGAACAAATAAATATTTTACACAATTTCAGATTATTTTAAACTATGAGGAACAACAATATTGTATCCATTTGAACAAGGCAGTCCAAGAGACAGCTATATCCCCAGCCGAGATTTTTTTAACCTTGAAGTGGTGACCTTGATTTTGAGCCAGCGTGACTGACTCATGCCTTGTGCACATCGTCCCAATGACCTAAACATTGTGGCCATGTTTGATGAAAATCCTTCAATGGGTAAAGGAGATATGGACCATGCACGAAAAAAGGCTCAAACTTTTGACCTTAAAGTATGACCTTGGCCTTGAGCCGGCGTCACTGACTCGTGCCTTCTGCACATCGTCTCAATGACCTAAACATTTTAGCAAAGTGTCATGAAAATCCTTCAAAGGGTATAGGAGATATGGAGCGGACACGAAAATGGTGGCTCAAACCATTGACCATTTACCCCGTCCACGAACTTTACGGATGACCCTCGTACATTGTTGTATAAATTAATATTTAAAAAGTATCTTTTTGACAACATTGGTATTAGTTAACATAATGAACACCTTCTGAATTTCGGCTTTTAGGTTCATCAGAAAAAATCGCTTGATTCAATAATGAGGAAATTTTTGTATACCATTAATATTTTTTCCCCAAAGTGATTGACAACTAAAGCCACTTACTGAAGAGCCTTCCAATTGTTATATAGTCCTCTAGCATATGTTCACGGAGTCCATTATCAAAGTACTTTTCCTTTATTGCTCCGAGTACAAGCTGGAAAAATTCTTTTCTCGGACCGCCAAGGTCATGGGCCATCTGAAAGGGTAATACATATAAGTTTGTATTAAATAAATTGAATCATTTTTTTCCCTACCATGGGCATATTTTCGTCAATTTTTTGGGCCGAATTTTGCCCCCCCCCCCCTCCTATGAAAGAAGAAAAAAGAAATTTTAATTCTGCATAACATTACAAAATTGTGTCTACAAGTATTTTATGCTGTTAAACATTACCTGGGGTTATTTTCAATTTTTAATAAGAATATCTAATTAAAGTGATTAGATATTCATTATTTTAAATAAATTAAAAAAATATTCCTAAATTCCCCCCGGTAAGGTATTTTGCGTAAACGTTCCCCCTGGAAGGGCCCAGGCCTGATATCCGCAGGAGTGAGAATATGCCCTGCTGCAACATTTTACATCCAATTTCTTTACCAAATTAACAATGGCTGATAAAATTTTGATTTTTTACGAAATCAAACATTTAAGCCAAATCTGTAATTGAGTAGCTATAATAAATCATCTTCAAATTACCTCATCGTAAAACTGTACCTCCAATACCAGTCTTGGGTTTTGAATAGCCTTGATTTCATCAAAGGAAGTTTCAAGGATGTTTAGCCTATCAACATTTATGAAATTGGTTTCCCCTGCTTCCATGGTGTTTTCATTAGAGTCAATGTCAAGCTGTCTTCCAGTCACTATAACTGATTGCAGATATCTTAGCATTTCAACAGAATCTTCTATTTTATGACTAACCATGTGTTCTATGGCCTTCTCAACCACAGTATGTACATTATCTGAATGTGGATCAAAAGCTGAATTGTTGCTGTCATTTGACTGTTCTACAGCAGTATCAACATAAGCAGATTGCGCATCAGATTCCATATTCAAAAGAAGTTGACTGTTGTGGTCATTAGCTTCGATCACTTGATTGACATGTTCACTTGAGACAAAGACAAAACTGTCAGTTCAAGGGTTATTGCAGTTGCTGCTTGGTCGGTTTCCAAATTTGTCTCGATCGGATCTGGATCTGCGACTCTTGACATTCCTCTTGGCAGTGAGATCTCAGATTTTGAACTTCAATCTTTTGACTACATTGTCTACATTTTTCTTTTAGGTCAGCATCAGCCGTCTCTATTACAACCGGTTCGGTAGATAAATTTTGTTGGATTGGTCGAACATAAATTTTTGCCTGAGTACCGAGGAATTTTTTCAACTCTTTAATGGTCCATGGGCAGTCAATAACTTTCAAACTCGGGCTATTTGCTTGACATCGAAGCAATTCAAATCCTCCGCAATTTTTCAGCTGGGGAAATCCTATGTATTCGTTGCTATCATTCTTTTCTTCCGAACATATCTTTTCCATGATGTTGTCTTGACAACTGAACTGTATTTTTTTAGTACCCAGTCCTGCCTTCATCAGCATTTCTTTAATATCAGCTGTTGGGACTTTATTACTGTTTTTGTCACTTAAACACACTATTGTCACAGTCCATGGTCGATGAGGCTCTTTTGAGATTGGTCTTTGTCTTGAATTTCTCCCAGTACGAGAGAATAGCAAATGTCGCTCCCATCCAGCTCCAAAGTCTCCCACACGACTGGAAATAAATAAACAGTTGCAAACTATGAAACAAGTTACATTATTTAAAGTATCATAGAAAAGTTGCAAACTACTGCCATAACTGAATACACAGGTGGTAATAACATGCTCATGGTTATATAAAAATACTTTTATATATACGTTTGGTCGTCTATGTCAAAGATGCTTTAAAAGACAGCAATGAGTTGCTCATCTGAGTATAAATCAAACTAAAGCCCCACTTGCAGCCTTATTATTTACCTTGAGCATTAACAAGATTTTTCTTTTATTTGACCTGTTGACCGAGTTTATGTCCCAAAAAGACCCACTTTGAACTCAGTCATCTTAGCATGTCCTGAACAAGTTTCATAACGATTCGGGCAAATAATATTGCCTCTAGAGTGTTCACAGAGCTTTTTCATTTCATTTGATACAGTGATCTAGTTTTTGACCCACGATGACCCAGTTTCCACACCGTATAAGATATCCAACAGATAATTGTTATGAGCAAGTTACATGATGATGATTGCACAAAAAAGTTGCTTCAAGAGTGAAAACAAGCTTTTTCTTAAAGTTGACCTGGTGATCAATTAAACACCTTACCAGTATATAAGGTAATGCAGGAACAATATCTTCACTGCATTCCTTATTTAAAATGAATAGTGTGTTTTTATGTTTTGCTTTATTTTAATTGATTAATTGTTCATTCTAAGTTTAAAATGTACAACATTACTGTTTTAATGCACTTAGTTGAATTATTTTGAATTTATATCATTTTAATAATTATGTTGATTAAACTAAGTTATGAAATGAAAAAAAATATATTTCAAATAAATGTAAAACAATATTCATTTCAAAAATGAGTGGCTCTAAATAAGACTAAATGTTGTTCAAGTATTATTTGTTGTTGTGTATTAATGAATTTGAATGTTTGATTTATGTATGTGTGATTCTATGACTACACTCCTTACTTGCAATAAATGGTGTTTATTCATTTTGGCTTGCAGTACGGCTTCCTCCTCCTAAAGAACCCCTCACAAGACAATGTAGTCGTTAAAGAGAAATTACTACAAAATCTTCCATCACATTAAATTCAAGAAATTACTACAAAATCTTCCATCACATTAAAATCAAGAAATTACTACAAAATCCTCCATCACATTAAATTCAAGAAATTACTACAAAATCTTCCATCACATTAAATTCAAGCAAAATAGACATTGGGACAAAATTCAGAGACAACAATCACACTGTGCCCACAATAATAACAACTACAACAACAACAATCTCTGTCAAAATAAAAAAAAAACTGTTTTTCTTTTTTTAAGTAATGGTGACCTTGACCCCCCACCCGTCAGATGCAATTCCAAGTGAGGTCTAAATATAAGGTACCCATGTGTGAAGTTTTATCACAAAAGCTGAATCAGCTCTCGGGACATTGAACGGAAAACTTGCCATATCTAGGAATGGTGACCTTGACCTGGACCCAACCCATCCTAAAGGCAATCCCAAGCTAGGTCTCCATATAAGGTATTTATAAATTAAGTTTCATTGCAATACTTCAATTAGTTTGCAAGATATTGCTTGGGAAACAGTTTTTCTATGTTTGGTAAGGGAGACATTGACGCCACCTATCCCAGATGCAATCCCTAAGAAATGTCTTGATATAAGGTACCTGTGTGTGAAGTTTCATGGCAGTAACTTAACGTGTTCTCGAGTTATGAGCGAAAACTGTTTTTCTATTTATAGTAATGTTGACCTTGATCCCATCTACACCAGTTGCAATTCAAAGCAAGGTCTCATTTCAGGAATATATAATTATGAAGTTTCATCACAAATAAAGCTTAAGTTATTTCCAAGTTATTGAGTGGAAACCGTTTTGCTATTGAAAGTAATGTTCACCTTGACCCCACCTACCCTAGATGCAATCAAAAGCGAGGTCTCTCTTAAAGTATCCATTATGAAGTTTTATCACAATAAGTCAAATCATTCTCAAATTATTGAGTGAAAACCATTTTGCTATTTTCAGTTATGGTGACCTTGACCCTGCCTACCCCAAATACAATCCCAAGTGAGGTATTGATATAATGTATCTAAGCATGAAGTTTCATTAAGATAACGAAATGGGTTCTCAAGTTATTATCAACACCAAAATAAACAATTTTGAAAAATTTAAGCAATAGTTTTTATAAATTTTTGTCCTAATGACAAAAAAGAGAAAAAATGAGGTTTCGTTTTGTTCTTGTTTTCTTCATTTTAGGCACAAAATTTCATACTTATTCAGTTGCAGCTGCAGAAGTTTGAATGATATTTAATGGAACACATTAAGCAATTTAGCAAATTGTTTTAAACAGAAAACAAAGTAGCAGAATCACAATAAAACTTTACTACAGACAACTTAAGTTTCATCTTAAATAACAGTGACCCAGATGTATGTTTTTTAAAGGTTAAACATTATGTTCTAAATTTAAATAAAACATAATTACACATAATAATAATACAACATTAGTACTTACAAGTGTTAACATACCTAAACAGTAGATGTCCTTATTTCAATTAACCACATGCATACCAAGTAGATGATAATTGTTGAAAATCAGCAGTGCCACATCAATGTTAATTAGCACAAGTTACTGTTAGCTTGTTTTAGCCATATTTATTTTATTCACTTGATATGAGTTGTAAGAGATTAGTAGTTTGATTCAAGAAGTAGAGACCAGGGCCCTGTTTTACTAAGCTACTTACGCAATTCTTAGACTTGCGCGCACAATTTAAATTCGGTATTGGCTCTTCACATTACTATTAGCTTACCGGTAAAAGAACTCATGGTTTCTATTATAACATGACATTTTAAATTTCAAGAAATGATTAATTTGCCTCAATCTGTTATTACAAAATTCCAAGAATTTAAAATATATACGTAAAAATAAGAATTGCGTAAGCTTAGTAAAACATTCTGCATTATTCTTTATAAAACGTATTATTGTAATCTCCTGTAGAAATATTTTGAACTTGTTAATATTTGCTTCTCATATGAAACCTTATACAAAAGTACCTTTGCATAACTAGCTTGCACACACTTTCAGTGTTGCTAGCAGGCCTGTTATCAGCAGTTCTATTTAACACATTTGTCTCTCTCGAAACTCTCCTATTTGATTCCTATATTTCAGAAATAAATATCTTGTCTTTCCTAAAAACCAGTTTGTCTCCATAGGAAATTGATCTGCTATACAAATGGAGTGACCCTTTCTCAGCCCCCTGTGTCTTTTTTTCTAATAAATCCAGATTAAAAACATGTGGTTTAAATTAGTGCATGGATGGTAGTTTTACTTCTTATTAATAAATCTGCTGTAAAACAAATGGGGTGGAATAGATTTTAGCTTGTAGAATTGTGTGATAAATGATATGTTTGGCTGTATTTGCTTTAATTGAAAATTGTGAACTCATCAATAATAAACTGATTAGTAACGCCAAAAAAAAAAAAAAATTATTATTATTATTATTAATTAAAATAATAGCATTAGAAGTAAAATTAATAATAATCAATTTATGTTGCATCATCATCATCATCATCTTCTTCTTCTTTTATCAGCATCATTATCACTACAACCACCACCACCACCACTGCCGATTTTCAATGATTTTCATCAACAATTTAAGGAGAAAGGAGATTATGACACAGACATACAGGCACAGACAATTTTCCACACAGTCATCTTATGCAATAAAATGACTTACCATCACCAATATTTTTTACATTAGTAAAATCTCATAAAAATGGGTTGATTTAGCTTTATTTATTGTATTATTGCTGTAGCTCTACAAACCTCTAAAAAATGTCTTGCTAACAAAAGATAAGACTGTGTTAAATAGAATGAATAGCTTTATGTCATTAGCGAAAGCATTATGTGTCCAAATGTTTGAACAACATAAAAGGCGTCAAAATAGGACAGCGTCAATTTAGGTCACTTGAGGATATGTTAATCCCTCAGTCCCCACCTGCAAATATTAATATTTTAAAGTAGGGTTTAAAAATAGTCAGTCAGTAAATAATTAGCCCATGGATTTTGTTCAAATTTTACATAGTTTGCTGAACCAGAAGTGTGCATCAATAAATACTATACACTTACTGACCATTATCATAGGAACATATTTCTTACGCGTGTCCGGATATACGTACTGTCCGGATTAACGTACCGCACCAGTATGGCGAATATTGAAAATTGCTAAATCGTTGTTTTACCCTAGTATTGGGCGGTTGGTGGACTGAGTCAAACATGGAATTACGTGAATCAAGGCATTAACACTGAGTTGTTAAGTTTTTTTCCTAACCTGCTGACAGTGGAGCCTTGGTCATTGCCAATGACACTGGTTTCGCTGGGACTTGGAGTGACGTCACGTTGTTGGATTTCCCGTACCTTCTCCCTCAGCCTTACCCTGTCACCGATTGTTGTCACGCCAAGTCGGCATAGTTCATTGTCTGACAGAGTCAGCAAATTTAAAAACTCTATTCGTTGGCTAACGAAGTTGTTTAACAGGCCATGTAGCCCTATTTCTTGCAAAACACTTTCGATTGTTTGGCGGCCCGCCATAACGATTTTTCAAATGGCAAGATAGCAACTAAGGGAGTTGGTGTTTTGACACCATGGTAAAAAATAGCATTTTATCAACGCAAATTACCATCGTGTATTGACGATTAAGCATCATATACTGTCAAACTACCAACATATAGTGGACAATTAGCATCATGTAATGATAAACAAGCAACATATAATGTAAAACTAGCATCATATAGTGGAAAATGAGCATCATGTTATGATAAATAAGCATCATTTAATGTCAACCTAGCATCTTATTATGGAAAATGAACATCACTGTATGGTTATAAGCAGCGCATAATGTCAAACTAGCATCATATAATAGAAAATGAGCATCACGTAGTATTAAACAAGCAGCGTATAATGTTAAACTAGCATCATACAATGTAAAACTAAAATCATATAATTGAAAAAGACATATTGTGATGATAAATAAGCAGCGACTAATGTCAAACTAGCATCATATTATGGACATTGAACATTATGTTATGATAAATAAGCAGTCCATAATGTCAAACTACCATCATATAATGGAAAATGAGCATCATATAACGGACAATGAGCATCATATAATGGACAATAAGCATCATATAATGGATAATGAGCATCATATAATAGAAAATTATCATCATGTTATTATAAATAAGCAGCGTATAATGTCAAAGTAACATCATATTATGGAAAATGAGCATCATGTTTTAATAAATAGCAGCGTATAATGTCAAATTAACATCGTCTAATGGAAAATGAACACCATATAATGAAAAATAAGCAGCGTATAAAAGTTTTTCTCATGTTAAGGCGTTATGGCGTTCCATAAGATAACAAGACAAGTAACGGAAGGCGTGACATATACTGAGCAAAATAAGTTAAGCAACAACTCGAACGTTAGAAAATATAAAATGCATCTTAAAGTGAAAACGCAACATTGTGTATTGGTCGTATTTTATTATACAACATCGTAACATTTATACCAAGCATGACGTTGATATTCACAAGTACAACTGTCTTTAAGGGATGGACCAGTACAAGATCTATAAGGAGAAATGAACTGCTATTTCTTTAATGATGACTCAATGAAATATATTAAGTTTTAGTTTTGTTTCAAAACTTATTAAATTCGTATAATGCAAGGCTTAAAACTGATCCCGATTGTCCGATAAAACAACCCAAAACGGACTGTGTTTTGCGCGCTTTCAATGTCAACGACCGTACATCGACATGCCGCTTATATTTCCAGCAGGGAGATCCATGGTCACGTAACAGAACCGAACTCACTTCAGTGAGTTCCGCACCTGGGGATTATGATGGTCTAACCAGTTTTCGTGGTACTTACTGTGCAATCGTTTTGTTTATCAACCAAACCAACCAAACAGTTGAAACAAGTAACTAAACTTAAATACTAAAACATATTTCAACAAAATTTGCTTACTTTATTCATATAATGACGGTTATTAATCCGTGTAGCGCCTTTTTTTTAACGTCACTGTCGGCCATTTTGAATTAAAATTAAATTTTTGTTATTTATTCTAAAACAGTTTGTTTATAGCTAATTACCATTTGTTACATCATATAATGTATGTACTGGGGTATATCAATATCTTATAAAATTCATAAAACATAGATTGATTTGTTGCACCGTATGTATAGGTATTGTTGCACCATATTTATAGGAAATTCAATTGTCAACTGCCAATTGGCATTTGTTTTATTTAAAAGTACGTTGGAACAAAACTTTTACAGTAGCAGTCGATCTTCATATCACTCATGGTAAGTCATGTACACATTTCAAACATCCTTTTTAACATTCATACAAGTAATAGATTTAACTTTTAAGCAATAATTTTATTCTTCAGAATGGTGTGGGTGGCATGGGCAGACAAAAGTGTCATTTCTTCTCAACACTCTCACTGTGGTACAGTATTTCAAGTGAACCCAGTGCCCACAACCATCAAAGTCACATTGACCCCAGTTTGTAATTGATACAAACATATCTTGGTTTGTTTTTTTCTACATAAAATTTATGGCAAACACAACATTTTTCAGATTCCCCTATTTCACTTTCAGTTTCAGAATTTGATCCAAGCAAAGCGTTTGTTGCTGCCATTCCAGAAGAACCAGGTTCAGGTATTGTACTTTTTAAGGGGGGATTGAATGTTTTCTTCTTAGTTACTTCTTTGCATTTGTCATTTTTTTGTTTTGCAGCAATAAGCTTTTCTGCCAATTCTGGGTTTGTGATTTCTTTTCCAGATGTTATAATCTTATTTGAGCTGCATGCTCTTGTTTTCAAAGAGGGCACAAACTTTGGTACTTTTTTCTTCAAAAATATTTCCACTGGTGTTAGGTTAGTGTTATTGTCATTTTCATGTGAGGAATCTGCTGATTGTTGTTCATTTGTAATGATATTTGGCATTAATTGTTCAGGTTCAATGACGTGTGGATTGAGTGGAACAACTCCTGCTTTTCGAAATGCACTGATGATGTTAGCTGGTGTCAATGATTTCACATATGCTTGGCAAGCCAATTTACATATGTCATATCGAGTTATTTGCCTTTCCAACATTTTGGCGCATAAAATCTTGACATGAACTGTTGTACGCAGATTTGAAAGGTTTGAAGATGCCAACATCTAATGGCTGAAGCAAATGTGAGCTATGTGCAGGAATCACCATTAGAATAACTTTATTTTGCAATGCCCAGTTTATAAGTAAAGGGCTAAACTGAGAGGAGGTACCATCATACAGTATCAGTGTGTAGTCGGCTCCTATACCATCTGGGACATGTTTGTGAAGATGTTCAGTGATGTATTTATAGAAAATTTCACTATTAGACCAGCCCGTTTCTGACATGCAATACCCTGTACCCGGCAATGCACCTTCTAACAAATCATTGGTGAATCTTTACCCCTGAAATACAATATATGGGGGGACTGCTTTACCAGTTGCACTGCAACTTGCAATTACTGTAGTTGTGTTGGATTTGTTTGATGTAACTGCTGGCACAGATACTCTTTTAGGCCCAATGATGTTAGTTGGCTTGTGTTCAGGAGATATCCCTGTCTCATCAATGTTAAAAATTCTGAAAGGCTTCTCAATCAAATCATATTTGTGTAATACATTGCCCAATTCTTCATAGTAATTGTTAATTACTGATTGGCTAACTGCTTTTGCTCTCATCAGTGACAAGGATCTAGGTTTGAGACTTTTCAAACTGGGATGCCGTTTTAAGAATCTGTTGAGCCACATTTCACTAAGTAGTTGCCCATTGTTTGGTAGCTTTCCGAGAAAAATTGCAGTGTCAGTAGCTAAAAGCCTAAGTTCATTGTAGCTGTAGCCATATCCAAAGAGGGCCATTTTTACACATGTTCAGTTATTGTTTGCTCATCTTGTTCACTAAGAAGTGATGATGGGCCTGATTTTTTTTTATCAAATTGTATAATCCCCTTGGCCCTGTCACGAAGTGTCTGCTCCGGAACACCATACTGTTGGGCAGCTTTATACACAGAAATATTGCCTTCCGGCCATGCCTTATATGCCAGTTGCAAGGCCTCAGGGTTGTATGTTCTGTATGATTTGTGCTTTTGTGGATGAATCTAAAATAAAGAAAATAAATGCATGCAAATAATGTTTTTTTGCACATAGATATCTATTGAGACTTCAATTTCTAACTTATGCAGATGCCATTTTTTATTATATTCTTTAAGTCCACTCCACCTTTTACATTGGGAATATATGTAGTTTGAGATGGCCCCTAAACTCAAACACCTCATGAATATGCATGAGCTAAGAAGGTCAACCAACGGACTTGTTTAAATGGAAAATCATGAATGAAATACGGAGAAGATATATGGTAAAAACATTTGTGACGTGTTGTCCGGGTTTTTTTTAACCTGTTTTCTGCGCATTTTGTGCGCGCGTCTAAGCGGAAACGGTGTTTATGTAAAATACCACGAAAACTGTTTATACCACGAAAACCTATTAGTCTACCATAAACACTGCCCAGACAAATATAACGTGGCGATAGTAAAATTAATATGGGTATCATCTGTTCTATCCACAAGCGAAGATTATTTAAGGATTGAATTTAATTTTGGTTGTGTTCATGCGATTATGAACGCAATGGTCAAACTGGCAAATCCATGATGCGCGCTAGCGCTTCATGGATAATTTGCCAGTTTGACCATTGCGTTCATAATCGCATGAACGCAACCAACATTAATTTCAATCCTTATATTTACATTATATTTGGGATGATTTCATAGCATTCCTTTACATTATTTTTGTTTAACATGCATTTTATTGCCATTCTAAGAGAAATATGACTCACAGTAGTTTTCTTATCGGAACAGCGAAGAACCGCCCCTTGTAACCGAACTACACAAAAAAGAATGCACACTACTACAATTAATAAAATAGTTCTCTACAAAAATGTCATTTCCTCCTTATTTTACATTCAATTTTCTGCGACAAATGAAATTTTGTGAAGCATTTTGAGTCATAACATTTTTATTTTCCTTGCATAAATCATATCGCTACAAAACTAAAAAAGTAACTTAAACAAATGCAAAAATACATGTGACATCGAACTGCTATTTCGGCCGGTATAGCCAACAAGCACCAAACATTATTAATGCTTTAGAAAGATTAATAAACAAAAAGAGGTGCTTTGTTAGCAAGACAGTAAATCCACATTGGACCACATCATGAATACTTCTATACCACAGTTGAGTTCTGACACTTTAAAATCACACAATTCCTAGGCTGAGAGTTTAACAGATCCTGAATAATCCTGTTTAATTATTAACACAACAGATGGAGACTTACATGCTTTTAAATGCTTTAAATCCACACCATATATCACAATTTTCACTCGGCGAGAAAAATGCAAAACAATCCACAAATGACATCACTAAACAAGTGATGACGTATAAGTTAGGTCATCGATCAATAGCATCCACACGGGCGTATCTAAGCTCTTTTCTTTGCCTGGACATAACTTGTATTAGAAAGGATAACATTTTAATATAAATCTCAAAATGCATTTGTTTCTTATTGTACGTGTTAAACAATTCATCACTATTAACTGTGATATAAATGCACAATAAATTAGACGATCTAAATGCATCTAGCAAATAGACACATCAATGTGAAAACCATTTTAAAGCTACGTTCCTGAACCGGTGTTACGTCATGGAGATTTTCTGTGGTCGCTTCTAAGAAAAGTAATGTTTACATTAAATACCATAACATGTACATAGTACTTGCTAGCGAAATGGCTTTGTTTAATAATACTACTTCTAGACCTTGCATGATAGAAAACAATGAAACAAAAGTGAAAAAAAAATGTCTGATTGATTTTTGTAGAAGAAGAACTGGAACGAAATGTTCATGTATATTAATTATAAAAACATTTACTCAAACGTCAACAATAAATGCAAAAAAGAGTAACATTGAACAGTATAAGACATCTTAGTTCATGTAAATATTCTTGTCGAAATATAATTTGCATAAAAATAGGACACACAGATATTACTACGACGGTGATAAGGCATTGCGTTCATACGATTATGAATGCATATCCCTTCCATATTAAAATGCCTATGGAATGTAAATATTGTATGTTGATCGTTATGTTGAACAAACATTAATTTCAAACAATAGGTTTGTAAAGAAATTAATGTGTAATGCTTAAACATGACTATTTAATAAAAACGATACTATGCCTGCTACATTCAATTTCTCTTTGAACACTCCACTACTGATATTATTTTTTAGTTTGTAAAATAAACGTTATCTTTGTATTTATACATATTTTAACTGACTACATGAGAAAAATAATAAGTAATCAGTGGCTTGGGTAATTACATGTATAGGCATAATAGGCACAACCGGCTTTTTATTAAAAGGGGTGCGTATCTATGGTTGCAAACAACGTATTTAAGCCTAACCCTGATAAAAAATATAATAAGCGTCTGTTTGTATTCATTAATTATATTTAATATTTATGTAATCGGTAGGTAAATGAAATATCAACACAGCCGACAAATATTCCCCCACACCCCTGTAAAGGCTGTTGTTTTTATCGCATTTTTTTTGCATTTTATATTTTCATCTCTGGAAAAAATGAATAGGCACGTGCCTATTCTATATTAATATAAATTTAACAATAAAAATAGTTTAATTTTTATCAAAATTTGGATGATCCACTATGCCTACCGTGGTTTAAAAAGCGAACACAATCGAATCACACAGATGGTTTGATACAATTACGACTAATAACTTGTTTGGATTGGTCACGATGCAGCACTGTAGGATCATATTTTTCACAAATCATATTTTTCACACGCCTGTGAAAAATAGGATCTCATTTGTCACATTTATAAGTGTGAAGAATGTGATTGGTCAAAAACGGGGTATGCGTACGGTTCATATTTTTCACATATTTTATGGTGAAATTGTATCGCAACAATCGATCAAATTATTATTTGGAGCATAATTATACAGTTCTCATCATCATTATTATTATCATCATCATCATCATCGTCATTATCGTCATCATCGTCATCAATTATTTCCGTCATCACCATTATATCATTATAGTTAACGTCATCATCAGTATTGTCATCACTATGAGAAACTAAGCACTATTTAGGAGCTATATACTAACGTATGCATGCGCTTAATCGTTATTCAATTCGATTGTACGGTCTAATTATGATATAGAAATGCATACTCACGTACGTCCATACGAATGTACACCATTTTATTGAGATATTAACAAATGCACGCACCAGAACGTGCGTACAAAAAAACGTCTTATTTTGGATTATTAAAACCAAAATAACCATGCATATGTCCGCCCGAACTAGCATATACGTCTAGACACGGACGGTAATACATGTATATTGACCTTATTAGAACCTCCGCATATGTTGGTACGTACGTTTCGACAGTACAGTATCGTACCGTGCCGTACCGTACCGTACCGCACCGTATCTAACCATACCGTACCTAACCGTACCGTACCGTAACTTTCCATACCATAGCATTACAAACCATACCATACATGCCATGCCATGCCATGCCATGCCATGCCGCACCATATCGTACCATACCATGCATACCGTACCGTACCGTAAATCATACAGTGTGACAAATAGGATTATGTTGTAACAAATTCACTTTTTTGAAAATTTGAACACGTTTTTTCATGTGTGAAGAATATGATTTGAGTGCTTATCAAAAACTGGACTCGATCCCAATTTTCACAGAAAATGTGAACAATGAGATTACGAGCTGTGAAGAATGAGATCCTATTCTTCACATCTGTGAAAAATGAGATCCTATTTTTCACACCTGTGAAAAATATGATTTGTGAAAAATATGGTCCTACACAGCACCAATCTGATTAAAATCATCTCATAACTTACAAGCTAAGAATGGAAAAAATTTTACTTCGCCGTCAAAACATTGCATAATTTCTTGTTATACAATTCAGCATAGTTTATTATTGGCTTATGTTCGTGCCATTGGCATTAACAAAGAAACGTCGCCCGTAAAAAAAATTGATTGTGCAACCTTGCAATTTTGCACAATAAATATTGATCTACACGCATAACTCTCAAATAGGAGCGTTCGAAACGCTTATTTTCAGCCTATGCGCGCTAATTAAATAGAGACAGCTATAGAATCACTTTAATTTTTATCTTACTCGTTCCTCGCCTTGATTTTAAATTTGTCGTTCGTTTTTTAAAATTGTCTTTTAAGAGTCAACGAAGCGCGTGTATGTGCTACAATGCACATGACCCAAAGAGTGAACAGTTAAGTTTTCAGAAGGCACATGGAAATGCTTAATAAAAATTCCATTATAAACATTCATTGCATTGGTACTGGACTTTTTAATAATATATGAATGTGTGTGACTTTTGCTATATTAAATTGCAGTCCAAAAACAATCGAAGTGCACGGTATAACATTCCGTATTCCTTATTCGTATCCGTTATGTTATTGATTCATGTTACAAACACGTTTAATGAAATCTAATCTAGCCCAGAGAGAAAGGCACACAGAGTAGAATTTTATCTAACCTTGGCGAATGCGTAACACTGGGTATTTAGACTGTGTAAACACGAACGATTATGGTTTCGAGAGTTAGTTTCCGTATCATAATCTAATCTTGACTGAAAAAAAACGCGTACTGTATATTTGGACAGTGCAAAAACAATCCAGTATGGTTTCGAGAGATTTAATTGTAATTGCGAGAAACTCTGTCGACGGGTTTTATTATCCAGGTAAGAACTTTCTGTATCTGATTAAAATAACTAGTACTAGTATGATAATTGTATATTAAATCTATAAATATGAAGAATGCACTCCTCTACTAAATGCAGTACCAGACTTTGCTATGGGCTCATTTGCATGGTAAGGAATACATAATCTCACGGTTGGGCTAGCTATTTAAGTTCACAGTTAAACCCAGAACATGGCATTCTAGGTTCGAGCAGGATATTTGGGAGTGTGTGAAGTGGGACATGACATAATTTCAATGGATCCGTAATTGTATAATTTTAACATTCTTGTATGTTATTCATTGACCTATTGGTAAATGTTGTTCCTGGTGGATACAGGAAGTGTTCTGCGGTATTATGAAGTGAATTCTCAGCATTGCTAGTTTGTCACATTTTCACATTTTTTGTTTCTCTTATTAGAAACAGACATTACACATAATATACAGTGTTTAATTATTCAAATAATTTACTTTTCTTAAAGCCAGATAATCTATGTACCTTTATACAAGACACAGGCGATTCTTATGTTGGGGTTAAGATCGTTATTTCGAAGAATTCGCAATGTTATGATCAATAATTGGTTCCGTTTGCAGGCTATAAAACTGGCCCAATTACTGACGTGGACGTGAAAGAAGACAGTGAAATTCTTGTCAACTTCTGGGCCATTCGCCCTCAACAGGTGCCTCAGCCTGAAGTGATACCTATCCGCGGGGCTATACCGTGGCCGGAACCTACGGTACGGGTCAAGATTTCTAAAATATTAAGTACATGTATGCAATAGCATTAGATGAAGCTCGTTACATTTGTGTATTTTCATATTGTAATAATGTGTATTGTATACAAAAACGTATTGCATTTTGAATGACGATTGTAAATAAGATATTCACAATACATAATAATTTGTGTTGAAACATCGTTTTAAAAGTTGTAATTTTGATTGATAAAATAAGAGACTTAAGCATGTTATTCTTATGAAGTTTGACCCAGATAATCAGTTCATATGCAACATTTGAAAACAACGTAATCAGCACAAATGCAAATTCAGGACCTGTCCATTCATCTCAGTCATATTAAACTTTATACTTCATTGTTTTCTTACTTATTGGCTGATTAACGTTAACATTGTGGACTCGAAAAATGCAGTCCCTTAGTAATGTTTGTGTTTGTCGGGCCCGGCTAGCTCAGTTGGTAGAGCGCTGGACTGTCAATCCGGGGATCGTGAGATACGGTTAAAACGGCGAAAAATCCAAACAAACAAAGAAACAGTAATGTTTGTGCAGCATTTGCCACATCAACGAATGGAAATTCATCGCCTTAAATTAGCTTAAGACGAGCATATTACATTAATAGTGGTAAATACGCTTACTGTATAAGTCTATTTACAAGCATAGCTACTGGATTATTCATATGCGGATCGACATCCACCTTCTGTTTGTATTTTTTGTCTGTATATTATGACTTGATCTGAATCAAACTGTCCGATGTCATGATTGTTGTTTTCAAATAACATCCTGCAGACTATGCGTTGCCGAATAGCCGGGTCCGGCCAGCTCAGTTGGTAGAGAGCTGGACTGTCAATCCGGGGATCGTGAGTTCGAATCCCAGCCCGGCCATATAGCTTGTGTGGGGATTGGTCATAAAATTATTTCTTCGGCCATTCTCCCCGTACCTCTGATTCAAGTATGGCAGTTGTCAGTTACTGGCATAAGTATGTGTACTTAGTACTGGTAAACCGCTTAGATCGGCTAAGCTTGCCCAGGAAAAGTGTGAGTAGGTTAACTGACCGCCTTGATATGACTGAAATACTGTTAAAAATGGCGAAAAATCCAAATAAGCAAACAAACAAACAGATTGTCGTAGTAATCTGGTTGCATTGTTATCTTAGTCTTCTTTATTTGTTTGCTATTTGTTCAACTTGTAATGCTGCGCGCAAGTTTGACAATACAGAACGACTTTCTTATGTACTTAATTTATCATATTTTACTCTCTTAATTCGAGAATCAAAATATCTGTCATGATTGCATTATGAATTGAAGATATCTCCATTTCTTTTAAAGTGGTAGTAAAATTACTGTCAGTTGATGAACGCATCAGATGAGACTGGATCTATAGACTGCACGTTTGCAAAATGTAGTTGAACCGTAGTTAAATAGTCATGCCTGGAATTCTTGTTTTAATATATTGTTTTAGAAAGGAAGTTTCGTGCTAGCGGATATAAAATGTCGCTCAAGCAAAATTGAATGCTATCTCCCCGGGATTGTGATCGGACTGCCCATTAATCTAGGCATAGAGCATCGATTTTACTCTATACGTCTCTTCAATGGAAACAGGGTAGGTATCCTGACACTATGAAAGCAGTAGAATAAAAGCGACGGTTAAATAATTGAACATTACTTGTTTCATTCAGTTCTAGTGCGAATAATTAACTTCCTAGAGAGGATGCTTTCTACAAATGACAATGCAAACAAAAACGGAAAGCCATTAAAGAACTCACATCTTGTAAAAATACGTTGTTTAGACATATGCTATCATAACTAATACAATATGGTCACTTGCAAGTAGTTGCTAAACGAGTAAAACAATAGCATTATATAGTACCGGTATTTATATATAAAAGCATGATGCAGTATATAAAAGAAGATGAAGGGTGATATAGAACAATAACTTTGGCAGCATTAAAAAAAAGCCTTAACATTAAAAACAAACCATATATATATTATATATACAGCGAAGGCGCAGCTTTTTATCTTACAGAACAATTTGTTCGTAATACAAACTAGAATGGTAGAATGGTAAATATATATACATACATTGAATAGATTTCCTTGGAAACAAATCGATACGTGTGAACACAGGCCATTCGCGTTGACATTCTACTGCTTATTTGTGACTAAAGAAGAATAGAACATAAGTTAAATAATTCTTCAACTTAATGACACAAAATATATTTTGTAATTGCAGGTTACCAAGATAAGAAGAAATTTTATAGTTATCGGCAAGGAGAAACATGACCGCATTGTCAGTTACATCGACAATCAGAGGAGAATACGTCATTGTCACATGTGAATATATATATGATCAGTCTAATGATAAGAAGAGCTGGTATAAATTGTATTATCTTTTTTCGGAGAAACTTAGGCTTGAACATTTTTTCACTAAACGACCTCATAAGAATATCAAATATACATTTATTTTAGAATACTATCAAGTTTGTAGCTTATTTCGCTCTGAACGCGTTATCGTCATCGTTACGCTGGAATGCACGTTTGATTTATTACATATGACAAATTATTTGACGTTGTTCTGTGAGTTCTCTTTGTTGACTTCAGACTACGAGAGGTTGTGCAACCACCATTAGCATGCGAGAGGGGTAAAAAAGGTAACCTTGTTGTTATAGCTATGTCGGCAGTCGTATCAGTTGAAAGGGACATTTCCTTTTAAAATCATGATAAATTAAAGAAAATAAATGTAACGCCTCGTATAATTAGCCAGAGGATATAAACTTTCTATAATTGTGTATGTGAAGTACCGGATAGACATTAAACGGATATAGTGTTAATATAGTGAAAACAACTTGCATGCAATGTTTGTAAAATTAATAAAAAAAACGTTAAAAAGCGACCCATATATTTTATAAGTGAACTCTCTTGGTGCAGGAGGCCTCTTATGCGTCGTCCGTCGTCTGTATTCCATCGTCAACAGTTGACCGTTATCGCTATAAGAACATCATTTTTTATTCAATCTCGACCTAACTTGCGCAGTTTGTGCATGACCACACAGTTTGACTACAATCAGGCAAAAATATCGGTCGTTTTTCCACGTAATTCTGAAAATTAATGCAAAAAAGGACTTTATGAAGGATAGCGACTTCATTTTTCACCCAATCAGGGCCGAACATATGATGTCATATACTTATTTGAATATAAAAGGGTAGAGGGTAAACACCTACATTCTGTTGAATACGCACAACAAGCCGGCAAGCATGACTTAACCTTTGCACAGTTGTCGCCATTATTTTTCCGAACTTCAGCATTAACACTATTCCTCCAAACTGCGAAAAAGTGTAGAGAAAATATACCCGAGTCGTTACTTGTTTATAACCATGGTTATGTTTGTTTATTTTTGATACGCAAGGGTAAGCTAAGGATCAAAGAAATATGTCAGTCAATCGGCTAGACAAATCACCAAACCGAAAGATGAAACTAAGCGGTTAATAGCATAAACCTACACAGAACCTGGTGCCAATGTATTCCTACGTGTCTACTAATTGTTTTTGTTTTTGTTCCATGGTTCGTGTTCAGCTCGGTCTTCCCGGTTCCAACCACGGGTCTCACGGTCCCTTTCCTCCATAACTAGCTCACAGCGCACAGCGTCCTCGGCGACCTCAAGTCGTTCTTCCATGTCATCAATCGTCCCGCCGAAAAAGCCTGTTCTGGATAGAAGGAAGTCGCAATCGCTGTCTTCGACAGCATCTTCGAGTACATCATATAAGGTATCGGATCCTTCATGCAATTGTTTCTATCCTGCAAAATCATCGTCGCCATTGTCTTGGGTATCGTGTACGTCATTATTACGAGCAGAAGGATTAACGAAGATATCTACAGTTTAGTATTAAATAATCTGCATCGTGATCAACACCATCAATGTGGTCATCCTGATCACATTTTTGGTCATCTTTATTTTTCACCATCATCTTCATTGAGATAAGTTATTCATTTCATATATGGCCGTCGCATGATTATTACGGCATAATAAAACATCAATACATTGTTGTCGTTCCAGATTAATCAGCATGACAGGTTCATCACCGCAACTGTTAAATAAATGTATATAAGATAGTGATAATCATGTGTTTAATTATTTTACAGAGCACGTCTTCCTCCCGCCCAAGTAGTAAGTTGAAAGATTGTTATTTGTGAAGCGACAACTAACAATAAGGGAAACCCATTCTTTCCAGCATTTAATTATTTAACTTTTTTTGGTATGTCATTCTATTATAGCGATTACTACTATTTTTTTAAATATAGACACATGCAAAACTATGTAACAGTTTAAATGAAGTACTACAAAATGTCGATAGCTAACAAAAAATGTTCTTTGAGCAAACACTAAATACATTTGGATGTCATCTGTGGTATGTCATCTGTGATCTAAAGTAAACATATGAACGGAATGTGTTACAAAATACAAAAGTTAATGAAACTCCAGCTGTAGAGAGGAATTACCCTATAAAAACCTTGGATCTTTAATGACAGGTAGTAGGCGCATTTTGAGCCCAGGAACTGACGTGCTGGCCCGCTGGTCTGACGACGGCTGGTACTACTGGGGGCGGGTGGACGGCAGGGCGCCGGAGGCTGAGGATAGTTACATGGTGCGGGACAGTACGGGCTTTGTCACTCCAATCGCGGACGATGATTTGTTGACTGAGGAGCAGCAGAAATTTCAGGCAATACAGGTCAGTTACGTATAATTAATAATTGTCAATATGCCTTATCATATAGGGGAATTAGTTTGTATACATTGAGATGGAAATATAAGTATTAGGGGGTGTTTAAATTACAATTGTTATCTCTAATCAACTAGACACTTTATATGTCTGAAACACCGATTTGACAACTTTTTGGTTATCATAAACAAAAAACGTATGTGGAGTAACTGAATTCGTAAACAAATGTTTGGCAGACTTTTTATAAAATAATCAAAGTATTACCAAGTTTATATATTATCGATAACCGTATGTTTTGTTACATGCAGATATTTGTTCACTAGTCAGCTCACAATCTTGCAACTCTGATTCCAGCCGAAGAACCATGTGATTGCTCTTCACCCCGCGTATGTGTACAGCTACGCCCCTGCAACTGTGGGCAGCACGTATACACACGGTGCCATCGTCCAGTTCTACGATGGGAAGTCGTGCAAGCGACCTTGGTCCGAACTGTACAAGATCACAGGCGAAAAGTTCAAACAATGTGTGGAATATATCATACGGCGTGAAAATCAAATGACTTCATTAAATGCCATAGCATTAGATGGATCAAGTGAATATTATAAATTAGGTATGCTTCTGAGACAATATCCACAAAGCTCCAACTAAAAATCTTTATCTAAGTCATACATGCATTTAATTAAAAATATCCTAGTGAAATCAATATTTGATATTTGAAATATTGTAAAATAAGAAGTATTATGCTCATTCGTCATCAAATTAAAACCATTTAAAATAAAATCTTAAACAAACCCAAGACTAAAGGAGTTTTCAGGAAGCAATTCTCAGATTTAACTGTTTTTGTGCGCATCGGAAAATTGTTTCTGTGTAAACGTTGCAATGAGATTTTATTGTTAGTTTCCTATAGGAGGGCACCATGGATATAGGACCTAGTTATTTTCAATATACGATGGTAAAATATTATGGTTTTGTTATCGTATTTTACACATTCTAGTACAAATTGAGGGCGAGGCAGACAGGCAGCAGTACTTCGTGCCAAGCTATCAAAACTACTACATAAAACAGAAAGCCATCCACATTTTCCCCTTGCAGCGTATGGGCGTATCCAGTCATCATATGCAGGTACAAGTATCACAGGATGATCAAAATGAAGCCCCTTATCGTACAGTATGCCTAACTTCCTAACCATTTAACTACTTTATTTTTAGTTTAAATTTCATTGCATTATTTGTTTTCTTGTTAAGATTGAATAGTGGCTTCTTAATTAATTATCTCGCAACGAAAATTCGATTTGAAATTGTCATTTAATAAGATCAATGTTTCCCTATTAATTTTATGAAAACAGGGTCTAGTCTGAACATTTAAGAACCGTTCGCTGATTCTCAATAAGCGTCATATTATTTGCTGTAATTACAGATGTAATAAAATACAATGCAAACAGTATAGGAGCAGTGCATACAATTTCGGATTCCATTGTGTTTGACCTACATTTTCATTCAATACAGAGCTCAATTTGATTTGTTTTACTATATGTTATACCTTTTGCAAAAAGATTCTACATAAGTAAAGATAATAGCAGGGAAGTATACTGACAACGTACATGGACATTGTTGTATGTTATGATGGCCTCATTACAACCTACCACACAACACTATTGAAATGAGTATCGATATGTGTCTGTTTACTCCAGTTGTAAGTACGCAATGCGTAACTAGTTGTAAGTACGCAATGCGTAACTAGTTGTAAGTACGCAATGCGTAACTAGTTGTAAGTACGCAATGCGTAACTAGTTGTAAGTACGCAATGCGTAACTAGTTGTAAGTACGCAATGCGTAACTAGTTGTAAGTACGCAATGCGTAACTAAACTGTGTTTATGCTCTTAGACCTGTCGTTATATCCTTGGACCCAAAGACGACCAATGTACACGGTACCTCGCCGCAGAAGTCCATATAGCTCAACGTCCCGGAGACAACGTTGACAACAGAGAAAACAACTCTGCCGTGTACACTATCAACTTCTGCGACGGGACTACGTAACTGTTTTTGATTATGTTTAACGTTCTCGTAATTGTACAATTGTTCTTTTTTTCAAATGACGTCTTCGAATTTTAAACAACACTTTTGTTTTAGAATTATGATCGATGAATTTGTGTAGAAAGGAATTTGTTTGAGATTCTTCATTGTCGAACAAAGACAAATTTGACTAATAACAAATGTCTATTGCTTTGCTTATAAGAATCATGTGAAAAAATCCGTTTGAAAAGCCTTTCTGTGAAAACCTTAAGATTACCACACGAATGGTTAAATGGACACAATTTGTTTTTAACATTTCATTGTGAACACAACTATGTTTATCCATTTGAGATTTATTTTAGCTTAAAAAAATAATATATATATATTTTATATTTCTTTGCTGTGCCGTATACCCACAGGGGTGGCTCAGACTTTGTCTAATATTCTGTTTTCAGGAGAACGCTGGACAGTTTAGAGAAGTGTTTCTATCTGAGCGAGGACTATTTCCAGTACGCCACCAGTTTCTACCAGCACCAAACATCTCAGAACTGGAGTTCACCACAAAGTCTCATTTAAAAGAAAATAACAAACAACAGATTCAGCAAATTGTAACTGATTCACTGACTTAAGAAAACGAAAATAAATAGTGAATGCGCCTTAATGAGTGACGTCCCCGAAGAAGTTGTAGTAACGGTCTGACGTTTTTTCCTGGATGAATGAAGACAGTCTTTAAGGTCTTTAAACTAATTACTGTACAAAGTGTTCCATATGGAATTAAATTACATGCATTTATAGTAGGTTTATTTGCAAGCGAAATGTTGCTTCTATAAGGTGACTTGGGACATGTTTTGATCTAGTAATCGATGCGTGCGCACCTAACAATTGGCATACTGCAATGTCTAGATTAATTATGATTTTCATGGATCTTCTATAAATAGAAGACATATATGTAACGTTTAATAGCACAACATACGAAGGTCTTACTCCCATGCTCTAAGACTATTTCACCGACTGCAAATTCGCGGTTGTTTTTGCTTGTGAACGTGACAATTCGATTGTAAGTTGCCATACTGAGAAGCTTATAACTTAAAATCAATTTGTCACATTTTCAACAAAACAAACTTCAGCAGCATCGCAAGCGTCATAATGATCTTTGAGCAGAGGGAAGAAACATTCGTATGTTGTTCAATAAAAATATCAGAAACCTGTATCCTATTTCAAAATATTCAATGAAAATCATAGTAAATCGACACTTCGCAGTATATGAACTTCGGAATGCGTGCGCATCGATTTTCACCATTGTAAATACTACGAGTATAGATTAGATTCTGCATGAACGCAGAACATGCGAGTACAGTCTGTGTCAGTATAGATATACGGCAGGTGATTGTGTTAGATACTAGACGCTAAACCCACGTGCGTTTATTCAATTCACCCTGACGTTATATGGCGTACCAGTAGGTCCGAAATTAGCATGACCTGGTCCGATCAGGTTGTATCTGAGGTAAGGGCAGGTTCTGCCTCCTAATGAATTTCGACCCTTTAGGGCACAGTGTAAGAACCTGTGGTATCATTAGGTCCTAAATTGGTAAGACCTGGTCCGACCTGGTAGAAGCAAGTCCGACTGGTAGAGGCTGGTACGACCTCAATTAAACAGTAACTAACCGGTAGGACCAGCCACTACTTCAGATCCGACCTGGTCGGACCTCGTTTGTTAAAATTATGACCGACCTGGTCGGACCTGCTTTTACCAGGTAAGACCAAGTCCGACCAGATCCTAAAAATTAAGGACCTTATTTAACATCAGAAGCCGTCAATAGTAGCGGCGTACTGGAGGGTCATAAATGTCACAAACGAGGTCCAACCAGGTCGTTCCTGCTTCGAATAGGTCCTACCAGTCCCGGCCTCAGGTACGACCTGGTCCGACCAGGTCCTATCAGTTTGGTACGCCATAACGTAACGTAGCAGTGCAATGACGCATGTCGAAGCGAGACAATCCTTGCCGTTTCATCAGCCGCGCTATAACATGCACTGTCACCGTGATTATGATAACTTTAAAACAATCATTTTTTATTAACTCAGACCATTAATAGATAAAGGTTAATTTGATGCGCTTCGTGGGAAACTCGGGCGTAATGCATGTGCGTAAAGTGTCGTCCCGGATTTGCCCGTGCACTCTGCACAGGCAAATCCGGGACAACACTTACCGCTTTTATGGTATTTTCTGTTTCGATGTATAGTCTCTTTTAAACATAAATCCACTGTAGGCGGAAAGTGTCATCCTGGATTCTCCTGTGCGGACTGCACAGGCTAATCCAGGACGACACTTTACGAACATGCATTAAGCACGGATTTCCCAATGTACGCGTCATTTCATTTTTCTGTCGTAGATTTTCTTTGTATGTTATTAAACCTGGTCCAAACGCTTGTACCGTTTTCTTGAACATTCTTCTAAATGTTTATATACCACATTAACTTCGTGTAGAATGAACAGAATTAAATTACATTTGATACGTTTGTTGTTTAAAACTTTTTTCTGAAACCATTTATAGATATATAGATTACAATCAAAGCTTTATACTGACTAATGCCCATATTAGCATCTTGTTTACTATAAATTGATCTTGGAGATTTTGATTGAAAAAAAGTATGGTATATTAAGTTTGCTTTAGTCTCTTTCGTTACATTTAGTTGTGTTGTAATATATATTGTTGAAGTTGCACGTTTACTATGTTGACTGTCTTTAGAGAATAAATAAATTACCTGTTATTAGTTGAGCATTGTGTCACCCGCTAATTTTAATATATACAGTGAGAATGGGGTCATTAGGGGCCGTGCGCGAGCCCAGTAAAGTGGCGAACGTCGACGGTAATTATTACGTCAACGACCTTGGAGGTATAGATTTTCAGGCATGCGCGGCATATTGGGCGCTGTCTGACATTACAAGTTCTGTGATTCTAGCTCTTATAATTGTATTACGGGATGCATTCGTAACGTACTATCAACGTCAATTCATAACGTTACGACGAAGGCGGGATATTTTTGTTGGCACGCGCAGACCATTTGTTCGTACAAAATTACCACGAATCGTCACGAATCTAGCTAATATACGTATACATAAAATCTTGTAGGAACCTTTTGAAAACATAGGAATATACATTGAAATACTGAAAACAAGTATATTGAAATAATGTTCAAACTTTATTATAAAGATAATTTTATCACAGACAATGCAAAAACATGTTCCACCATGTAGTTATTGTTAAACAACATTAAATATTACATTATCTTCCACAGGTTAAGTTGCACTGTGCAAAAAAAGCTCGTTCTGGGCGAATATTCACAAAGCTCCTTAGGGAAAACTTAATTCAATGTCTTAAATCCATACAATTCCTTAAGTCTGGAGCTGTTTCTTGTATAGGTCTTTTTACCTCAAAATGTTACAAACGTTTAAATATTGCTTTGATATTTATTATGTGTCCTTTTGTAAATAGAAATAATTGAATTTCACTTTGAAAATTTGAAATGCAATTTTCACTCAAGTCCAACTGAAGTTAAGATTGCCCTTAGGGGCTTTGTGAATAACAGTCTAGAGATGACAGTCGTTGTGAATAACAGTCTAGAGCTGACAGTCGTGGTGAATAACAGTCTAGAGATGACAGTCGTTGTGAATAACAGTCTAGAGATGACAGTCGCTGTGAATAACAGTCGAGAGATGACAGTCGCTGTGAATAACAGTCTAGAGATGACAGTCGCTGTGAATAACAGTCTAGAGATGACAGTCGCTGTGAATAACAGTCTAGAGATGACAGTCGTTGTGAATAACAGTCTAGAGATGACAGTCGCTATGAATAACAGTCTAGAGATGACATGACAGTCGTTGTGAATAACAGTCTAGAGATGACAGTCGCTGAATAAAGCAGGTCTTCATTAGTTATTACATCTATATGCCTTAAAAATATTCAAATCTTTCAGTATTTCTAACTGCGATATAATGTCTTTTTAAATTGAAAACTGTTCATCTAAAGTTTGTCTATCGAACATTTCAATACTATATTTAAAACATATTAATGCAGTAATGAACATATATACGATGCGGGCAATCTCCTTTAAGATTAAGCAAATCCTAAAAAGCATACAATAAAATGTCTACTTTCGTTAACAAATAGAAAAATATATCACAAATTTATGTAATCATTTATAACAATAATTGTAAACAAGAATGCAACGCCTCTCGATATAAAAACATGTAACAAACAAACAAATCAATAAATTAACTAACTTAAATACATTGTTCTAATCTACACGAAAATGAGACAGAAATATCCTGGAAATGGGCAAAATCTGTTAGTACACAGTAGTACAATCTGTTAGTACACAGTAGTACAATCTGTCAGTACACAGTAGTACAATCTGTCAGTACACAGTAGTACAATCTGTCAGTACACAGTAGTACAATCTGCGATTAAGAAAATCGTATGTACTAGAGCGAGGTTTCAAAATCTTGACATTTACTGAAGCATTTCTGAACTGTGCTACCGGAGTACTATGCATTAACTCTCTGGTTGGTCCGTTTGCCAGCTCTACCATAAGCATTTCTGAACTGTGCTACCGGAGTACTATGCATTAACTCTCTGGTTGGTCCGTTTCCCAGCTCTACCATAAGCATTTCTGAACTGTGCTACCGGAGTACTATGCATTAACTCTCTGGTTGGTCCGTTTGCCAGCTCTACCATAAACATTTCTGAACTGTGCTACCGGAGTACTATGCATTAACTCTCTGGTTGGTCCGTTTGCCAGCTCTACCATAAGCATTTCTGAACTGTGCTACCGGAGTACTATGCATTAACTCTCTGGTTGGTCCGTTTGCCAGCTCTACCATAAGCATTTCTGAACTGTGCTACCGGAGTACTATGCATTAACTCTCTGGTTGGTCCGTTTGCCAGCTCTACCATAAACATTTCTGAACTGTGCTACCGGAGTACTATGCATTAACTCTCTGGTTGGTCCGTTTGCCAGCTCTACCATAAGCATTTCTGAACTGTGCTACCGGAGTACTACGCATTAACTCTCTGGTTGGTCCGTTTGCCAGCTCTACCATAAGCATTTCTGAACTGTGCTACCGGAGTACTACGCATTAACTCTCTGGTTGGTCCGTTTGCCAGCTCTACCATAAGCATTTCTGAACTGTGCTACCGGAGTACTATGCATTAACTCTCTGGTTGGTCCGTTTGCCAGCTCTACCATAAACATTTCTGAACTGTGCTACCGGAGTACTATGCATTAACTCTCTGGTTGGTCCGTTTGCCAGCTCTACCATGAAATATTTTCAGGATAAGTATATAACATATAACTGCATTGCAGTCCTCTGTATTTTTACATGTTTGCATTTAACTGACCCGAAAGCACTTTAAGTCAATTAGTAGATTTATTGGGTTTGTTCTTGAAACAGTTAAACGTGTGAAACCCGAATACACTTAAGGAACATATTGTAATTAAGAAAATTATACAATTCTATAACAATGAAACTGTGGTAAAACCGTGGGGAGTATTTGAAACCACTGGCTTGTCTGTCTCTTACTCAACATAGCCATTGCTGGTCTTCACGCTGTAAATACGTGCACATTATATGTATTGTCCAAAAGCTATATTTCAAAACTAATATACTAGTATTTGACAAATCTGAAAATCTATTCGAAATACTGGCATGTACATCGAACAATAAGACCAACTTTTTTAATTAAAGCATACAGAGTACATTAAACTATGCTATGATAAAAATATAGCTTAACAATGACAGAGACGCTACTGTATCTTAAGGCAATTCAGTATCTGAATATCTTAACGCGCAACTGTTGTAGCCTTTGACAGAAAAGTTTGAGGCCAACATTATGCCGCCTTAGATCTGAGGTAGCTGACAGCATTTTCGTAATATTGCTTGCTGAGCCAGAAACAGGCGTCAAGTCGGATTTCGGAGGAGCTGAAATGCAAATATATCACATGTATTCATTGTAATTTCGGTGAAATTGATGATATCCCAGAGGCTTTATAACCACGCCTACTTATGTCAAACTTCGATGATATTTCCGGTAACACAATTATAAGCTTTCTGAATGACTTAACACATTGTCACTCAAATCACGTGGAATGGTCAGTTGTATTTGAAATATTCTCAATAATAAATTTTGTATGGTTATTTGAATGATAAAGTGTGCTTGCAATATATACATTTGAATGAATTACATAATTTATTGTAATAAAAAACATAAGGCATTAATTGTATTTTTAAACGGTCGTATGCTTAATGGTTATATGCGCTAAAAAATGAAACAAAGAGCACATGAACTATGTGAAAACATTTTGTCTAACGACAAAACGTGCTCCAATAAGAAATGTATACTTAAGTATACTTGTGTAAAAGGTACAGGTAAGCTTCACTTTGTTATAAACATTCAAAATAACAGAACAAAGAGATCTTTTTCAGTAAATGAAATTAAAACACACCTGGGTTTACGACCATCACATAATTCTAAATGAAGCGGTGACTGAGATATAACTTTTGCGGGCAGGAAAGTCTTGTGCCGGTGGTCGGTAGGTGCCAGCACATATAAGCAGGTGTCGTGCTTGTTCTGTCGCAACCCCACTTCAAAGATGTGGTGCGTGTTCTGCTTGCTCATGTCCCCGTCCAGCCACTTGACGTAGTACTGCTGCCCGAGACCAACCCGGGAGTCCACGATGCCTGCGAACATCACCATGGTAACAAAAGGAAGCCGTGGTATAAGGTATATCCTACGTGTAGTACTAGTATCCCAGAACGCGATACATAAAGTACCACAGATATCTATATAATTTACATTGAGTAATAAAGTTTCGACGACACACAGTTAGCGTTGGTATTGACTGTTAATTATTAAAACAGTTCACTTTCCCTAACATTTCGCTTTGGTTTAACGACTAGACAATGGGCTCACTTTAGTTGATTTATATATGTTCAAAATAAAACTACCCTGATTTAAGAAATAACTAGCATGTACATGTCATAATACATGACTTTTAGAACTCGCACATTTTTGGCCAAATTATACCCCTCGACGCCACAACTACATGCAAACTTAAAATCGCAGTGTTATTCCGCATGCGCATGATATTGAATAAACCTATAATAAACCAAAACAATCAAACATAATTGAAAAGCATTGAATTATTATTACCTAATTTGTATATTCCTATGCAATCGTCTCTGGCCACGACGGACTTGCCAACCAGTTGCTTCTCCTTCCATTTTATGTAATCCACGGTTTCCTCGTACTTCGCCTTGCTGATCTTGTACACGTCGCCCCATGGGACGCTGTCAATATTGCCGTCGTAGAACTCGACCTCGATGTGCCCGTTTCCATGGAGACTGAGCACCTCCCCCGGGGCATAGCTGTATGTGTACTTGGGGTGTAAGCCTATCACACAGTCCTGAGGCTGTAAATAAAATAAATTATTATTAACAGTAATAAAGAGGTTTTATCATAGGTTTCTGCGTTTTGTAAGACAGTTAATGAAATAACCCAATTTCCTAACCTTTTACATGACTAAAACCTCAAAATACACAATCGTTCGTTGTTGTTAATTTCTTGTTATGATGAAACCAATTATAAGATGTATTAAACAACACTTTAGATAAGAACATTCATTTTATACAGAAATACAAATAACATGAACGCAAGATCATAACCTACCTGTACAACACCAAATAGCTGCTGCCCGTCACTAAGTATATCGCTCCTCTCTATGTCCTCCATATACCCCGTGGCGTCGATGACCCGGTACCTGCCACCCGAGTCCTCGGAGCTGACACGCCCACGATAGAACCACCCATCGTCCGTCCACCGAGCCAGCACCTCCTCGTTCATTTTCACATCGGGGGCCGATTGGAGACCTGTACGGGGGGTACGCTTATGGTTAGCAGGGATCAGAGTACCATTAACTAAATTGGCTGTGTGTCTGTGGTAATTTTGTTAGTTTGGTTATGGGGGATAGTGCAAAATAGAGAGGCAATCCTGGGTCTTTTAGTGCCTTGTGTGAAGCACCTAAAACATCGGTTTAACGTCTCATGCGTTTGACGAGTTAGTAGGTTTACATAGAGTGAAGCTCATTGTATTGACCAGGAATCAGAGTACCAATTGCCGAATTGAGGAATTGATACCGGGTTTTCTAGTCAAACCTACATAGTGAGCGATCTCCGACAAGTACTCGTACTGTTCATAGAATGTGCTTCTTTTTTGCATCTCCGAAAGTAATACATACTGTCTTTGCGAATGACAACGCATTCTGTCAGTCAAATTTCGTTGACTTGTCAATTAACCAATGGCTACAACAATAAGAATTAAACTAAAGTAAACGGCTGCAACTTTTTTGTATGGAAAACTACATAAAATGTTTAAATTTTTTATGATAAACTTAACCGGAGAGGTAGGATAGCCAGTAAATATCTTGATTTGGAGACTTGGAAGGAACAAAACATATTCTCTGCCACTATTATTCAACAAACAAGTAGGTAAGATTGTTTGAAAATGATATCGTTTACCAGATATAAAGATTGATATTTTTAATAACATTATGTTTTTGACAATATCTATATGCACATTTAAACTACAGTTGCATGGACAATGTTCATTCAGTTTTAGAAAAGGATGTGCAAACTGTATGTTTATGACAATTTGACTAAAGTACATGATCTTTCTAAAGGAAGCGTATTTTAGGATCTGATATGATTGTCATCAGTTTGATGTTTCTAACAAATGTTTCTAACAATAAATGTTAAACACTAGTTAATAAATAGTCAAACAATATACAAAAATATTCATAAACAATGTATAATTAGGGAAGTGTGCCACACACTGCTTCTGTTTGGTTCCACGTTGCTGCCACTCTCTGCTCTGGGTTAGTCAACACAGGAATGTTGAATATCACTTATAACTCAAAATACAAATTTCCAAAGATAAGCCAATGAAATATGCTTACAAATGTCCATTGGAAGCAATTAACTGATAAAAACATTGGATTTGCCAAATGGTTAAGCTGCCAAACTATCCCCTGCTCCTTTTTAGCAGCACCCAGTACCAGTTCAGTTCCTATTTCATATCTTATATAATATAGTAAATTTAAGAACATATCGTAACCAAAAGAAAGTACATACCCCTGGATACTTCTTGCCTCAGATGCTTTCCCTTATCAAGATCAGAGGTGAGATGGATAGCCTGTAAGAATTATGATTAAATACTTTAAATAGTTACACATCATATAATTATTTGAAATGATATTTATTACAAGGGTATGTGCCTGTTTTCATAAAACTCCTACATAGTGACTTAACTTAAGACATAACAAAGTGATAAATCCAAATCAACAGTTATTTGCACAGGTTCAATAATTTATGTCACATTAGGTTTAATTAGATAAAAAAGTAACTCTTTGTGGACAGGGCACACAACAATTTCAAAATATACATAAATAACAAAAAAACTGAACAAGATCGTGAGCAGAATGTGCTATTATATTCAAATTTCATTCAACCACACACTATACTTACAGATCTGTCAGACCGGTTTGACATTCTCGACTCATTGTAGGATGTGTCACTTTCTTTAAGTTTCTGTGATATTTTATTGATCTTCCTTGCCTGTCTAACCAACCTCTGTAGAACAAATATATAAATAAATAAATAGATGAATAAATATGTTTGATCTTCCTTGCCTGTCGAACCAACCTCTGTAAAACAAATAGAAATATAAATAAATAGATGAATAAATATGTTTAACCAGAGACCTATAAACTGTTTATTGATAGATCTTTGGTTGTGTAACCTTTATAAATTCTGTAGGATATGGGAGTTCTTACAAATATATTAACTTTCAATAAAGATGTGGGTGTAAAATATGTGTATGTGGAATATGAGTTTCATTTCTATACTCGTATCTGCTGAATATTTAGAATGGACAGTCACAAACAATATTCAGGGTAGAAAAATAGACAATACAAAGATCAGGGGAGGTAATCAGGTTATAACAGATGGGAAGACAGGTTTCGTCATTTTCATAGAGACATACCTTCCATCATCATAATTCTTATCATTCTGTCATGTAATATTCTTGAAAACAAAACCTACACTGGCTAGTGTTAGCAACATACAAGTTCAATGTCTGAACATTCTGTTATAATGTCGACATCCAGCCAAGTGCGAGGAAACCACAGAATTTGGTTCAATTGCCACAACTGCTCTTGTTTGACTTGCTTGGGCTTCTGTTTCTCGCGCTGGGTAACAATGTACCCAACTAGATAGGTATGAAAGAATTACAGCAGGACGGTCACAAAGTAGCACAATCTACACACCTGTTCTTGTCTGAGTTGCTTGCGCTTCTGTTTCTCCAGTTGGGCTTGCAGCTGCTGTATCATCTCATCCTTCTCATCGACGTGCACATGACGCGAGTCCTTGCTTGGGTGTGATTCTGTGTGCTCTGAATAAATGTCTACAGAAAAGAAATAGATGGGTTTGAAATATAAGGTAAAACAAAAGTACTGAGTACAAAATTGCTGATATTTCATAAGCATTTTGATGTTTTCACTAAAAAAAATACATAGCTGAACTAAAAATCTACATTCAGAATGAATAATTACTTTATTGTGAGTAAGGATTCAATTCTTACGTTGTACAAAATGTTTTCAATGCTAACATGAATTAATAATACATAATTAGTTCAACAGAAAAACAGACATTTAAGATCATTTTATCTCAACTCACCAGATCTTGTCACCGGACCCACAACTGACTCAGAGCGAGGCAGGATGGGAGATTTAGGGCGTGGTTTGGGCACTGGTGTCTCGGGGCGATTGTACGGCGACTGCCCTCGTGGAGTAGAACTGTCCCTGAATGGTTTGGTATTATTTGAGAATTATGTGGCATATAATGTAGAGAAATTTTAAATTGGACAACGGTTTCTTTTGAACTCTTTGCAATTATTAGTGATATGAATTGGAAAAAAAATTCTAATAAATATGTTAAATTACAGGTCTCTACAGTAGTTTAAGTCAGGAATTAGTTTAATATAAACATAATTAAAATGTCATAATCTACACCATGCAATACAATTCAATAAATCACTAGAGTGGTAATAAATTACTATTTTAACAAACAGTTTCATAGGTTAAGTCCGTGAATGACAGAAATTAATGAGTTTCAGCCTATTAGTGTTCATAAACTAAATGCATTTACAAACTTTGAATATCATTCTACACACCTTGAACACTCTGAACTGGATCTTGAACTACAATATACAGCACATACAATATACAAAATATGCAAATAAACTTCATGTTCTTTATTAGATAAAATTTAATTAATACTTATTAAGATTGGACCAAGAAATGGGGTTTTTCATGTTTAATTCAAAATTACAATAATGTTGCCATCAATAATAGAAATCTATGCTATCCAACATTACAAAAACTTAGCTGATCAGGTACAATTATAGTTATCTAATGTATGTTTAAAGCAAATAATATTGCATATTAATATAACTAGTAGTTACCAGTCTAATAATAGTAGAGGAAGACTCGTGAATTCATGAAAATAACAATTAATTTTGTAATTGATAGTTGATTAAGTGTATTTCAGATTAAGTCACTGATTGGTAGATATATTCAACCTGTTGCTACGATGAGCACAGCGTTGCTTTGGTGACCTTTCCCATGACCTTGTGCGCAGTGTGGATGCTGAGGATGACCTTGACCTTTATGTAGCAAAAGCAAAGAGAACTACATTATCCATGCACTACACTAGAGAAATGTTAAAAGATGAATTAACTTTATAAGGCCTAAACTACAGCCATGCAGATGAAAAGGACTTGCTCAGACTGATAAATTAACAATTTTATTTTCTTAGCAAGAGTGAAGAGAACTATATTACCAGATCCATACACTTCCTACTAGTATTCAGCATTATGATGATAGAGAAGCAAGATATGTTAAAAGTGCCCATTATTAGTAATAAAATACAAAGAAGTTTAAAGAGCCTGTTCACAGATTGACAAATCACAATGTTTATTTACACAATTTGATACATTTTCCAATGTTTACAACAATCTGTGAAGCTGAAAAAGATGATCAAAAAATTTAATGTTATACATTAAACAGCAAGTATTAGTACACAGTAGCGAAAACTACAACAACACACATGCAAGAAAAAATGCAAAGACCATCAAACAACTACCTTGCACTTGAACTCTGTGACCTTGATTCTGGTGAGCGTGACCTTGACCTTCCAACTTTTGAGCTCTTAGCTTTTCGAGACTTTAATTTAGATTTGGACTTTCTTGCTGTTTTATTCTCTGTCCTTGACCTTGGGGATGCATTTGATCTGGATCTTGATCTTGATCTTGAATTTGATCTAGATCTTGACCGTGTGTCTGAATGAGACCTTGATGTAGACCTTGAGTCTGAGTTTGACCTAGTTTTGGATTGTGAACTAGATCTTGAACTGGATGCTGATCTACTATAAGTAGATCTAGATCTAGAAGAGTTTGACTGCGATGAATCTGATCTTCCATTGTTCATCCTAGATTTTGCCCCTGATCTTGACCTTGACCTGTGCAACCAAACACCCACAAAATGAAACAAGTTGCATACGCAAGAAATAAGCGGTGCAAGAACACACACAAACTATGCATTTTATAGAAATATACAAACTTGTAGTATTACTTAAATCAATGAGTCAGTGAAATTATATCATCAGAGAACTAATAAGGTCTTACAATAATATCTTACTGAAAAATGTTTCAAAAGAACCTGACAAATGCAATAGAGTAACTATTATTGGCAGCATGATTTCACTTAAATATAATGTGCAGTTCTTCTATTGCCACATCCATTATAAAATGATGTTAAACTCTGAATAAGATTTTTAAATCATATCAATATTGTATTTGCATTCAAATATAGTGACCACATAAATAATGAATGAATTAAAAAAAAAATAGTGAAGCAAATGAAAACATACTTCAGAGAATGAAACACAATAAACTAGAAAGGAGAAGAGTGCAGTGATATAAACAATGAAATTATATCTGGCTAAATAGATATTAAAGAAAAATATTCTTGTGCGCAAGTTAAGCACTATTAATACAATTAATAATAGTATAACTTGTTATATCAGTGCTTTAAATTAAGAAATTCAAAAAGATTTAATTAAATATGTTTGAGAAACAAGGCATGTATTGTATATTGTAAATAATATGCATTAACATTTATGCTACATAGTAACAGACTAAAAGAACAGTTTCAAAAGTTTGAACATATGAAATTAAATCATACTTGCATGTTTTTGTGTAGGTTTTTCCAATTATCTATCTGCATGAGATTGCACAATAACCCTTTTTCCTTTAAAAATGTTCTACCATTACCATTCTCAGTGACAACCATCAGTTGTCACTATGCATACCTGGATGACCTTGAACTGCCACTGCCCTGTGGCCTCTGTGACTGACTGCCCCCTGAGCCTGTCCTGCTGCAAGTAGGGGGACAATAGCACTGAGCTGTCATACAAAGACGTTGATTACATTATTGTTATAACAATATCAAATTCAGGACAGCCATGGGAGACCCAGGCTTAATGCATGTGCGTAAAGTGTCGTCCCGGATTAGCCTATTAATTATGAAATCAAAGCACTGAAGGCACTGCAGTTGTTTGCTATTGCGTAACAGTGGGCACAACATAGACAGTCTGGGCAATTAGATAGGGATGATATACGTCACCTTAAATACAGTGGTTGTAAATGTTTACAACAAGAATATTCATTTACATGTTTACTTTAACATTTAATCTATATTATAAATATGACTTGAACATTGCTAAGCGCTATATATACTATTTAAAATGGCAAGTTAAAATACAATATTGCCTCGTAAACATGTAAATCAAATTTTAAAATAAATATATCATTATTGTGTAATTATGTTCTTTTTTTCTTGAATTGTTTCAATTCAATATGTGTAGCTAAGGAATTTAGGTCCATTGTAAATCGTACGCCACTATTTAAAACGTAATCAGGTATAAAAACTGGATAAAGTCACTTTCAGCAGCTTAAAGCTCTGTATGAGTACACTATATTTAAAGCCTTTCAAAAAAAAAAATTCAAAATGAAAAAACAATGTCGGGCAAGAAACCGAATGAGAAAAATTATTTGTCCGATTTTCAATTGCATGCTCTTTCTTTGGGCTACAAACACATATTAATTTAATGACATTCCTATTTGACATTCAGACATTAAACGTTCATTACTAACACACATAATCTGGATATACATGTATAATTATAGTAAAAAACGATACTCTCTGTGGAAGACAGATGATTACGCTGTCGAAAATCAAAAGCTGTGGAGTTGAACAAACCTCAATATTAACCTTATAAACAAACAAGATGATGAATATTAAAAATATTAACCAGTATATCAATGCAAAGACTGTGCTACAAGCTTTCAATTGTATTAGCAAGTGTTTTAAGTTATTTGAAGGAAGTTACTATCAAAATATTGTTGGTTTCTTTTGGAAATGTCTTAGAATGTATTCCCTTTCAATTAAGTAAGCATCTGGAGTAGCAAAAGTGTAAAAAAGTATATGAAAAAAATCTCATCCCATGCCGGGAATCAATCCGGGTCCTTCAGAATGCGATTCCGACATGCTATCCACTATGTTATTGATGCTACAACATACCGCGTTTAAAATTCTGCTTATTGTAGATTCTGATATGATTAGTGTATCCAACATTAATCGTGATACATCGACTATATCCGGAATGCTCCGTAAAAATCAACCGCTACAGCATAATAATCGCTTAACTGTTCTTTATCTTTATTATGATAGTCATGTAAATAATAAAATGAGTAATAAACATTCCCTACTAAACAAATTCACTACTCAACAAATAATCTTTACATGAGTTGGCAATAACGAAATGAATAGGTAAGGGTTAGATTGTGTCTATTCGGCTCGCCTCGTGACCTAAGACTTTTATTCATTTATGTATTAGGACGTTGCATAACGTACTATTTATTGTTCTTCTGCGAGTACAGTCATATATGATCCAACATTGAAAGTTGTTGCCTTAAGTTTACCCAACATGTCATGTTCTAATTAAATTCATATCGTACTGATCGCCATTTGACAAATTAAACGATATTCAAAACGGCATTTCTTACTTGCGCGTAGTCGACTGGCCTAAAGCTGTTAGGATCATAGTTCTTAGACTGTTCAATTTTGGAATTGCGATATCTTTAGTTGTTCTGTGAACAACTAAAAACTGTGTTAAAAGACACTTAACTTTGAATTTCTAATTTAAAATTTAACAATTATTCATCAATTAAGATGTTAAAGTATGCTTGCAATTAAGACCACAGCTGTCACAGGACAGCGCGCTCGACTATTCAAGCCGCTTTGTCGGAGTTATGGGCCTTTGTCAGTACAAAAAAGGGGCATAATTCTGCTAAAATGCTGGTCACAGTTATGGGCCTTGGCCAGTGACCTTATATAATGACCTGAAGACGTGTGAAGTTTTAATTTAATATCTGTAGTAGATCTATATACAGATATGAAGTTGTTGCACTCAAACTTTAACCTGAAGTACAAAAAGAAACAAAATTCTGCTAAATTGCAGGTCACAGTTATGGGCCTTGGTCAGTGACCTAACATAACGACCCCGAAGACATGTGTGAAGTTTCAACTGAATATCTGTTGCAGTTACAGCGATATGTACTTGCAAGCAAACCCTAACATGATTTTCTTAAGAACAAAAAGGGGCATAATTCTGCTAAATTGCAGGTCAGAGTTATGGGCCTTGGCCAGTGATCTAACATAATGACCCCGAAGACATGTGTGAAGTTTAAATTAAATATCTGTAGTAGATATAGAGAAATGAAGATGTTGCACGCAAACTTTAACCTGAATTTCTAAGTAAAAAAAGGGGCTTAATTGCAGGTCAGAGTTATGGACCTTGGCCAGTGACGTCACATAATGACCCCGAAGACATATGGGAAGTTTCAATTGAATATCTGTAGTCGTTTAAACAGAGATATGCACTTGTTGCACGCAAACCTTAACCAGAGCATTGCGCCGACTTGCAAAGGAATAAAATAAAACATACAGAATTACCATAATAGTTACAGGGCCTTGACAAGAACATTATTTACAATACTACTGTACTTGTATATAATAATTAAATGTATTCTGGACACATTGGTTCTAAGAAGCTAAAGGCTGTAAACCCTGCACTGTTTAATTTTGAACTGGGCTTGCTCAGATTCTCACTTTTTAGACTGTTGGTGAAAGCCAACGGTCTTATGAGAGCGTAATTTCCAAAACAGGTATCCCGGAAACCTACTTCTTTTCTTTGCAGGCTATTACCGGTCGTTAGTAAATCGAAACCAGCAAGGGTCCTACATCGACTCAGCAAAACTGCACACCTGTTTTCATACATTTTAATTATTTAAGATAATGTACGTAATCTTTATTATAACATGTGTGTCAAGTTTTTTATTACAATTACAGTTTGTAAAAAAAAGTGAATTTATAAAAAATGTAATTTTAAACTAATTACACCCTTTTTACTTGTATGTGACTGGAATATCCCCGAGTGTCCTGGAATAAGACCATCAAATTAATGCACTAAATCGGTTATTTTTGACTCGTTGTGAAAGTGTTTTTTCTTGTTACCGATTCTCATTCTGAATGTTTTCACAACAAATTACTGCAATTAATTAATTATTAACTGTTGTATGGAAAATCGAGAGCTTTCATTGTATGACCTACTTTTGACTTTGACAGTAGGCTACAAAGCACTGAAAATGGATGCTCCTAGCCTCCTAACTAATATGCTTTATCGGTTATTCTTGCCGGTTTCAGATTGACTTGTTAACTGGCATGTATATTATGCCATTTGAATAAGACAATTAGTACAATAGAATATTTGTTCTTTACATATAAATTATTTTTTATTATGATTTCATATACTATTGAATAAGAAGCCACATTATAAAGTTTAAAGGTGGGAAATTTAACTTTATTCAAACAAATGTTTCCTTTTTAGCAAAAATGCGCTCATAATTCACATGCTTATAGTTTCTTTTGTCGCTAACAGTCTTTCTACGCTGTCAGCATTTTGATTTTTAGGTGGGCTTGTAACATTTTCTTGCGCTCCAGTAAAGAAGAATTTGAGCTTTTTTGGCCAAACCTGCTAAAAATTTGATTCACAGAATAGGAGTAAAATGACAGTTATGTGTGTATTAACAGACTCGTTGCTTGATAGCAGGTTATGTAATACATGACATGTTACAGTCAATGATATACTGGTAATTCCAATACTTGCACATAATGTTATTGCTCTATTGGTTATTGAGTGCACTTATAACAAAAGGTTGGATTATTATCAGTAAAGTAGTATGGAATCATTCGTTTAACACATTTCATTGTGGACATTCAAACACTCAAAAGTTAATTACCCGTATGTCATAAAGATCTGTATTTACCTAATCACATTGTTACATGAATTAAATTTGAGTGTAAATCATACCAACTGTAATAATTTTAGCTCTACGAAAATCACAATGATGTAATTTTTGCTAAGGCTACATGTTAAAATTTTATTAAGAATATGCACATGAGATACTGGTAACTGGCAAAACGTCTTCATTGTTCAATGTAGTCAATAAATGGAAGTACATGTATTTTTAGTTATTATAACAGAAAAGGTCATTATATTCTACCATCTGTCTTTCTTGTCTGCCAGTTTTTGCATGATTTTCTTCTTTTTCTTGTGGCGCCCCCTGTCAGATCGGTCGGATCTGTCAGTGGACACGTCATCAGACCTGCTCCTCGGCGTGGACAGCGCGGAGTTGGATTGCGACCCCTTGGCCTCGTTCCTGAAAACATGCCAAGGGTAGCAAATCATTATAGTCTACACAATCCAGGGGTCGCCGATTTGAGCACATGCTACACTCTTACTAACTGATTAAGCTTTTGCATGAGACATTAATATATGGCGCAGTGTTTTACACCAGGCACTAAAATGCCCAGGGTCGTTTCTGGAACACAGCGTTACCCAACTATGAAGTCTTCTGGGGGTAATGCCCATATGGGTGAATATCCTGGGACAGCTGATAAAAGTTCACACACATGTGCAAAGATGACACTTAAACCAGTTAACTTTAAAGCCATATTTATGTTTCTCATTGCACTTAATTTATTTCAACTGAAGATTATTAAACAAGTGTTACATAGTGACCATGCCTTTTATACATACAGGTTTTCACAGTCACCTGAATAGAGACTACCATTTCAGTAAACAAGAATGGCATGTTTAAACAAATGCTGTCACTATAATGTGACGTAAGTTGATAGCAAAGAAGCAATCTGAGATCGCAGTGGCGTTGTGGATATTGTGTTGATAGCAAAGAAGCAATCTGAGATCACAGTGGCGTTGTGGATATTGTATTCGCCTTGCGATCAGGAGGTCCCGGGTTCGATCCCCACTCTGGGAGCAATCTCAAGGTATCCCCCAAAGACACCAAGTACTGGTTCTACCCATGAAACGTACTCGAGAGTGTCTCAATAAGCCTTTGGCTTTTGATGCAATTGAGCTAAAATAATTAGGTTTAAACTAAAGAAGCAAAGTTGAAAGCAAAGAAGTATTCTAAGTTTCAATTAAATACATTTGATAGTATTCAAGAAATTGGACTTTATGAAATACTTTAACCAAAAATTATAAGTTAAAAAAAGGGCCATAAATCTGTCAAAACACATAACACAGTTGTAGGGTTGCTTTTTCTGGTGGAGATATTAATAGTAAAGAAGTATTTTCAAGTTTCAAGTTCCGATAAATATTTTTGATAGTATTCAAAATCTTGGACTTTATGAAGAACTTTGACAAAAATTTCGAGGTTAAAAAAGAGGCATAAATCTGTACACAAACAAAACAGAGTTATGGGGGTTGCTTTCCCTGGTGGAGACATTGATGGTAAAGAAGTATTTTAAGTTTCAAGTAAATGCCTTTGATAATTTTCAAGAAATTGGACTTTATAAAAACTTTAACCTTGGCTGGACAGACTAATGGGCGGAAGGACAGGCAGACAGATGGTTCGATTTTAATATGCCTACCCTTGGGGGCATAAAAAAATAACAGGAATACCAGCAGAAGCATTTCCATGTCCATGAAGACAGAAAGAACTACCCAATACCTAAGCTGCCTCTGTTGCTGGCAATGAGCGATATATTTTACAGCCATCTCAAAACGACTTCTGCCAATCTTCACTAGGTAGCGACGCATGCTCGTGTCCTGAACAGGAAATAAAAAACATCATTTAGAAAATTTGGTGAAGTGATGCATAGGTAAAATCACCTGATTATCAGATACTTTTCAACTAAGAAGTTTAATAAACTGTAAGAAACATAAATAGTTCCATGGCTGTGTTTTAAATTATTACAAATAATGCACAAGCTCCTAATAAAAGATATGACAATCTAGATTTTTAATCAAATTCTAATAAGGGTACAAATCAAATTGCATTAAAACATTCTGTTCATGAATGCACTCGCTTTTATATAAGGGCTATCTCATAAGATATCTATAGCATAGCTTTGAGTCATTAAAAATGCATTCAACTGTAGAGCAATTACTACACATGTACACCAGTTCCCCAATGGCTTAAGATTTAATCAATAAGCAATCAAAGTTTAATTATTTGTTTAGGCACAAGTATGTATATGCTGGTACATGTACTTAAACATTGAATATATTAATTGAGCAGCTAGCTATGCATTTTTCCAGTGTAATTTGGCTACAAAAATATACTGGTATGCATACAAATAAATAAAGTTTTTTATATTTGAGTGCATTATCATAAAATTTGTGAAAACATTTGGTTGAACTCCATTCATTGGGACACAACAATCTACTGACAAATGATTTGTGTGATTTATGACATTTTAAGATTTCATTTTTATCAAATGCATTCTCTTATTTTGTATTTTAACAAAAGTGCTTATGGTAGCACTATAGTTACGGGTATATAAAACTTTTATCATATGTAAGCATGCAGGCATAAACTACATTATTCATTACTATTCTAATACAGTGTCCCTATACCTCTGTCCATTATAGAGCAGTATGGAGTAAAACTTTGGGTTTCTCATTAATTACACATACCCTCTGTCCATTATAGAGCAGAATGGTGTAAAACTTTGGGTTTCTCATGAATTACACATACCCTCTGTCCATTAAAGAGCAGAATGGTGTAAAACTTTGGGTTTCTCATGAATTACACATACCCTCTGTCCATTATAGAGCAGAATGGTGTAAAACTTTGGGTTTCTCGGGAAGTCTCTCGGCACGACCTCCACAATGCCGGGGACATAGCAGATCCTGTTCATCATCTGGTTGCTCACAAGGACCAAAACAAAATCACCCACCTGTGGGAAACAAAGACACCATTTTGATGGAACTTATTTACCAGATATTTGAAAAATATCATCAATGTCTTAACTGCAAAATCTAACGCATTTCAACTAACAGAACTCAAATATTGCATCAAGAAATTCTGAAACAATGAACTGCTGCATCTTTATTCATTTTTTTTTTTAAATAATCTTTGATTTGTTTCCATATATAACAGAAAATAAATTTCAGATGCACAGAATCTCCTCTCAATGACTAAAAGTTCTTTTTTTTGAAGGCAGGTAATTATCTGCATAATTACAGTCTAGAACAAGGAAAACATGCATGAATTTAAGCATGCAAGCTTTCACAAATCATGATTTTTTTTTATTTTCTATTTATTCCTTCAGCATGTAGATACAGAGAAATTTAATTCAATGTTAATGATCCAGCCAGCTATTTATTTTCAGTTTCAGTCTCATTAGTTATTCGTAATTAAGATGTATTCAATCAAATGAAACTTGCTGGGTCTGATTATGCAGTAGACTTTGTAGACTTATACAAATCTTACAAGCTTCAAATGTTGTTGAAGCAGGAGTTTTGAAGACATATTAGAGATTAATTAGTAAGATATATAGACTTGATTATTAATAATAACATCATGGTCTGTAAACTCTACTTCACAATGCAAAAAAAATAATTTTATACTATGATAAATAATTATTATAATAATTTTGTTTTGGAAGCAGTTCAATTATACCATTAATGCCATTATTTTGTGAAAATAAAACATGCAAACTATAATATTATACTTTTGACATTAGCAAATGCATTGAGTCTTCAAATCTTAGTCTCAGAACACATGTCGGATGTATGTTGGATATAAGCAGATCTGAATGAAACTACAAAATCCAAGTTTTCAAAATGCAAGTTGCATGGCATTAAAGGGACTTGTTCACAGATTTTGCATTTCTTGAAGTATGCCATTAATGTCTAAACTTGACCTATTTAAGCATTGGAATTAAAAAGCTCAAGTATAATAATTAGACAAGTATTTAGAAAAAAAAAAGGTTTCGAACCCGGGACCTTTGGTATAAAAGCCTATCACCTTAACCACTCGACCATTCCGACTTCTATATGTCACCATACATACTTTATGTAAGTGTTCCACGTGTTGTCAAATATTTAAAAAACAAAACAGAAACACTCCAAATTATTCCATTGTTTAGCATTACAAACGTTTGAAAATTTGTTTAATCAATTTCAACTGATGATTACTCATAAACAAAACGATTTTTACAGTATATTTATAGGTCCGTAGTATTATTTGCTCCCTTGTATTCACTGTTCTTTTATTTTTGGAATCGGTGATAAAAAGTAGAAAATTTTGTAATTGGTCAATCTGTGAACAGGTCCCTTTAAACAAATGGCCCTCTTTCAATCTAAATTTCTAGTCATCAATTCCATATAAGATGTAGCTTTTTTGAAAACACAGACAAAAAAGAGGTGAAGTCTGAGTTTATAGACCATGAACATGTGCTACCACATTTTATGAGAACTTTAAAGGTAAAAATGTGAAATCTGCTTACCCTCAGGTCAGGTGTTGGGATGGCCCCACTCATGGGAATGATCATCTGGGTTCGAACCTTCTGCTTGGAGGTGTTGTTGAACGTGACCATCGCAAACGCAGACTCTGGAGTGTGCGTCACATACCCTGTGGTGACATGAAATACAACCTTTTGTACATCAAGTTTCTGTGTACATGTAAATACACAGTAAATTGTAAAGTTGTCCAAGATTTATTTTATTTTTTTTATCTCACAATGACTCCATTTACAATAACATATATGATGTTCTTTCCTACACTTATTTGTGTAATCATACATGTTTTGTGGTCTGTGGTACTTTTGCTAAATGGTTCCTTTTTGTTTTTCTGATACCTTACCCATCATTAACAAAGAACAATGGAAAATGTTTGAACGCGAGAATGAAAAGCTTGTTTCAGTGGAAATGAAAGCTATTTTTCAAATTTAACTACGAAACACAATGAATAAAATGTAATGCTTTTAGCTTAATATCACACAAACAAACTAACATTTGTATTGCAACAAAAATGTTTGTTCGTTGGTTTTGTTTGTTTAATTGGATTTTTCGCCGTATTCAACAGTATTTCAGTCATATAACGGCGGTCAGTTAACCTACTCACACTTTTCCCGGGTAAGCTATTTTACATACTTATGCCAGTAACTGACAAAAGCCTACTTGAATCAGAGGTAGGGGGACAATGGACGTAGAAATAATTTCATGACCATTCCCCACACAAGTTATGTTGCTGGGCTGGGAATCGAACCCACGATCCTTGGATTTGTAGTCCAGCGCTCAACCTACTGAGCTAGCCGGCCAGGCTTGTTCATTGGTCAATACTGCTGTTTCTGTCCCCACTCACCCAAAATCATAAGCATCATAATGATGGAATATTTCTGATGATCATTTTGTTTAATTGGTTATGATTTATGACGTGTATTTTCCTTAATTTTCATTGAAATAATAATTTTTTTTAATTATTTCTTAATGTTTGTTAAAAATAAGCTTAATTTTGTCAATCAACATATTAAGCTTATAAAGCACTTTGTGGACATTTTTTATATTACATTATTGTTGAATTATTGATTATGGCTTACAGTTTCATTTAGAAATTAAATTGCTCATGTGATACATGTATATTTATGTCAAACAAGGAAAGAAACTCCTTCAGGAGATGAATATTACCTGGGTAATACAGTCCATCATGCTTGTTACACGCTATCACACGTAATCCAAACATATTGGAGCCAATGTCAGAGTCACCAAGGGGTGGGTCCGACTGAACTAAACTTTCATTCTCTGACAATGTCACTTCATCTTCACGATTTGTACTTTTGGAAACTTTTGATCCACCCTCTCTGTGCCTTTCTAAGAAGGATTTCTTCTTTTTCCTAACCTGTTTGAAAAAAACACAACTAAATTCAAAAATTGTAATACTGGTTCTGAAAATGTAGGTGATGATATTGATGAAAGTTTAAATAACTATAGAAGTGACATGACTGTTTATCATCATTAGCAGAGTTATGGTAAAACAAAACTGATGATGTGAATGTTGTGATATGTTAGTGGTTATGGTGGTGGTTGTGCTGCTGCTGCTGCTGCTGCTGATGATGATGATCATGAGGAGGAGGAGGAGGAGGAGGAGGAGGAGGAGGATGGTGATGATGATGATGATGATGATGATGATGATGATGATGATGATGATGATGATGATGATGATGATGATGATGACAGTGATAATAATAAGTTTATACATGTTAAAATAACAGAGTTAATCCACAATGATATCCAACATAAACAAGCCTTAAATTCACTAAAACGGATATACAAAATAAACCTTCAAATCCATAAATATTAGAAAACTGCTAGATCTATACCAGATCTAGTATCCCGACTGAGATATCAAAATAAATGTCTTTCACAAAGAGAACAGAAATTGAAGCTACCTATCAGACATTATACTTCAATGTACCAGTACCTTTTACACCTGATTGAAACCTTGGTTGACAGAATCAATAAATTTGAACTATTAAACTGACTGATACAGCAGTGTATTCAGTTGTCAAGAGAGCTGTGATACACAAACACTGCCATGTGCAATATTGATTCCACAGTTTGCCCAAGTGCTGTTCATCAAATAGACAATACATATAAGTACAAACAATGGAGCAATTTCACATGATCAAAGGGCTTTTTAAACTCTCTTACAAAATCTTAGCTTAGATTAATGATTTAATTGAATAATACTTTATATCTGAAATATGGCAAATGCTTAAATATGAAGTGAATAGAAAAGTGATCTTTATATTTAAATGTTTTTCTGATCAGAAAATAAATGTTTTTCTGATCAGAAAATAGAGTATTTTAACCTTTCATGTGTATGGGTTCAAATTGTTAAAATCAACATATTTCGCTATAAATTTTACAATATCTGTACCACTTGAAACATAATAAACAGTCTTAAGCCCACTTACATAATAAAACACTCTTTGCATGCAATAAATACTGCACATGAAAAGGCGTTAGTCTTACATTGAATGATAATTATTACAAACAGTAATTGCACACATTTTTTTGTTAATTTCATGTGACCAAAGCATTTTATATACAAAAAAATATATGTCACATCACATCATTGTCCATTTAATTTTAAAAATATAAACTATTTGTTTAATACATTTGACAGTATGATTACGAAACATGGGATTTCAAGAATATCAATAAAAAGAACAGAATTATTCCTCTTATTCAGTCATTTGAACTTATAATCTTATCCTATTTAGTTGGTCAGCATAGTCATGAAAAACATTATTAACAGCATTATTATATACAAGAATAACAAATACAAACAAATAGATTTTATTAAATCAAAGAGATATTATTAAAATACACATATCTTTCCAATACCACTAATGGAAAATATATGAGGCATGTCGTGGGAAAACCAAGCTTACTGCATGTGCGTAAAGTGTCGTCACGGATTAGCCTGTGGAAACTTTCCGCTTGCATGGTATTTTCTGTTTTAAGGAAGTCTCTTCTGAACATTAATTCACTGTAGGCGGAAGTGCCATCCCGGATTAGCCTGTGCAGACTGCACAGGCTCATCCGGGACAACACTTTACGCACATGCATTAAGCCTGGTTTTCCCACGACGCCCCTCATATAATAGTAATAAAATAATTACTTCAATATGCACCCTTACCCTACTGTCAACCTTCTTTTCCATTTTGCCTCACGATTACAAACAAACATATGCAATTTATAAATCCACAAGCTTGAATATCATATTACAGCTGAGTTCTATATATCAACATGACAGATTTATTTATATCAAATTGATTGGTGAGAAATTGTTTGCTTATTCCCATAATAAAGAATTAAAAGCGATAATTCTCCCGTAATCTGGATTGAATGCGAAAGCAATAATGCAGGGTAACATTTGCAGGCCTGGTTGTGCCAATGTTAACACTAATCTTTCAATAGGTCTAGATAACAGATACTGGTAATAAATTGATCAATGTTCAGTTTGTTTGCACAAACATGTATGCAGTACTAATACCTGTGAATTGTTAAACAAACTAACAGGACATAATAAACTAGGTGCTTAAATTGGTGATTGCTTCCTTAGCACTAAATGTTTTTCCTTTAATTTACATATCAGTGTATGATTGCAAGTAATATGTTGTTAACCTATTAAAGCCTGTTAAAATGCATGGAAAGAAAACATAACTGGAGTCGCAGCTGCTTATGGCTTGTAGTATGAAACTGGTAATAGATTTCACATGCCTGAATAGGCTTAAAATACCAATCAGAATAATTTAGTGTGGAATAAGATTTTATAGACACGTATTAAAACAAGACATAGTCCCATTTTTCTGGTAGCAATAATATATTGATGGAATCATTCAGAAAAAATATATAAAAAGCCCAACATTTTTTGGTTGGATACACAGCTCCAGCTAGATTAGAATGCATGCCTACAAAATTGCACACTTTAAATAAAACTCTACTACCCTACACAACATTTATCAATGTTGCAAATATGCATAACAGTACTTCATGTAAATTTCATTCGTATTTATAATTTTATTGTGCCCGAGAGGTGTCATGATGACCACTGTTAACATATTGAAATAGACGCTTCCACAAATGTCAATCATATTCAAATTAATTTGCAATATTATAAAACTATCGCACCTGGATATCACATGTTTAGCGGTTAAACTATTTCATACGATAGAGCACATGGAATTTGTTTGTGATATTTCAAAGAGCATGTGGTAATGTTTGTGATTTTCGATGAATGGAAATGAATCCTTTAACAATAGATGGGGCGGAGTTTTAACTATTTGTCGCAAAACCCGGATCGCTCAATAATATACATTTGTCAACTGTTCATAGAAATAAGACCATCTTATTTAACATTGCCTCATTATTAATTCTCTTTTAATTAACTTACCATAATTAAATTAACTTAATTTTTGCCCCCCAAAAATTGACCTACCATCGATACAACCCCCAAACCAGACTTGAAAGTCTTAGATAAGAAATCATAAGATGTATTACAATAACATTTGACGAATCAAACAGTTGCTCTTGTATTTTTGCATACAATAAACTTCTACCATAAAATTCTATGACCAGAAATAATCCATTTTACATACATGTGCGCCTGAAACACATACTTATGTTTGTTTGGTTTTCTCATTCCATCAGTCATTTAAGTATAGGACAAAACAATCAATGACATACCACTGAAAATTGCACATCATTTTGTTATCATATAAGCTTCAGCCATCAAAGTATAGGACAATGAATCAATGACGTACGTCTGAAAATTGCTCATCCTTTTCGTTATCATATAAGCTTCAGCCATTAAAGTATAGGACAAAACATAATCAATGACATTCCCCTGAAATTGCTCATCAATGTTATCATATAAACTTCAGTCATTGAAGTCGGGGAAAAGAAATAATCAATGTCATACACCTACCAAGACTTGCTTGTCATTTTTCATTTTCACATAATGAACTTCATATTCGGGTGCCCTGGGTGACTTCTCAACAGTAATTTTATAAAAGCCTTTATGTATGTCCAGTTCTTCGCACTCTCTGTTTCTAAGAGATACGTCCCGAAATTTATGTTGAGGCTTCGGTGTTGATGTCTTCATGTCTGCTATGTACTACCTCAACTTAGTACTTAATTAAATCCAGTCTTTATAATTATGTCCTTCAAGACACTTTCATAAGTCAAACTGAATAAGAAGAATCCTTTCATTTTCAAATTTTATAACAATATTTTTTACAGAATATTGCACATACTGGTATATCCAGCATACTAATCCCGAATATTTATATATTTTTCTGTCAAGCCGCTTGGCATAATATTTCCAGTGTCTATACTTCTGTCACTTCAGTCATAAATCCAATATACCAAGGACTAGAATTTCATTACATGCCGCTATTGACTTTACCTATGTAAATTGGTAAACGTTAACTACTAGTAGATCTATTTGCACAGCATAACTACCCGATATTTGTCATGTACAGGCATGACCAACAACGTGTCTCCAATACACAGAGCAAATTAATTACTACTAAAATGGTAGTACTAAGTGTGGTACTGGTTTGTACAGAGGAAGTTTCATTGGTAACAGTCTTTGATCAAGATCAAATGGAGGTTAGACATGCATGGGAGTGATTAAATTTGCAAGAAGGTTCAATTTCCTGTGTTACAATTATGTTATTAAACACCGTTTCAAGGACATCAACTTGAAAATCAATGGTTTAAAAAACAATTATACATTAATATTTATTTATAAATTTAGTGGAATTTAGTTCTAGAAAATAATGGTATCCAAAATAAAAAAAGTAAATCCAGAAAATACCTAGTATTATATAAACATAAACAGACAATAATGCCTACGTCCTGTTTTTGTCCTTTTTGCTTTTGACTGGTTTAAATATAATACATTCTTCAAACTCATATATTTGTTATTCATGTAAAATTGTATTTTGTCAAATATTTTTTGTGTTAAAAAATGAAGGATTTAAGCTTTTTTTAAAAAGTAACACATCTGGGACAGCACTTTCCACCTACAGTGGATTTATGTTTAGAAGAGACTTCCTTGAAACAGAAAATATCATAAAAGCAGAAAAGGCCGTCCCGGGTTAGCCTGTGCGGACTGCACAGGCTAATCAGGGACAACGCTTTACGCACATGTATTAAGACCGGTTTTCCCACTACGCGCCTCAAGTGTGTCTCTAAAGCAAATTAAACAGGGGTGCTGGGACACACCCCGGGGTCCTCACATCATGCAGCTTTGGCATGGAAGGATCTCATCAACTTTGAAATACACACACATTTATAAACCTGAACACAGTCATTATTTATTGCTCCAAACTTAAACAAATTCTCTGTCAATAGTTTATCAGCATTTTGTAGTTTATGAGGGTCTTCTGCCCGAAAGCTGTGCTGTGTATGGACCCAGAGTGTGACCAAACGGCCCCCCCCCCCCCCCCCACACACACACACCTTTATTTTGTTTTTTGGAAACACAAATTGTGGGACAACCTTTTAATCATATGTGGAATTTACAGGTTATTATTGTGTACTTAAATAGTTTTTGAAATTTATATGTTATTGTGATGTGCTCAGGGAAAACAATAAATCCAGAGGAAACCTAGCTACCTGTCCAGTATAGTGACCCCTAACCAAACTCACATGCGCTGGTAATTGAACGCTGATCCCCTAGGTGAGAATTGAGCCTATCAACCAGTGTGCCTGCCGGCCTCACTGACCATTGTCGAGGCAAAAATACCAGTATGTTGTAGAAATTCTATAAACCAATTAACAAATCATAATTTATCTATTAATAAACACTCTGTCTTTAATATATTTAAATTATTTTAAACCTTTAAATTAAATTAAATAACCCATAACTTGTTCAAAGGAAACTTAAGATTATTAAATTTGCAAGATGTTTACATTTCGTTTGGTAAACACTAGTTTAGCAAATACTTGTAGCTAAATATCTAGAGCTTTAAACCTGTGCTATATTTAATCAAGTTCAAACTTCAGTTAAATGTGACAAAATTTAATATTCAACCAGTTTATCTACCAACTGGGCTGGAAAGTTTTATATAAGGTTGTGACTGCCAATGGGTGAAATAAAAATTAGATTTGTGTGTACTGGTGTACATCATGGTGACATTTTCATTTTGTGACTTCAACTATGGTGACCTTTTGCATTCATTTGTGCTTATATGGTGAAAGTACCTGAGTAACATACACACATTTCGTGATCAACATGTACATCAAATAACTAACCTCCTTTTTGCCATCAGGTAGTCAAAATTAATACAAGTATTAAATTTCCCACATATGGAACATTCCTTCTTATGGAGGATCTAATCCTGAGCAATCTATATACAGAGGTATAATGTGATTAAATGGCCATATTGCCGCAAATCAATAAGAGCTGGTATAGATGGCCTATTGATGTGGGAAAAAGCTGGCTATATTGATCATATGTTTAGATATATGGCAAGCAATTATGTTTTGGTGTGTGTTGCTAAGGGATTAATTAATACCAACAAGACTGGAAGAGTAGGCTCCCTTTATACAATTATTGTTATTTTTTTTACAAGTCAGTAAATGTAAGTGGGAATCGTTATACACATGGAAAAAATCAATACAGGAAAATGAACTGATTTATGTACAGACACTTGAAGCGTGCTTATAAGCAGAAACTCACTATTTTCCACATTTTTCAATTAATGGTTTATCCCCTCGTTATCAACTAAATTTTAATCGATAGTACATGATCAGTACTTACTCAGATTTACTCAGTGTAAAACTATTTCATCTCCTTATTTTGCACATGAAGTTTACTTAGTTTGGTGCTTAAATATTGATGTAGTGTAACCTCAGTTATACAAAGAAATTGTTACTAAAATACACCCTTGACACTCAGGTCGATATTCAAATTCAAAAGAATAACTACTGTTAATATTGAAGTAATATGTTGCATTCAAAAGCATACATCAAAGTCCTAATGAAGTAACCACTCAAAATGTAAGTTGTTGAATACTCCATAGCCTCAGTCTAATGCCTTATGGTTAATTACCATGGAGACACTTAGCTATTACCCAGGTAGAATACTAATTACTGCTGCAGGTGAACAAGGCATTTCAATAGTAATTTTAAAGCTACAGTACTCAGTCCCACTCTACCACATTATTCTAACCACTAGAACATGCATTTAATAGATAGTGTCAACCAAACACTTGACAGAACATGAAAAATTCAATAACTGGTAAAATTGTAAATTTGCGTTAGAACTGAACAACAACTTAAAGTCCAGAAATATGTAAATAAAATTAAACTTTGCAAAAATAATTTCTAATGGACATTTTACCGATCAAAATACCGCATTGAAATCGGTAAAATAATAACGTTTTGGTAACGTTTGAATGCATAGTTATCTGTATGCAATAGCTGGTGATGCCTCTGGAGTATATCAGCATGACTTTTGTACACTAGTGTATATTCCGTTTGTACCAAGCATTTTTCGAACATAAACATTATAAAATGTCTTTCGTAAAAAAGAAAGTTTTCAGTTGAATAAACCTCATTAACGTTCATTAGAACTAATGCCAATTTAAGATGTATTGAATTATATTCTATGGACTGCGGCTTTTAATCACTTTTTTTTGCGAAGTTCTAATTTTCAAAATCGGATTTGCATTAATATAAAACCGTGCGAATGTCCGCAATTGCAATTGCGTGAAATGTGTACTCCGCAAATTCAAGTCATTCCACAGCAGAATTTCAAACTGAATCCTATACGAGGCACATCATGGGAAAACCGGGCTTAATGCATGTGCGTAAAGTGTCGTCCTGGATTAGCTAATCCTGGATGGCACTTTCTGCTTGCAGTGGAGTTTAGAAGAGACTTTTTTAAAACAGAAAACACCATAAAAGTGGAAAGTGCCGTCCTGGATTAGCCTGTGCCGACTGCACAGGCTAATCCGGGATGACAGTTTACGCACATGCATTAAAACTGGTTTCCCACTTTCAGATTTGTTAACAAGAAACCTGTATTTCTATCCTTACTTATGAGACACCCGGTGGCCAACCCCCTTGGATTAAAATTTGTACGAAATAAAATTACTTACATTAACATTTTGCAGTGTCAATTAATCTTGTAGTATCTTTGCTGAAAACATTTCAGATACCTGGTACATGAACCCGTGTTATTACTATCTCCATAATGAATATCTTGAATTTTGGTGGTCACCCAAAGCCAATGGCATTAATTTATTCCCCTGTAAGTAAGACAACTAAAAGAATACAACAAACTATTCTTACCAACACTATGTCTCTTCCTACTGACGAGAACTGTACATTTTTAGGTCTTATCTGACACTTAGTTTTGTTTCCATACATATCAGTATACTGGGTTTTGATGAATTATTTAGGATTACCATTTGAACTCAGTCAACTAACCTTCAATGACATTGTTAACCTCTGATGACAAAAGTACTGAACTTTGAAATTAAGCAAACAATTCAACCACATTTACTCACTCCCTATAAAAACAACAAGACATGTAAAATTCAACAGTTTAATGCAAACAAAACTACATGGAATATAATCCTAATCTATTTGTTTAAAGACTTAATAAATAAATGTAAATATTACAGCTTCATCAAATTTGGTGTTTAAGTTTCCATTTGGTTTCATTTGATATTCAAGACATACATGTATAGCTCAGACAAACTGATCTGAATTGTGACCTCTCTAACCATAATTTTATGTTTGAACTATTTTTATATTTTATAACTTATCTTTGGCAGAGATTGAAGCCATTACCCACATAACGACGGTATTTTTAAAGACATGTATTAGATTAAAACAAATTCCTCAAGACACTTGTTTTGGTAATCGTTTCATAATTTATTCGTGCATAAAAGTCAGTGTCAGGTTACCTATCCGACTGCACAGGCTAATCCAGGACAACACTTTACGCACATGCATTAAGACCGGTTTTCCCACAACGCGCCTCATTTCGTCTCTGTTGAAAAGAGACAGAAGCTGTTGTTTTATAAAATCACACAGTAATGAAGATGTTAATTGAAATATAAAGGAAAGTCCTAATTATATACATCACAACAAATTTAACCAGACTAGAATGGTGAATGGCTAAATATGTTCAAAAGAAAACTGCTACATATAGTGTATACTCTAATATATTTAAATCAATGTAAGGTAGATGTAACATTAAAATATGTCAATAAATACATTACTTATCATTATAAGCGCCAATACAAGATTATAATATTTTTGTGCAATAACAATTCAACAGTGAGGCATATGGATTCTAATAACAGATGGTAAAGGCAATATCTATGTTTTAAAGCTTTGTGGTCAATGCAAATACAAAAAGTTGTGAAAAGTTCTGCAGCAAAAGCAACAAACTTCTATCTATTAATCCAAAGAAAAGTATACGCATACATTAATCTACTGTAAAGCAACATTAAACAAATACAAAAATACATGTGAGGCTTCAATACATGAGATTTATATGCCCAATATTTGTGATGTTCATGTACAGTGATTATTCTCGATATGTAATCTTCTATATGAGACATTATATTAGGTAGCAGTTGGGGTATATTCAAATGCAAATGAAACACAATACACATTTATATATGAAATAATTATTATTTCTGAAATAATTTTTCGATTTATCATTGTTAATCAACCATTAAACAACGATTTGGAGTTCTGATGCATAGGCATTATACCACGAGGGCGTTAGTCTGAGTTGTTTAATAGCCAGACATCAGAACGACAAAGAGTTATTTATTGGCCGATAAACAACGATAATGTGAAAATTATTTTGATTCTAACATGATTTTACATATATTTTTTCAATTGTAATTGGAACTACTTCTCACTATGCTCTGCTCAGAATCGGGCCTTCTTTTTGCCGGGTAGTTTAACAATGATAATTTTGTTCTTTGTCTATAGAAAAATCAGCGAGTATCATGCTAGAATATGAATTAACAAGAGCTTCAGAGGACAGCGCGCTCGACAATTCGAAGTATTTCAGTTGGTACATATTTTGAATAGTGAAAGAGGCATAAATTTGTTAAAATACAATATTTTTAAGTGAAGCCTTGTATAGTTTATACATTTTCCGAACAAAAACTTTAACCACAAAGTCTATGTGAAAAGTGGATTAAGTGGAATACAAAACAGAGTTATGGGTAATGTTGCCCCTGATACTAGAGTTGATGACAAAAGTTAGTTCCAAGTTTCAAGTGAATAACTTATGTAGTTTTGAAGTAACAAAACTTTTGAATATTACCTTTAACCAGAAAATCTATATGAAAAAGGGGCATAACTCTGTCAAATACAAAACCGAGTTATGGGTAATGTTGCCCCTGATACTAGAGTTGATGACAAAAGATAGTTCCAAGTTTCAAGTGAATAACTTATGTAGTTTTGAAGTAACAAACCTTTTGAATATTACCTTTAACCAGAAAATCTATATGAAAAAGGGGCATAAATCTGTCAAAATACAAAACAGAGTTATGGGGAATGTTGTCCCTGACACTGGAGTTGATGACAAAGGTTAGTTCCAAGTTTCAAGTGAATAACTTATGTAGTTTTGAAGTTACAAAACTTTTGAATATAAACTTGAACAAGAAAATCTATGTGAAAAAGGGGCATAACTCTGTCAAAATACAAAACAGAGTTATACAGAATGTTGCCCTTGATACTGGAGTTGATGACAAAGGTTAGTTACAAGTTTCAAGTAAATAACTTATGTAGTTTTGAAGTTACAAAAGTTTTGAATATAAACTTAAACCAGAAAATCTAAGTGAAAACGGAGCATAACTCTGTCAAAATACAAAACAGAGTTATGGGGATTGATGCCCCTGACACTGGAGTTGATGACAAAGGTATATTCCAAGTTGCAAGTGAATAACTTATAAAGTTTTGAAGTTACAAGACTTTTGAATAAAAACTTTAACCAAATTCAGACGTGGACGCGTACGCCGACGCCGGGGTTAGTAGGAAATCTCATCTATTCCTCGAAAAGTCGAGCTAAAAACTATATGCAAATGGACTGCTTATTTTTTATGAACAATAAAACTACTGAAGTAAAATAACAAACATTCTGGAGAATTGACATGCTCCAAACATGTTCAGAAAGGTCATCTTTCGCACAATCATTATTGATACAGCTTTAAATTAATTTCCTAATGATAATAATACTAAAATATATTAAAATACAAGCAAATGGTATAAATATTAAAGTGTAAACATTTAATAAAAATCTGTATTGAAGAATTTCACTGTAAACAAAGATCAGTATAGATAGATAGAATGACTGAGCACCATTCTCTATGCATAGGATATGGTTTTGGCATTTCTAATGTACTTTTTTACCCTTAATATTTAGTTACATAAATGGTTCTACTTATACAAACTTCCATATGCATTGCTCATAGGAGTATATCATAAACAACATGGGTTTAAAACGTTTAATTAAATCACATAAATTATTTCAATTGTAAATAATATTTGAATACATTAACCCTGTATTTATATTATAACAATGTGCAAAAGGCAGTTTGTGGTTTATAATAAGTTGACATAAGTTTTAACATATTTAATATCTAGCTACATACATAATACTGATTAAATAAACAATTATAAGGCAATGAAGTAAATGAGCATATAAAATTGTAGTAAGATTAGACTATAACACTGTAATATTGTTGGATGATTTAGTTGTTCACTCTATTCTATGGTTAAAATTTTTGAGCAAGCCAAATGATAAGACACATACCAGTGAATAATATGCTTTAGGTTTATGCAAACTGAAAACTTCCATATTTAGCAACAGAACAAATATTCACTTACATTTATTCATATCCAATTATTGTTGAACTGCTTAAAACAACAAACAACAGATTTTGATGTAGAACATGTATCTAGAAAAAAACAACAACTGAAACTATGGCTAAAGATAAAGAGGAAGCTATGTCTAAATGAGTACAAAACCAAAAATTCAATACAAAAAAATAATCTACCGTAGTAAGTAAATCATAATCTCAAGCCAAAAAGCCTACTGCAGGGATATATCGCTATTGCAACCTGTTTATAATATAAAGTAAATTCTGACTATTTAAATAATGTGAACAAAGCATAAAAAAGGAAAACATCTTTAAATAGATAAATGGAGGCATTTTGCATCCTTTGTTTTCGGTGCTTTAATCGACTTTTGTAAGTTCACACGCTAAATTTGTAACATTAAATGCACATGTCACTTGCATAAAAATTTATAATAAAAACATTACCTTACATATTTAAGAAAATACATACTTTTCAAATGTTTGGTTTGTTCAATACACCAGTACAAAATACACATGTAAAAGTAAAAGCGTAAATTAATAAAATCATTTGGCAAATTAAAACAAAAATTACAATAAAATAATAAACGTGAAACAAACTTTCTTATCACAGACAAAATATAAACATATCACATGATCCAAAATACAATGTACAATCATAAATTACACAAGATTTCCAGCAAATGATCATTCTTGAACACTCGATAAAAATAATGGGTCAAATCTTAGATAAGCAAAATTGACAGTTAAATATTAAATTAGACAATTCAATTATGTAATTGAATGAAGAATTCTATATTAAAATGGATAATTCCACATCATCGCAGAACTGCGAAAACAATTACTGAGACCAGACAACAACATCATTATGAAAAATTTAATTTAAACAGTTTCTACTCAAACAGAAATATTTATATATGACTTTTCACAATATTTTTTATTTTATTTTCACCTTTATAATCTAATAAACATAAAAGGAAAGCTCCTCTAGACACACTGAAAAAATACATATTAAGGCAGCATGTGTAAAATTCACATGATACAATGAGTTAATTATATTTTGCGTTCCGTTTTTCATCAATTATGACAAACTAAAATGTCAATCTAGTAACATAATTTTAGCATACAGATAGATGATTTTGACCTGCATAGAATTCTGGAAGTGGTCTGATCGTCAGATAATATATTTTAGGTACATCATGGGAAAACCAGGCTTAATGCATGTGCGTTAAGTGTCGTCCCGAATCAGCCTGTGCAGTCCGCACAGGCTGATCCAGGATGGCACTTTCCGCCTAATGTGGATTTATGGTTAGAAGAGACTTTCTTGAAACATAAAATACCATAAAAGCAGAAAGTGCCATCCCGGATTAACCTGTGCGGACTGCACAGGCTAATCCGGGATGACACTTAACTCACATGCATTAAGACAGGTTTTCTCACGACGCCCCTCATAGATGTTGATCCAAAAACTGACTCAACAGAGCTCCAGATAAGGTTTTAGCCTAGAGGGTATTTTACCCCCTGATTTTTGGTTAAAGGGTATTTTACCCCCAGTCTGTCAGCTTTAAAGGTTATTTGAGAAATTTAAAGGGTTTTTTCATTTTTTATACAAGATCAAACAAGTATTTTATGTGCTTGTTATATATGAACACATTAATATAGGCAAATGGAATACATTGAATGTAGACAATAATTTGTAGGTCTATCAAAACATAACATTTACTTAGCAAAGTAGTAGTAGTCATTTGCATAGATACTTTGTACTTTTTTTTCAGTGCAAATCCTACAAGGTAACCTGATTTCTGGTCCTTCCTGTTTGACAATTAGCCAATGATGATTTCTTTTCAGGATTACACCAATTTTTCAGACAATTTTGCACTCACATGATGCTTGTGTTTTGTGTTTGATTTTTCAACTGGTGTGACAATAACATCGCCTTTTATCACCTGTTAAACAGGAGAAGCATCATAAGGCTCATTCTGATGAACGTTTTCCAAGATATTGTCTACTGGAGCTGGCTGAATGAGCTTAAAACCCACATACACAATGCGAAGCCATTTTGAGTAGAAAGATTCGCTTGATTCACTTTTAATCGATTCAAAGGCTAACTTGAACCATTAGATGAACCGTACCAAGATTTGCAATGTGTAACGTTACGCGCTGGGCAGATTTTCAATGCGTTTTTCTTTATTTTCAATGCGTAAATACGCGGATACGCGTCTTATCTGGAGCTCTGACTCAATGCTTATAAATAAACCATGTATGGAGTTTGATAGCTGCTAGATGTTCAGTAAGCACAACAAATGAAAACTTACACATAACTTTCAAACAGCTAAAACCATCACACATTTCCTTGTGTAGGGGATTTTCAAAATTATGAATTTAATTATTCCCAAGAGTTAAGAGAAGAACTTGTCAGTTTCCTCTACTTTCACTTTAGAAACATGAGAATCTTTCCTTTTGCTGCTGTATTTGGCGGTGGTCTTTGTTTGGGTGCTTGGGATTACCTCCATCACCAATAATGCTCCTTCTGTCGACCCTGTGGAACTCTTCGACCTCTTAGAATCCCTCGAGCGTTTAGAAACGCTGGACGACGATGAGGCACATGAAGATGTAGAAGACGCTACAGAATCTTTGGATTTGGAAAGTTCTTTTGATCTAGCGGAGAGACCGGAAGTCTTGCTTCCCTTATCAGAATAAATGCTCAATTCGTTGTCCGAGTCTTCATTGTTGTTCGCCTTGCGTATATCTTCAGACTGCTGTAGGAAGCGTTCTCCTTTGGCAATCTCCTCCTCTAGAAGTATGATGTCCCGCTCTTTGACTGGCCAGTTGGCTTCAGACAGGTACTGCATGAACCACGCATGATTGTCGAGGAATGACACTGGACCATCAATTTCACCGAACCTGAGAAAAAACAAAACAGACTTCTTATTTCCACAGTAGCCCTAACACGAAATTATTACGGTACATTTAAAAAGTATCAGTAAACCTTGTCATTGTAAGAAGCTTATCTCTGCTGTACACATTTTTCTTAGCCATCTTCAACATATGTGGCGCGTCGTGAGAAAACCGGTCTTAATGCATGTGAGTAAAGTGTCGTCCCGGATCAGCCTGTGCAGTCCGCACAGGCTGATCCATGACGGCACTTTCCGCCTAAAGTGGATTTATGGTTAGAAGAGACTTCCTTGAAACAGAAAATACCATAAAAGCGGAAAGTGCCGTCCCGGATTAGCCTATGCAGACTGCACATGCTAATCCGGGACGACACTTTATGCACATGCATTAAGTCTGGTTTTTCCATGACGCCCCTCATATTTATTTATACAGTTAATTATTGGGCTAACAACTTCAGCTGGAATAATAAGTTGGTTATTTTCTGAACTCTGAAGCAACAAAATAACATTTCATTATGTTCACATTTTGAAACTTTCTTGTTAACAACAACAACAAAACACTAATTTTATAGCAGAGATTTAAAATGACATTGAACAAAGAACCAACAGTGCATAAAAACAACAGAGTAAGAAAGTTATATTTGCAGTACATACTCTTTGTCCCGGATCTCCTGCGGAACAGCCTGCCACACCAGGGAGTCCAGTCGCCTGCAAGCAGACCGTCATCGCAATTACAACACCTTTTTTTTAGTTTAGTTTAAACCTATTTATTTTAGCCCAATTGCATCGAAAGCCTCGGGTTTATAGAGACACTCTCGATTCCTTTTCCTGGGAAGAACCAGTACTTGGTGTCTTTGAAAGATCTTCAGAACGCTCCCCAAGTGGGGATCGAACCCGGGACCTCCCAGTCACAAGGCAGACACCATATCCATTACACAATTGCAACATTTTTGTTACAGAACTACATCTACATTGTGTTCAGCTATGGTATTGTGTCTTGACATAAGCCCAGGGCTACTTTGTCCCCAGTGAAGAGAACAATGAAATAAATATCTCTAACAGGGAGTAAAGAACTGAGACATATGGAATAGTAAAGGTGAGCATGTTTTATTTTAGACCTTTTCCAATGAGAACATTTCTAGAATTTGAAGCTATTAATGCTACAATAGTGGTAAATTTAAGTCAAACAATGTCGAGACTACCTTTTATACATGGCTATAGTGGCCTTCAGTTTTTCCTGATAAGCCTTGAGATTCACTCCCGCTGGATTGATCAGCTTCAACGGCTGGCGGGGACGGTTTGATACATATGCTATCGGCAGAACCTATGAATGGGAAAAATAATACATCAAAAATTTAAATAAAAAATGTAAAAAATATATATAACTTACCAATATCAAAAAGAACGCAACACTTGGATGCACTATCAAAACATATTTGCTTTTGTTACTTGCAAAAATTAGCAATAAAGGAAATTTGTACTATTAAGGCTGTTTCAGGAAAAAAGGTGACTAGGGGGTGGAAAGCTGATGTGTTAAAAATCAGTGGGTGATGGGTGGTTGAGGGGATAAAACGGAATATCAATGACTTGAAAAAAAAAGCTGTGTTGGTGGTTCCCCATTTTTGGAATGGCGTTCCACCCCCCATCACCTTTTTTCCTGGAACAGCCCTTTTAGCATTTTAATTTATAACTTTTCTGAACCAATATAAAATTAGATTGTTATTATGACTCAAGCAATGTTTCATCCAATATCAGACCCCATTGAAAACATTGTTTACCCCATGCTAGTCCAGCATTAGTACATATTTGGGCTCATACACTGTATTATCCAAGAAATGGATGAGGTGTAATAGATAAGGTGTCCACATTGTGATTGTGAGATTGTAAGTTTGAGCCCTACCCAGGGAGTATTCATGTGACCTACTTATAAAACCAGGACAGACTCGCGAGTGTTGAGGACTCCATCAGAAATAAGCACTCAGGCTTTCATGGGTATTCCTAGGTTACTCAAGAAATAATATTCAATTGTTTATTTGACGTCATGCGATTGTCAATGATTTGTAGTTCTGATGAGTAGGAATTAAACCATGCGTATCAGAAAGAAAAATATCTAAACTGAAAATTATTCCAATTTTAACTTGATTTGACAAATTTGATTTGACTTTTTTTCGGGCTGTTTATTGGTAGATTAACAACAGTGAATTTTGTTCTTTGTCTATGGAAAACTCGGTGCATGTCATGTTAGAATGGAGGTTTAACAACAGTAAAGTTCAATCTGCAAGTGTTAGAATACTAGATCCTCAATCCTAAACATACCTCATCGAACACTTTAGCTACCACATGCTTGTCCAGTATCTGTACATATTTGGATTTCTGTTTGACGATGGTTGGGGCCAGGGCGTCAATGAGAGTCATCTTGCGAGCAATGAGGGAATTCTTCTTCAGCCATTCCTTCGTGGACACAATTCGCACCCTATGTTCAACACATAATTGATGCATGTTTTTATTTTGAAACATTACAAAAAATATATAATTATTACAATTTTATAATTATTACAATTTAATATAAGATTATTATTTTTATACATCTTGTTATATCTATTTATTTTTGTTCAGATACAAAGGTACATTTTGTTTCATTTCTTGAATGTAATACCTGGACAGATCGGAAGTTTTGTATCAAACACTACCATTTAAAAAATTTAATATCAGTATCCTCATAGTAGAAGGTTTAAACATAAGTTTTACATTAAAATACACACCTGGTTATTACTCCAACCAAGTCCAGAATTTAAAAAAATAAAATTAAAATATATAATGTTAAAAAAAAAACAGAACTAAACACAATAACAGATACGGCTCATATATGCGTAAATACTCCATTCTAAAACACCTTTTTCTTAATAAAATAATATTTTGATGACAAAACTCAATTCTTAGAATACTGTAAATTGCGAGCTAAACATGACATGTGACCTATTGTACTTTGATCGCATCTATCATGCACAGTTGTAAAATGGTAGGCATGTTGATTGAAAAGTCTCATACCATTTGAGTTTTACAGGTGTTTCCAACAAACAATTTAAGTTAATCGTATGGGGTAACATAATTTCAAGTACTAAATAAAATCACACTGTACTCAATTATATGAAAAACAATGAGGCAAAATTGTTACATATTGCTCTGACTAAATATCTGACTTACTTTGAAAATCTCCTGGTACGTCTTCGCGAGGCCCGAATCTCCCTTTCTTCCACTGAAAAACATCGAAGTTTTACATGTAAAAATTATCCATACAATGGAATGTGAAATATAGCTGAATACAATGTTTAACCTACATGTAATAAACAGGTTATTGTATTATTTTGAAAACATTTTTCATTGGTAGTTGAAACTCTATATCATTTTTTATTTACTTTCTTTTTTTTTACATCAATAAAAATGTCCAGTGCATCTGTAAAGAACTATCAAGTACTACATACTAAAAACTCTGAGCTAGAAAGCATAGAAAATAATTCATACATCAAAATCTCAGCCAAACTACTGGACAATCAAAGAGAATTTTTTTATTTAAAAAGACCTTTGTAGCACACAAAGCATTGCAATAATACAAATTTGTAACAAAATTAATGTTTACTATTATGGTAACCTTTTCAGCTTTAACCATTACCCTAAGTATGTTTTAGTGAATAAAACATAATTTGAGGCGTGTCATTGGAAAACTGGGCTTAATGCATGTGAGTTAAGTGTCATCCTGGATAAGCCTGTGAAGTCTGCTGATCCAGGACGGCACTTTCCATCTACGGTGGATTTATGTTTATAAGAGACTTCTTTGAAACAGAAAATACCATAAAAGCGGAAGTGTCATCCCGGATCAGCCTGTGCGGACTGCACTTGATGCATATGCATTTAGCCCGGTTTTACCACGCTACGCCTCATTTGTCAAACATACTGAACATACTGAACACTCACACTAGACACCATTTGTTTATTATTACAAGATTATAAGATAAATTAATATCGGTACCAACTTTGCAGATACATGTATATGGTATACAGATTGTGAGAATATAAAACTCATAGTTAAAAATATAAGATTATAGTACATTTATATATAATTAAGATTTCTATATGAAAATACAAACATGTACATGTACATATATTAGGCAAAGCACAAAGTAGCAACTTTGTCATTTTTTTTAAACATAAATAATAACACACTCTTGTGCCTAAAATTGTCATGACAATGTCAAGGAAACATTGTTGTGTTGTCCGATACATTGTACATTGTTGTCTGATGCCTTACCTGTGTTGGCATGTTTGTTGTTACTATTTATTTTATTTTATTTTTATCAAATTCAAACAACCCGTAAAGTGAACAACGTGGTTATGATCCTAAATATATATTTAGTTTGTATTGTAGAACATTAATATACAGTAACATATCTTAACTCAAGCAGCAATAACTCAAACCCTTATGAATACTCAAGTCCTGGCAAAATTGTTTATATTTCTATATTTAATTAATACCCACTTTACCTCGAGTAGTGATAACTCAAGCACATTGAATAAGGGTAGAGATGAACAGTTCCGAGATTAACTTTACTATCTTATCTTTATGTGCTGGCTTTATTTTGTAATACTATGTGTTCATAGATAAAATTCATTAAAATGATTCATATGCATATAATACTGACTCAATAATGAACAGTTCAACCTCATCAGATTTTACGCGTACAACTGGGCCAGTATTCACAAAGCTCCTTAGGGAAAACATAAGTAAATTCCTTAAATTTATGAAATTCCGTAAGTCCCTGGCTGTTTCGTGTATCGGTCTTATAACATTAAAATGTTGTAAACTTGTAAATATTGCTTACATGTTTAGTGTTGCAGCCTTCTTTGTACAGAAATCATTGGATTTCACAAACAAAATTTGATCTGAAGTTTTCACTTGAGTAGAACTTAAGTTAAGATTTCCCTTAGGAGCTTTGTGAATACCAGCCCTTGTTTTCAGAATCTGCTACAGTTTCACAGTCCCTCTAGTCAGTTGGGATCTATGACAAGACCTGAGACCCTCTCATCAGTTCTAGGGCTACAACAGTTACTATAAAGTCTTGAACAAATTAGCAGTTTGGGGCAAACAACACAATTAAGGGACGCCAAACCACATTGACAGGAGTCAAGTCACAAGCCAGCACGTCATGTACAGAAATACAACCTATGTCTACAACACGTGGCGACATCTGATTGGCCTCTAGGACTGTAACAACAACAGTAGCAACAACATAAGTTTCCCTATTAGCTATATGTCCATAATTAACAGCAAGAACAACATGAGGTGTTTATGCAAAATTTTTATATCTGGGTAAAATTGGAGGATAAAATGCACACATAAAAAAGTACTGTAAATTATCATATATTTAATCAAGAGAACATAGTTTTCATAACTTAATGAATTACATGTCTATTTAAGTCCAAGAATCATGTTTAAATTTAAGGGACAGGATTTTTAAGGAAAATTATAAAAAGCTTTCTTCTTATATCAAGCACTAAATATACATGTATACAGAGCAAACTGCATGCCTATAACATGGTGAGCGCTCACACACTCTGGTGCCTATACAACAAAATAAACCTCGGAACACTGTTGATGGAGCCAATCCATACTTCTCAAACACTGAATAATAATTGTTAATATTTCTAGACAAATTGGCATGAGAGGACAGTTATTTCTTGTTAACATATTATGTTAGGCTAAGGTACTATTTCAATCAATGTTTTTTTTGAAAACATATAAGGAGATTGCACACTACAGTATGTTAGAAGTATATAAGAAAACATTTGCTTCACCCCACAAACATGATTAAACAGTGGCATATGTATGATGGCAATGCTATTTACTTTCATCATCATTTAGTAACATCACTTATAGTTAATACCTATAAATTAGGAAAACCTGGAAAAAATGATTATCTGAGAAGAAACAGAAATGATCTTCAAGATAATAGCTACTAACTACCTCATTGATTACTATCCCATACATACATGTACATCAGTGCCCATAAAATTGATGAACATCTTGAAACGTTACCAATATAAGGATATACTCGTAATTATGTATTTTACAGCTCTACAACAACAGAAAAGTGGGTGTCCAAAAAGCTGGTTCTATTATACTGAAATACAAGCACAAGATCTATTGTGTGACTTATGCTGGTTCCCACTATCGTGCGATCCATCACGAACGCCGTGATTGGCCAATCGTAGCTGATTGTGGTATATCTCTGAGATTTCAGGCTTGGATACGATGTGATGCAAGGCCATACATTTTGATACGTTTTGCACTCTGTTGCGATCTGGTCACGACTTGTCAATTACAGGTGTCACAATCTGTCACGGTCTGATCTCCAGTTCAGATAAGATTACATACATTCCGTTGGGATTGTGTTACTGTCAAGTCCATGATTGGGTCTCGATCTGACACGATCATCATGATCGGGTTCCCCAAACCAGGTCGTTCTAGTATGTACAGATAAGTTCCGATACGCTTATCACAAATGCATGCGCTCTGTTACGATAAGATACGATTGTGTTCACGATGTCTTTCACGATTGTGATCGATGGAGATCACGATTGGAGCTACAACTGGACCCGAATGATATACAGCCTGACTGACTATTGACTTCATTGTTTCTGAGATCGCAAAGCATCTTAACAGAGCGTGGTGTTTTTTCTTGACTACGATCGATCCCGATCACCATGATTTGGATGCAAGATTAGACACGATTTGTCGCGCTTTGTTATGATGCAATAAGATCTGATACGATGATCCCGATGGACAATTGATCACAGTTTATCGTGTTAATCGTAGAGAATTTTTGAAATGTTCAAAATTGTTCTACAATTAACACGATTGCCACGACTGACCTCAAGATCTGTTAAGATCTGATAAGATCTAATACAATCACCGCGATAAGTCCACGATTAAGACCACGATTTCAATCGTGACGCGAATCGTGATAGTGGGAACCTAGCATTAGCTACACAATCTGTTTGCAACAGAGGCAAAACTACCGGTATGTCTGTTAGAGGAAGTGAAAGATAAAAGATAAAAACAGAAAAATGAAATCTTAGGTTTCCTGACAGGTGCAAGAAGAATTAATGGCAAAACACTACTGAAATTATATTCTACAAAAATAGAAAAATGAATCCTGACAGAACTCGTTTGCAGTCTTACCATTTTCAGCATCCGATAAGGAATGCTGAACCAAATCTTGACCTTCAAGTGCAAACAATTTATTTATTTCTTGATGTATGTAACAGAAAAATGGACTTCATAACCTATCAAATATTAATGTTGCAAAACTGATTCTTCTTTTAAGGTCAGAAGTAGAAACTCTCAAACTCTTTGTTATTGCCAAACTGTTGGATAATGGAAAAGAGTATTAAGTTTACCCCATAAATTATTAAGCCATCAAACTATCTCAATATAATGTGCCTTCAATAAATAATTGTGATCAGTACATTAATTTAGATAAACATGAATACATTGTAATGTTGTAAACATATTCACTACCTGCTAATTTATTTATGTTATTACATCACAAACATGACTCTGGAATTAAAAGATAGTTATGCGTTTTTATCATGGATTTCACTTGTTTCCAAATTATATTATTATTGCATACTGGCTTAGACTGTAACTTGGTTGCAATAAATACTGGTACTGAATAGGAACTCACAAACTATTTCACAAAAGTAGGGTTTCCCAAAATGGTTTTTATGACTGCACTTCAACTGAATTATCATGATTACATGGAGAGCATGCAGAAAACTCACTTAAATCACTAAATAAATTAGGACATTTAATGTACCTTGAGCAAGCCTCTTCTGGCGTGAGGCCTGTTTCTCGAACAGGTGCCGAGTTTCCGGTAGCAACCATTCATTAGGGTTGAAGTGACCTTGACTGTTTAAAGTTCGCAGCAAACTCGTACGGGTGTGACCTGTGAAATAATTATTACTAAGTGCTAAGTACAATGGCAATACTGAAAGATAAATAATTAATAAAAATCAACTTACTACAGTATTCAGGCTCAGGAATTTGATATATATCTTTAATGAAAATTGAGAAAAAATGATCACATGGTGTGAAAACATATTTTGCTTCATTTGCCTTTAAAACAAGGAAATTGGTTGAAATCAAAACATAATTTAAATTACTGCTTATGCTGGGAAATATTTACAGTTTAGTATATTATCTTTGCCATACACCACTTTATCATTTGAGCAACTGACTTAAGTACTAACCGATATTTACCATTCAGAAATTCCATTTTTGTCATTCAAAAACCACCCATACAACATATAATAAAGCAACAAACATGCAGACAGAGGTACAATCGGTCCTTTTCCATGGGATCTGCTTGCACTGCTAGGCCTGGTGCGTGAGTGGCGACGCTTTGCATGAGTGAAGGTCCTGGCCTCCACCGATGTGGTCACCTTGGGTGGGGGAGGGGTGGGGGTGAAACCCCGGTTGGGCGGGGCACTGCTGGGGCGAGGTGGAGGGGTGGGGGTGTTGGAGCGGTAGAGGTCCTGGGGCTCCATGGCAGGCACTGCAGACACTCGGTCCTTGTCAGGCATGGGGTGGCTCCTGGACATGCATACGAAATACGGTATATATTTTTATATTGTTGTGTTTCTTTTTGGGGCAAATAATGTGGTACTATTAATTCAATGGTATCCACAAGCTATTTTCCCACCATCATTTTAATTCAAGCCTTTTTATAACTTTTACTAATTGTAATGAAATCAAAAGGTGTCCATGTTTAATACATGACTTTGACAAAGTTTATTTTCCCTTAGTGACGGTCATCGGAACATTTAAGTATAACCCACTTCTCTCCGTGCCTTACTGACCTGCTGCACTTCTTCATGTCGTCTATCTCCTTCTTCCAGGAGAGCTTGGAGCACTCGTCTCGCAGCTCGGCCACCTTGTCCAGGTTCTCCAGGCCACGACGTAACTCCTCCTTCAGCAGACGGATGTCTTCACTCTGAAAACACAACATGTACAACATACAAATAGGCTATTCACATTATGACTATTCATGAAACACCATATACACAATCTTACTGGCATAATGATTGCTTGCTCTGAACCATTAAATATGAAGACATAGGTTGAATATGAACAAAAACTGTTCTAATGAGAAACAAATTTTGCAGATAACTTCAAACAAACTGTATATAAATGATTATTAGAGGATAAGTGATTCTAAAGCAGTATCCATTTGGTAGATTGACTGTAATTAGTAGTTTAAATAATTAAACTACCAGGAAACACTATTTTGAAGGGTTTGACAAATATCTAATGCACAATAGAAAATGAAAGAATACTAAAACCATTTGATTGTACAACAAACCATCAGCAAATGAGTCACACACACAGAAAACTTATTCTGATATACATTTATACAACACTCAATAATTCATTAATCTGCTCATTGACATCCACCCCACCTCGAAGGACTCAGGCTGTCCCTCGACATCGAGGCCTTTCTCCGAGAAGTAGTGGTAGCGACCTCCAGTGGCCACAGCAAGGTCATGCAGGAACACGTTGGCCTCCGTGTCGTTGCAGTTGAACGAGATCGTGTGTACCGGCACGCTGTGCTGCATCTGCACCTGGGCAATGATTGACTTTGGTGGCTGCAGACGAAAAATGTTATTTTACTTCAAGCCTAAAGATTTGAAAACAAATTTTTAATTATTGTGACAGCTTGTGGCTTATTTGAGTCAGTAATCATTCTATGAGCCTAAGTTTTGTGTGGCAATTATGGCAAAAGCTTGTGGCTGGATTGAAACAGTATCCATTCTGTTTCAAGGGCAAAACCAGAACATTAAATCAATGCTTGCACTTTTCAGATTGAATTCTTGATCTCCAGATATCCATCACTCCTCTGTTTCTTGTCAATGTGGCCTTTGTACATGTATAATGTGTTATTGTAAACCCTATTGTTCACCATCAATAACTGGTATAAGTAAGTACAATCAAACAAGGTTATCATACTGCTTTAAATGTGTATGATATCCCAATTAGCTGTGTTAATAAACTTAATTCAGTATCATTCCAGGACTGTGGTGATTTTCAACATTTGCAAAATAGGAAACGATACAGAATATCCTTCCATGTTAGAGGAAAGAAACAAAATATACAGCAAGGGCAGTAAGTCTGAGTACATTGAAGATAAGTTTTGTTTCTTGTTCATGGCACACCTTTAGTTACAAAGACACAAATGTGGCGCGTCGTGAGAAAACCGGACTTAATGCATGTGCTTAAAGTGTCGTCACTTTCCGCCTAAAGTGTATTTATGTTTAGAAGAGACTTCCTTGAAACAGAAAATACCATAAAAGCGGAAAGTGCCGTCCTGGATTAGCCTGTGTGGACTGTACAGGCTAATCCGGGACGACATTTTACGCACATGCATTAAGTCCGATTTTCCCACGACACGCCTCAAATCAATCTTAACAAACCTGGTCAGGGCGTCCGTCAGTGAGCAGGTAGATAGCCTGAGTGCCGGGGTCCCCCAGTGCATGCTGCAGGGCTGCATACGTGTTCGTGGAGCCCCAGCACGTAAGTCCCTGTATCCAACGCCACGCCCCCTCCAGGCTGGTCTCTGTCACCTCCACCAGTCTGTTCTGCCAGACCTGCGCCTTCGAGTTGAAGGCCACTAGGTTGAACCGCATCTTGTGACGCAGCTGCTCCTGTAATTGGGAAGCAATCATATGGCTGAAGCATTCCCAGTGAAACGAACGGTAGGGAACAAGTCTACACATTTAGGGAAACATGCCCCATTAAAAGTAAAAAAAAAATACATATATATAATAATTTATCACATGCTATACCTTGTTTTCCATGTAATACAACTATTACGAATATTTTTATCTTACACATATGTAAGATAAAATTTTGAGCATTTTATTGGCTACATATTCATTGACTGACCGATGTTATTTTGGTAAAATGAGGTTGTCAACATAAAATGACATCATTACACAACTTTGAAGATTTACCAACTTATTTTGGCAAACTCAGAAGGGTTTTATTTTGTTTAAAAGCATGTGATAAAAAAGATCTGACCCTCATTGTCATTGCATACCATATTTTTATTAAACTTGTCTAGGAAATTTGTTAGTAATCTCGCCAAAGGCTTGCTTACTAACAAAATTCCTGAACTCGTTTAATAAAATATGGTATGAAATGACAACTCGTGTCAGATCCTATACATTGTGTATATAACAAATTAAATTGGGTCTAAAAAAAAAAAATACTTTTTCACCAAAGAATAGTGAAAACCTGATGTTCAAATGGAATTGAGCACAAGCAATGCTGAATTTTAAAACCATTAGAATTTGAACTTGTATAAGTTTATTTTCATCTTAGGTTTGACATCTTCCGACTGTTACTAGGTAAGAGGACATAAAGCCAATATTGAAAATGGTTGTTACTATGCAATGTAGTACAGGGCTCAACACCATTCGTCAAATTAGCCCATGGCTACATATTGAAACATTTGGCTAAAAAATTCCCATTTGTCTACAATATTTTCTTCATAAAACCCCACAAAATACCAAAATAGGAAGAATTTCAACTTAGTAAGTTAAATTTGGCTAAAGAAAGATTTTCGCCAAAGGGAGCCCTGTTATAAGTTGTCATGGAAACTGAATGTAATTAACACAAACCTGCATGAGAAGGAACAGCTTGTCCTTGACATACTGAATACTCGGCACCATGGACTCTGATGTATCAATGAGAATATAAAGCTGCTCTTCAATAAGAGTCCCAAACAGTGCGCGGCTGCCTTGGTTCAGCCAGTCGATGCGGTTTTGTACGGCCCGGAGTACGGTGAGGATCTTCTGCTCGTATGTGCGGTGCAGCTCTGGAGTGACCTGGACGTGGACTACTTTCCCATCCTTCCAGCGGACCACTGGGAACCTATCGCAGTACTTGGCATTGACCAGTTTTCTGAACCGTACCTGAAAATAGCGAGAGAGAAGGAGTTAAAGAATAATTATTCCAATTGAAAATAGTAATATTTTCAAGGGCAATTATTCCAAAGAAGCACTAGAGTGTCAACAGACAATCCTACTGAAACTAAATATCAACACTAAAGATATTTCACCAATAGGAATTACACAAACTACCCTCAAAGGCAATTATTCCAAAGAAATAGCACTAGAGTCCAAATATTGTCAACAGACAACTATATTAAAACTATATCAACACAACAGTTATTTCGGCAATAGGAATAACACAAACTATACATTATTGTGTTACGTGTGTCTATCTAACTTGATATGATTGTTGTAATACTTCTTAACTGCCTCATATTAATTTTGTAAAACTTCTTAATTTGGCTGCTATAAAAGCTGGTATCACTACCAAATTAGCAAATACTGAGAGTGGAATGTAAAATATTGTATTTACTTAACATTAAGATAAAATAGCTGTTATAAAGACAGTTTAACAAAATAAAGTGTTTTGTAACCTATTCAGTTAACTGTACAATCGGTCGAATCAATAGATGGCATGTTGGAGAAAACAAAATAGTTGAAAAGCCCAGAAATTCTATTGTTTATTGCCCAAGAATAGAAGATGAATAGTCCCATAGAACAATACCTAGTTTCTCGCTCAATCCTTTATATGAAGGTGGTAACACAAACCACAAATAACTCACAGCATCTGTCTGGAAATCATTCCCCGGCTGCGTCTGAAAGTCGACCACCCCGTCCCTGTGGTGGAAGGCAACCGAGCTCAGGGCATCATAGAGCTGAAGCTTGCGTGCAGTGAGCCCATACTTGTCGAGCCAGTGTCGAGAACTCATGTACTGCTCGTTGACCTTACCCATATCTATCTGCGGGGCCAGCTCAGACTCTACAATTGACAATTTATTAAAGGTCAACGTATGAGCCTAGTGTTCACGGAATATAAACATATTTTACTTTTTATGAAAACAATATAAGTTACCCAACATTTCTCATAACTGATAATTATTACAAAGAAATAGAGAAAATCAAACTTCTATTGCTAATGTTCAAGTGTACCTTTGAAACACATACTTGAAAATGGAATATCAATATGTAAAAGTATACAGGGCCAGCTCAGACTCTACAATTGACAATTTACTAAAGGTACACATATAAGCCTAAGTTCAAGGAATATAAACATATTTTACTTTTTATGAAAATAATATCATTTACCCATCGTGTTTAATAATTTAAAATTAGAGAAAAGCAAACATTTTTATTGCTAATAGTTTTAGTGTACCTTAAAAACACATACTTGATTTAAACAATTTTATGTTATAAATATGAGCGCTGTTTGGCAAATATTTGATATTGTACTGTAAGGGAGCTGCTATACATATATTATTTTAGTTTTGGTAAGCATGTTGGTCAACTTAAACATGCAATATAATGCTAACTTATTTACAAAATTCTGTGTTCATTCTGGGTCGCGCCTTTGCAGGATTCCCGCTAAAGAAAAATAAATGGTCACAAATTTCAGAACGGTTGGTTAAAGACATTTTTGTGGTTATTGTACACGGAAAAGAGTACTTTGATGTTCTTTGACATTTGCAAAAAACATAATAAAAGTAACATGAAAGATAATTATGGTAAAAATGTGTTGCCCCCGAGAAAATCCTTCAATGGCACACTGACTTTGTGGCTGATGGGCCATTGGCCCCCCTGGAACTCAGCCCAGAATGAACACTGAAAATTATACAATCAACATGCATATTTATTTTGGTACATTATACCACACATAAGTGAAAAGTGTCTAAATTATGATATATTTCAAAACTCAGTGAATAGTTTTATCCTATTACTTCAGCCTAATAGATCGGATAACAACACATCATATAAACTTTAGCTTTATCCGATCGCTATTTTTAGCCCAAGTTTATTCAATCATTATTTTTAGAACGCTATGTATTTTAATGTGACGTCATACCAAATGATAACGTATTTAGTATAAAAAAACCCACTTGGGAAACCAAAGCTATTTTGTAATTTTTGACCTATTTCACACCGTTTAAATGATTTATCAGTACAGCATAAGGGCGCATTTTCATATGTCCATATCCGCATCCGCATTGCACAAATCCGCATCCGCAAAAAAACAAAGAAGTTGACCGTTTCAATATATCCGCAGTCCGTATCCGCAAAAGCTGTCCGCAAGAAATCGCTCGGTGAGCGATTTTATGTGGATGGGGACGACATGGTGTCTAACTTAAACAAAGAGCTGTTATATATAAAATATTGGGAAAATAGAAAAATAGTCTAGATACACCTGGATAACTAAACCAAAGACTCACCGAGTACAATAACTCTGTAATAACGGGTAACCTTTAAACGAGTCATGACTGTCGCTGTAGATATAATTATTAAATGCTTTATATTTAAGAAATAATTTTTGATTTATCGTTGTTTATCGGTTAATAAACAACGATTTGGAGTTCTGATGCGTAGGAATTAAACCACACGAGCGTTAGTCCTAGGTGTTTAAGAGCCACACACCAGAACGACAAAGAGTTGTTTACTGGCTGATAAACAACGATAATGCAAAAATTACACATGTATTTCGATTCTAACATGATTTGACATATATTTTTGCAGTTTTAATCGGAACTACTTTTTACTATGCTCCGCTCAGATTCGGGACTTCTTTTTGCATTGTTTATTGCGTAGTTTAACAACGATAATTTGTTCTTTGTCTATAAAAAAGTTAGCAAGTATCATATTAGAATTTTAAAATCCACTAAAGGTGAATGTTTTTGACATACTTGCATAAATATTTGCAGCCGACGTAAATACAAATGTTTAAAAGCTTTTTAATTAGACATTGTAATTATTTGAAAATAAGAAGAAAACTACAATATTCAACGTTTATTTGCAGATTCATGGAAAAGCATGTCCCTATTATATTTATGCGGATACGGATGCAGATGCGGATACGGACATATGGACAAGCAGCCTAATAGGATAAATAGAATATTATGTGAGTGTTGGATAGATATCCAGTTTATCATGATCAGCTCTGCACGCCTCGCACTTCCATGTTTCTCAGCCTCGCATGTGTAACTTGATCTTTATCCAACACTCACATAATATACTCTATATATACAGAGAATAAACTGGAAAAATATCGGAAGATATAAGGCACACTGTATGCTAATATAATGAGGTCAAACGATAACAATAATTTTAGTTCTTATGCATTTTAGGCAAACGGTAAATAAATGTAATGAAGCAAAGTAATATAAACTCTAATATTTGTGGCACCCTGGAAAATATTTGAGGAAAATACATATAAATTCTGCTACATATAAGGCAAACTGGATATTTACATGACAAAAAGGGACACAAACTATAAACACTCGACTATGCATACCTCTATGATAACATACATATTCTGTCAGTGACCTAATATAACGACCTCAAAGACACGTGTGAAGTTTCAATTGAATATCTGTAGTATTTACAGAGATATGTACTTGCATGCAAACTTTAACCTAAATATTTCTAAGAACAAAAAAGAGCATAATTTTGCTACAATACAGTTTACAGCTCAGGGCCTTGGCCAGTGACCCTATATAATGACTCTAGAGACCTGTGTGAAGCTTTACTTGAATATCTTTAGCAGATATAGAGATATAAACTTGTTGCACACCAACTGTAGCCTCAATTTACTAAGTACAAAAAGGGACATAATTCTGCCAAATTGCAGGTCAAAGTTATGAACCTTGGTCAATGACCTAACATAATGACCCCAAAGATATAACATAATGACCCCGAAGACATGTGTTAAGTTTTAATTGAATGTCTGTAGTAGCTACAGAGATACGTACTCGCATGGAAACCTTAACCTGAATTTTTTAAGTAAAAAAACGGGGCATTATTTTATGAATATATCATGAACGATAAGGTTTGTTACTTGAATAAAAATTCATGCCAAGGTATATCAACACTATCACGTAAAATGTAATTTAATAATTGCATGTTTTTGCTAAACAGTGTGAGCAGTTTTCAGTAGCATCACAGAATTACAAAATGAAATGAGGTTTCTGGACAAAGCTTATTGGTGCATCCAATTTTCTAAATTCATGTCTATTCCAATTAAAAATAGAATTGTCACATGAGTGACGGATATACCCCCACAATATGGCCTTGTCACACAACTATGGCATCCAATTGAAAGAAATGGACAGAGAGAATGCTTTAATTTGTGAATGGTCAACAGTGTATTTGGAAAAATTTCAATAGCATTCATAAGTCTGTCAACATTTAGTGATTTGTAATGAAAGCTGAAAATGATCTGTATTTTATGATGTTATACCTATGTACCAAAAATAAGTTAAATATGTGAAGCCTTTCATGAGTTACTGTCCATCTTTTTGGGGAATTTAAGTCAAAAAGGGGGGCCATAACTGTGTCTAAATTAAGTGGTTTGTAACCAAGGTCGAACTTGACCTGTATTGTATGATGCTACACATGTGTACCAATAATTATTTAAACATGTCCAGCCATTCTTGAGTAATCATCAGGAAACCATGTTTTTAGGGAATTTAAGTCAAATAAAGGGCCACAACTCTGTCAAAATTTAGTGGTTTGTAACCAAATTCGAAATTGACCCATATTTTATGATGCTACACATGTATACCAAGAATTATTTGAATAAGTCAAGCCATTCTTGAGTTATCGTCCGAAAATCTTGTTTTTAGGGAATTTTCTGTCAAAAAGGGGCCATAACTCTGTCAAAATTTAGTGGCTTGTACCCAATATCAAACTTGACCTGTATTCTATGATGTTACACATTTGTGCCAAAAATTATTTGAATATGTCAAGCCTTTCTTGAGTTATCATCAGGAAACCATGTTTTTATGGAATTTTAAGTGGAAAGAGGGCCATAACTCTGTCAAAATTTAGTGGTTTGTAACCAATATCGAACTGGACCTGTATTCTATCATGTTACACATGTGCACCAAAAATTATTTGAATATGTCAAGCCTTTCTTGAGTTATCATCCGGAAACCAAAAACCAACAGACTGACAAGCTCACTCCTATATATCCCCCCTAAACTTCGTTTGTAGGGGTATAAATAACCACTGGTGTGCGTGTGTGTGTATGATCACCGCACTGCCTATTGCAAATATAACAAATGCACTACCTATAATGTCGTAGTAGGCTTAATCGAAGATAGAAAACTGTCCCCTGCCAAACTCACTTCTACGAAGACTAATATACACCAGTTTATGTGATGCAAGACATGCAAGATATGCACCCGTACACCAAGGTAATATCAGACAGAACACATATTTCATAAGAGGAATAGAATCCAGGAAGCTTCTATTATCTTCAAACAATAAACTAAGTATCAAACATTGGAGTAAAAAAATAAAAAAAAATAATTTGCCACAATCACCAGGGACAACAATAAACAATATGTTCTAGAATTTTCTTGTGTCTGTGTCAATTAAAGTATCCCACGATATTTTTGAGAAAACACATTTCACATGTTCTTGGCTGTGTGCATGCTATTTTAAATAAAGAAAACATGCCGGTCTACCATTCAAGGGACCTGTTTACAGATTGGCTCTTTTCAACTTTTAGACACAGATTCCAAAACTAAAAGAATAGTGCATATAAAGGAGCAAAATAACACTACAGACATAGAAATATACTGTAAATACCATTTTGTTAATGAGTAATCATCAGTTGAAATTGATAAAATTATAAAGCATTTGTGACGTTAAACGATGGAATAATTTGGAATGTTTCTGAAGTTTTCGTTAAAATTGTTGATAAAACATTGATCATTTACATACCACAACAAATGGACATTTCAATATAAAAAAATGGAATGGCCGAATGGTTAAGTCGGTAGCCTTTTAATCTGGAGATCTGAACTTCGAACCCCGGTGGGAGCAACATTGTTTTCATTTTTTTGTGGTCCTTTTCATAAACTTTTATACTTGAGCTTTTTAGTTCCGATGCTTAAATCTGTCAAGTTATGGCATACTTCAAAAAACAAAAACGTCTGAGAACAAGTCCCTTTAAAACTAATTACTAAGTTACCATCATGATCATTAGTTATAACAACGACATTTGGGCTTATTTTTATATTGGTTCCTATATCAAATGCATGCTGATATAATGTGTATGCAGATTGATAAATAATGCTAATATTTTGCACACAAAATAAGTACCGAAATGCAAGGGTCCTTTTTTAATGACTCTTGAACCTCAAAAAGTCAGACAGGCTTTCTCTGACTGGGGTGTTAAAGATTGCATTTTACATACAGAAAGTGATTTAAATTATATGGTTTCTTTTATGTACCATAAAGATTTCTATTCCTTGATTTTGCATTCCTACATAATTATAGTCCACACCTGAAAAATATGTTAACCAAATCATACAAATGTATCTTAAAATTTGAAAAATCCATCAATTATAAAAAAGATAATACCAAATTCCAAGGTAATACTAATAAAAACTAGAATTGAGTGACAGATATACCCCGACAATATGGCCTTGTCACAAAACTATGGCATCCATTCGAAAGAGAATGCTTTAATTTGTGAATGGTCAACAGTGTATTTGGAAAAATTTAATTTCAATAGAAATTAACTGTGTCAAAAGTTAGTGGTTTGTAACCAAAGCCGAACTTTACCCATATTTTATGTTGCTACACATGTATACCAAGAATTATTTGAATAGTCAAGCCATTCTTGAGTTATTGTCAGGAAATCATGTTTTTAGGGAATGTTAAGTCGAAAAGGGGCCATAATTCTGTCATAATTTAGTGGTTTGTAACCAACATTGAACATGACCTGTATTCTATGATGTTTCACATATGTACCAAAATTTTTGTGGAATATGTCAAGCCTTTCTTAAGTTATCATCCGGAAACCATGTTTTTAGGGAATTTTAAGTCGAACAGGGACCATAACTCTGTCAAAATTTAGTGGTTTGTAACCAACATTGAACATGACCTGTATTCTATGATGTTACACATTATCGTTTGAAGGGTTTAAAATTACAGGATTAGTAAGTATACATAATTTAATCATATCTATTTCCAAAGCATTTTTAGATGAGTAATAATAACAAGAGGGCCATGAAGACCCAATGCGCTCACCTGAGACCTGGTACAGACGAAGACTATACTGTTGTGACAGGTTTGAAAATTAAGGTATCTGAACAATACGCAGAGGGGGATAGGATAAGTTTTGATTTAAAACATCTGTTAATGCAATGGGCTAACTAAAGTATGAGTTGGGTAGTGGATGTGTATTTTTTTGCTAATGGTTCTCAAATCATTTTTCTCGATATTCTTATCTGACCCTTTTTCATTTAGTCATTGACAATTCTGAAAAAAGCAGAAACAGTAGATTTTGATGTCTTTTTCACAAACAGTTTTGGAGAACTAGTTGCAATGCCATAATTGCAATGGCTGTGCTATTAGGTATAGTTTTGCTTTTTCTTTGATAATTTTCTTTCCAATGATGTTAATGCAGGCTCTGAGGACTTTAATGTTGCATATACAAATAACTGCATGCAAGTCTTGCAACTGTTGGAAATCAAATTTTATCAATCAATTTTTATGGTAATGCGCAAACTATGTAAGTTTGGTCAACATTGAATAAAAAATCGTGTGTGCAAGCCAATAATTGATAACTTGTTGATGTTTTTTTTTCCAAATACAAGGGGCAATAACTCCGGTGTTTCTGGCCCGATCATGCTTATATTCAACTTCACCTATAGTCTTACGTTCATAGACAAACTGCACACAATTGGTGAAGATTGGATGAAAAATGAAGTCTCTATCCTGAATCATGTCCATTTTTGCAAAAAAAAATTCACAAACAAAGGGCACTATAACTCTGGTGTTTCTGGTCCGATCTTGCTTATATTCGACTTCACCTTTAATCTTTAATCTTATGGTCATAGACAAACTGTGCAAGATTGGTGAAGATTGGATGAAAAATGAAGTCTCTATCCTGAATAATGTCCATTTTTGCATATTTTTTCACTAACAAAGGGCAATAACTCTGGTGTTTCTGACCCGATCGTGCTTATATTCAACTTAAACTGTAACCTCATGATAATAGACAAACTGTGAAGCATTGGTGAAGATTGGATGAAAAATGAAGTCTCTATCGTGAATAATGTCCATTTTTGTAAAATTTTTTAATAAAACAAAGGGCAATAAATCTGGTGTTTGAAACACGTTCTGGAACATTTTTGGCGTCTGCTGAGATCTGATGGTCATATACAAACTGTGAAAGTTTGGTTAAGATTGGATGGAAAATAAAGTCTATACGTTGGAAAAGGCATTTTTGCACTTTTTTGGCATGAAAAAGGGGCAATAACTCTGGTGTTACTGTTGGGATCTGACCCAATAACAATCCCATCCGAGATTTTATGGTCATGCACAAAATGTGCAAGTTAGGTCAAGATTGAATAAAAAGTATAGTCTTTATCGAGATATTATTGTTGACGGCATACGGGCGACGGACGACGGACAATGCCGGAGAGGTCCTCTATACCAATAGCTCACTGAGCACTTCGTGCTCAGGTGAGCTAAAAAGATGTTTTAAGAAATGAATACTACTAACAATTGTATGCAGTCTGGATTTTAAGGCAAAAGTAAATATTCTACAGTCAGTAAAGCATGTGAAAATTCTGATTTGCATATGGTAGAAAACACTTACTTTGAACTGTTTCTACAACACATGAATACAAAAACATTATTATAGGAAACATATACTAAGAAATGGAAGCCAATAAGCAATGAAAACTATGAGCACACACATCTATATAAATCATTTTTTATGAAACATGAGGTACGAGATAATAATAAGGCCAGAGAAAACTGCCAAGTTGAATGGTGGAAATAATGTACCAAAAAATATATATGATGCATGTCGTGGGAAAACTGGGCTTAATGCATGTGCATCAAGTGTCTTCCCAGATCAGCCTGTGCAGTCCGCACAGGCTGATCCGGGACGACACTGTTCGCATACAGTGGATTTACGTTTAAAAGACAGAAAATACCATAAAAGCGGAAAGTGTCATCCCGGATCAGACTGCACAGGCTGATTCAGGATGACACTTTACGCACATGCATTTAGTCCGGTTTTTCCACGACATGCCTCATATTTATGTATGTGCAATACACATGACAATAACACTTATACTGTAATTAATGTATAATTCACAATGTTTTTTTCATTAAAACTGTGAGTTGAAAACTTTTAATATCTAAAACGAATACCGCATCAGTGGAAAATTGTATCAATATTAGGTTTATTATATTTACAAAATAGGTTCTGTTCGAATTTTGCTTTTGTATTTTCAAAAAAATTGGGTTGAAGTATCTGTGAACTTATACAAACCCTGGCCTAAGACAATTTCCGGGTTCATGCTGGTGTTTAACACTAATGCCAACTGTGACAAAAATTCAAAAGTTGCGAAAATGTTTCTAAATAGGCCGGCTTTTTTGTAAAGTCATTTTTCTTTTCTGTCAGCATGTTTTATGGATGATTTAAAAAAATAAAATTTTTAATCACATAATGGTAATTCACATTATAGAACGATGATTTAATTATGAATACTGTCAGTGTAAACAATGATACAGTTATTTCATTTACCGGTATTACACTCGGAAATAGACATGCAAAGCAAAACATGAAAAAAAAAATATATAAAACACTGAGTATAAAATTGCGCATAAGGAGCAAAACTCTGGTTGCAAGCAAGTGTGTTCACAAACATAAACAGCAATCTACCTGACTGACTAGACAATGGCACAGGTTGTTTGGGTTCTAAGCATGAAAAATATGCATGTATGTATATATGTACCGATACATGTTTGATGAAATGACAAACCACATTTTCTAGTAGACTACACTAAATATTTAATGAACTATGGTTATTTGGATGTAATTTGCCATAACAATTGCAATGACAACACTTATTTATATGTGACGCATATTTTCAGTTTCAAGGAGGTCTCTTCTAAACATAAATCCACTGTAGGCGGAAAGTGCCGTCCCGGATTAGCATGTGCAGACTGCAAAGGCTAATCCGGGACGACACTTTACGCACATGCATTAAGTCCGGTTTTCCCACAACGCGCCACATCTTTTATTCAATGATTGCATTTAAATTCCAAAAGCCTTTATTTTAAAGAATATCTGTTTAAAAATTGCCTTACATGCAAAATCTGTTTCAAGAATATTTGCTTCATAATTGCCTTACAGATACAACCAATAAATCACAAAATAAAATTTCAGTAACTAATAAAGCATGGACCTACAATATCCATACCTATCATTGCTACTAACTTAACTGAATCAAAATGATCGTAATACCACATTTACAGATAAGTATTACCACAGCATATCCCACTATTAGGGCCCATATCCACAAAGCTCATTAGTAAAAATTAACTTAAGTAAATTTCTTAAAGTCATAAACTCCTTTAAATCTATGGAATCTTCATTAAAATTTATTTTGCATTAAATGGTTTTAATCTGGTAAAGAATGAAAACAGATGCTTTTTATTTCACCATTTCAAATATAAAATTCAGATTTTCTAAAGACAAATTTATTAGATTTGTTTAACTTAAATATGACTTAAGTTAAGATTTTCCTTCGGTGCTTTGTGGATGTGGCCCCTGGTACTTACCAATCATGACATTAGGCTCCGGCATGATGCTAATAAGCTTCTGGATCTGCTGAAGATTTTTACGAGCCTCCTCCATTTCCTGGAACAGGATGATCACGTCTTCGCGCACCCCAGCGCCCGGTGGAATTCCTCCAAACGTCTTTTTCTTCAGCATGATGTTGGCCTTGTTGGTGCGCGGGTCTACGGGGAGTCCCTCGAACGAATCCATCTCCATGATGACTGCATAGACGTGACACCTGGAAAGTTATGTTATTTGCTGTTGTTGAGAAATAGAATAATTCAACTAGCCAAGACTAGTTAGTGTAAAACAACAACAATACATCCAATCTGTTATATATATAAGTATTTACTGGTAATAAATATTGAAGTGGAATGTTGATACAATATTGTTGAAGACATTTCAATACAATACACTGTAACTCCATTATATCGCGATTCGCGGGGTCCACGGATCGCTATCGCGATATATCCGGATCGCGATATAACTTGCCAGGCCATTCAGTTTATATACATGTATACACTAGCCTGTTTTTCCCAAATCTCAAACATAAATGTAATTTAGTAAATAACCCACCCTTTTCAATGTAGTTAACATCCATTATGTATTAAATCCATATGTAAAATATTCCATTTGTATATAAAAATATAATATTATTCCTTTAATTCTGTTGAATAAATTTCAAACCCGTATAAAAATATAAAGTCCGAAACGCCTATCCGAATTTCACTATTCACGTGAAGTAAACATAAATTCTATTAACAATTACAACACACATGTATTTCGTGTAAACTCTTTGTTCTGTTAGAAAAAGAACGCGAAAAAATGCTGACAATCATGTACAACGTCACGTCGACCGCATGGAAAGCGTGGGTGTATTGATCGCCATACGAAAGCTGCAGAGAACATTGAGATCTTTACTTTTGTATAAAAGTTTCGTAGCATACAGCAACAAAATTAGGTGTCTATATCGCGAACGATATGCAGTTAGCAAAAAGAGACAGATAAGCCGTATCGATTGCGTTATTGTCATTCAGATAGCTCAGTATTGATTTATGACATACAGTTGCTGTATACACCCTCCACGTGGACTGAGTGTAATTTGGTGCTAAACAGAGTGACAGCAGTGAAAGGACGTTGTCATGGGTGGCACGTGCACTGTAAGCTGTGACGTCAAACTGTTACACTTTGATGTTGAGCGAGTCGGCGTATAGTTTGTCGCAGTACAAGAGTGTGAATAAAAGAGACGCCGTGAAGGCATGAACATCCGGATCAAACTGGATTTATTAATGAGCATTTGGTAATAGGAAAATATAGAAGTACATGAAAAAAAAAATCGGGATCCACGGCCGATTCGCGATATATTGGACATCACAATATAACGGAATGCGATATAGAGGATCTGCAGTGTACCAAGTTATCGTCCACGACGCCACCAGTGTTGTTTTTCACCTTTTGGGGAAAGGTGGCGGGGCCCTTCAGGCGGGGAATTTTACGGCAAAAGGGGAATTGTTTTTATAGAAAAGCATTATAAATTTTTTGTATTCTACTTTGTTATAAAACATTTAACAATTGTTTTGCAACAAATTATAACTTACATTATGCACAAACTTGGTTTGATAAAAAAATTGCTGGGGTTGTTTACGAAAATTCCTCTATCTTAGTCCATTGTAGTCCGATTTTGGTCAAGTTTTTTTTTATAATAAAGCTTACGTTCTGAGGGGAGTTTTAAGGTAAATATAGGGGGAAAATATATACTTTTTAAGCAGGGGAATGGGGCCAAATTTCAGTCCCAAATCGGCCCTAAAAAAAACGCTGGCCCCGGTTATGCCCTGTTACAATTATAAAATATACAAAAATTGCATACAACTTGGTTAAACTGTCTTACTTTCCACTGGCAGCAGATGCAAATTCTCGCAGGAATCGCACCGTTTCAGAATTCTCACAGTTGTAGGATACAACATTCACAGGTGGTTTCTTCTGAACTGCACACACCTGTATGATGGAGAATCATACACATGCCTCTGTTTCATATTTAAATGCAGTCCAATATGGAATTAGACAAAAGAGGCACAGAATCATATTAGTAATCTTTTTTATAATCACATTTACTGCAGTATCACATTTGCTATTTTAATGTATGAAGATAAGATAGTCAGAACAATATATGTAATTATGTAGGTACAATGAACAAATCCATATATCAATCACTGAGAGGGAACATGCTGCCTATAGTTGGTTTAAATTTGGTTGACAATGAGGGTTTAATCCATTTAAATACTGGTTGACAATGAGGGTATAATCCATTTAAATACTGGTTGACAATGACGGTATAATCCATTTAAATTCTGAATCACTGAGAGGGAACATGCCGCCTATAGTTGGTATAATCCATTTAAATACTGGTTGACAATGAGGGTATAATCCATTTGGTTGACAATGAGGGTATAATCTATTTGGTTGACAATGAGGGTATAATCCATTTGGTTGACAATGACGGTATAATCCATTTGGTTGACAATGAGGGTATAATTCATTTGGTTGACAATGAGGGTATAATCCATTTAAATACTGAAAATAGTGTGAAAATCTGAGTTTCTGCTTATTAACATAACGTAATCATCTGTATTTAAATTGTCTAAATTACCTCTATCAATTTTACACATACACTATTAAAACATCAAAAGTTTCTGACACTGAACACGATCCTAGCAAGGTCCCTCAAGCTCCTTAAACGGTCCCATGGGCTCCTACCTTTTCCTTCAGCAGCTGTCTGCACATGTCTGATGAGGAGCCCTCTGTATACAAATACACGGCCTCATTCTGTAACGATGAATATACACGTGCACTGTCTGGGAACTTCAATGACTTCCTATTTACTGACTTCTTGTTCTTAATTTTGTATTTTCATAATTTTTTTATATCATACATACAAAAAAAAAGGTTAATACACAACTGAATGAGTGATTTTTCTGTGTTAATTTCAACGAACTTCAATGACATCCTATTTACTGACTTCTTGTTCTCAAAGTTGTATTTCCACAATTGTTTATATCATACACACACACACAAAGGTTAAAACACAACTGAATGAGTGATTTTTCTGTGTTAATTTAATGAATCCTTAATTTGACTGTATCCATGATAATCAAGTGAACAAAGGCAATGAACATTAAATGAATTTTGGCATTGATGGTTATTCTCTATAAAGATAAGCGTTTTGCAACACGATAATTATTTGACTAGGAAAAGTAAATGAAATACTGGTATGAAATATTTAAAAGAGAAAGACCAAATTCTGTAAAACATGATGTATAATGCACACTTTGTTTTACACTAAAGTATTACTACAAAAACACAACTGTCTTTTTGAGCCATTTTTTGTAATTATTTCATTTTATAAACATTTTGGTGAATAATTCGTATTTTGATAAATTAAAAAATAAATTAGGTGCGTATAATACATGGGTGCTCATTATACACGATGTTCGAAGATGAATTATCACTTTATTCAAATGTATTTCTGATATTTGGTCATATGGAATTATAACATGTATGAGAAAAAAATGACATATCAGAGAACTCATTCTTTTAGGGAACAATTTAATGCTATTCTGCTAACTACCTGTTGTTCAATTTACTTCAAACAAAGTAACGCCATTAGCCACTAACATTAAAAAAAATCTTAACACTAAGTCAGTGGCTAGGGGTGACTGAAGTATCAACTCAATGGACTGCGCATTCTACCTGTCGGTCCTCGAGCGCTCGGAGCATGGCTTCCACGCAGGCGGTGCTGGAAACGGAGGAGAGGCGGTCCAGGTCCCACAACCACTTGATGGCGCCCTCTATAGTGTCGTGAGTCACTGGCACGCAGTGGTCCTGATACATCGTGATGTCATCGGACGCCCTGGTGGAAACAAGAGCAGTTTGATGTTACTGGCCACATGGAGTCAACAGAAGTTTACATGTACACCTTTATGTAGTTGTTTTTTGTGTGTGTTGTTTTTCATTTATGTAAACATAACAAAAAATTTACTATGAACCAAAATACAATGCATTATATCTCAAACCAGCATCTGAACTCTGGAAAATATTCTCTAGAACACAATTCATCGTACCACAAACCAGCATCTAAACTCTGGTCAATGTACTTGAGAACTTTCTTTAATATACCTTAACAATGTAACTGTCAGGACAGCACAATTTTCAAACCTATTCAAAATTCCAAACACCGGTAAATAACCAGAAAGTAGCATTGCATTTATACCTGATTAAATTGAATTTGGCTATTTGTGTAATCTGCTCATATATAACACGCTCAAGCGCCATCCTGTACAGGTCAAACTGCTGTGGCGACATGTTGCGAATGTCAAGGACAATGGTGACAGATCTCTCGTCAATTACACCAAACACGCGGCGACTCTCTGTGGTAAGCCACTCCAGACGACGCTTGTACAGGAGCAGGGCCTGCTGCAGACGGGCTTCCAGTTGGCGTAGTTTGTCACGACCACATGTAACCTGGGAAAGCAAATGTTTCTTTAATAAATCACGAACAAAATTGTTTTGTCTAGTTTCCATACAGTTAAAAGACAGAAGAATCTTAATTTAACTACTAATTTTTTGGCAGTGCCTTATTTATGATTTATGTTTTTTTTCAATAAATCGCAAACAAAATTGTAATTCTCTAGTTTCCATACAGTTATAAGACAGAAGCATCTGAATTTAACTACTGTGACTAATTTTTTTTTAGTCTGGCAGTGTCTTATTTTCGACAAAATAAAATTGTTTCTTTCAAAACACAAAATATAAAAGTGGCAGTATTAATAGTTCTGCAGTACTTTTCATTTGTCAAAGTAAAACAAATGTATGGGTGCAATATATACAAAACAGGAGCTCAAGGTCAACATGGGTTTTGCTTAATGAATAACCAACCATTCACACAATACAAATACAACTGAAACAGTCTCTAAAGTGCCAACCCAGGTTTTACACAATGTCAAAAGTCACTTTCTAAGGATACGATTCAAATCTTACGTTAAACATCTTTCCGTCAGGACTCATCAGCTGTTGGAACAGTCCCTCTGCATACCGTGATGCAACTGGGTGCTTCAGGGTAGTGTCATAATCTACACATACAAACTAGCTTAAGTACCAAACATATAAGCCCACAATTTCGTAAACACTGAATAAATTGCATATTAAAAATGTATTCACTTTATAAAAATGTATTTTTAATACATTGGAAAGTATGGAATTATAACACCGATGAAAAGTGAAATCATTCTTGCATGGAACAATGTGAAATTCTTTGTAACAACCTGTTATTCAAATTATTTCCAACTAACTTGAACTGAGTAACACAATAAGCCATGAACATTTGCTTAACAATCAGTCAATGGATAGGGGTGACTGAAGTTTCAACTCTACACATAAGAGTCAAATCACACAAAAACTCACCTTCACTCATCTTGAATCCAATAACTGGAAGAATTTGAGATATGGACAACTTGTTCTTTTGCAGACCATAGTTCTGAAGCCATTTTTTTGTCGATATAAGCGGCCACACATCCAGCTCCCACTCTTGACTCGGTGTTTTCTTAATGCTGATCTCAGGGTTGTAATCTTCCTCGCACTTCACTATTACAGAGGATGGAGTCTCATTCAGCATCCTCGTGTTAATGTCGAAGGACACTTCTGGATAAGTAAACAGACACTATATTAAAATATGCTTATGTAGTTTTATTGATCTAAAATTGTAAAACTGAGGAATTACTTTAAATAGTGTGTGTTTATATAACGGTAATATATATTTAAAAAAATATATTATTGAAGCCTTGGTCACAATCCACTGTAGTCTTTGCAGACTGTAGAACAAACGCATGATTTTGAGACTGCAAGAAAAACGCACTGTGGAATTCGTACGGGCATTGTGCAGCCACCGTACGGGGAACGTATGGTCGCCACACATCTGCCGCGCATTTTCGGTTTTAGCAGACTGCAGCTGTGTCTGCAAATCATGCGATTGACGTGTGTCTGTCCTATCGCGACTCTACAGTCATAGAGCAACTGTGAATTACTTTTAATGTAGACGCGATTTTGAGATTGCAAGAAAAACGCACTGTGGAATTCATACGGGCATTGTGCAGCCACCGTACAGGGAACGTATGGTTGCCACACATCTGCAGCGCATTTTCAGTTTTAGTAGACTGCAGCTGTGTCTGCAAATCATGCGATTGAGGTGTGTCTGTCCTATCGTGACTCTTCAGTCATAGAGCAAATGTGAATTACTTTTAATGTAGACGCATGACCAATGCATAGTTATGGCATGACACCGCAAGTTGTACACACAGTTGCTGTAAGACAGCAATGGTGTTTTGGCGAAACATGAATATCAATATTTTTTTCATAAAGATCCTGCATGTATTGGTGCCATTTACGACTTTTTAATTTGGCATGTATATCAGGAAGATGTTATGGTTATATTTCCAAATTTGATAACAAATATAAATATTTCTTTAAGTAGATTTATGATTGTAACGCACGTTAAATAAAGAGATAGTATGGAAAATGTGTTAAAAGCATGCACATAATCCTGAGTATTAATAATAAGCACATAGCACCTTGTGGTCACCATGCAATAACCTCATATGCATTGCGACGAGCATGAGGTGTCAGCGGCGCCGTGGCATTTTATCGCAAGGTAGCCATAAATACTACGACCGCAAATGCACTGTGCATGCATGCAGCAGGCAATTTTGAAGCTAACATTGTAAGGTCTGGGTGGCCACTGAAATTCCAAAATAACATTTCCTGAAATTTCCCTGATTTTTCCCTGACCAAAATGTTTATTGTCAAATTACTGGTAAAATTAGTGCAAAGTGATGATAGCGTACATAAATATATGACTGCTATTTGCCATTTTTAGCCATTTTTACTATTGTTAATTTTTAATTAATTTCTTATTCTAAATAAATATGATAATTGTATTGGTTCATTGTTAAAATATTTATTAAATTCTAGATTTCACTACTTCCTTTTGGATTTGTTCTAACACTTTGGGCCCAATTCCCTGAATTTCCCCTGATTTTTGCCAAATTTTTAAATTCCCTGATTTTTCCCAGCAGGGAATTTTTTCACACTTTTCCCTGTTTTCCAGAGTCTGTGACCACCCTGAAGGTGTCCGTAGGTTGATCGCACAATGTCCACACGCGCCCTCACGTTGCCCACATGATACGTGTTTGATGCAAGGCCGCTGTATCAACTTAAGTGCTTGCGCTAATGTCTGTTGCGGTTATTGTAGCAATCTTGAGATCGAGAAAAAAACGCATGACTGCCGTAAGGTCAATGCATGTTTTTTACAAAAATCTCGATGTAAGGTCCCCGCACACCGGTTGTGACCGAGGCTTGAATTAACAGTTCTTGTCATAAATTATACTAATATGGTCTTAAGTAACATGTACACTGCAAAACACGTGCTGTTGGATAAAAATATTTGCAAATGCCCGTAGCAAACGATCTATTAAATTTTATTCACTTACTGTCTGAATAAGCCATTTTCTTGTAGTGATCTAGCGCCACTACTGATTCCATGGTTACCAAATGTTGACCTTTAACTTGTTGATCAAAAATTGTATTTTGAAATGTCCCTGTGATTACACATCCAGTGGATTAAAACCTGAATAAAAAAAAAACATGGGGTTTACAAAAATGTAAAGCAATAACACATTACTCTTTAGCTATGTTTTACTATTGCCACATTGTTATACTGGTAAACTGCAACTGAAAATTGATGATTAATAGATTGGAATGTTAACATAAAATATTCAACAAATATTTTAAATGATAAATGTGTTCTTTATTATTTTTACAATGTGACCTTTCATAAATAAAATGCAAAATGAGAATCCATTTTTAAAAGAAATAAAGCTTATTGGGGTTTCGTTTGTTCTGTTTTAAATAATGTCAGTACCCACAGAGTATTAAAGCTGCTACGTCACAGGTGATAAGACATATGGCCAAAATTGTTGTTTGTATTACAAATGTCACAATGCTCATCAAATGTAGTCAATTACACATCACTCAATTGTATAATAACAATACAAATAATAGCAGCTTTTAAGACTCGTTCGGGAAAGCCTTTCTAAAAATAGACTACCACAGTCTGGTGTGTGATACTGCAGATGCAATGCTCATTCTGTGGCATGTAGTTATTGAAATAGCATTAGAAGAACTGATTGACACCCACTGGGTTATTGAACCCTGTGAGAGGCGGATACTATAACTGCATTGCTAAATACTTTCTATTATTCCTCACTTAAAAAGCTCTATGTGCTACTGGTTGTTTTGTGTGTATGCTTTGTAAACAACAGAATTCTGAAAGTGAAATTGATAGGCTATATGGACCACGTGGTAATTCACAACAACAACCTAAGAGTTATAAATAGTTGAAAAGCTTCAGGAGACGCTTTTGAAATTGTGTTTAAACAATACATTGTAATGAATATTACACGCGTGTTTTGAATTTTTTGTTATGTGTCAACGACATTATTTAGGTTGGTTTTATGTAATAGTATACTATTTTACTACATTTGACACATTTATTTTTATTTTTGTTATTTTCTCAATCTGCGACGTAGCAGCTTTAAACACATGTTGAACTTGACATAGAGAAATGCCTATTTCAAATCAATTAATATAATGAAGCTTAATGTTTGCATATTTGTTATCTGCAACTAAAGCAATAAATCACTATCTGAACACAGGAACATCCAGGTTATCAACTGAATACACTGAAGATCTTAAAAGCCTACATCCTTCCACCCTCAAAAACCATTAGTAATCCCTTACAAGAGATATGCAAACAACAGCTTGATAATAAGCTAAATCTTTAACAAATTAAACAGGAGGACACATTTTTAATTGGCTGCCACACACCAACTTTAAATGAAAGACTGGTGAACAGTGTACAGGAAGTGAACATGAATCAAAAGTACTTATTTAAAGCAATCCTCCTCCTAATAATGTCTATTATTATTATAAAATTACATGCAATTATTATAAATACATACAACTATCTCCTTATTAAATTGAACAAAATCCCAGGAATTAAGATATAGTCCCTTAACAATACAAACTTACAATAACTCAAAGTTAAATTGTAAATGACAACTTTATGATTACATTTTATTTTATTTAGGCAAATAATTATCAATACCTCTACTAGAATATCCAAGACCACAATTAACTAAAAAGAGTATCTCCATATATATCTTTATCATTTGTATTTTACAACCGAACAAAAAATTATGCACTTTGCTTGATAAGTCATCAAATAAATTCAAGATCGTTACTTGTTGGTAAAACAGACAGGTACCATATGTTCAGTTGCATAAGGCTAATTAACTTACTTGCTTACCAACAAACCTAATTATACTAAGTGGGTACAAATCTCTTCTACAGTGTAGTCAACATTAATGATCTGATAATTAATGAAATATGAATACTAAGCAATATAATCTAATAAATATTTCAGAAAAACAACACATTACAAGATTGCTACAAAACTAACAGATGTTCAATGTAGTTCTTAAATAAAATACAATATGAAACCTTATCAGACATGTCTGACTAAAAATGTGGGTGTCTAACTCTGATAATCTATAACAGTGAATGGTCTGTTAATACCGGGGTATTTGTGCAATAACCATTTTTCTAAAATCAAAAATCATTATCTTCAATAAAAAAGCAACATTTAAATTTTGAAAAATATTCACATTACACAATATGCATTACATATTTAACTCAAATTTTCATTGAAGTCATACATTTCCAAATAAGGACCAGATGGGTACCTGGGCATGATGTTCACACGTAAAAGCAAAAGTAATGAAAATCAACATCATTTCTTCAACATATGGTAACTTCACACACAGTGCTATAATTATGCTATAAAATAATGTCAAATAAGAAGAAAGGACAGTAGCGGTAGCGTCTTGCAACTTAATTACACTTGGATCATTTCTATCGCCTGTCTGTTTTGGCGCTTACTCTTTAAGTCAGTGATAGTTACACCGATTACAGTAACATACAAAGTATGTTCTGATGTTTTTGTGCAAGCAGTTTCAACAAGGATATCAGTAAAACTGATGGATGCTCCCCAATGCGCTTTGTCAATCAATATAAATGCAATGACAAGGGCAAAGATAGTAAAATGACTAAATATCAATAGAAATCTGTACTATATTTCAGAAATTTTTGAAGTCCAATAACTGTAAGAAAAACCATTGAAGTGGAACATTCTGCTAATATGCACACCTCCTATTGGCAATGAAGCTTCCCATGAAATTTCATTGAAATCTGGCCAGTAATTGCCTACAAATAGCCCAGACAAGAATTGTGCACTATATACTCTATGTCAGAAAAAGTCCCATTACTCTGAGATAAATCATTGAAAAGGAACGTCCTGATAGTATGCACACCTCCTCTTGGTAATGAAGTTTCCCATAAAGTTTTGTTGAATTCCAGCAAGTAGTTGCTGAGAAATAGCCCACAAGTCAAGAATTGTGCACTATATACTGATTTCAGAAATCTTCAAAGTTCAATAACTCTCAAGAAAAATCACTAAAGCGGAACGTCCTGGTAATATGCACACTTCCTCTTGATACAGAAGCTTCTCATGAAGTTTCGTTGAATTCCGGCCAGAAGTTGCTGAGAAATACTCTGGACAAGAAAGTGTGACGGAAGGACGGATGGACGGACGGACAGAAAAGCAGCAACTATATGCTCCCCTGTAATTTTTCGTGAAGCATAAAAAAATTATCATGTTGCAGTTCGAAAATAATAATGGGCTTAGCGGTACAAAGGTCATTTAGGTTTGCATTTTGTTTATTAAAGTTAAGTCCAGTGTTGTTAATCAAGTAAATGAATGCACTGACAGATTCTTATTCAAACATTATGCAATTTGTTGGTTATTTACTTTCATTATTTTTCCCACCAAATCAGCACATATGTGTGAATCTGGCTTTGAAATATACTGGTAAATGACAAGCTATAACAGCAACTGGTTTTTCACCAACGTAAAAAAATGACACATACTTTATTATGTTTCTTCTGATGAGTAACAGTATGTGCACTACCATATTCCTTGGTCTAAAATTACTACCTGTCCAGTCCCTATTTCCAAACACTTGTTTAGAATAGTTTTACTGTGTAAAAGTGTAATGTTCTGTAAGCTACAAAACTGCATGGGTGAAATATTTGTTATATTGAAGGGAATTATCCATAGTTTAAACCTTTTGGACTTTCAAATATTCTACAAAAAATAAAGAAGCAAGAGCAATAAAGTCATGTGAAATAACCTTAATACACTGATTTCATATAACACTCAGCAAACATTTAGCGAAATAATTTTTGAAATGAGACGCCAAGTATTAGCTATCCGTTAAACACCAAACGACTGTAACAACATAACTTCTGGAAGGACATATATCTTGCCTATTGAGACGTACAAGAGTTTTTAAATTTTCACCAAATATTATTTGTTTTGGGCTTAAAGACGTTCGCAACAATTTCTTTCAATTTTTTTTTTCCAACCACAGATTTTCTTATAAATTTGCACAAACATGCGTCAATGTATCCTAAAACTAAAACAGTCTTAAAAAATAGGGGTCACCAGCCTTGTTCCGGAAATACTGGGTTTTGAATAGGTACCTGTCGAAGCCCTTTGTTCAGTTTTGATTTTTATCAATGTTTTAAGTATACAGGAGAGCTTTTTTCAAACAAGGTTATCGTTCTTTCAACTGATATGTTGTAACATGTTTTGTTTGGCAATATACAAGTGTATTTTGATAATAAAAAATGCTCTACCTACATTTACTGTTAAAATGATAAATGTGACTGGACATTTAAGTAGGTCAAATGTGTACTAAATTATATAATGCTTTCTGAAACGTAGTATTTTATCAAATGCATCAATATATTTTGTTCCAAACGACAGATTTTCTTAAAATTTCGCACATACATACATCAATGTATACTTACACCAAAACATTAATAAAAAGCATGGGTCACAGAACAAGTTTGGGAAATATTGGACTTTAAATAGGGTACCTGTGTAGCATTTATCATGTTTCGTTTTAACATTGTTTACGTAACCAATGTATCGATTGCCAAAATGAATGGAGATATTTAATGGATCTTTTCTAAACTGATTTGTTTGGAAATACATTGTATACGTGCGTGTTCGATTGTTATATATCCTCTATGAACTTTTACTATTCATACAAATACGAGAACGTAGAGAATATACCTGTTGAAACATCAAAATACAAATTTGACCAAATGTATAAATATATTAAGTTCCAAATCTCAGATTTTCTTCAAACCTGGCTTAGACATGTGTCAATGTATACCAAAACTAAAACAGTCATAAAAAGTATGGGTTACCATGCTTGTTTTTGGGAAATAGTGGATTCTGAACATGTTGGCTAGAGGATCTTTTTATCATTTACACTACGTCTTCAAAGTGTAACTTTTCAAATGATGGGTTGAAAATATCTGTAGATTTTAAATTGGTTTCAGATGTTTTGACAGTTGTAAGGATATTGTAATTAATGTCACACTACATAAACACTAACCATTGACTGGAACTTAAAGACTTACAAAGATATACATTTATCGATTGAAATTATATATTGTATTGTAACCTATATACAACGTCTTTAAGTGAAATGTCCTATCCAAATTGTAGCCCGAACAGGCTAGTGGATTTAAATTTAAATTTCTTCCATTAATTTACGTGGATAAACAACCTATCAGGAGCAGTGATGGTATCAACATAATTCAAAATGATTGATCTATCAATATGTTTCAGAGTGAAAATAAAATTGGGCAAGATAATTGACATTAGTGCCATTATTTATTGATGAATTACTTTTTTTTTGCACAAACACCAAAAATAAACATTGAAGTAAGTAAAAAAAAAATAAAAAATTACAGAAAGAAGAAAAATATTATTCCATGTTATCCTTTATGCCCTAAAATCGTTTATACCCCAAACAACTGTAGGGATATACTGAGGATACCGTCTACCGGCAGTGTTTTTGTTAGGACCATTTTGGGGCCGAAATTCAGCCCCATTTCCCTGCTTTAAAAGTATATATTTTTCCCCTATATTTACCTTCAAATTCCCCTCAGAATGTAAGCTTTATTTTGAAAAAAAAATTGACCAACATTGGACAAAAATTGACTTAGAGGAATTTTCGTAAACAATCACAGTAATTTCTTATCAAACCAAGTTAGTGCATAATCTAATTTCATTTGTAGCAAAGTAATGGGCATTCATGTTTCATAACAAAGTAGAATATAATAATGCTTTTCTAAAAAAAAGATTCCGATTTTGCCGTCAAATTCCCCGTCTGAAAGGCCCCGCCACCTTTCCCTTAAAGGTAAAAAAACACTGATCAGTGTATACTGTCTATCGGTGTAATCCGAGATATGCAGAGTATGGTCTAGATGGGGCAGTCAGTTCTTATGTCCCCATTGCTCTGAATATGCTGTTATTATTTGACAAGATTACTAGAGACTGTGAAAGTTTTACTTTAGTCTGCGATAAAAATAGATTAGATTTGTGAATTGATTATACATGAGATATTGTCATATTGTTCATATTTGTATGTTTATGGATTTTGATGTATATTTTTGAATTTGATGTATATTTTTCGTGTATAATATCATCCTGATTATATCTTGAACAAACAGAAAAAGCAAAGTCAATAATATTAAAAAAATAATGTTTTTTGTTTGTCAATTATTGCTTTCAGGCAAGTCATATAAACGCGAGGTTTAGTACAGCAGCTGATCATGAAACAATGAAGATAATTACATTTGCACCTGTAATTATCTGTACACACATAATAAAATAAAATGGCCAACCTAGGTTCAACAAAGAGGTCACTGTTGCACTTACGAAAATATAAAATTGTACAAAAATTCCAAATTATGAACGGTAACATCATTATCGTAAATATAATTCACTATTTTACTATTTTAGTCATATTTAATAGTGTGTTAAAGCTTAAACAACCGGTAGATGGTACACCCAGTATAGCCTCTTTTCCTGTATATTCAGCCACTTAAGAGCTAACCTGCATATATACCCTAAATGAACACAATTTCAACACCAGTGAGAAAATCTATAACTATAAGGTCTCTCCTACTAAATAAAGGCCATATAATGTAGAGATCAGCCATTCACTTAGTTACTGACCAATTCTAGGAAGGCAACCTAGCAACCATGAATTTGTCAGATGTTTCCTATCATTTGGTTCAGTCTTCATTTTGATAAGAAAACACTAACATTTTGTTACAATTTTGATATAATTCATTAGATGCATTCTTTATTAAACTGACACACACTAGCATAATGTTTGAAAATGAATGTTTACAAAATTCTTGGCTTATGCACAAAGTGTGTAGCAATTTGGGGGAATTTCTTTTGAAAATCTTAATTTCTCAGACAAAATATAAAATTCACAATTTTGAAAACAAAAACAATATTTATGTGATAGAACTGTCTCAATACAGATAACTAACACACGTTTTATAAGAAATAATTGTTAATTGCCATTATCTGGGGGTGGCCGAATCTATAGGAATGGCTGAATCTATAGTATAGGCAAGAAGGAATAATTGTTTGCAATTGAACTAAATATTGCAAGTTTTCTACTTGTTCTCATAAATTCTTATTTCGTCGAAACACAAAAACACTTTCGTTGAAAACAAAACTATTCATTTTCGCCTTGGATAGCTGATACTTAATAAAATATGATTATAAAATCTGACATGTCAAAACAATTTTGTATGTCGCACCTGTTCCTAGCCGCCATCTTGTTTACATCGTTGCTACAGTTTTTCGCGTCTTTCCGTCGAAGTTATCGGTAATATTCGTAAACATAATTATGTAGAGTTCGGCTGTTTTCGAATTTTCCGGACTTGCAAAATGTATGAACACAAAAGTTGATGACGTATTTCGCACACAAAATTAGGAAGAGAAAGAAAAACAGAAATAGAAATGGCACCAACAGCAATTCGGATCTGTTGTGCCGCTGTTCGATGGACGCCTGTCATATTTATTTCCGCCATAGTCGTTTGGTCCTATTATGCTTATGTGGTGCAGATGTGTTTTCGTAAGTATTATAAAACTGCAGTTACTCATAATCAACTGAGTTAATGTGACCAAATTTTTGACAGCTACAAAAATGTCATTAGATGATCAGTCATTTCATTTCACTGATTCCGATTTCTTTTTGTTAATATGGAAAACAAAGTGTATGAATGGTATAAATAATGTAACAATTCATGTATGAAGAAATGTTTTAAGCCAAGAAATAGCCACACCAAAGTCACCCATGATTATTATTGTTCATAAAATGTTAAGTGTATGCCTATTTAAATTGCAATGTTCAAAGCAATTGCATTCACAACATTGAATTTGTGTTACCTCTCATTTGTCACATGGTTGCATCATCTAGATGCTCAAAGCAACATGCCACACAAACTATACAGTCAAAAAAAGAGTTTGTAATTAAATGTAATTTATTAAGTGCTGTCAGCCTGTGAAAGGATGTACTCATTTAAAAATAAATAACAAGCTGGATTGACCGTATGCATCTCACGTTATTCCATTATTAATCCATTTAATAATTTTATATATATCCATTCTGGTACAAACCATAACCAGAACTTACTTTCTTCCATTAATAGAGTGCACACTTCAACTTTTTGTGTGGAATTTTATGCATTTACTCTGAGTAAGATTTCTCTCTTTCTGTTTTAGTGACTGTTGAGAGTATTGCAGAGAGAGGTAAGGAATGTCAGCAGTAGTGAAATTATATTTATACCCCCCCCCCCCCCCGCACAACAAAGGAATCAGCTTGTCTGTGACTGTCTGTCTATCTGGATAGGTTTTTTTTGTCTGGGGCATAACAGGGCAAAACCTTTTACATATTTTCTTCATAGTTATTATTCTTGTGCACTGCATTTGTATCATACATGGATAGATGATAAGTATAATAACTAGCTGCATTATTTACGGAGTTATTCCCGTTGTCGATTTCTTTACCCAGTTTAACTAATACATTTTTAATACGTCAAAATTACATGTTGCTTGTGTCAATATCCTTGTGACAAAGCGGCATGCAGGGGTATTTGCGCCATGACAGTGGCAGTTCTAATTTGATTATGTCCATGGGAATAAGCTTAGGGAGCGGTAACACTTGCAAATCTAAGCTTTTTGTCACAATTTTTGTGAACATTTGTGGTAAACAAGGTATTAGTTTATATGATCATAGCTGTTTGTTATGGTTTAAAACATGTAGAATTTCCATATCATGTATACTTGATGCAATTAGTGTATTTTCTATAAACTGGTTTATAATTTTGAAACATAAAAGTTATGTTATACTAAAAAATTTAAGCATGATCACCATTGAATATGTTACTATTTTGTGACTGGTATCTACCCAATATTGTATACAACTAAAAGTGAAGCATCGGTTACTATTAGGTATAATTAATTGTCTTTGCATAGTTATTTTTGCCATCAATCATTTGGCACTATACACTTTAGATATTACAGTCAGTATGTGTAGCATTTTCTTACCAAGATTTTGAAATCATTGCTTAGCCTTAGGTAGCAATAATGAGGACTGTGTCTGTTTCAGTGATATATTTGCTGCTGTACCATCCATTCGTTGTGATGTTTGCATGGTCCTATGCTAAGACTATATTTACACCAGTTGGTAGAGTGCCCAAACAGGTATGCATAATTATGTATTTATGTACTAAAATATTTTAAATGAATATGCATAATACATAGCAGATTTCTTGCATTTATTATACTGGTATGTAATTTTCATCATTTAAATTAAATTTTTACAACACTGTGTATTCAACAATTACAAAAAGAAGTTTGAAACATTTTTTCAAATCTTGTGCGCACAATTTTAAAGACGGGCCAATCACGTTTACGGTGAAAGGTTGAAACGATAATAAAATCTAAATTTAGAAAAGGAACAGTATAAACTGCGTCTGAAAATTAAACATTTTAATGCAAGATTAAAATTAGCCCATAACGTAAATTATAAATTATAAAAAAATAATATTGAAATATAATTGCACATGGGAAATGAGGATTCATGTAACAGGCAAAGGTTTCAATGAAACACGGAAGTCAATGTTTCTTTCTACATTATTAAATATGTCCCATTATTTATTCATTATTTATCGTGTTTCAGTTTTATTTACCCAACCAGCTGGCTGACAGGCTGATGCGTGAGACTGAAGCAGACCAGAAGATTCCACTTATAGAATTTGCTAGAAACAATAACCTACCTGTCCAGAATAGAACACATATTGGGGGTAGGGGATTTGAAATTAAAAATTCAAATTAATTTTTAACAAAGGTTACAGATTTATTGGCTGCCACTTCAAATTAATATTTTACAACGGTTACAGATTTATTGGCTGCCAAGGTAAATATTTGTCAAAGATCATTTTTTCGTTTCTCTAAAACTCTTCTCCCTTCAACATTTTCTAAATTGTTCAATACTGAGGCTAATTGAGTGACGTACGATTGCTTTCCCGGGTATCTTTTAGAAAGGTCACTTGTTCCAACACATACTGAAGTTCAGTGAACTTTGAACTTTTCAGCTCCTCGTTACTGTGAGAAGTGCAAGTGTATCAAACCCGACAGGTGTCACCACTGCTCTGTGTGTGGGGTGTGTGTCCTCAAGATGGACCATCATTGCCCATGGTATGTAGATTAGTCAGTGAAGTTCTATGCATTATGTGGTGGTTCTCATATCAAATTATTTAGTAGATTTGTGAATCACTTTTAGTGTCGAAAATACAAAAATAGAAACATAAGACTTTTGTATATATTATCTCGTCAATATTCCTGGTCAAGCACTATTGACATATAACTGTGACGTCAACAATTTTGTCTGATCAATTCATTCCCTTTTGGTATTCTGTGATAAAAGATTTCATTAAAACTGTAATTTGCAAAGGCACTTACAAGTAAACAATTAAATAAGTAATGAATAACTTACAAGTAAATAATTATATAAATAAAATTTTAATAAATATTAATATGTAATATCTTATTGTAGATTCGTATATCACATACAGTTGAACACCGCTATTTCGAACACCGTTAATTCGAATTAACCGCTATTTAGAACTAATTTTTTGGTCCTGATTTTGTTCCTTCTGTATTTAACTAAAGTATCAATCATTAATTCGAATTTTCCTATTTCGAAGTCATCTCTATTTCAAATTAAAATTGCAGTCCCAACTAAGTTTTTCACACCTAATCATCAGTGTTGATTTTGAAGTCGCACCTAAGCCGACGCTGTCTATCAAACGTGTGATGACTAGGATTATGTAAGGTATTGCGCATTTTGAAGTGCTCATCGTTAAATGCTCTGTCTTATATCACAGTTTTCTTTGATTTTTTATAATTTGTTAAAAACAACCAAATAAATGTGATTAGTGTTTATTGTTTTTTTCTCACGATTTTTACAATATTTACGAATATTCATATACATGTACATATCACATATACATGTGGTGTAATTTTACCCATACACAATTTTCACAACTATACAATTTATTAGTACAATAGACACAAGAAAACATGCCTATTTCGAACTTTCCTATTTCAAACTATTTTTGCCGGTCCCAACGACTTCGAAATCGTGGTGTTAAACTATAGTGTAGAAATAACATGTTGAATACAGTTTCTCCAAGGTGTACACACATGTTGTTTATCTATTTTCAGGGTGAACAACTGTGTAGGATTCACCACCTACAAGTTCTTTGTCATGTTCCTGGGCTATGCATTAGTCTACTGCTTATATGTGGCAGTCACATCTCTCAAATATTTCATTGAATTCTGGTCGGTAAGTGGATTCGTTGATGAATTAGGTACACAAACAGCTATCACACTAATGTATGTAAACTGCAGATCCTGTTAAATAAGTAATAAATTACTACTTAACAAATCTGGCATTCCTGTTTGTCCTTGTTTGCTACATAATGTACATACAGTAAAACTCCGCTAATACGACCACTTGAGGGTCTTAATTAAAGTGGTCTTAATAGTAGGGTGGTCGTATTATTGAGGTATGGCAGATCACCGAGTCAGTACATTAAAACGTCTGTGTAATTAAAAGTTTTAATGAAAATAATGAATAATGGATAGAAAACGAAAATTCAAATCTGTTTTCAAAAAATGTTTTATTGAATACAGATTATGTAGCGTATAGTTATGGATATGAACTTCACATTAAGTTGGAAATTAATTAAAACTATATTAACTAAGCCCATTTAAGGTTCAGCATTCATCAGTGTTACCTACTAACTGCCAGATAGTGTCAATTAACGTCATATGAGACACAGTCGATATGCTAATCCCTTATCAAAACAGTTGTCAAATTGTTTTTCACACGTTCCATTTATACCGCAAAGCATAATGTTATCTCCACGGCATATGTTGTTAATGGATGATGTTAAGTGTCAACGACCAAATGACACTGGTCGCAATAATGGGGTTATTTTGGTCATTATTTGGTACTTTCGGTCTGGGATTAGTGGTCGTAATATGGAATAGCGGGGTGCCCGTATACTCAGGGTTTGCGACCATTGAAATATATAGAAAAACAATCAGGTTTTTAAAAAGTGTCCGCTATAGCGGGGTGGTAGTACAATTGAGGTGTTCGCAAATTGGGGTTTTAGTGTATATGTCATTGACAGAATAGATAAAATATTGGTACATATATCCATGGCTTTTTTTTAAACAAACAAATTAATGCTGTAGTTGATAACTTAGCACCTAGTGTAAAGTAATCTGGTTATATAAAATGTAAATCTAAGTAAGTGTTAACCTGTATGTTTTCAGGGAGGTGTGGGGTTGAAGTACTGGTAATCTGGCTGTATTAAATGTAAATCGAAGTGACAATTTTAACCTGTATGATTTCAGAGAGGTGTGGGTTGAAGTAATCTGTTTGAATAAAATGTAAATCTAAGTGCCAATTTTAACCTGTCTGTTTTCAGGGAGGTGTGGGTAACAGCATGGGCAAGTTCCATGTGCTGTTCCTGTTCTTTGTAGCGGTGATGTTTGCCGTCAGTCTCATATCCCTGTTTGGCTACCACTGCTACCTGACCGCCAGGAACAGGTCCACCCTAGGTAGGCCTTATTGCTAGCACTACATGTACATGTCTTAACATAGCTCCCATTGGCTACACATTTTCTTAGCCAAATTGACCATACTATGTTGGAATACCACTCATTTTGAGTAGAACGAAGGGTTTTATTTATAAAAAATATAGTATTCTCTAGCCATATGTTGAAATTTGTAACTGTTGGTTAATTTTAGAGAGAGAACCTGTTAAATTAACTAGTTATCTAATACGATTCTTTATTGCCACTTGAAGCAATGAATATTACATATTAACAATAATTCCGTAAGGTGGCTGCTGGAAAACCCAAAATGCCTACTGCATTGAACTGCAACATGGTTTTAAATGGACTAGTGTTACTACTTATAAATATAAATAAGTTTGTGTCCAATTAAGGTACATGAACAGGAGTGTTTACTGTTAGGGCTGTTCCAGGAAAAAAGGTGACGTGGGAGCAGAACGCCGATGTATTACAATTCGGTGGGTGGGGGTGGTAGAGGGATAAAATTGTGTTTGCTAGGGGTATTTTTTCAATTCTAATTGTGTTGTTAGGGAGTAATTTTGTCACAAAGGCCGATTTTTTCGAAGTAGAACTCATAAAACAGCCGACAGTCGGGGCTTATTATTACGAAGTGTATTGAGTACGAATTATTTTATGTGGTACGATAATTATTGGGTACGAAAACATTCGCGTTGTTTTCACGGCTTGAATGCCATGAAAGACCATGTATTAAGCCCACCCATGTATAACGCACATTCAACTTTTGAAGCAAAATTTAAGGGGATAAAACTGGACACAATTTGCAGATGTTGTTTGTAAATGTCCGTTGATGTTATTTTACCAAATATTTTCCATGTTTTTTTGTTGTTGTTCTGGGATATTGTACTAAATTTACTTTCATAAAAATGGTAATCAATGTATATTCCAGAAACGCATACATAATTACCTTGTGCGCGAAACACATATTAATCCAAATTGAATGCAAATATTAATGTTAATATTCAAGAAGTTTTATGCCGTAACACAATCTGTGATGTTTCCACTTGTAAGGTGCACAATTTTGCGTACGTCGCTCCTTGCCATTTGCGATTTCCAACAGACAAAAACAGTTACACGTTCATAAACCGCGGTCAACAACATAGCGGTAGTCAAGTTGATGAAAAAGAAATATAAAGCAGGGGTGTGGGGCGACAACCCCCGTCACTAATATAAAAATAAACACAAAAGCAGCATTGTGGGGGATAAGTTTATTTGTGGTGGGTGTCAAGCCTAATAGTAATAGTTCTTTAGTTCTCTTGAACTCTTATTTGCACCTAAAACCGTCTTATTTCAGAATCTTTCAGGTCTCCTATATTCCAGTCTGGACCAGACAAAAACGGTTTTAGTTTAGGAAAATATAACAACTTCATTGAGATATTTGGAGAAAGCAAGTTGATGTGGTTCATCCCAACATTTACAAGGTTAGAGGTTTGTTTGGTTGTTATTTGTGATCCCTGATTTCCCTCATCTTGCACTAACATCCTGTGGTTTGATTGTATGGATGTTACATAACAAGACCTTTCTTTAAATAACGGTATTGTTTTTAAAAACATGTACTGAAATTTAAATTAAAGAAGTAGTAAATTAACATGGGGTTCATAGTTTTTCTTACCTCATAAGGTTTATAATGTTGTTTTCTGTTGTGTTAAGCAGTTGAATGCAGTTCTGGTTCTGAGCAAGGCACCCTTATATATTGTAAAGCAAACTGTTCTTTGACAACATTTAATGTTTCCTAATTGTAACCGTTTACATTTCACATGTTAGACTTTATCCAGCAAGCACACACAAATTCCATGCATGTATTTATACTGCAAAACCATTAGTAATCGTGGGGCACTAATTTTCTTGGATTTCGAGGATGGAACGATTCACAAATTTAAGTTTCCAACGAATAATTGTTCGGCTAGCTTTTTTTTGGTCAAATAAGATGTACTTTTCTAATACGTCTACCTACATGAAGTCAATGTTAATGTAATGTTTATAGTACTTAAATGAAGTATACGAGTTTGTTTATGATATTACCTGAAACATGATGCACATTTATATCATAAATGAATCAGTTTAATATCCAGTTTTTTGTGTGTGTGACAAGTAGCCCCTATCTTATCTGCATGCCTTCCAAACAGGGTGTAATATACTATACCTTATTGACACTTGACATATCCAATTTATCTGCCTATGCAGTAACGCTGTATATGCATCTTCTTTTAGATAGACTAGTAAAGATCTATGTGCACAGTAAACACTCTCCATGCAAAAAGCATGAAACACGTTTTACGACTTCAGTTTTTGGCAGACGACGGGCCCATTGTTTAATTCTCACATTCGTAGTCGGACCCTACCTCCCACAGTGACGTGCCGTGTTTATTTCATATCAAGGGTCAATTGCTTAATTTACAGGTCGATAAATGGGCCCACTTACCGCGGAGACACTCTGTTTATGACCGTAAGGTGTTACAAACACAAAACAGTGATACGATCGACGCATTTCTAGATGTTTTTTTTATTAATAAAATTGAAAATCCACGAATTTAAATGCCCACGAAATTGTCGTTTAAAAAACCCCACAAAATTTCATGCCGACAAATATAAATGGTTTTGCAGTATTCAACTATTGATGTTAATTGCACGGCTGTTTTCCAATTTAACATTGCCACTCAAAACTACATCAGATTCTTGAATATATCCTACAAGACAGCACACACATTGAATTTATACTGGGATTTTCTGAGGACTGGCCTAGAATATCAGTGCAGTATTAAAGTGGTAGTGGTTTAACCATGTCTGTATTTGTTGGGTTGCAGTGAAGGAGATGGGGTGACCTTCCCTATGCGCACCGCTAGCACGTCCAGCTCCTATCAAACCATGGGAAACACCACTCCATCAGCCATTCCAAGGTTAGGGCCCTCCTCCTTGTGCACATCGCCTGCTCACCCAGCACTTGTGTCTTCTAAAATTTAGTCAGCCCATGAGATTTTTGGCCCAAATGCGGTATCTGGACGAAAATGAGTTATTGGCAGTTTTGAATACACTGATATGTGTAGAAACTGGAAATGGCTCCCCTTTTTCTCAGTCATGCGTTTTGAGCAAGAATGAGCAGTTTAAGTAACACCACCATAACGATAAATGTTCACATTTCACACAGATTTTAATGTTTGTCATGCATACAGTACAGAACCTAGCATGGTGAGGACAAGTAATTGATATTATATATATTTACTGGACTGCCTTTCCCAAATAACTTTGAATGTGCAAATGTTTCGGACAAAAATAATAAAGAGATGGTTGCTATGGCAACCAAACAAGCAATCATAGCAAAAATTATAATTTTTCTACAAATAACCTAATAAATTACATTTTTTGTTAACAATATTCAAGATTCAAACAATTGTTTGAAATATCTTAATCATAGTCCTGACTTTCTCATAAAAATCACATGCCTCAACTTTGACGTCAAATTTTCTCGAAATGAGGCAGGCCGCAATTGGGATAAAAATCTCATGGGCTGCCACAAATGTGCTTCTGTGGCATTGCCTCACTCTGTGATGTTCCTTGTCTTTTATTTGTTGATGAAGACTTAATCACCAACTGTCTGGAAAATAAATTCATACTCTAGCATTTGTAAAACATTTAAATTTATAAATACTTTTTAAAGGTCTGCATTTCTTTAAAAACCAGTGGTTATAATGCATTTTTTCTTGATGAAATACTTCTTGTTTTGTGACGTCTTTCGCTTTGTTTTGCACTGGCTATTTAAGTTGGTTAATACGTCAGCATACTATGGCATGTCTGTTGGTTTGGTGTATTCTCTAAACCCACCATCAGATTAAACATTAAGCTGTTTGGCAATGTCAGTCATGCATATTGATTTAATTTTTATGTTGATCTTTACATCACTGTATATCAAATCTTTGCTTGTTGAAAGTATTAGCCATTAATTTTGCATATTAATTCATTTGTAAACAAACTGTATGTCTTTTTTCTCTTTTCAACTTTTTCAACAGTATTGTGTATTTTATTTTACTGCGTGTGGTAATTTAGCATGTGTGGTACCATAGAGATGTACCTGGTATTAGCATGAAGCTGGAATGGTTGTTGGGAACGTGGTGTTTTCCAGTTCTTGATATGCAGTTTTGAAAATATGATAGGTCATAAAAATGGGAGCATGTAATCATAAAGTATAAGCAAATAAACTAAATAAATGTATACTTTAATAAGGTAAAGGAGAACAAGGTGGCATGTGTTTTAAAACATAAACCATTGGAAACCTGCACAATTAATATACAATGTAATGGGTTTGTTATATACTTCATTCTAATGCACTAGCATTGTTTTGTTTGGACAACACCAGTAACAATAACAGGGCATACAATGTATGTCCACTGCAGTCTTTTCAGTAGCTATGGTCTTGTCATAAGGTTGTCTGTGCCACAGGCAATTTGTATTGTGTACAGGCAAATATTCAGCTTAGATCCTGATCATTGTGAACCAGGGCCCATAAAAATTCTAAAGTCAGTCTTAACTCAAATTGAAAAATGTTTTGAAAAATTAAAATTTGTGTTTGAAACAGTATGGTGTTTAAGATGTACATGACAAATACAAAATATTAATACACTTGTAATTATATTGCATCTTCTTTGTCAAAATAATAAAATAATGCATTTATTTTTCAGATAATTCAATTATAAAATTTGACTATTTTTTTTAGGTTATTCTTAATTTTCGACTAAGATTCCTTATAAATCGCAGCCCAGAATCGGAATGATTCTATGCTGATTAAGATTGTAATAGTGATAACATGGGCAACCTTCAGTTTAAGGATTAAACATCAGTGGCAACATGGTTGAGTTATGTATTTCAGTGCTGGTGATGGGGTCTCCTTCCCTACTCGGACGATAGATCTGGACTCAGACGGTCTGCTGGCAGACAGACAGCGATGGATGGAGGAGGGGGAACTGGATACACACATGAACAATGGTACACTTTTAACACAGATAAGATCTCCCGCCTACATAATCATAATACTTGATTTAATTCTTGGCTTGTATCTTGCCTTGTTCTAGAGATCTTACTTTGTCACGGCCCATGGGTATTGATATTCATTGATCAGAATCACTTGCAGGTGCCATTAATCATATTCACAGATTTCTTCCTGCTACAATCTTTATCATTGTTATGGTAGAATTTCAGGTTATAATTCCTCTTAATTAATGTTGTTGACAGGTTTTCGTCTTAACCAGTGTTTTTATCAATATTTGCTTTGTTATGTTTCCTTAATAAAGATTTTTTTCGTTGTCCGAATGTAATAGTGTTTGCCTGACTCTGTACACACATGGTATATAAATGAGGTGTGTCGTGGGAAAACCGGGCTTAATGCATGTGCGTCAAGTGCCATTCCGGATTAGCCGTGTAGTCCGCTTAGGCTAATCCGGGATGGCGCTTTCCGCTTGTATGGTAGTTTTGGTTTCAAGGAAGTCTCTTCTAAACATAAATCCATGCCTTTAGTTTGGAAAGTGCCGTCCCAGATAAGCCTTGTGTGGACTGCACAGGCTAATACTGGACGACACTTTACGCACATACATTAAGCCTGGTTTTCCCACTACATGCCTCAAATAAAGAACAGAGACTGTAATTATGTTCTTCTGTATTATTATGCATCTGATGTGAATAATAAATGGGAAAAATTCAAACTTAAAGCATAAAAAAATACTCGCATGTTGTTAGTCAAAAGAATTTGTTACAAAGTTTTTTTCAACAATTAATTTAAATCTTCATATATCAGATAATCATTGTAATATTAATTAAAGTGCCAATCAAGTTAATTATTGACCGTTATAAGAGATTCGATCGACAATGAATGTGTTGAGCCATTGAGAAAGCCTGGACTTCATTGTTTGACAGCAAATTCGGATACTGTAAACCTGTAAACCTTGTTTGTGATAGATGGAACGAGTGAGCTAGGCTATAAAACTAATAATGATCGGTCAATTATGTATCATGGTGGGATATTGTAACAAACTAAAATGTAAAACACAAGGCTTGCTATTGGTTAAGAGTTTGTTTTCACTTATCTCCACTGAATTCTATGTTGGAGCCAGATTCGAGTCCATAGTTCATAATCTAATCTGTAAGCCTTTTTTCATGACCATTTTTCTGGTATATAAATATTCCCTACTGATCTGTAGCTGGTAAAAACTTTTGGGATAAAACGAGTTAGATGTTGTTGAAGTCACAACAAAGGAAAGTGGAAACCCTTAAAATATTTACAATCCATTATGTCTAGTGCAGTTATAACTTTGATCGTCACTGCTTTTCTTTCCATCTCATTGCCTATTCACTGGTAGTGTACTAACAACAGTTTATTGTTTTTAGGCAGCAATGTAGTGTCCACATCTAGTCAAAACCTCTTAAATACCTCGGAAGAGTGAGGCCAGGTGCTTTATTTGACATAATAATTGTGACATGTTGTGTTGAGATGCTTTACTTTTTGTGCCATTATTCTAGTGTATGCCATTAAATGCATTGTCCATCCATGTGTGACTGTGACAGATTAGGTAGAGTTTTCTATAGAACACGTAGCTTTATTGGCAATATCTGAAAACATGTGCATGTCAATAGTTTCAATTTTTTGTATTTTGCTCCGTTTTTGTAAAAAATTAAAACAATTTGTGCAAAATAGTGTTATTTTGTCATCAAACCTAACTAAACAAATTGTCATGTTTGTTTTATGCTGCCAGTACTCATGCAGTCTGTTCTCCTGTATCACTGAGAAAATCTTGACAGAATTAATAAGAACTAGTCAGTTTTGAATTATATTTATTGGAAATGATGTGCATTCTGTTATTCTCAACAAAACATTAAAACTTCACTGAAACATTAATAGGGACGTTATGCAATACAATATCTATTTTTTGTTAAGTAACATTGTCAAAATCTATTGATAGATGTTCTACTTTCATTGCCTTATTCTATAATTAATTCAACAAAAATAATCAATTTTTATTATCGAATTTTTGTCTTCTAATACAAAGGCAAATCTGTACGTACCAGTATGCTATACAAAAGCATGCACCTTATAATAATTGTTTGTTGAAATACTAGGATCAAGTGCAAGCGTGAAGTTTCAGCAATGACTCTCTAGAAAATGCATGCATTATTGGTAAATAAGGTAATAATTACCCGACGTTGCCCATCGGGGTTTCTGGGTTTATTTGTTTAGTTAAAAGTGATGTTTTGACTTTCATGATTGGTATTTAGTCCTTATTCCGTTTCTTGCCTGTTTCAGTTGTTAGATTTATTTCCTGATTTGCTTGTGTTTGCATGAGGTTCTTTCTATATTGCTAGGTGTTACAGGTACATGGTTATGCTGAATATCTTGTAACTGCATACTTGATATTAAAAAAAATATATATATTTGTTTTTATTTATTTATAAACTTGTCACCATAAATGTGCCTTCATATTTGTGTCTTTTTGTTAAGAATTTTTTAAAATAGTTTATATCTTGATCAATATTGTTGAGTATTTTTCTCTGGTTTTAAACATAAAGTACTTTTGCACAATAGACAAGAGAGCTTATATAAAAAAAAAGTATTTTTTTCAGCTCGTGAAATGATGTTAAGGCCACGTTTTCATGAGTCCTTATCTGGGTCCGTATCGGCAAAATTTCCATTCGAAAGCCCGTTTCCATGCATCTGTATCTGTGTTATTTTATTATTGTCTTTCTGTTTGATTCTGGCTATCAAAAATCAATATTAGATGAGCATTCTCACCTTTAATGACAGTTACTGTGGTGAAATCAAACGAATTCTCTACAATTTATTATCATTTAACCAATTCCAACAAAGTCCCTACATTTGACAGCATGTTTTTAACTTCAGCTAATTCCTTGCAATTTATTAGCATTTAACAAATTTCAAACTATTTATAATATATAAGTAAATATCTATATATTTTAATATAGTTTACACAGCATGCAAATTGCCCTTCATCTTGCTGCATGGCGTCTGTATGTTGTCCGTACCCACATAAAATCTCTCAGTGAGGCGATTATATACGGATGCAATAGACCCTTTTCACATTGCCGTTATCGAGTACTGTAGGAGTTGTCTCCCTTGATAAAGCGAATCGAGAACGAGGCTGATGATGTATTGGCTGTAATTGTCCATTAAGGAAAATAATGTTCAGTGGAGAAAACGTCGAATAAACTTATAAAATGTTGTTGTTGTTTTTTTTATAAACTTGTTTCTGTTTTATATACTGAATACGTGGATATATTTCAAATACTTAAATTATATTGCAAATAATGTAACAATCACAACATAGCCAATTCTGCTACAGAAATTATTTTTGACATCATGATTATGTTACTTCATATTCAGATCTGAATTTTTAATGATTGAAATGTGTCTATAATTGCTTAATTTATTACGGTTTACATAATTAATTAATTATTAATTAATTAATTAATATATAATTAACAGAAGCAGTTCGTTTATTCCGGATTCAGTATCTGCTGGGGTAATTATATAACAGCTTGACAGTTACATATAACATTATTATTATTATTATTATGATTATGCAGTATGTGCAAGGAAGTGATATCCCAAAGTATGCTTGTTGTTCATTTGAGTGAAACAATTTAAGAATTCTACCGATCGAGTTAACCAGAATTGATGAAAGACGTTTTTTCTTTGTTCTCTCCGATGATAGAGAATTAAAACAAACAAACAATATCGAAACGTTAAAAAGCAGTGTTAATTATCGTTTCTATATGTCTTCAAACTTTGTGTACAAACAGATATACATTCCACTGTTATGATCTTATGATTGATAAGATCAGGTTTGAACAATATGAAGTCAGTCAGTCTCAGAGAAAGTACCTAAGTCTAAATTGCATTTTTGTTCCATTTCTAGCGACGATATACTAATTAAACTGACACTCTCTTAGCATATATCATATTTATATTATGTACCATGCAAATTCTGTTTATTAAACATTAAAATAAGTGAATATTTATAACATTTTTAAAGTAATAAATTGTAAATGACCACTATGCAACCAGTATTAACCACTATCAATACATCGCAAGCCTCATTTTCGATTCACCGATAAATTATTGTGTCGTGATAAACGCTAAAAATGGGAATGTGAAACTCGTCTATTTACGGACACGGACATGCAGATACGGATACTGAGACATGGAACCGGTCCAACGATTTTCAATGATTTTTATTTTTATACGGATACAAATATTTTGATATGGATACAGACTCATGGAAATGCAGCCTTAATCAGGTGCTAGTGAGATATTATCACACTTGTATTATTTCTGGTGTTGCTTTTTCAGGCTATGGATCAAACAGATACTTGAATGATGACAACTTATGATGAATGTGTATTACAAAACATGGAACAAACTTATGATTCCTCGAAGCAACTGCAGTGGGTGGTACAACAAGTAGCCCGATGGTGTCAGGTGTAGTGTAGCCTGTTCTGACAGACAGGACTGCACCATATTGTACCTACAGCTTTGTTGTCTATAGGGTGATCTTCTTAGTGTAGTGTGTTTTCATCATTGTACATGTAAATACAGATTTTATAAACGTACTGCTTCTTATTATTGTTTGTTCATGCATTGAATTACACAAATTAATAATATTGGTTGTGTTAGCCTCTTTTCCTGTAGATTTGGCCAATGAAGCTTTTATATCCTAACTGAACATAATTTCAACACCAGTGAGAATTTTATATTTAAATTTAACGTCTCTCCTACGAAATAAAGGCCAGATAATTTAGAGATCAGCCATTCACTTAGTTACTGACCAATTCTAGGAAGGCACCCTAGCAACCATGAATTTTTCAGATGTTTCCTATCATTTGTTTCAGTCTTCATTTTGATAGGAAAGCACTTAAATTTTGTAATAATTTTGATCTAATTCATTAAAAAGCATCCTGTTTTAGACAAACTATCACCAAATTACTGTTTCAAAATGTATGTTTACAAAAATCCCATTAAGTGTGTAGCAATTTCAGAGAATTTCTTCAAATATCTAATTTTGTAAGGCAAAATATATATTTCACATGTTTAAAATAAAAAAAAACTATGAGATAGAATTGTCACAATGCAAATAACAGACACATGTTTAATAAGTATTAACAATGAATGCCCATTATTCAGAGGTTGGCCGAATAGACGGGTAGCTGAATAGATAGGAAAGAATGATACACAAGTTCATTAGAGTTCTGAAATGTTTACATTTTATATAACAACAAATATTTAATATTAGTTGAAATGGACATTTAATTGTGATTATTTGCTTTTTAAATTTCAAAAAAAGCTACTCCAAAAATAGTTCTTAGTTTAAAAGTTTGCACTAAAAATACAATTGTAAGTTTTATTATAGTTCATTCAATGATGTTGTCTTTCTTCCGTTTGAGTGTACATAATATAGCATAGTAAAGTAAATACCATGAAAAAAAATCTCATAATGGTGAAATTAACGACCTCATGTTTAAGTATCTATGGTTTCAGTGCAAAACTGTTAATTTCTGTATATTTTACATATGAGGCGCATCGTAGGAAACCAGACTTAATGCATGTGCGTACAGTGTCGTCCCGGATTAGCCTGTCCAGTCCGCACAGGCTAATCCAGGACAGCACTTTCCGCCTACAGTGGATTTATGTTTAGAAGAGACTTCCTTGAAACAGAAAATACCATAAAAGCGGAAATTGCCGTCCTGGATTAGCCTGTGCGGGCTGCACAGGCTAATCCGGGACGACAGTACACACATGCATTAAAAATATTTTTCCAAAGACGGACCTCATATTACTTATCATAGTTTTACACCGAGCCATCAGTATACTGCTCATATCGACACATTTCATGAGCTTATTCTGTACATTGCAACTGTATATTTTATAGTTTTATTTTTTCTTGTCCTTTTGCTTTTGTTACATAATCCACAGCTATCAGTTACAATGCTTGACTTATTTTTGACTAAGATTAACAAAGTACGGTAGGTGCCACACTTTAGAACTAATTAGCAGTGTTTTGGGTCCATTTCGAACCAAGTTAATACATTTGTAATAAGCACTTGAAAATATTTACTTCTTAAAAATTATTTTATCTTCTGGCCATAACACGATTAAAAATATTCAGTATATGTATGTATTTTTCTTTCATTTTAGTTATTTATTATTATTTGTATTTAGTTTATTTACAATGCAGTCCATGTTTAATTTAATATGGTATTTTGTTACTGTTTAAGAAATACATGTATTGAAAAGTCTTTTAATGTACATATATTTGAAGTCAAGAACTTATTTAATTTTAATAAGTAAGTAGGTAATTTATCACCTTTAACATTTCTAACATTTTAAAGCATCAAATATTATATCCATATGATAAGGGCTAAAAACATGTATTTATGAAAATCATGTTTATAAACTCAAGGTAGTACCTTTTCAAACTTATAGCATGCCTGTGGAAAATCTGTTTGGCTGCTTGTCCTTTCAATGAAACTTCCTTAGTCCATATTCGCCAACTCATTCATAGACTGAAAACATATATTTGAGGCACGTCGAGGGAAAGCCGGGCTTAATGCACCTGCAGTCTGCACAGGCTAATCTAGGACGACACTCTCCGCGTGTATGGTGCTTTCTGTTTCAAGGAAGTCTCTTATAAACTAAAATTCTGTTTAGGGGACTGCACAGGCTAATTTGGGACGACGCTTTACGCACATGCATTCAGCCCGATTTTCCCATGACACGCCTCATTACTGCATTTGCAAATATGCTGGGTACCACTCTTGCTTATATCATTTACAAATCGTTCTAAATAAAGAATGCTGTAATTAGAGTGGGTGAATACCAAGCAAGATATAAAGTTACAGCCATCTTAGAAAATAACAGTTTCAAGAATATTCTTTATTCTGATGCTAGGAAAACGGGCCCTTGTAGTGTTATACTTTCTTTTTCTATCCACCATGTTATACTTTATTGCTTAAATAACTTCTTTAGTTTGATTTTATTTTGCTTTGGTATGTCCATATACAAACGTTGGTATCTTTTTTTTTGAATACAGTAAATGCCCTTTAGAGGGACTATGCCTACAGAATGGGTCTCGTGGCGGCAATATAATACAAGTCAAATATAAGGATATTAACGTTGACATATAATAAAGGTAAAAATATGGGAAAAGGAATGACACTTTCTGACATAAAATCATAATGTAATTTATGTTGTCTTTGTTTAGACCATTTCTGTTTTAAATTTTGACGTCATAATTCTATCTTGCATAACAATTGTTTACACACATTTTCTTACAAAGCAGAAAAGTGCAAGTCGGTTAGAGCGCTGTCATTTGTTTTTATTGATTCTAAGACACGAGTTTGATGCCCACGGGTTTTTTCATTTTTTCCAGCATTGTTGTTGCAATGTTTTTATTGAAATCACTCCATGTAGTATATTATATATACTATACTTTATTATAAGTAAGACACCGTGGTATTTCACATGTCTATAATACTGTCATTTATATCGCTATAGGGGATAATTGTTTGGTAGACATAGTCCCTTTAATAGTTTTGCTGTGATGTAATTGTCAAAATAATGTCAATGTGTAATAGTTATTGGATGTTGATACATTGATTTATTTGTATTTTGTTTGTAAAGTTACATCTATATATGAAAAAACAAAATGATTTTATCTGAAGCTGTCTTGCACTCTCACTTGTACTATCTAGTTTTAGTGTACTTAATGTGGCCAGGTTGACTGTCTCTTCATATCTCATCTCATTTCTTATTAGGTTTTACATTACATGGATTGAACGGCTAGTATAACCTGACTAACCAGGGTTATTGTATAATAGAAGATCTAGGTGCTACCCAACAACAGCCAGCCTAGTACTGGTAAATAAATAATGGGATGTTATTTAGTCAAAGCCAGTGTGATGGGATTAAAAAGAATCAAAATGTTGATATTTACCTTTTATTTGGTTTAAATCGTGCGAGCCATTTCTAAAGTAAGACTATTTTATATTTTGGCTAAAACGTCCTTTACATGACGTGTTGACACAATAATTGATAGTTAAATACTTGTATGCTACATATAAATAGTACGATTTTTGCACCGAGTCATTCAAATTTATAATCTCGTCAAGTGAACACCTTATCGTCCTTTGTCCAGTTGCTTAAAACATTTAACTATCAATTAATCATATGGCTTATATCATTAAGTTATAAACAAATCACACTACATATTTAAATAATACATTATTTAAATAATACATAAATGTGTTTACTTTAAAACAAAATGTGTGTAAGGGTGGCACAGTTAATAATTCATCAAATTATACAAATGAACACATTTGCTGTTGAACCCATGTAAACAACAGGTAACACAACAATCGTATGTATAGAGACAACATCTGTAAGCATAAGACACGCCGTTGCTTGCGAATAAATATTGCAACGAACAAGTATACAAAATACAAACAACAAAGAATACATTGAAAATAAGGCACCATCAGTACTGTATTTTACAATAATGCCTCATCTACAAAAAAAACAACAATGAATGTTAATACATAGAAATAGAGGCTTTAGAAGCATGCTCGCTGATAAATATATCCTAAATGCATACATTAGGCTGTGAATTAGTCTACACCAGATTATATACCGGTAGATTACTGACTAGCTCAGACACATATGACTCAGTTTATTGAAGAATATTGAAATGCTTCAGTCACCTCACGAGGCTTTCAATCCTAGCTCAGTTGTTGACAATCAACATAACTACAGGTAAAAATGAATTAAAGTTTTGATTGGTACATGGGTAAATTTTAAGCGCTTGATGCGTATGTATGTGTAAAACCGTCAAACCATCAGCACGGAAAAACCTATATAATACAGTTTGTAAAACCTTTAATATAAAAGCATGGTGTTTAAAAACCCTTGATTTGTGTGTAAAACCCATATTTTGCAAGCACCCTTCAATAAAGAATCCTTGATTTGTACAAGTAAGGGTTAACACAGTATTTAAGAAAACACTTTTTTTCAATTAGCTGATAAACTTTTTGGAACAAATGAAGTTTTTATGCAGGAACAGAATTCTAGCAAAATGCAAGTATGTCAAAAATGGTTGAAATGAAAATATATTAGGCGCGTCGTGAGAAAACCGTGTTTAATGCGGACTGCACAGGCTAATCCGGGACAACACTACACTTTTATGGTATTTTCTGTTTCAAGTAAGTCTTCTAAACATAAATCTACTGTAGGCGGAAAGTGCCATCCTGGATTAGCCTGTGCGGACTGCACAGGCTAATCCGGGACGACAATTTACGCACATGCATTAAGTCCGGTTTTCCCATGACACTGCTCATATTTTATTAATGACGCCTAAATAATATTTGCTATACTAAACTCTAGTAAGGCATTTCTCATTCAAATACATCTTATTGTGGGGCAACATTGACCTGGCACTGATGACATTATGTTAGTTACCTTTGCTAGTTTACGGTAATAAAGCCAGAACACAAACTAATTGGACATTTGATATAATGCTAATTTTCATTTTCCCGTTTATGAATGACAAGTCTAATGAACGTCTGTCATATATGTTGTTGTTTTTTTTGAAAACATTTTTTTTATTCTGATAATTGAGCGATATATTTTTCTGTTTATTCTGATCTCATTTAATTGGAACTTTTTTTTACCATGGTAATTTATAAAACATCTTATTTAGCATATTCAACAAAATGAATTGAATCAATATAAGATTTGAAAAACAATTCCAACTCGCTTTTCCCGTTCTTTCTTTCAGTATTTTTTTCTCATGAAAAGTACATGTGGCATCGTCAATCGTTTCCCCTTCATTAAAATAGCACATAGTTAAACCACTCGCTATACTTTGGGAACTATCAAGTGTATGGATGTTTACCGAATAAAGCTCATTAAATATTCAAATGTGCTACGTCAATGTTGCCAATAATTACAATGTTTTACCATTCACCACAACTGTGCCTTGCACAAGGATGTTGATCATAAAGGGGCAAATCAAAGGTATTTCTTGTGCGTATAGACATATCTTAAAACAGGACAATTTTTCTCGGATATATTTTCAATTATTGACAACCTATTAATGGAATTGTTAAGAAAAAAGAATATAGGAAACAAAAATAATTTTTGGGAGATATGGTTCCAGTATAATTCGAATTCACCCCAACAAAGTCGCGCTCTTCAATGAAAACTTTCAATGCTTTGCAAAGTTTATCAATAATGCACATGCACGTAATGGTACCTCATGTACATTTCATTTATATTGATTGTACTACTAGTACAAATATTGACAAATGGCTGTACCTCGTAACATGCTATCTCGATCTCAATGATACAGACATAAGGATTCATTATGCTACAGTTACATGCTAACACTATATATAGTATTATTAAATTGACTTTATAATATTAGACAAGTCTCTGGTCAGTTTGTTTGCTTGATACAATGTAAACCTTGCCAATAAATTTCAAAACTCGGCCAATACAGAACAAAACGCAGCTAATATAAAAAAACGCGGCCAATATAAAATTCAGCAAAGATTCAAGATTTAGCTCAGCCTTTATACGAGATGTCAAGTTTTTTTTACACCATTTTGAAAACCCTCAGCATAATTAACTTTGCGCTTTGAATTTTTTACTAAAAGTTTCTACATGTAGCACTCTCACAAAATACAGTGAGCTTGGGCAACATTCATACTTTTTAATGTATTGAACCAAGTCAACCAAGCGACGAATGATTAAATCATGAAATCCTGACGACGTCGACCACGAAAACACAGATTTAATCCTTTGAAGTATTCTTCAATTTAGCGTTTGTTTATAATCTAACATGATGAAATTATTTATTAATATTTGGATTAAAATTGGATTGGATGCACTTCAGAAACAGAAGGGAATCGGTGAGTTAGCTGAGCGTTTCCTCTGTCAACTCGCAGACATCATCTTCACCATGACAAGAGAGGATTCAGCTATAAGAGGCAGATGGAAGGCTAAACGTTATGAATTAAAAAAATGGCTTAGTAAATTATTTATTTTATTTCACATCTATTCGTCATCTTCAACTTTTCAAGAATGTCTTAAGCATATGCTGGAGCATACTTGGACTTTTTAGGAATATTCTTAAACAAAATGCTTTGGTGAATTAGACTTTTAAAAGTTGGAGGTAGTGTCTATTCTTTATTCTGAAGTCTAAGAATGGTTAAAGAATGTGTTGGTGAATACTGACAGGTTTGCCAAGACTCGGTCGGATCATAGTGGATATCGACTGGTGGTGTTAAACCTTTTGTGACTTTCTCGAGAAAAACATTTTAGCAATTATTTTCTGTTCTGTTTGGTTTTTACATTTCACAATAAACAGTTAAAAGAATAAAAACATTGTGAATAATTTATGCTGGCGTTGTTACATTCCATTTATATCGAAACAATAGTTATGATAGATCTAACTTGTACAATTGAACTGAAAGATGCTGCATACTATATTTATATGAAAACAATAGTTTATGATAGATCTAACTTGTACAATTGAACTGAAAGCTGCTGCATACTATGTTTATTTATATCAAAACAATAGTTTTGATACTATTAAAACCGAAATAAGCTGCATAACATTATAAAGTTTATTAATAAAATAGTCATTAGTTAGCTGAATTTATATTGGCCTTGTTATTGGGCTTCAGACAGCTGTATGAGCCTTCGGCCTATAGTCTCAGGCCAATACGGCAGTCTTCAGCCCAATAACAAGGCCGATTGAATTCAACTAATTTATAACATTATAATACTACTGAGACATACACAAAAGTGTGCATTCTTTGGTTGAAAATATACAATTTCTCTTTAATCTGTATATATATATATACTATAGCAAAAAAACAGCATTGTTTCCTAGTTCCGAAAATGTACTGAACTATTATAATCTGATTTTAAAACAACACTAAAAACATTTAAAAAATAAATAAATGATCCATTAATACATTGAACACAACAATAGAAAGTAAGTTTAACTGTTATATGAAACAGGTACCTTCTGGAGAGAAAACATGTAAAACTATCAATAAAATGAAGTCCTTCAATAAAAACTGTACATTTACATGTCAAATAGTTTATTTAGGAAGTGAGGTATACGAATGATAACAGTCTGTTCAAGTTTACATAAAATATTGTTTACAATGTTTAAATAAAACAGAATGGCAAGAATTGATGAGCAGTTTTAGTTCAATGTTTCTGCAACAGAAAGCTGAAGATCTGTTTATCAAGGAGTTTGGACTGTTTCCTTTAACACAAGTTTTGTTGCAGCAATTTACTTATACACTGAATGTACATGTATACTAACTGCACATATATCTGACTAGCATATTCTCAATGACAAATGTTAATAATACTACAAGCTAGCTGACACAAACTACAACATACGCGTAACACAATGAACAAGTTAATGCGTTATAAGTTCCTCAGCTAACATTCATCATTATACATTATGCACTGATTTGGTACATAATGAAATTCTGATATATCACTGTAGTAAACTGAATGCAGGGCCAATCCCACCATAATTGCTCTCACCGCAAAAATGGTAAGTACAATACTTTCCATCTAAAAACCTTGACCAGTATTTACAAAGCATCATAAGATTTTTTTTATAGATATTTTCACTTCACAAGTGTAAAATTTAATGAAATGTTTAATAAATAAAATCATTTGCATGTTGCTACTATTGTTTAAACTATATTATAATAATGATGTCATTTTCATATCTTAAATGACTTAATACAGGCTGCACTGTTTCCATATGGAATGATGCAGTAAAGGAAGTTCCCAGATTTAAGAATAAAGATAAAATTTAACATAAGATGCTTTGTGAATACCATCCCCGATCCATACTTATCACGATCTCCACGTTAACCTGCCACTTTCAATCGAATTGTATGTATCAATGACATCTCAAATTGTCTCCCCTTTTTGAATTATTATTTAGCTGAACCTGAGGAAAGTTTATATTATCCCTGCTCAGTGTTTATGAACCCACTACCCTTGATTCAGTTTTGAAAATGCATTCATTCACTACACATTACATCAAAGACAAAAATGTCACTGACAGAAACATGATATCAATCCACTCATATCTGTTTAAAGCCTTCAAATCTGCATTGGACATAACATAATTTTCTTGGTACAAAGTAAACAATAAAAAAACAAAACAGTGTTACTCATTGTAACGCTTTTACATAAAACCACAGATGTAGCAATGTTTTCTTAACCCCAAAAAATATTGTAAACCATGTTGACTGTTTTATCAACAATGAGTCTGTTTACATAATTATCTTATATACCATGCCGAACTGTCTGATTCGAGACACACATGAATTGCATATTGTGTTTGATAGCCTCCCGTGTTCCTTTAAATTGAGTTCCTAATAAATCATATGCATAATGTTTGCTGTAACAATTGTATTGCCCCATTATCTGTAATACAATAAAAAGGATTTCACAGCCATATACATGCTTAAAGTCAAAACAATGTTTTACATGTTTTGAACACAGGCAATAAAAATTGAACATTAATGTTTTGAAACCCCCAAACAAACAAACCACAAACACCTAACATAGAAAACTTAACAATCTTCAAATAGTCTATATAAAAATCTTATATAATATACAGAAACATAGCAATAATAAATGAAGCAATAACTTCACAGGATATGTGAGTTATACAATGCTGGTAAAGTGCAAAACACTTCAATAAAATCTGTTTAAAAATCTAAACTTTTTTGGCAAACTGAATGGACACATCTAGATTATTGGAAAAAGGCATTAATTGCTGGCAAAATAACAATAACATCCATAACATCAATAACAAAACAAAACATTTAATAATCAATAAAGAGTAACCAAGAGTAGTGTTGCTGGTACATGTACATATCAGGTAAATGGACTGTAATATGCAAATCTTTAATTGACAAATTCTGAAAAATTGTAAGTATTACCTAAATGGTTTACAAAAACATAAAATAATGTTGAATAACAGAAGCAACAGATGATACAATAAATGATAACAATGAAATGCCTTTCAAATTATGCATTTAAAATACAACGAAAGGATGTAAGTTTACGTGCAACAACAGCAATAACTTCAAGGTACAAGTACACGAAATCACAAACAGTGTAAGATAAAGAATGAATAACAAGGTACACATACAGAATAACAGACAGTGTTTCTTTAAGAAAATGTAATTATTTGGCACCATTTTGTTAGATGAACATGATGGGTAAGTGCGTTTGTGGCATGAGCGTTTGAGGTACAGGCAGTTACACCTAGAACTGCTCAGGACTGGTGTCTAGCGTTCTGCCTACATTTGGCTCCATTTCAAGGCCAGGCAAGGCACGCGGTTGTCAGCTGTCTTTCCTGGTGACTATGTGGATCTGGAATAAATAAAAAACTGCAGTCTGCAAGCAAATACACTGAACAGCAGTTACATAATATACACTATCATATATGAAAGTAAATATAAAAAAAGCTGAAAACTTGGAAAATTGACGCAGCATAATGTTTTGTACTGTATTTTAATATTTAACGAGGATAACTATGTTGGTTTTTTCATTACAACAATCAAGTTGCAACATCCACATTAACCAGCGCAAAAATTAGACCGCCGCAAAAATAAGTGATTCACAGTACCCTGTTATACATGAAACAAGAAAAACAAGCCTACATATATAAACTACCATAATTACCTCAATACTAGCTCGAACTGTTTAAAAATCCAATTAAGAAATAATGTCTTGGCATATGATATTTAATCGACCATAATAAACTCAACACTAGCTTTACTGTTCAAAAATCCAATAATGTATTGGCCTATTTAAATATTAACTGTCATACTAAAATAATTTTTCATATTAATATGAGGGTCGTCGTGGAAAAACCTGACTTAATGCATGTGCGTGAAGTGTCGTCCCGGATTAGCCTGTGCAGTCCGCACAGGCTATTCCGGGACGGCACTTTCCGCCTACAGTGTATTTATGTTTAGAAGAGACTTCCTTGAAACAGAAAATACAATAAAAGCGGAAAGTGCCATTCCCGATTAGCCTGTGCGGACTGCACAGGCTAATCAGGGACGACACTTTACGCACATGCATTAAGTCCTGTTTTCCCACGACGTGCCACATATATCCTTTTGGTTGCTTACCTCACTAAGAATGACCCAGTTTTCAGGTTCAATGTTGGTCTTAAGCCTCATTTTCTTGATTTTGCCAATGCTTTCAGGTAGTGAATTCGCGGCTATACCCTCGTGATTGAACTCTCCAACCTTCACATAATCATTTACTTTCGTGCCTTCCTCCTGAACCTCAACATCGGTGGCCTTGAATTTGTCCTCTTTATGATCTGCATTGCCACTCCGAAACAGGAAACTACGAGGAAATGAAGAGAATGTCATGCACAATACGTAACATGAAATAACAACAATCAGGATACTGCATTTCAACAATATTATTTCTATTCAACATCAAATGCACTAACATGGGCCTATTTGTTTTTATCTAAAAAAAAGTTGGTAACTGAGTTTATATTAAAACTAGACTTATGTTTTTTAATCAATAAACATTTTCACCACGTTACATTTTGAATAACAAGAGGGCCATAAGGCCCTAGGTCGCTCACTTGAGGGGCTACGGAATTAAACTGTTCTGAGCAAGTTACATTAAGATTCGGCTAAAAATGTGGCCTCTTGATTGTTTGCAAGCTTGTTTTTTTTCACTTTGGCCTGGTGACCTAGTATTTTACCACATGTGACCTGGGTTCGAACTTGTCCGAGATATCATTGCGAAAAATTTTGTGAGCAAGTTTCATGCTGATTGGGATACAAATGTGGCCTCTAAAGTGTTCACAAGCTTTTTAAAATTTTCAATATATCCATATAAGGAAAACTGAACCCCCTCCCCTCCCCTGGCGTCATTGTTTTTCAACAGACTGGAACCATTTTCTTACTCAGCCAAGATATCATATGAATAAATGTTCTGGGCAAGTTTCATGTTGATTGGGCAACAAATGTGACTTCTAGAGTGTTCTCAAGCTTTTTCTATAGCCATATAAGGAAAACTGCCCCACCCTCTGACGGCCATGGTTTTCAAGGGACCGGAACCATTTTAGAACTCCGCCGAGATATCATTACCAGGTTTCGATGAAAATATAGTAGGGATGGGACTGAATACTGAAATCAATATTCGAATATTCATTTTAGGTATTCGAATACATTCGAATATTTGTTTTGTAAATACTACTATATACGTTCACACTGTCCGAATATTTACCTATCCGAAATATGTATACTACGTGTTTTACCTTGTTTCTGTGGTAAATTAGCGATATAACTTAGTGAGTGTTAGGCAAACATAAAGAACTGTAAGATATTGTTAAATAAATTGTTTATTAATTTGCTGATCGTTCAGTGTTTTTTTTCAGAACCATGAAGCTCGTATCTGCTGTGCAGATTACACGTTGCCTGGGTTTTGTCTAATGACGGCATAAAGTACTTCCAAGCACGTGATGGTGGTATTGTTTATTAATAAAGACTCTTGTATAATTTACGGTGTTGATATAATGGAGAATAATTTACAAGTGACGTATATTAAGATTGACCAGATCATGCTGATTTTGTTAAAGAAATTGATCAGCTGATAATGGATTCTTTTTGATTGGTTTACTTAGAGAGTAATTGTAATTTACTATATACAAGTTCACCGTATAGACGTCACTTAAGGATAATAAACAACAATATACGCCTTGTGCAAATTGTGAAATCGTTATCAAACATGGCCCAATTTTGTTATTTGTGGATACAATGCGTCATATTCGAGCCTCCTACAAACCGTTAATTCGCGGCCCGTGTAAAGACGTGGCCCCCATGCCAATTATAAATTGTCGTTAATTGGACATGTTTGGCATGTGTTGTAAAAACGTTACACTGCCCCCGCCCACCTGCTAGGCAGGAAATACGACTGGAATTCATGTTAACTTTGCAATCAAACTGGAAAAAAAAACATTATTTTTTAATGAAATTTTGTTCTTTAAATAAATTTGAAAAACAAATATTCGTATTCGTTTTTTATATTCGAATATTATCCGATATTCGAATATTCGGTCCCATTCCTAAAATATAGGAATAATATAGGAATATTTTTCAGCAAAATATAGGAGTAAACCGCAGTTGGGCTAAAAGTTAACAATTTACAATTCTTGCTATTGCTGGATATTTTACATGGCCATAAGTTTAACGTATAACAGTTTGCATTGCCTCGTTGTTACGTAGAGCAGATCGCGTTGCCTCAGAGTTGCGTATAGCAGTTTGCATTGCCTCAGCAGGGTATTATCAAGTTGTATCGCAATTGCATGGAGTATACCGCTGTAATAAGTGGATAAAACCAGCTCGGCTTTCTCTCGGCCAGTGTTTTTCCTCCTTCACTCGAACTTCCCAGTCGGGTTTAGACCAATCATGGGGGTTCGCTCCACGGCCACTATTATCCATTCCATTTCTATTTTATAGGTCATTTTATTGATTCTAGTCAGTTTCATTGATCTCAAAGTAAAACTTTGTGTTACCCCATTTACCTCTTGTATGTGTTGTTAAATATACGCATCTAACTTGGTCATATTAAAAAGATGAATGGTTCGTTTTGTTGGTTTTTATTTAATGGAGTCGTAAAATAATATAGGAATATTTTTCAGCAAAATATAGGAGTTTTGAGCACTTTTTCATGCAAAATATAGGAATTTCGTCGGAGTTAAGTCTTTGTTTATATTGAAACTTCCTACTTATTAACTTGATAGTAGCATTGTTTTACCTAGTAGATATTTGTTAAACTACTTTATGGGGTCAAATTTGGTACATAAACAGTATACATAATAATGAAAAATAAACTGACAACATTTAACATGTACTCAGATTTTAGACAGGCACACTATTAACCTTAATATCGCAAGTTTTGCACACGTTTGTAGATGCACGATGAATTAAAGAGCAAAACATGCATAAAAAAATCCAGGATTCAAAAATAACACTTATTAATTAGGTAACTTACTACACAAAACACTATTTTAATCACAGCTTTTAAAGACACAGTGATATATATTGAAGGGGGTTGATAGTATACTGGTATACCAGTGTATCACAATATTAGGCAACAATATACATTTCCTTACATAGTATTTTTATTTCTTTACATAAAATTAATTTAAAGAAATCTAAAAGTAACATGTTTTGTGTGTCTTGTTTTCATTGTTGCATAGCTGTTTTATGGGTCTTTTATGTGTTCTAAAGTTACACTGAAATTGTATTTCTAACAAAAATGGTTAACATTTTCAGCAGCAAATGTGCAAAAAAAACCTTGAAATAAAATCTAGTTTTACATGAGAAGTAAACAATGGTTTTTGAATAAATTAATATGAAATTATGATTTGCAGGATTTTAAGAATATGTTTATGTATGTTGCATATTTCTAGATGCTATTGTAATAAGGGCGCCACCTTAGGGTGCTGGATGCTCGACTTTCTCGTATTTGATAGCCACCTAAGGGTGCTGGATGCTCGACATTCTCGTATTTGATAGCCACCTAAGGGTGCTGGATGCTCGACTTTCTCGTATTTGATAGCCACCTAAGGGTGCTGGATGCTCGACTTTCTCGTATTTGATAGCCACCTCAGGGTGCTGGATGCTCGACTTTCTCGTATTTGATAGCCACGCAAGGGTGCTGGATGCTCGACTTTCTCGTATTTGATAGCCCCCTAAGGGCGCTGGATGCTCGACTTTCTCGTATTTGATAGCCACCTCAGGGTGCTGGATGCTCGACTTTCTCGTATTTGATAGCCCCCTAAGGGTGCTGGATGCTCGACTTTCTCGTATTTGATAGCCACCTAAGGGTGCAGGATGCTCGACTTTCTCGTATTTGATAGCCACCTAAGGGTGCTGGATGCTCGACTTTCTCGTATTTGACAGCCACCTAAGGGTGCTGGATGCTCGACTTTCTCGTAATTGATAGCTACCTATGGGTGCTGGATGCTCGACTTTCTCGTATTTGATAGCCACCTTAGGGTGCTGGATGCTCGACTTTCTCGTATTTGATAGCCACCTAAGGGTGCTGGATGCTCGACTTTCTCGTATTTGATTGCCACCTAAGGGTGCTGGATGCTCGACTTTCTCGTATTTGATAGCCACCTAAGGGTGCTGGATGCTCAACTTTCTCGTATTTGATAGCCACCAATGGGTGCTGGAAGCTCGACTTTCTTGTATTTGATAGCCACCTATGGGTGCTGGATGCTCGACTTTCTCGTATTTGATAGCCACCTAAGGGTGCTGGATGCTCGACTTTCTCGTATTTGATAGCCACCTAAGGGTGCTGGATGCTCGACTTTCTCGTATTTGATAGCCACCTAAGGGTGCTGGATGCTCGACTTTCTCGTATTTGATAGCCACCTAAGGGTGCTGGATGCTCGACTGTCTCGTATTTGATAGCCACCTATGGGTGCTGGATGCTCGACTTTCTCGTATTTGATAGTATTCTGGCCTTTTGAGTTCATCACTGTGATAAAGTGTGTTGAATTCAAGTCTAAACCTCTTAGGCCACAACAAATTGATCAGATGTTCGTCGGATTTGCCGCACCTTAAAATCGTAAATCGAAAAAAAAAAAAAATTATTTTTATTTTGCGCCCGCACTTACAAGTTTGCCCCGCATCCGATTTTTTAAAATGAAGTTTTCATTAATGAGTCTCATTGTACGTTAAACGCCGTCTTCGTGGTGTACCCAAATCATAACAAGCAATTGGTACTGATATAGACGTGAATAAGGCACTTTGCGGCGACTGGTTAATGTCCAGAGCACACAATTTATGACCCAGACCTTTAATCGCCACCAGCCAGTCTGGCACAGCTGCCATGTGTATTTCAACTCGGCAATTTCTTATCATGTTTTATCAAACTTGTGAAAACACAACGAGCTGTTTGTCAGCATTCATTGCCTAATTAAAGATGATTGCTAGCAAGCTCTCGTAATATCAGCAGTTAATTAACAGTTAATTAAAGTATTATCTTGTTGATAAAGGATGTGTGAAATTGGATGTCTGGATTATGTCAAATGGACTGATTATCGGGTATGTTTACATTTCGGACAGTTTTGACCAGCGGTTTGTCCTTGATTTCTTACTTCTAATATCCACACATATAAGTTGTTTCTGACATGTCCATTTTATAAATTCAACGTATCTGTTTGGTGTACATTTTGTTCAGCCTTGATATATTAAGGTACATTTAACAGGGCAAGCCAAGTCATTATGTTAGTTATTAATTTTAATTTATTTATGGATATATTTTGTTAACATCTTGTAGATAGTTTAAGAGTGTATGTTTAAATAAAAAATAATTATCCAAGTTTACTGCAATGAACAATAAGAAAAATGTTAATATAAAAATCGAAGTATACTAATGCTTTTGTTAATGCCATAATTAATTCATATAATACAGCACAGTGAAGTATAATTTTATTGCAATTAAAACAGTAAGATATAACTATTCCCTGACATGGAAACACGCAACGATGTTGCGAGTCGATACAAAAAAATGGCTCAAGAAAAATAAGAGCCAGTGTGAGTCCTGGTTTACGGTTTTAAAAAATGGTGGCGTCCAGTTGTTTCGTCGTGTCATTTAAAGATACAGATCTTATACTAGTGATTCCTAAATTGTTTTGTGTTTATTGTATGACATTTCATATTCATGTTATTAAACTGTTGGTAGTGAATGACTTGGTGTATCAAATATATATTTTGATAATGACAATTACCTTGTATAAGGTCTACTTTCTTATAGTTAAGATATGGCTATTTAGTATTTACTGCCGGTCGTTAATTTAATAGCAGAATCACTATTGAAGACTTTCTTGCACAAAACCCTTTGCAGGACATGGTCAAAGAAGAAATGGAGAAATTAGTTGCTTAGTTTATTACATATATATTGATTTTGACAAAAATTTATGGAACAGAGCAGATGAAGAAGAATTATTGACAAGATATCAAGTTATGATGGCGTTTGGGAGTAATTTTTAAATACTAGGGGCATGATAGGATTTTTTTTTATTTTGCGCTTTTCGCTCGCCTCCGATTTTATCGAAAATGGAAAAAAAATATTTTTATTTTTATTTCGCTCGCTCGCTCCAATTTTTTTTGGACAAAATCCGTAGAACAACTGATCAATTTGTTGTGGCCTTATAGATATTAAGCCATTGGACCTAAAGCTCAAATTCTAAGTTGAAAAAAGGGCAATAACTCAACCAAAATACTTGATATAATTACCTCATCTTGTCAACAGAATGGGTTCATGACTGTGATCAAGTATTTTGGGTTTCAAGTCAAAACCTCTTATAGTTACTGTGAAATTTGACCTAAAGCGAAAATTCTAAGTTGAAAAAAGGGCAATTACTCCAAAAAAAATCCTTGATAGAGTTACTACTCTTGTCTACAGAAGAAATTCATTACTGTGATCAATCACTTTGAGTTTCAAGTCAATACCTCATACAGGTACTAAGAAATTTAACATAAAGCAAAAATTGACAGTTGAAAAAAGGGTAATAACTCCAACAAAATCCTTGAAAGAGTTACCTCCTCATGTCACCAGAATGGGGTCAGCACCGTAAACAAGTATCTTGAGTTTCAATTGAATGTCTTTGATAGTTATTGAGAAATTTTATATTTAACCAAAACACATGTCAAAATATTCAAAGTGGTATGTCCAAACAAAGGCAGATAACTCTGGAAATACGAATCAAAGGGTTACCTGCCTTATTGTTATGAATTACTCTTTTGATAGTGAACACGTATTGACAGTTTTAAATGGATACCTCTGATAGTTTCTGAGATATGGACTCGGACAAAAAACTTTACCAAAAAACTAAACCAAAAAAACTTAACTAACGCAGACTCTCATGCAGACGCAGACAACAGAGCGACAACAATGACTTGACTTGTTTTCTTTGAAAAGTCGAGCTAAAAATCATGTCATGCAATGGTGCTTTTTTAAACAAAATTGACAAAGTCACAAGAAGTCAACACCTCTGTGTCAAAAAGACCACAACATGTGCATGTAATCATGATCTAATCAACTTTGAAATTTTGAACAAAATCTCCATTTTTCCATTTGACTGTACAATGCCTCATGGCATATCATTGATGCCGACTGTATTATGACTGATTATTTTTTAAACATAAATTTCATAATTAAACAGAAAATATTTTCATATACACTTTTCATAACACTCCCCAAAAGTTGAACATTGTATATATAACGTTGGCCCAAATGTATATCTAGTAAGTTATCATTATTGATAAAATTATTTGAATGAAAAAAGGCCACACATTTTGTGTTTTGTAACTGTTTGATGTTTCACACAATGTATGCTATATATTTTTTCATTTTTTGTGAAATTAAGATGATCATAGTAAAAGGCCAAGTACTCTTGACAAATATTTATACTACAGTATTTTCTTACAAATAAAATACTGATGAGTTGTCAAATTTTCATTAAATGTGTCCAAATAGATAAGCTAAAGGTGTAAATACACATACTGATAGAATGCATTGTAAAGGAACATTTTGTATTGTATATATAAGCATCATAATATGCACTAGTTCTTTGTCTATTTTATTTTCCTACTGATGTATGCATTTTTATTTTAAAAAAAGGAAAAAAATCTAAAATATAGGAAATATATGAAACATAGGAGGTTTTTAAAGATATAGGAAAATTCTCAGAAATATAGGAAAAAATAGGCATATAGGAGTCTGTTGACGGCCTGCATTAGAACAAATGTTCTCAGCAAGTTTCATGTTGATTGGGCAAAAAAATGTGACTTCTACAGTACTCACAAGCTTTTTCTTCAATTTAACCTAGTGACCTAGTTTTTGACCCCACATGACCCAGTTTCGAGCTCGGCCGAGATATCATTGGGACAAATGTTCTGACCAAGTTTCATGAAGATTTCATGATAAATGTGGTCTCAAGAATGTTCACAAGGTAAATGTTGACGGACGACGGACAAAAGGCGATCACAAAAGCTTACCATGAGCATGTTGTGCTAAGGTGAGCTAATAAAACATGACTTGAATAGTTCAAGCAATACACATTTTCGCCACAGGGTACATTAAAAAAAAAAAAAAAAAACTTAAATTGTTCTATTAATAACCGTCACATTCACTGCAAGCTACCTCTGTATTGCCACTGGCGGGTTGAACTCTATATCCACTGTATCGCCAGGTTTCGGAGGCATTGCCCAGAAGATGTCTTCCCCTACATAGGCCTTTTGAGCAAAATATTTCTGGTGCTGCTTAAACGTTGTGGTCACCACAGCATTTGGGTTCACATGGGCTCGGAATATCGCCTGCTTGCCAAAATCACGGTCCTAGAGATGAAGGAATAGATATCCGTAAACATCATTACAATATCATTTATGTTCATTCCTGCTATGGGTTTCACACTGTTTATAACAACCATTAAGTTGGAATGGAATTAAAGTTGCTAGATCTAGACACAACACACATGTACCAGTAGTACATGTACTGCAGACATTGCATAATGCATAAATCTAGAGCATATAAAATATACTGCTAATGCTACATCAAAAAGTGCAAACAATAATATAACATATATTCTAAACCAGCAAATGAGGAAAACAAAAATTGTGTAGTAATTATAATTAATTTGTTTATGAAAACTGTATTGTATGAAATCAGGGGCATGAACTCTAGTTGTTCGGACTAACAAAGTTGTGGGGCGTGATAAGAAAACCGGTCAAAATGCATGTGTGTAAAGTGTCGTCCCGGATTAGCCTGTGCAGTCCGCAAGGTAATCCGGGATGGCACTTTCTGCTTTAATGGTATTTTCTGTTTCAAGGAGGTCTCTTCTAAACATAAATCCAATGTAGGCAGAAAGTGCCATCACGGATTAACCTGTGCGGACTGCACAGGCTAATCCGGGATGACACTTTACGCACATGCATTAAGTCCGGTTTTCCCATGACCAACCACATTTAATTTGTGTGGGTATTGTAATTACCTTGAGCTTTTGTGTTTTTCCTTTCAGTGATGACTGTGTCCCAACATGTTGGAAGAGAGACGGCTTGAAACGCTTTCTCACCTCATCGATCATTTTAGCACAGTGCTTCTGTAATTGGAAAACAACATAGAAACTGCATGTATGTACGCATGGCGTCCATAAAACAACTTGAAACGCTTTCTCACCTCATCGATCATTTTAGCACAGTGCTTCTGTAATTGGAAAACAACATAGAAACTGCATGTTTGTACGCATGGCATCCATAAAACAACTTGAAACGCTTTCTCACCTCATCGATCATTTTAGCACAGTGCTTCTGTAATTGGAAAACAACATAGAAACTGCATGTTTGTACGCATGGCATCCATAAAACAACTTGAAACGCTTTCTCACCTCATCGATCATTTTAGCACAGTGCTTCTGTAATTGGAAAACAACATAGAAACTGCATGTTTGTACGCATGGCATCCATAAAACAAAACATACAATGTACATCAAAAGTGCTGTCAATAATTTTGCTGATTAATAAGAAAACAAAATAATTGAAACATTATACATCTTATATAGTTTGTTTAAACATTTCACGAGAAAAGCCCATATATGCTGGATACAGACATTTTCTACACTGAAAATTTAACAAACGTTAATTAAGTTTTACAATAACTTACACATAGAGGAATACCAACCTTGTCCTTTTCTGGACTGCACACTTTTACATTGAGGAAATGGTCAAGGAGCCAGTCTATTGGCTTATCTTTGTGAAACATCAGGAAAAACTCAACTATAACGGGAATCTGCGAGGACTTGAACAGCTTCCCTGAACAAAAAAGAGATTTTATTCCAGTTAATCACGCACAAACAATTATTGAAGAAATGTTGATTTTTTGTAAAAAATAATTTGCAATATGAGCAATTTTCATTTACAAAGTATGTAGATTATATTTTGGTTTATTATGTTATGTTTTAGTTTATCCATATTGGTAAACTTCATCACATTAACAATATGCTGGAAAGTGTGTTTGTTTATATACATGAAGAACCACTATGTTAACCAGATAGCCCTACTAAAGTTCTCAAATTGTAACCAGATAGCCCTACTAAAGTTCTCAAATTGAAAAACTATGTCAGTGTTAACTTAAAAGTCTCACCCAATCTTCATGGTTGTTGAATATTCCTGGTGGCTTTAAATGCCATAGGCTAGTATTTAATATTCAGAATAAGATTAGGTTTCAGAATAGTTGTACTCATGGGGCCTGGCGAAATCTGTTTCTCACCTACAATGCAAACAGGACTTACCAATGAATCCAAGGGCAGAGAACTCTAGCAGTATCCAGTCGGAGTTCTTCTGACTATCAGCGTACATCTTCATGATTGAGAAGTACCCAGGCTTGGCAATCACATCATCTTCCAGCTAGAAGGGAATTAACTCTACTGCTACAAATATGTAACACTACATTTCACAGTATAAAAGCATGAGGATTGTGGTTATTTTATTTCATAAAGGCTGACCCGAGAATGACTTCCAACATTCAACATGAATTTGAAGTATATAGAGTTTCTCATAATAATTTTATAAATTTCATAAAGATTTCTGCATGCATGATATTGATTTGTGTTATTTTATGTTAAAGATGAATATATTCATTTTGTGCACTTGAAATATACGAGTTTGTTAATACTGAACATTAGACGCTAATTCAACAAAAAACAATTGGCAAAACATTGAATTAAGACAATATTATGCTTTTAATTTAACCATGACATTGTTCCTATTGCAAGCAAACATTCAGCATTTTTCTTAAATATTTTAATAAACAAAAAAAAAACCTTCACCAACATTGTGAAAAAAAAAATGTAAATAAGTTCTAAAGGGAACAAAATAAAAATATTAAAGAAAAGGAACTGTTCATTTAAGCAACATTGTTTTCTCATGTAGACCATACAAATTACCTAATTAATATTATAAAAGAAATCATTTTATTTTATGCTTTTCAGTAATTTATAGGAAAATATCAGTGAAATAAAATTGGTAATTCACTGTTTAAAACGGTGAAACTTACAACTTTTTTTTTCACTTTTCTTATACTGGTTCCCGATTTAAAACAGTAAATGAAATGGCCTGGCAACGATGCCGGACTCAAAACTGTCAAATCAGTCCCGCGATATTTCCAATAAAACCCACTGAGATAGCAATTACAATAAATAACAAGAGGACCCTGAGGGCCCTAGGATGCTCAGCTGAGACCTTGTGACCCAATTGGAATTTGCATCCTCGAGGCGTGGCTTATTTTTATCCCAGGGGCATAATATGAAAAATCTTGAACAAACCACTGGGCCTTGCGGTTTCAGGTAAAGATTTTTAAAGTAACTTTGCTATTTAAGTCTATATAAAGCATGTGACCCCTCGGGGTGCCACCAGATTTGACCCCAGTGGCATATTTTGAACAATCTTTGGAGAGGACCACTATGCAATGTTACGTACCAAATGTAGGAAAGTTGTGGGCCTTGCGGTTTCAGAGGAGATTTTTAAAGTCATTTTGCTATTTAAGTCTATATAAAACATGTGACCCCCGGGGCATGACCAGATTTGACCCGAGAGGCATAATTTGAACAATAATTGTAGAGGACCACTATACGGATGTTACATACCAAATATGAAACCTCTAAGCCTTGTGGTTTCCGAGGAGAATACATTTTAAAGTCATTTTGCTATTTAAGTCTATATAAACCATGTGACCCCTGGGGTGTGGTCAGATTTTACCCATGGGACATAATTTGAACAATCTTCGTAGAGGACCACTTGAGGATGTTACATACCAAATACGCAACCTCTGGGCCTTGCGGTTTCAGAGGAGAAGATTTTTAAAGACATTTTGCTATTAAAGTTGATAAAAACCATGTGACCCCCGAGGCGTCACCACATGGGTATAATTTGAACAATCTTTGTAGAGGACTACTATATGATGAATACGCAACCTCTGGGCCTTGCAGTTTCAGAGGAGAAGATTTTTAAATACATTTTGCTATTAAAGTTGATAAAAACCATGTGACCCCCGAGGCGTGACCACATGTGTATAATTTGAACAATCTTTGTAGAGGACTACTATATGATGTTACATACCAAATAAGAAACCTTTGGGCCTTGTGGTTTCTGAGGAGATTTTTAAAGTCATTTTGCTATTTAAGTCTATATAAATCATGTGACCCCCAGGGCGTGGCAAGATTTAACCCCAGGGGCATCATTTGAACAATATTTGTAGAGAACCACTATAGGATGTTACATAACAAATATGAAACCTCTGAGCCTTGTGGTTTCAGAGAAGATTTTTAAAGACATTTTGCTATTTAAGTTTATATAAACCATGTGACACCCGGGGCATGGCCAGTTTTGACACCATGGGCATCGTTTGAACAATCTTTGTAGAGGGCCACTATAGGAAGTTACATACCAAATATGAAACCTCTGGGCCTTGTGGTTTCAGGGGGGAAGATTTTAAAAGACATTTTGATATATTATATATAAACCATATGACCCCCAGGGCAGGGCTAGCTTTGACCCCAGGGGCATACTTTGAATAATCTTTGTAGAGGACCACTATAGGATGTTACATACCAAATATGAAACCTCTGGGCCTTGTGGTTTCAGAGGAAAAGTTTTTTAAAGTCATTTTGCTGTATATTCTATATAAACCATGTGACCCCGGGGCTTGGCCATTTTGACCCCAATGGTTTAATTTGAACAAACTTTGTAAAGGACCACTAAAGGATGTTACATACCAGATATGAAATCTCGGGGCCTTGTGATTTCAGAGGAGAAGATTTTAAAAGTCATTTTGCTATATATTCTTTATAAACCATGTGACCCCCAGGGCGTGGCCAGTTCTGACCCCATGGGCATAATTTGAACAATCTTTGTAGAGGACCACTATAGCATGTTACTTACCAAATATAAAACCTCTGGGCCTTCTGGTTTCAGAGAACATTTTTAAAGTCATTTTGCTATATATTCTATATAAACCATGTGACCCCCTGGGCGTGGCCCGTTTTTACCCCAGGGGCATAATTTGAACAATCTTTGTAGAGGACCACTATAGGATGTTACATACCAAATATGAAACCTCTGGGCCCTGCGGTTTCAGACAAGATTTAAAAAGTTCACTCTTTTTAAATCTATTTTTAGCTCTGGTGACCTATATATGCAGCGGACCGGAAAGATTTGAACAACTTCGAAGGAGGTTCACCCAAAGATCATTCCTGTGAAGTTTGGTGAAAATCTGCCAAGCGGTTTAGGAGGAGATGTTGTTTGAATGAAAAGTTGATGACGCACGCACACACGCACGCACGATGGACAACGGGCGATCACAAAAGCTCACCATGAGCACTTTATGCTCAGGTGAGCTAAAAATGCCAATTATATACTCTTTTAAGTGGGTATATACGGTAGTGTCTGGGTAAATGCGTTGAAGTGTGAAACCACTGGGGACTGCCTAATCCCCTTTGACAGGTCTTGATGTAGACAATAACTGGGTTCAGCCAGTTTAATTAGCAATAATCTTTACACGAAAATCATGGGATTTGTCTGCATGTGTATTCATTTTATTGCTGGCTGACGTTCTAGCTGGGGCAAAACAAATGATTTTAATTGGTACATGATCAAAAACTGCCATTACATCTCTAATTACATCTTTTGGTGAACATGATTACGTAATCTAGACTTAATGACAGACTTGCAAGTTTACAGAGTAATGATGTCAAACTGTGGATGCAGGGCTTTCAATAGCTTTTGCAATCTGGAAGTTTGAACTTCCTAGCCTCTGATTTTGAAAGTTTTGCTCATAATATTTGCAAGTTTTGACAGTATTGCATGACATAAGTCCTGAGCATTTCAGAAATGTAATTAAGTATAAAATTCAAGGTTTGTTTAAGGTCATTTCTTGTTCATCAGGTGTTTATAATATGCCAATTTATTCAGTTAAATAGGAATACATTGAGATGAACCACATTAATTTGTTTTCTAACTTTTTCCTCCTTACATGATGAAACCTCCATGGCTGCAATTTTGGAAGTCCTGAAACTTCCATGGTTGCAATTTTGGAAGTCCTGTGACAAAAACTGGGAGTAAATTACTCCTAAACTTCCCTTAATGCAAGCCCTGGTGGACGTTTTTTTTTCAAAATTTGAAATCCATGAAATTGTAGTTTTTAAAGAAACCAGAAATTTCATACCGATAAATTTATATACGTTTACAGTATATGATGCTACATACCAAATAACAAACCTCTGAGCCTTGCGGTTTCAGCGCAGATTTTAAAAGGCATTTTGCTATATAAGTTTAAATAAACCATGTGACCCCTGGGCGTGGCTAGTTTTGACCCCAGGGGCATAATTTGAACAATCTTTGTAGAGGACCACGTGAGGATATTACATACCAAATATGAAACCTCTGGGCCTTGTGGTTTCAGAGGAGAAGATTTTTAAAGTCATTTTGCTATATATTCTTTATAAACTAAATGACCCTCGGGCATGGCCCGTTTTGACCCCAGGGGCATAATTTGAACAAACTTTGTAAAGGACCACTAAAGGATGTTACATACCAAATATGAAACCTCTTGGCCTTGCAATTTCCGAGGAGAAGATTTTTAAAGTCATTTTGCTATATATTCTATATAAACCATGAGACCCCCGGGGCTTGGCCAGTTTTGACCCCAGTGGCATCATTTGAACAATCTTTGTAGAGGACCATTTGAGGATGTTACATACCAAATATGAAACCTCTGGGCCTTGTGGTTTCAGAGAAGATTGTTAAAGTCATTTTGCTATATATTCTATATAAACCATGTGACCCAAGGGGCGTGGCCCGTTTTGACCCCAGGGGCAAAATTTGAACAATCTTTGTAGAGGACCTCCAGAGGATGTCACATATCAAATATGAAAGCTCTGAGCCTTGCGGTTTCACTTTTTAAATCTATTTTTAGCTCTGGTGACCTACATATTCAGCGGACCGGAAAGATTTGAATAACTTTGAACAAGGTCCACCCAAGTATAATTCCTGTGAAGTTTGGTGAAAATCTGCCAAACGGATCAGGAGGGGATGTTGTTTGAATGAAAAGTTGACGACGCACGCACGCACGCACGACGGACAACGGGCGATTACAAAAGCTCACCATGAGCACTTTGTGCTCAGGGGAGCTAAAAAATGGTGAGAAAAGTATAAAATAAAAAGAAAATGTGTTGGTTGCGGTAGAATATCGAATTTTTATAGACTCGTTATCATAGAAAAAATTTATTTTCACTCGTGGCTGCGGCGCCATTCGTATAAAAAATATATTTCTATGATCACTCATGAATTAACAAGAGGGCCATGATGGCCCTAGGTCGCTCACCTGAGTTTAAGGCATCATAATTGCTAATAACAAGAGGGCAAAATGGCACTAAACCCCTTACCTGAGTATAAAAATCTGGGCCTTGCCGGTTCAGAAGTTTTTAAGTCTATATAAACCATGTGACCCACAGGGCGTGGCCACTTTCTACATTAGGGGCATAATTTGAAAAATAATTGTAGTGGACCACTATTCAATGTCACATACCCAATATGAAACCACACTCCGGTTTCAAGGAGATTTTAAAGTTATTTTGCTATTTAAGTCTATATAAACAGTGTGACCCCCAGGGCAGGGCCAGTTTTGACCCCTGAGACATTATTTGAACAATCTTTGTAGCGGACAACAATACAATGTTACATAGCAAATATGAAACCTCTGGGCCTTAAGGTTTCTGAGGAGAAGATTTTTAAAGTCATCTTGCTATTTAATTTATATAAACCATGAGACCCCCGGGGTAGCCCAGTTTGACCCCAGTGGCATCATTTGAACAATCTTTGTAGAGGACCACTATACAACGTTACATACCAAATATGAAACCTCTGGGCCTTGCAGTTTCAGAGGAGAAGATTTTTAAAGTCATTTTGCTTTTTAAGTCTATATAAACCATGTGACCCCCGGGGTGTGAACAGTTTTGACCCCAGGGGCATCATTTTAACAATCTTTGTAGAGGACCACTACCGTAAATACTCAGTCATACGTCGAGATTTTAAGCCTCTAAAATCGTAGTTATAAAGTACATTTGACTTACGAGGCAGATCACAAAAAATCTTAGCATATTATATTGAAATATTTGTCAAGTGCATATTATTTCTTAACTGCATATTTGCTAATCCACACACTATAATCCATTCCTAATTACCACAGTTTGCCCTTTCTATTAATTACCGACAATTAAGACAAAATGCATAACTGTTTCATTATTAAATAAGATGCAAACTGTTAATGAGACTATCTACTCTATTTTAATTGACTTCCCCACTTTAGGCCCCAGCTAGACCATCAGCCACCAATAAAAAATCAATAAACCTGCAGACGAAAACCCATGATTTTCGTGTATAGCATATTGCTAATTAAACTGGCTGGAACCCGTTTTTGTCTACATCAAGACCTGTCAAAGGGGGTAAGGCAGTGATTTCACACTTCAAGGCATTTACTGCAGACTGTACCTATATACCTACTTATAGGGCATACTCTGGCCAATTTTCAGATGGTGTTTTATGATCATTCTAACTCGATTTATGGAATGGTTATTATTAGAAATACGTTTCTGGAATTTTAACTTCTTGACTTATGACTGCGTATTTACGGTATACAATGTTACAAACCAAATATGAAACCTCTAGGCCTTGAGATTTCAGAGGAGATTTTAAAAGTCATTTTACTATTTAAGTCAATATAAACCATGTGACCCCCGGGGTGTGGCCGGTTTTTACCACAGGGGCATTATTTGAACAATCTTTGTAGGGAACCACTATACAATGTTACATACCAAATATGAAAATTCTGGGCCGTGCAGATTCAGAGGAGAAGATTTTTAAAGTCATTTTGCTTTTTAAGTCTATATAAACCATGTGACCCCCGGGGTGTGGCCAATTTTGAACTCAGGGGCATTATTTGAACAATCTTTGTAAAGGACCACTATACAATGTAACCAACCAAATATGAAACCTCTAGGCCTTGCAGTTTCAGAGGAGAAGATTTTTAAAGTCATTTTACTATTGAAGTCTTTATAAAATATGTGACACCCGGGGTTTGGCCAGTTTTTAATCCAGGGGTATCATTTGAATAATCTTTGTAGAGGACCACTATATAATGTTACATACCAAATATGAAACCTCTGGGCCTTGCGGTTTCAGAAGAGAAGATTTTCAAGGTCATTTTGCGATTTAAGTCTATATAAACCATGTGACCCCCGGGGTGTGGCCAATTTTCAACCCAGGGGCATCAGTTTTTAACAATCTTTGTAGAGGACCACTATATAATGTTACCAACCAAATATGAAACCTCTAGGCCTTGAAGTTTCAGAGGAGATTTTAAAAGTCATTTTGCTATTTAAGTCTATATAAACCATGTGACCCCGGGGTGTGGCCAATTTTGACCCCAGGGTCATCATTTGAAAATTCTTTGTAGAGGACCTTTATACAATGTTACATACCAAATATCAAACCTTTGGGCCTTGCGGTTTCAGAGAAGACGATTTTTAAAGTCATTTTGCTATTTAAGTCTACATAAACCATGTGACCCCTGGGGTGTGGAAATTTTTGACCCCAGGGGCATCATTTGAATAATCTTTGTAGAGGACCACTATACAATGTTACATACCAAATATGAAACCTCTAGGCCTTGCAGTTTCAGAGGAGAAGATTTTCAAAGTCATTTTGCTGTACAAGTTTATACAAACAATGTGACCCCCAGGGCGTGGCCAGTTTTGACCCCAAGGGCATTATTTGAACAATCTTTGTAGAGGACCACTATACAATGTTTTGTACCAAATATGAAACCTCTGGGCCTTGCGGTTTCAAAGGAGAAGATTTTAAAAGTCATTTTGTTATTTAAGTCTATATAAACCATGTGACCCCCGGGGTGTGGCCAGTTTTGACCCCAGGGGCATCATTTGAACAATCCCTGTAAAGGACCACTATACAATGTTACATACCAAGTATGAAACCTCTGGGCCTTGTGGTTTCAGAGCAGAAGATTTTTAAAGTCATTTTGATATATAAGTCTATATAAACAATGTGACCCCCGGGGCGTGGCCAGTTTTGACCCCAGGGGCATTATTTGAACAATCTTTGTAGAGGACCACTATACAATGTTACATACCAAATATGAAACCTCTAGACCTTGCTGTTTCAAAGGAGAAGATTTGTAAAGTCATTTTGCTATATAAGTCTATATAAACCATGTGACCCTGGGGTGTGGCCAGTTTTGACCCCAGGGGCATCATTTGAATAATCTTTGTTGAAGACCACTAGAGGATGTCACGTATCAAATATGAAAGCTCTGAGCCTTGCGGTTTCCTAAAAGAAGATTTTTTAAAGTTTTCACTTTTTAAATCTATTTTTAGCTCTGGTGACCTATATATGCAGCGAACCGGAAAGATTTGAACAACTTTGAAAGAGGTCCACCCAAGGATCATTCCTGTGAAGTTTGGTGAAAATCTGCCAAGCAGTTTAGGAGGAGATGCTGTTTGAATGAAAAGTTGACAGCATGCACAAACGCACACACGCACGACGGACAACGGGCGATCACAAAAGCTAACCATGAGCACTCTGTGCTCAGGTGAGCTAAAAACCGATATTCTACCAAAACCAACAAATATCCTCTATTTATTAATCATGAACTATACAAGTACAATGTATAAAACTTTAAAATGATAAACAATATAGCTTTAACCGTAACTGCAGACTATTAATTTTATTAATTTATTTTTTTGTCATCTTTCTATCTTCCATTAAGTTAAACCCCTTTCGATGACTTAAACTCTGCACAGTCAACCAGTTTGATAGATTCAGGGAGGTGAACGTATTTCGCATCGCGTAATTTTTAAGTGAGACATTTGTATCGAGTAATCAATATGGCCGTCTAAATGCACATTTTAATGAACATTCGAAGATTCGTTCAGCTGGTAAGTGGGTTTTAATATGATTTTTAAAAATTTTAATGTGCCTATTGTGTGGTTCTGTGATTAAACTGCACTTTCACGTGATGTCAAATACGTTCACCCCCTGAGATTATAATAAGAGAATAAATGTTAAAGTGCTTTATAGTAACGCTGGAGTACCTTTAATGTTAAGAGATAAAAACAGATCTGCAGTGTCATCAATGTTAAACTTAAAAGATAACAAAAGGGCCACAATGGCCCTAGGTCGCTCACCTGATATCTATGTATGAAGTTCCATTAAAATATCTTTGGTTTTCAAGTTATTAAGCGAAAACTGTTTTTCTATTTTTATTAACAGTGACCTTGACCTTGACCCCACCCACAACATACGTAAAGCTAGGTCTCGATATAAGGTATCTACATATGAAGTTTCATGAAAATATCTCAATACGTTCTCAAGTTATTGAGCGTAAACCGTTTTTCTACTTTTAATAACAGTGACCTTAACCCCAACCATCCCATAAGCAAACCCAAGTGAGGTCTCGATATAAGATATGTGTATTAAGTTTCATTAAAATATCGCAATGCTTTCTCAAGTTATTGAGCGGAAACCGTTTTTCTATTTTCAGTAGCGGTGACCTTGACCCCACCCATCCCATATGCAATCCCAAGCAATGTCTCGATATAAGGTACTTATGTATTAAGTTTCATTAAAACAGTTCAATGCGTTCTCAAGATATTTAGCGGAAACCATTTTTCTACATTTAATAACGGTGACCTTGACCCCACCCACCCCATATGCAATCCCAATCGAGGTCTTAATATAACGTATTTATGTACTAAGTTTCATTAAAATATCTCAATGCGTTCTCAAGATATTGAGCGGAAACCGTTTATCTATTTTTAGTAACAGTGACCTTGACCTAAACCCCTCCCATCCCATATGCAATCCCATGCGAGGTGTCAATATAAGGTATCTATGTATTAAGTTATTGAGCGGAAACCTTTTTTTTTTTTATTAACAGTGGCCTTGACCTTGACCCCACCCATCCCATATGCAATCCCAATCAAGGTCTCGATATGTTTTAACCAAATATGAAACCTCTGGGCCTTGTAGTTTCAGAGAAGAATGTTAAAATCATTTGCCATTTACGTCTATATAAAGAATGTGAGCCCTGGGGTGTGCCCATCTTTGACCCCAGGGGCATCATTTGAACAATCTCTGTAGAGGACCACTATACAACGTTACATACCAAATATGAAACCTCTGGGCCTTAAAGTTTCAGAGGAGATTTTTAAAGTCATCTTGCTATTTAAATGTATATAAACCATGTGATCCCCAGGGTGTGGCCAGTATTCACCCCAGGGGCATCATTTGAACAATCTTTGTAGAGGACCACTATACAATGTTACATACCAAATATGAAACCTCTAGGCCTTGCAGTTTCAGAGAAGATTTTTAAAGTCATTTTGCTATTTTAGTCTAAAAAAAACAATGTGAGCCACGGGGTGTGGCCAGTTTTGACCCCAGGTACATCATTTGAACAATCTTTGTAGAGGACCACTATACAATGTTACATACCAAATACCAAACCTCTGTGCCTTGCGGTTTCAGAGGAGAAGATTTTCAAAGTCATTTTGCTATTCAAGTCTTTATAAACCATGTGACCCCCGGGGTGTGGCCAGTTTTTACCCCAAGGGTATCATATGAGCAATCTTTGTAGAGGACCACTATACAATGTTACATACCAAATAGGAAACCTCTAGGCCTTGTGGTTTCAGAGATTTTTTAAGTCATTTTGCTATTTAAGTCTATATGAACCATGTGAGCCCCAGTGTGTGGCCAGTTTTGACCCCAGGGGCATCATTTGAACAATCTTTGTAGAGGACCACTATACAATGTTTCATACCAAATATGAAACATCTGGGCCTTGCGGTTTCAGAGGAGAAGATTGTTAAAGTCATTTTGCTATTAAAGACTATATATCAACCATGTGAGCCCCGGGGTGTGGCCAGTTTTGACCCCAGGGGCATCATTTGAACAATCTTTGTAGAGGACCACTATAAAATGGTACATACCAAATATGAAACCTCTTGGCCTTGCGGTTTCAGAGGAAAAGATTTTTAAAGTCATTTTGCTTTCAAGTCTATATCAACCATGTGATCCCCGGGGTGTGGCCACTTTTGACCCCAGGGGCATCATTTGAACAACCTTTGTAGAGGACCACTATACAATGGTACATAACAAATATAAAACCTCTGGGCCTTGCGGTTTCAGAGGAGAAGATTTTTAAAGTCATTTTGCTATTCAAGTCTATATAAACCATGTGACCCCCAGGGTGTGGCCAGTTTTGACCCCAGGGGAATCATTTGAACTATCTTTGTCGAGGACCACTATACAATGTTACATACCAAATATGAAACCTCTACATGTAGGCCCTGCGGTTTCAGAGAAGAAGATCTTTTAAAGTCCTTTTTGCTATTTAAATCTATATAAACCTTGTGACCCCCGGGGTGTGGCCAGTTTTGAACCCAGGGGCATCATTTGAACAATATTTGTAGAGGACCACTATACAATGTTACATAACAAATATGAAACCACTAGGCCTTGCAGTTTCAGAGAAGATTTTTGAATTCATCTAGCTATTTTAGTCTATATAAACCATGTGACCCCCGTGGCCAGTTTCGATCCCAGGGGCACGTTCTTCATAATTGTAAACATTGAAAGAGGCTTTATTATTATGATAGATATTACAGACTGATTCTTACAACACTATTATTTAATATTTACTATTACCAGTGTTTGCACACATGTGCTCTAATATTTTGATCGAAGTAGGCCAACCTTAGTTGGGGTTTGCATTATTTTTTAAAGAAATTCATGTCACATAATTAAAAATACGAGTTATATAGAGGATATTGGTTGATTTCGGTGAATGATGAAATTTTATTTCACGAGTTGTTACAGACAAAATCTAATTTTCTATGACCAAGAGTAAAATAAATTTCAATTATTCACCAACAAAATCTGTTTAACTTTTATTTTATGCTTATGGGCAATGGATAAATAAAATGTTCCAACGGTGGAAATCTCAAATTTGATTTCACCAATAAAATTCTATATTTCACTGAACAGCATATAATAAAAATGTATTCATAACTTAACATTTATTTGATTTGTACAACCAGCTGTAATCTGAAAAGAAAATGAAGATTACTTTTGCAGACATAGTTCCCTTTAGACATTATATATGCTTGTACAGCAGTAACTAAATACACAAAACGAAATAAGCAGGTGGCAGTAAAAACTAATAACCAAATAACTAAAATTCATGAAAATCACAAAGAACAAAATGAAACATAATGAATATATTAAATAAGTAAAAAATAGTCAAGCTGTGCACCACTTTACCATATAATAAATAGGCTAGCTTCTCACTGAAATGAAGTAGGAACATGGCAGGCAAAATATGATCAAAAAATCACACACATTCAAAATGCACATCCAGCAAACAGCGATTGACACATCTGCACAATGTGGCCATGACAAATTTAGGGCAATTATGTCCATGTCAGTAAACGACCAGTGCTCAGAACTGTTCGTGTTGTGTACAGAGCACAGCGAGGGCTGCTTTATCAACCATACATTAACAATTGCTCTTGTTAAAATGCTACACAGGGTTAATGCTTGATCTGGTTTTAAAGAGTGATAGCTCGTAACTTGGTCTTAAATTAACATCTCGCCTGGAATCCGATCGCTCCGCCCACTTGATCACTTGACCATTCGGTCTGGAAACCTCGACAAGCAGAAAACAAAATGGCGGCTATGCTTAGATTACGCGATATTCCGGATGATTTTTGAGAACATTTTTTGCTTTATAAATGTTTGCTACGTCAACGTATTCAAGGAAGAAATTTGCTAATGAGTCATACATTGACTCTGTGCGAATTTTTAGGGGAAATGATGACGAAATCGACGTAGTCTCGTATCTTCCGCAGTCAAAGAAAGGGAGATCCACATACTGTCAATTTGTCGATGTCAAAAACGGCAATTACGATCGCACATTGCAGTTGTAAGGCAGGGTAAGTGCTTTCCTATTTGTGACACACATATTACTTATCGTTACGTTATTACTGACAGGATATGTTTGTAATTTCGTTGTAAAAAAATTACGATAACGACGATTCTCACATGTTATGATGATAGGGCTACTGTAATACAGATTTGTACCTGGTTGACATCATGTTGTATTACTCTCAATAAAGGGAAACACCTAAACTTAATAATAACATTGTTTACACTTCCAAGTTTAACACCAGCATATTTTCAAATATTAAAAGGCAGCAGTTTGATAACATATCAGAATTATTATTAATTAATGAAGAATAATGTACATTATTTTATATCTTTGTGCAGGTTTGCTGGAGAATACGCTCGTGTTGGCCATGGTTTTGAAGCTAACCGACTGGATTTTAGATGGTCTTACGGAAGTACCAAGTCAGCCATCTAGTACCTCCTGTCCACAGCAGTGGGACAAGCCAAGGGGATCTAAGATCCAGGCTGAACCAGTCTCTACCATGGTACTATCCCGGTCAACAAATGTGGACAGGAAAAAGAGACCTATGACAGCCATCTTCAATGACTACAGGTTGTTACCGTGTTGTTTTTAACATAAAAAAATAATAAACTCTAGTATGACTTTATTCACAATATGCAACATAATAATAAACATCATAATAAACATTGTACAGTCCAGTTTATTGTGGCCAAGTGCACGATAAAAACGAAAAGACTAACATATAAATCTAATTCTAATTTTGTTCGTTTTTCAGAAAAATCAGGCTTACAGAGAAAGACATCGGTCTACTTTCATCTTTAAAGGACGCTCCACTGGGGTACTTGGCCTGCAAACCAGAACAGACCATCATAACAGACCATGGACCACAAGCCGTTGGCAGTACCCTTTCACACCAGGTAACATGTTAGTCTTGCACAAGCAATGGCATGAAGCCTGTCAAAAAGCAGCAACATAACCATATTTGGTTTATAGATGGGAACAAACTTATTTCAATTTTATGGTCAACAATTTTAAACTTTTTAACCCTAGAAATGGCACGCTCTACATGTACACGGTGCCTGGCTATTTTCCTGGTTAGTTTGACATCGCTGTCAGACATTTGACCTGATCCTGGAGCAAAAGGTGGCATGTACAATTTAAGTCCTAATTGTTCAACCTCCTCTTTAATTAAAAAACCCTTATCCACCATGATTCCATCCCCTTTCTTTATTTTCCCACAGTCAATAAGTTGTTGAAGCATATCCAGGAGTCCACATTGATTAGTAATTTCTTTATCTGAAATGGCACCGGAAAATAACATGGAAATAAATGTAAAAGAGCCTCTGGGGTCAACTCCAACCAAAGCCTTCAATGTTGTAGCAGATTTGTAGTCCGAGTAGCACTGGCTTTGGGAATGTAATGATGAGGGCCTTTCAAGTTTTATCTCTGTTCCGTCCAGTATAAGTACAGTGTTCGGAAAGTCCTCTTTGTATTTCTTCGGCATTTTATCCACAATTATATCCCTGTCCGGCCAAATTGGTACTGAACCAAATCTGTAAAACGTAGTTTATCCAGTTTCTAAATAGAGCACCTGCATCAGTAGGGCTGATATTGAAGAGATTTGCAATGTGTTGGAACTGCAGGTTTAGTCTAAGTTTGATCAGTGTCAACAGCAGCTGGTCTTCCAATTTCATTTTTTAATACTTGAAATTGTTCTCGGAAAATCAAATGGACATTCATTCGAAGTGGGTACCAGGAACTGAAAGATGGTCAAAAATTTCAAATAAACAAAGCCAGTGTAGTACTGGAAGTTTTTTCCCTTCATTGTTCTAAGATACTCAACTGAAAAAAGTTGTCTGTTTACAGATTCTTTTGTTGTTTTTTTCATTTGTTTCCTTAGTGAACTATTCACTCTTGTTAGCTCTTCATTTCTCAGCACTTGGTCAGCCATTTTTCGGTGCAAAGTTGCTTGAACAGCGTGCAGTTGTTGTTTCAAAGCCTGGTTTGCTGCTGTTAGGGCCAACATTTCCAGAGGAGAAACATCTGAAAACAGAAAAATAAAGTTATAAAAGACAAATTATTTCAAATAATATTTTTTTCAGATACCACTTATCCAGCAAGTAGACAATGTGTTGAGCCAAACAGAAGAATGTGGAACCCTTGAACTGCCTGCACAACCTGATGTGAATTTGGACATTGCAACTGAGCATCTTGACAACATGAAACATGTAAGCGTGACGCAAGACGAGGCTCTAGCGATTGAACTCAACACTCGTGACCAGCGTTATTGTGCTGTTTGGTCTGCAGAAAGACAAAAAAGAATCACGGCCTCAAACTTCGGACGGATCATGCTCAAAAAGTCAGCAATCAGCTAAAAGTTTATAGATATCATCACCAAATCAAAAGTGTTCACCTCAGCGTCTACCAGCTATGGCATAGCGAATGAAAGAATTGCACGGAACATGCATAGAAAAAAGACAAAACACCATGTGCACGACTGCGGATTGTTTGTAAATCCGAACTTTCCGTGCATCGGAGCCACGCCAGACGGCAAAGTATGTGATGGTGGTCAGACAGGAATTTTGAAAATTAAGTGTCCATTTTCTGTTCGCAATATGACTATTGCAGATGCGGTAAATCAAAATAATGCAAAAAAAGATTTCTTCTTAATCACAGATGGAGAGAACATTTCTTTGAGTAAGACAACCCTTACTGGTTCCAAGTTCAAGGACAATTGCTTGTTACGGGGGCAAAGTTTTGTGACTTTGTTACTTACACGAGACAGGATTGTTCATAACAAGAATATTGCCTGACAAAGATGCCATGGAAAATATTCTTTCAAAGGTGTGCCACATGTACACAAAGTATCGTGTTAAATAGTTACCTTTTTTTTCATCGGTTTGTGTCTCCGCATGATGGGAATGTGGTTTGGGGTCTGCGTTTTCATTGTTCTCACTGTAAATAAAATGTACCTATACAATATTATGTGTGTAAGATATGCCATTTTTGTCGTTGATATAGTGTATTAACATGCTCTGTGTTGGTTATTCGCAATATATATATGCTGCATTACGGGCTTACAAGTTCTGATATTACATCGTTATTGTTTACATGTAAAGATAATACAATTATTTGAACCACTGATGTGTTTATTAAAATTTATACCTTGTATTAATTTCTTGTTCAAGATTTCTTCTTCTCTTCCGTGGTACATCGTCATCTACTGGCAGTCTCTTTAATAGCCGTCTGGCTGGCGTGACTGTGTGACCCAAGGCTTCTACAGGCAATGGGTCAGGGAACTGATCTGTTGGTTTGCCTTCTTGGAAATGCTATAACAATACAAACTCAATACTGGGATCTGGGCATTAAATTAGTAAAACAACAAAATTTTACCACACTGGACATCAAATAACTACGAAATGAAAAAGGGATGAATATCTGTTGTATTGTTCTAGAGCTACTGAGTAATGTTGCCATGTTTTTATTACACTTACGTCAACATAACACTGCAACAACATAACACTGCAATCATCGGACAAAGGTAGAAAACCTTGAATCTGATCTGTGTCATAAAAATGGCCATGTTTACATCGCTCCACATTTGGAAATGTTGACAACACGTGCAGCATAAATTAATACAAAACCGAATTCTATTGGTCATACATGACCTCATAGGTTTTTTATAACTGTTATTAGATTGCTAAAAATAACTAGTCAAGCGTCTATCTAAAAGCAAAATACTAAACCGTATAGTAAATCAAAGGGTTAAAAATGACAATTATACCTTTGTACAGACGAACATGTGGTAATTGTCGTTGACAGTGTTGACATTAAGTTGATCGTGGGGACGACCGCAGGCCTTTATCCATCTCTTACACTTGTCGAGATCCCGTTTTGGCTTAGGAAATGCTATAAATTCAACTCCTCCAGCTAATCTCTCTGGATACCGACTGTCCGAGTTGCATAAACCCCATTGACACCGTTTAACCATATTTTATTTACGTTAATTTCAAGGCAAATAACAAAATATGTAGAACAATAGTGTGAACCTCGACATTCAGCTTGTCGAGGAAAATGGCGGACAAATCGTTGGCAACCGGCTCCCCGAATTATCGATCGCTGATTGGTCGATCGATATTTAGATAAGAATTTGATTGACGGGTGGCGAGATGTTAATTTCGATTTCGTTTAAGGCTTAACACTATGAGACTAAACCCTTATAAAATATTATGCATAAGCTTCCTACTTAATTTGTCTTGTTTTTGTAACCAAGTCAAATTTATATTATGTAGGTAATGCTAATATATAGCAGGATACATTGTGTTGTTATTATGAGATGTTTGCTATAACTTGCATTGTTATATTTTAAACTGCTTACCTGGAAATGTGATATTCTTTTGAACACATTCGTTGTATATGATAAAACATCTTAGATTTATTTTTCTTTATTGGAATGTACGTAGTGTGAACTCTTATTGTGATCACACAAATTGCATTATTTATATTTGCATGCTGTATTAATTTGTTAATTTACTGTGTACATATGTTCAACTCTTCAAATATGGAGGAAATAAAGGAATCAATCAATCAATCAATGTACAAACAAATGCTAAATAAAATATAAAAAAACAGCAATAAAAAAAGCTAATTGCTTTTCAATTTTAAAGTGGATCACTAGTTTCTACATGCAATACAAAATATTAAAGGCACACACAAGGTGCTGCAAGTTAAGACAACCACCAATATTTAACCAAGATTTAATCAACACATAAAATAAAACATTATGACCAAACACTAGTTTACATTTTCTTAAAATAAATGAAATTTGACTGGTTTTATTTCCACTTGATTGTTTACATTTAAAGCCTCATTTAAGGTGAAAATTGTCAAATTTATATTAAACAATTAAAACAGCAAATGTCTTATGTATTATATATTTCAAACTTCAAATACTGTACAAAATGTTTCAGAGACGGCCCTCAAAATGACTTGTCCAGTTTATGACAAATGACATTACTGTTAGCAGTACAGTTATTCATGAAAAGCATGGAACTTGTGAAAATCACCACACTAGCAAATAAACAAAGCAAGTGTTTATAAACAGTTTACTTGGAGGATCGGTGTTTTTATTTTAAACGGTATTCAAAAATCAAATAGTTTCCTGACATTGGGAATAATAGAAGTTTACACATACAATAATACAATTTTACCAGACATGTTTAATAGTTTAATGTATATTTGGCACTTTTCACCTTATATGAGACTTTAAACATTTGCATTCAAGCCTGTATTCAAATATAAACATTTGCATTCAAGCCTGTATTCAAATATGTCAATCATCAAACATGTCAAAGTCATTTTAAATTTCTGGCAAATTGTCAAATTTCTGAACTCAAACAAACATAAGCTTCATTAGTTATTTTTAAATAATAATAATAATTAAACGATAAGATACTGGCTGAAGAAAAGTTGTAACATGGACAAAATGGAATTGTTCAACACTGAATGCAAACTTTACTTTTTTTCTTTTTGCCTTATTTTACTATTTACATAAGATAAAACAAAACGGCCATAAGGCCTTAGGTCGCTCACCTGAGAGGCTAAGGAACTACTGTTCTGAGCAAGTTTCATGAAGATTCAGCTAAAAATGTGGCCTCTAGAGTGTTCACAAGCTTTTTTTAGCTATAGGTATAGGGGACCTCTCCGGCCGTATACCGTGAACAATTTGAACCATTATCGTGAATAAAAAAAAATCCAAAACAGACTGTCAAGAAACATGATCTGAGAACCATAAGCAAAAAGAAACTCGCAGCACCATCCTGACAGGATATCGCATCACACTGCCTAACACAAGAAATCAAGGAGACTTATCAAACCCATTTATGTATTCTTCAGATTTCTTCCTGAAAGTACAGCCCTTACTTGTTTATGTCCATGAGTTTTAATGTTTGTTTTTGATATGCAAGGGTTAGCTGGGGAGTTAAATAAATATGACAGTTAATAAGCTAGTTGAATGTTTTATGAACATTATGGCACACATGCTTTAAATAACATTTTTCAAACCTGTCACAACAGTAAGGTCTTCGTCATTGCCAGTACTCAGGTGAACCCTTTGGGCCATCATGGCCCTCTAGTTTTCCATTTGGCCTGGTGACCGAGTTTTTGACCCCATGTGATCTGCTTTCAAACATGTCCCAGATATCATTTGGACAAATGTTCTGAGCAAGTTTCATGATGATTGGGGATTGGGCTTTAAATGTGGCATCTAGAGTATTCACAAGCTTTTCAATTTGTCCTGGTGACCTAGTTTTTGACCAGACATGTGCTAGTTTCGAACTTGTCCGAGATATCATAGGGAAAAAATGTTCTAAGCAAGTTTCAAGAATATTGGGCAAACAATGTGACTTCTAGAGTGTTCACAAGCTTTTTCTTCAATTTGCCCTAGTGGGCTGGTTTTTGACCCCACATGACCCAGTTTTGAACCCGTCCGAAATATTATAGAAACAATGTTCTGAGCGAGTTTCAAGAAGATTGGGTAAAAAATATGACTTGAAGAGTGTTCACAAGCTTTTTATTCAATTTGACCTAGTGACCTAGTTTTTGACCCCACATAACCTAGGTTCAAACTCGTCAGAGATATCATTAGAACAAATGTTCTGGGCAAGTTTCATGAAGAGTTGGCATTAAATGTGGCCTCTAGAGTGTTCACAAGGTTTTAAAGTTTTTAATATAGCCATATAAGAAACAATGGAGTGGAACCATTTTCGAACTCAGCTGAGATATCAAAAGAACAAATGTTATGAGCAAGTTTCATGTTGATTGGGCAAAAAATGTGACTCCTAGAGTGTTCAAAAGCTTTTTCAATAGCCTCATAAGGAAAACTGCCAGGCCCCCCTGGCCCCCATGTTTTTCAACGGAGCAAAACCTTTTTCGAACTCGACCGAGATATCATGAAAACAAATGTTCAGAGCAAGTTTCATGTTGATTGGGCAAAAAATGTGACTTCAAGAGTGCTCACAAGCTTTTTCAATAGCGAGAGAAGGAAAACTGCCCCGCCCCCTGGCAGCGATGTTTCAACAGAACGGAACCATTTTCGAACTTCGCCGAGTATCATATTTCAAATGTTCTGAGCAAGATTCATGTTGATTGGGAAAAAAAAGTGATTTCTAGAGTGTTCACAAGCTTTTTCTTCATTTAGACCAAGTGACCTAGTTATCATTGGGACAAATTTTATGAGCAAGTTTCATGAAGACTGGGCAAAAATGTAGCCTCTAGAGTGTTCACAAGGTAAACGCTGACAACGAACGATTAACAAAACTTTAACAAAACTGATAAAGCTTGTGTGTTAAATAGAACAACATAACGCAATCAGATAAATATCAAGAGCAGTCAGAAGACAGCACGTTCGACCATTTGAAGTATTTCAGTTGGTGCATTTTCTTGAAAGTGGACAGGAGAAAGTGACAATTTCAATACAAATACCTAGAACATAGACATTTTAATAAATGAAGGTATACAAAATAGATACATCAGAATTGTACCCTACTAAAACCTGTAGTAAAGTAAAATAGACATGTATATAAAAATCAACTGTTAGCTTTTGTCAGTGTTAATCAGTAAAAATAAAAAAAAATGTCAGTGTTAATCAGCAAAAATATAAAAACAACAACAGAGTTATAGCATTGTTGTATGCAATGTAGTATTTGATGAAAATGTAACATTCCAGGTTTTAAGTGGATACCTAAAGTTATAAGACTTTTGAACAAAAATTTTAACCACGTTCAGATGTGGACATCAACGCCGGGGTGAGTAGGAAAACTCACTTATTCTTTGCATAGTCGAGCTAATAAATGTATTTGGTACTAATGTGGCACGTTGTGAGAAAACCGGTCTTAATGCATGTGCGTAAAGTGTTGTCCCGGATTAGCCTGTGCAGTCCGCACAGGCCAATCCAGGACGTCACTTTCCGCTTTTATGGTATTTTCTGTTTCAAGGAAGTCACTTCTAAACATAAATCCACTGTAGGCGGAAAAAGCCGTCCTGGATTAGCCTGTTCGGACTGCACAGGCTAATCCGGGACGACACTTTACGCACATGCATTAAGTCCAGTTTTCAAAAGACGTGCCACTTATGTGCTTGGGTAATGCCCTAGAATACATGCTTGTTAACTCACATGAACATCTAAAAGCACCACCTACCTGTACATAGTAAAAGCCTCTGGTACGAGCATACAGCATTAAGAAGGTAAAATCGAGATTTTGTTTGGTTCGCCACCTACAAACAAAATGTAACAACAATGTTATGGGCACTGCATAAGTGAAAATCAGTTGATTATAATTCATGACACAAAGTTGTTTGTAAAAAAAGATACTTAATTTGATGACTTATGACACAACATTTCCTTCATGATTATCGTTCATTTTTATATGGACTTGATCTGACTAAAGCCATCTCTCAAAATGACTACCTTAAATGTTCATGAGGATGCAAGGACATCCAATTTAAGGACACATTCAGGGGATAGTTTGACCAGACAAACATAGCCTTTCTTTATTTAATGCATTTTAAGTGGAAGTAGACAAGTGCAACTCTAACTTTGTGATTGATCTGTCTTTTTGAAAATTATTACACTCAACATAGAAATGCATACCAGTCTATTTCTTAGATAACTCTGATAGGTCTGTTTGTATATTTTATAGACAATAATAGTGTGCATTTATAAAGAACAGTCTGGAACAAAACATTCAACATTATGAAATAAGTATTTCCTTGTTATAATTTTATTGATATTGTTTTTCGTATACCTGACACTTATTTGAGGAGTGTTGTGGGAATACTGGGCTTAATGCATGTGCCTAAAGTGTGGTTCCGGATTAGCCTGTGCAGTCTGCACAGGCTATTCCAGGATGGCACTTTCCGCTTTACGGTAGTTTCTGTTTCAAGAAAGTAAATTCTAAACAAAAATCCACTGTATGCGGAAAGTGCCGTCCTGGATTAGCCTGTGCGGACTGCACAGGCTAAACCGGGATGAAACTTTACGCACATGCATTAAGCCAGTTTTCCCACGACACACCTCATCTTATATTTCCTTCTAAACAACAATACTGATTGTCCTATAGTAGGGATTTAGCTAAAGCGGAATGGCAGGGCGGCATGCCCTTCAATTTTTTAGCCACGCCTTCTTGCCCTTTTCCTCTGCCCTTTTACAAATTTGCCCGCCCTCCTGTGTACTTTTTGTCATTTGTGTCAGCACAGACACGCCCTAACACAATTAATTGGTTACTTGCGCATCTTGGCAAACACATCTTGGCCCAAATGATCATTGACGTATCGTCGCGACATTTGTCATCAATCAGCTAGTCCTGACCATGTGACATCAATTATCAGTTACCGAATTAATGGTAATTTGGTGCCGATTGCGGTGCTTCTGTAAAGGATTTTTTGCAGCTGTTGTTTGTTAATGTTTAATTATGTTATTTTACCAAATTTTATCCATGTTATTGTTGTATGTGTTCTGGAATTTTCTACTTATTTCAATAATTTACTTTCTTAAAAAGCGTTATCAATGCAAACTAAATTTCAGATACGCATACATAATTACCTTGCATGCAAAAACACATATTAATCCAAATTGAATTTTAATATTCAATAAGTTTTATGCAATACACAATCTCCAGGTTAAGTCCAATACATGTATATTTCGTCACTCCCATTTAAATAACCATTTTATCCCATGCAACAAAACACCTGTCTGATTCTTTTGACACCCTTGAAATTTCACCTAAAACACTAATTCATTAATGCTCTATTGATAGTGCTTCCATCGTTGAGGAACAGTAGTGTTGATTGATGCTTTTGTTCACTGCTACAAACCACTAGAGAATGGCCCCAGCTCCAGCTCGGCAGTCACATCAAAGACTTTTGAAGTCAAACCAACACCACTGCTAAGGACATTACCAACCACTTGCAGATTTAGAAGCCTGGTTAATTTATGAAGTCCACTTTCACTCTTCTCAGTTGTAATAGGTTTGATTGTCAATGACTGTATTTTTTATGGATTTTATGTTTTGTTCAAATTGGAAATATGATTGCAAGGTAATTAGGAATTGATGCAATGATTTTCTTTAATGAAATAACTATTAATTAAATATGAAATAAATAAGAAAATATAAATTAAATAAAAAAAAAAGATAACACATTCCACTGGCATTAAAGTATGAAAATAATATATATGATAAAATCGTCTTAATAATAATAATAATAACAGTATTTCTATCTTTTGAAATGAAAAGTAAGGATTGCTATATAATATTAATTAATTAATAAATAATAATAATAATATTAATAATAATAATAAATAATATATATATAATAAATAATTCTTATAACCTTGTCCTTTTTGGCGAAAAGGCCCCCACCTGCCCTTTTTCAGGCCCCCCTGCCATTTGTTTAGTCTGGCTAAATCCCTACCTATAGCAATACTGAGTTTTTAATGTACACAAGTATACCGCCATGCCAAATCCTTGATTGTACACAACTTTATTGCCCTACCTGACTCGCTCCTTGGTATCACCGAATGTCTGTTTAAGATTGTCCATATCCGGGTAGAACTCAGCAGGGGGAGAAATCACCTCCAGTAGTCCATTGTTAACACTGTCCGGGAATCTGAAATACACAGCAGAGCTATCTGGCTTCACATACTCTATATTACATGAACATTTTATCTCATTTTTGGCTATGAAAATTGGATGGGAATCAACAAAATGTTCAGTGAATCATAAAGTCAATCACATATGCAGCACAATAACCTCAATTATAAAAATGCAAAATGTTACGGAAAAATATTAATTGAAAAACATACATTATTGGAGTAAATATCTGTAGCATATAAATGGTTAGAGCTGCCCCATTATACCAATATATTATGTTGTATTGCAATATGTGATTTTCATATTATATGGCAATAAGATTTTTGCCATGGCAATAGATTGCTACAAGATCCATATTAGTCAAATTAAATGCATTCCCTATACTCAATACTATTATTGACCATTTAAAATAACCAGACCAAACATATTAATATTAATTACTTATATAACATGGGCAGGAATGGACCTTTATACAGTGAGCATTTTCAGTTTCCTGGAGTTAAACATAAAAAAACTGTTTGTTGTTATATTCATTTTATTTGTTCAAATTGTTTATATCATATATACTTTGTCATCATTTGTTGTCTTATATTATATTCCAATTATATTGCAGTACGAGTTTTCTTTACATCTATATATTGCATGACAGTTTGTGCCATATTGTTGCAGACCTATAAATGTTTTTATTCAATTATATTATTTATTAATAATTTTTACAAGCATCTCAAATCCAGTAAGCAAGGATCGGCAGGGTCCATTGAGTATTTAATGTTAAAGATGACATTTAAGGATTCAAATAACAAATAACAGATGACATTAAAGGATGTAATAACAAACTATAAACAACATTAAAAGAAGTAAAGACAAATAGCTGATGGTATTACTGGTTATGGTATTTTGTTGAAGACATTAAATTGGTGTATTAGATACGATGTCTGTCTTGTAACTGAACTGCTAAAGGAGTGTTCAAACGATCTTCATCAAAAACACCAAGTGCAGTTCAGAACTGCATTATGCGACCTTATTTCTTTTTGGAAATTGTGTACAAATTGTTCTTACTTTAATAAGCTGAAACGCTGCCAAATCTGCATAATATTTGGTGTGTATAAATACTGCACATTGCATTACTTACTATAAATGGGCAATTAACATAATACAATTCAATATCTCTTGGTTGAGTCCCAAATTGCAAAACCAATTATTTAATATACCGGTACTGGTCATTAGACAGATATTTCGATAATATTGCTTTAAGCCTGACATTTACATGGGCTATCCCAAGTGATCTAGATGGATGAATAAAACATTCACAAACCAGCTTTACAGAGAGGCAAAACATTTCCATTCCCAGAATCAAGAGTTCCAAATGGGTTTACATGGTAGACAAAATAATTATGAGGCATGTCTTGGGAAAACCAAGCACAGCCTGATCTGGGATGACATTTTCCGCTTTTATGGTATTTTCTGTTTCAAGGAACTCTCTTCTAAACATGAATACACTGTTGGCAGAAAGTGCCGTCCTGGGCTGATCCGGGACGACATTTTATGCACACACATTAAGCCTGGTTTTCTCACGACAAGCCTCTTTTGTATATGTAAATGTACACTGGATGTGTCTGTGTTCCAGTACACTGACAGTGATTAATGCTGGGACTTTATGATTGAGCAAATAAGTATGCAAGCAGCTTGCTGCATAGAGCAGAGCCTATTAATTAGCAATTAAAATTGAATAACATACAAAGCACAGAACATGTTCTGAAATTTTGGCAAAACAGAAAACAATTAGCTCTTTTCAAGTCATGTGAATGTAAAGACATCAAAGTGTTACACTGAAGTGTGAGTTCGTAATTTTTCTATATATGCCAGTGAAACCAAACAAAAAGTTTAATTGGTACAAGTTGAACAACTACTAATGCATCTCTCAAGACACCTCTAGTTGACCATGATTACGTAATCTGGGCTAAATGATGGACTTGAAAGTTGACAGAGTAGTGAAGTCAAACTGTGAATGTGCCCTGGTTATCGCAGATGAGACCACTGCTAATTTATAAATATCACACCTCATACAGGGTGACACAATTTATTGTCAACCCGAGAACTGTAATGTCAACCTAGGCGTTACCCATTTCATGGGTTGACAATATGTTGCATCACCTCTTATGGGGTGTGATATTTATTTCATTTTACCAAACATTTAAAACAATGGACCATATGCAAGATAACTTATTTACGGGTAATGGCTAGTTTAGTAGGAGTACATTTTCGTACGCAATGGCCTCCCTTGATTTCGTGAAAAACAATTGTTTTATTTTTAGTTCCATGCGAGGATGACAAGGGACTCAAGGGACATTAAGAATTTTTTAGTGATGCGTATATGGAAATTTAACATATCCCAGTAACGTGAGGTAAAATAATACCGATTATGTAATAAAAGGCATAGACTCACCAGCTAGAGAGGTGGCGATGTGACATTATCTTCAGAAATTGTAACATTTCTTGACATGTTAGGGCAAATACAAAAATTTCTCAAAATTAACTAAAAATGTGTCCACAGACACGGATGCCCCCACATATGCTGCCATTTCTACATGGCACTGCTTTTCTGTATGCATACAAATAATTTTGCAAAAAGAGAATTGTCCTTTTATATGTTACTTTCTGCTAATGTATTCTCTTATTGTGTGAAGTAATTTGGATATCACAAAATAGTTTTTTTAGTCCTGACAAAAAATCAATTAAGGGTAGTAATTAAAACTTGTGAGTTATGGCTCTTGTATGCTTCACTTACTCTTGCTATCTTAAATCATTATGTGCAAAATCAACAAAATGGCTTTTATCATTTTTGGATTATGCTTTGCACACTCCTGAATTAAGGAAAGTAATTCACTAACTTCACATTAGTCAGGTTTGTGCATGCAACACATCATCTCGTGATTATGATCATTTCTGCCAATTTATCTGAAAATCCCTGCATGCATGACAATATTATGCTCTGGAAAATTATTTGACCTTTGACCTTGATTAATGACCTTGACCTTTCAGCTACAGACCTGGTTCTTGAACGCCACATGCCATCTCACAATGCTTACCACTTCTGCCAAGTTATTTGAAAAATGTTCATGCCGGACAAATTATGCTCCAGACAGAATCCATGGACTTAATTCTTATACCTGACCTTTGACCTTTAAGTGACCTAGACCGTGGACCTAGTTTTTGCAGGCGACACATCGTCTCATAATGGTTATCACTTCTGCCAAGTTATTTGAAAATCCTTCAATGCTGGACAGAGTTATTGCCTGGACAAGAATCTTAACATATATACATATACTTGACCTTCCAATGTGGCCTTGACCTTGGACCAAGGCACCTGGTTCTTGCATGCGACACCGCCACATAATGCTTATCACTTATGCAAAGTTGTTTGAAAATCCTTCCCTGTTGGACAACATTATGCTCGGGACATGGTCTATGACTTAAATTCTTATATTTGACCTTTGACATTTTAGTGTGACCTTGACATTATACAAACGGACCTGGTTCTTGCGCGCAACACATCGACACGCCATGCTTAGCACTTTAGCCAAGTTAGTTTAAATTCCTTGCCTGCTGGACAAAATTATGCTTCAGACAGTATCTATGGCTTAAATGACCATTCACCTTAAAGTGAAACCTTGACCTTGGATCTAGGGACCTGGTTCTTGCGCGCCACACACCATCTCACCATGCTCAACACTTGTGCCAAGTTATTTGAAATTCCTTCCAATGCTAGTCAAAATTATGCCCCAGACAGTGTCTATGGCTTAAATTTTTATATTTGACCTTTGACCTTTAAGTGTGACCTTGACCTTGGACCTAGGGTCCTGGTTCTTGTGCGCGACACACTGTCTCCCCATGCTCAACACTTGTGCCAAGTTATTTGATATTCCTTCTATGCTAGACAAAACAAGATGAAGACCATACTGTTGTGACAGGTTTGAAAATTAAGATATCTTAACAATACACAAAGGGGGATAGGATTTAACCATGGGTTAGTGCAATGGGCAAAGTACGAGTTGGGTAGTGGATGTGCGGTGTTTTTGCTAATGGTTCTCAAATCACTTTTCTCAATATTCTTAACTGACCTTTTTTCATTAAATCAGTGACAATTCTGGAAAATGCAGAAACAGTAGATTTTGAGGTCTTTTTCGCAGACAGTTTTGGAGAACTAGCTGCAATGCAATAATTGTGATGGCTGTGCTATAAGGTCAAGTTGTGCTTTTTATTTGATAATTTTCAGTCCAATGATGATAAATGATGTTAATGCAGGCTCTGAAGACATCAATGTTGCATGTACAAATAACTGCATGCAAGTCTCACAACTGTTGGAAATCAAATTTTATCAATCAATTTTTATGGTCATACACAAACTCTGTAAGTTTGGTCAAAATTGAATAAAAAATCGTGTGTGCAAGCCAATCATTGATAACTTGTTGATGTTTTTTTCCAGACACAACAGGCAATAGCTCTGGTGTTTCTGGACGATCATACTTTTATTTAACTTCACCTGTAGTCTTATGTTCATACACAAACTGAACACGAATGGTGAAGATTGGATTAAAAATGAAGTCTCTATCCTGAATAATGTCCATTTTTGCATATTTTTTTCACAAACAAAGGGCAATAACTCTGGTGTTTGTAGTCTGATCTTGCTTATATTCAACTGCACCTTTAATCTTATGGTCATAGACAAACTGTGCAAGATTGGTGAAGATTGGATGAAAAATGAAGTACCTATCCTGAATAATGTCAACTTTTGCATATTTTTTGTTCACAAACAAAGGGCAATAACTGTGGTGTTTCATTTCCGATCTTGCTTATATTCGACTTCAACTGCAATATCATGGTAATAGAAAAACTGTGCAAGATTGGTGAAGACTGGATGAAAAATGAAGTCTCTATCCTGAATAATGTCAATTTTTGTATGTTTTTTCAATAAACAAAGGGCAATAACTCTGGTGTTTGAAACACGATCTGGCCAATTTTTGGCGTATGCTGAGATCTGATGGTCATACACAAACTGTGAAAGTTTGGTCAAGATTGAATGGAAAATAAAGTCTATATGTTGAAGAAGAGCATTTTTGCACTTTTTTTGCACGAAAAATGGGCAATAACTCTGGTGATCCTGGTCTGATTGGGCCCATTATCAAACTCGTCCAAGATTTTATGGTCATACACAAACTGTGCAATTTTGGTCAAGATTGAATAAAAAATGTAGTCTTTATCGCGATAAAGGTCCAAATTGTTGACAGCACCTTGACGACAGAAGGACGAACGCCGCCGGAGAGGTCCCCTATACCAATAGCTCAACGAGCACTTTTATATTTGACCTTTAACCTTTAAGTGTGACCTTAACCTTGGACCTAGAGATCTGGTTCTTACACACAACACACCGTCTCACCAAGCTCAACACTTGTGCCAAGTTATTTGAAATTCCTTCCATGGTGGACAAAATTATGCTCCGGACAGGGATAGAAGGCTTAAATTCTTATATTTGACCTTTGACGTTTAAGTGTGACCTTGACCTTGGACCTAGGAACCAGGTTTATGCGCGCGACACACTGTCTCATTATGCTTATTATTTCTGCCAAGTTATTTGAAAATCCTCCAATGCTGGACAATGTTATTGTTCGGACAAGAATCTGAACATACGTATACACTACGTCTAGCGTGATTTCTGCCTTCTGCGACGCACCACCGTGATTCAGCCCAGCGTGACACACTACTATAGTCACCGCGATACACCGTGGAACACTGTGGAACGCGGTGATGTCGCCGTGGCGAATCGCAGTGACCGCGGTGACAGTCTCAATAAAAAATGTTGATAAGAAATCGCCGTGGATCGCGGTGATTTTAGCGAGTCATAATTTCACATTGAGCTTTTTAAAAAATATTTTACATTTTATTTCAGGTACGACCAAGAACATGGTTTTCGGAAAATACGGAACATTATGACAAAACGGGAAAATGAAAATATGCGTCAGTCAAATCACAAAGACCTCATCAAATTCGTTGTCCGATTCTATGACAAATCTTTGCATTTTTAATATGACTATCAAAACAATTGATTAACATGTCGGTAAAAAACGTGATTTTATAACAATGATTGACATAACCAACACCTTTGTTCTCTGTAAAAGTTCGAAAGGCGGAGCTATGCACGTGCTCTTTCATAATAGGACGATTGCCACTGAGTAACAAACACGCGATTGGTTAAGCATGTCGCTTCTCTAAACAAAAGAAGCCAATTTTATCGCCGAGAAAGGTGTTATTTTATGGTTTCTTGTCGGCTTTACTTTGAAGACGTCAAACTGTCAATTCACGCAGATTGCGAATTTTCGCGAGACTTGTATTAATGCCCTTCACTCTTTGTTTACGATTTCACAACACAACTGCGAACATGGAACTTTGGAATAAATTATCAAAATAAAAAAGAGATCAAAATAAAAAAGATTAAAGTTGCAAACTGTGATTATATTAATTGGTAAGTATCGGTTAATAGAAGACGATTTGTACTTTGCGAATAGTATACGGTCTGACATATCGAACTGTACTTGTTCATTCACATGTACCTGTATTTCACCGCGACCCACCGCGACCGCAGTGGTCCACCGTGAGATTGATTTCCCGATAACGCCCGCGGTGCTCACCCACTATCACCGCGATTCTATCGCGATGGAACCACCTTTTAATCGCGGTGATTTTCCACGCTGACGAAAAATTGTCCACGGTGGGTCTGTGTTTTAGGCAGAAATCACGCTAGACGTAGTGTATACGTAAGAACCCACCGACAGGGTAAACTCTATATGCCCCCCCCCCCCCCATCATTGATGGTGGGGGCATAAAAATCTACGAATTTAAGTGCCCACGACTTTGTCATTTCAGAGAAATCAATCAAATTTTATGCCATAGAAAAATAAATGAATTCGCAGTATTCCCAAATGTGGTTTCGATATACAATGGCATCCATCAATATTGTTTGCAACAATCAAATGAAGTCTTGTTACAACTTTATTTCAAATGCTTTCACAGCTAAAAGCAATTAATTAAATAGCACCAGTCAGAAGATGGCAAATGGTGACAAGTTTATTAAACACAGGCTCCCATGGCTTTCTCACACACAGATCAATATTGCAAACATCATCAAAGTATCAGTTATAATACAAGAGCTGTCCAAGGACAGCGTGCTCGACTATTCGAAGTATTTCAGTTGGTACATATTTTGCATAGTGAAAGGGACATAAATTTGTTAAAATACAATATTTTTAAGTGAAGCCTTGCATGGTTTATACATTTTTGGAACACAAACTTTAACCACAAAGTCTATGTAAAAGTGGGCTAACTCTGTCAAAATACAAAACAGAGTTATGGATAATGTTGCCCCTGATAATAGAATTGATGACAAAGGTTAGGTCCAGGTTTAAAGTGAATAACTTATGTAGTTTTGAAGTAACAAAACTTTTAAATATAAACTTTAACCAGAAAATCTACGTGAAAAAGGGGCATAACTCTGTCAAAATACAAAACATAGTTATGGGTAATGTTGCCCCTGATACTAGAGTTGATGACAAAGGTTAGTTCCAAGTTTAAAGTGAGTAACTTAATGTAGTTTTGAAGTTACCAAACATTTGAATATAAACTTTAAACAGAAAATCTAAGTGAAAAGGGGGCATAACTCTGTCAAAATACAAAACAGAGTTATGGGAAATGTTCACCCTGATACTGGAGTTGATGACAAAGGTATATTCCAAGTTTCAAGTGAATAACTTATGTAATATTGAAGTTATAAAACTTTTGAATATTAACTTTAACCAGAAAATCTATGTGAAAAAGGGGCATAAATCTGTCAAATACAAAACATAGTTGTGGGGAATGTTGCCCTTGATACTGGAATTGATGACAAAGGTTAGTTCCAAGTTTCAAGTGAATAACTTATGTAGTTTTGAAGTTACTAAACTGTTGAATATAATTTTTAACCTGAAAATCTAAGTGAAAAAGGGACATAAATCTATTAAAATACAAAACAGAGTTATGGGGAATGTTGCCCCTGACACTGGAGTTGATGACAAAGTTTAGTTCCAAGTTTCAAATGAATAACTTATGTAGTTTTGAAGTTACAAAACTTTTGAATATAAACTTTAACCAGAAAATCTATGTGACAAAGGGCATAACTCTGTCAAAATACAAAACAGAGTTATGGGTAATGTTGGCCCTGGTACTAGAAATGATGATAACGGTTAGTTCTAAGTTTCAAGTGAATAACTTATGTATTTTTGAAGTTACAATACTTTTGAATATAAACTTTAAACAGAAAATCTATATGAAAAGGGGACATAACTCAATCAAAAAACAAAATAGAGTTATGGGGAATGTTCACCCTGATACTCGAATTGATGACAAAGGTATATTCCAAGTTTCAAGTGAATAGCTTTTGTAGTATTGAAGTTACAAAACTTTGAATATTAACTTTAACCAGAAAATCTTTGTGAAAAAGAGGCATAACTCTGTCAAATACAAAACAGAGTTATGGGGAATGTTGCCCTTGATACTGGAGTTGATGACAAAGGTTAGTACCAAGTTTCAAATGAATAACTTATGTAGTTTTGAAGTTACAAAACTGTTGAATACAAACTTTAACCAGAAAATCTATGTAAACAAGGGGCATAACTTTGTCAAAATACAAAATAGAGTTATGGGTAATGTTACCCCTGGTACTAGAGTTGATGATAATGGTTAGTTCTAAGTTTCAAGTGAATAACTTATGTATTTTTGAAGTTAATAAACTTTTGAATATAAACTTTAAACAGAAAATCTAAGTGAAAAAGGGACATAAATCTATTAAAATACAAAACAGAGTTATGGGGAATGTTGCCCCTGACACTGGAGTTGATGACAAAGTTTAGTTTCAAGTTTCAAATGAATAACTTATGTAGTTTTGAAGTTACCAAACTGTTTAATATAAACTTTAACCTGAAAATCTAAGTGAAAAAGGGACATAAATCTATTAAAATACAAAACAGAATTAAGGGGAATGTGAACAAGGGGCATAACTCTGTCAAATACAAAATAGAGTTATGGGGAATGTTGTCCCCTGACACTGGAGTTGATGACAAAGTTTAGTTCCAAGTTTCAAATGAATAACTTATGTGGTTTTGAAGTTACAAAACTTTTGATTATAAACTTAAACCAGAAAATACAAAACTTTTGATTATAAACTTAAACCAGAAAATCTATGTGAAAAAGGGGCATAACTTTGTCAAAATACAAAATAGAGTTATGGGTAATGTTGCCCCTGGTACTAGAGTTGATGATAACGGTTAGTTCTAAGTTTCAAGTGAATAACTTATGTATTTTTGAAGTTACAAAACTTTTGAAAATAAACTTTAAACAGAAAATCTATGTGAAAAGGGGACATAACTCTATCAAAAACAAAATAGCGTTAAGAGAATGTTCACCCTTATACTGGAGTTGATGAAAAAGGTATATTCCAAGTTTCAAGTGAATAACTTATGTAGTTTTGAAGTTAAAAAACTTTTGAATATAAACTTTAACCAGAAAATCTAAGTGAAAAAGGGGCATAACTCTGTCAAAATACAAAACAAAGTTATGGGGAATGTTGCCCCTGACACTGGAGTTGATGACAAAGGTATATTCCAATTTTCAAGTGAATAACTTATGTAGTTTTGAAGTAACAAGACTTTTGAATAAAAACTTTAACCAAATTCAGACGTGGACGCTGACGCTGGGGGTAGTAGGAAAGCTCACCTATTCTTCGAATAGTCGAGCTAAAAATAAATGAGGAGTGTCATGGAAAACCGGGCTTAATGCACATGCGTAGTGTCATCCCGGATCAAATTGTGCAATCCGCACAGGCATATATATCCAGGACGGCACTTTCCGTCTACAGTGGATGTATGTTTTAGAAGAGACCTCTTTGAATAGACTAGAATTCCGCGAGTCGGATATGTCGCTTGACGCCGGATAGTTACATGAAATATGAGCGATTATTCGCAAAGTACACACCTTAAGTTTACTCAAGCCTCATTTCAACATTTTCTGAGAGAGACACGGTTGAGCCACGTCATGTCTGAGATCAACATGGCTGGCTTCAGAGTTGCTGGCAGGTTATATAGGTAGTCCAATAAAAGAAACAATTAAGCTTTGTGATACCTACATTTTCTAAAGTCAATGATCCAATATCTCTGAATATTCAAGCCTCATGCTTGAAGCTTCTATTGTACCTGGAATAATACTCTAACAGATTTTCAAAACAAAGCCAAATGAAGAAGCACTTAAGGTTAATGCTCACTTTTTTTTTTACAGATTTATTGAAATCTTCAAAAGCACTGCACTCTGGCTAACTGCAAAGAAAAGACTAATTAAAATCAAAAATGCGACACAAAAATAAGTATGAAAATTTACAGAGGGCAATAACTCCGAAAGTATGAGGTGCAGAGTAACGGTTCAAGATGATAGCTTTCATAGTCTTGGAGTTATGCTAGGGACAAAAATTAAGCATGAAAATAAACAAAGGGCAATAACGCCAAAAGTATGAGGTGCAGAGTAACGGTTCTTGTGCATTGCACTTCCTCTCAATGAGATCTAGCTACCTATGAAGTTTCATGTTGATGGCTTTAATAGTCTAAGAGTTATGCTCCGAACAAGCGAAAGGGGATGCCGCCGCTGACACCGCCGCCGACATAAGTAACCCCATGTCGCCTAGTCAGGCAACACAAAAATACCATAAAAGCGGAAAGTGTCAAACCCGATCAGCCTGTGCGGACTGCGCAGGCTGATCTGGGACGACACTTTACGCACTTGCATTAAGCCCAGTTTTCCCACGACACACCTCAAATGTTCTTGGGTCCACTTCCAAGTTCTAGAAAATCGTGATGACAGGAATAAGTATAACTCCTATTTAAATTCAAAGTATGATTCCTACTAACATTCAAATGGAATGCACATGTACCTTTTTACATTGCCTAATTCTGAAACAAAAAAACTACCCTATTACACAACCATAAGGCACTGCAATCTTTGGCCTGGTTTGTATTAAAGGGTAAAACTCAGAGTCGACTCTGCAGTATTTAATCAAATGTTCATATCCTGTTATCAGTTCTAATCAAGCCAACAGTGTGTCAAGGAGAGATGTGTGTTCAGACTGCAATATTTTCACACCACTACACTGGCCTCTTTTGGCTCAGATCCCGACCACAACCACGTTTTCTGATTGTGTGATGTCAGAAACAGTTTGTTAGTTTGTTTGTTTGGATTTTTTGCCATTTTTAACAGTATTTCAGTCATATCACAGCGGTCAGTTAACCTACTCACACTTTTCCTGGGCAAGCTTAGCCGATCTAAGCAGTTTACCAGTACTTAGTGCACATACATATGCCAGTAACTGACAACTGCCCTACTTCAATCAGAGGTAGGGGAGAATGGCCGTAGAAATAATTTCATGACCAATCCCCATGGAAGTTATGTGGCCGGGCTGGGGTTCGAACTCACGATCTGCGGATTGACAGTCCAGCACTTTACCAACTGAGCTAGTTGGGCCCGGCTACTGTCAGAAACAATTCGCTGCAAGAAACTTCCCTACCTCCCTCAATGGCTTCACCCAAACCCAGCATTTTTAAATAAGTCCATTGAATAAAATGTCTTGAATTACCAGGAGGTCCCTTAGAATCATACCTCCGCAAGTTGTATATCTGGCAAACAGGAAATGGCAATAGGAGCAGAATGCAAAAGGTTTATGTTTGCAACAAAACTGTTAGAATTTATCATGTTAAATAATATTTAAGTGAAAGTACTTTATGGTCAAACAGAAGTCGGTAAAGATTTCGGTTAGAAGGCTTCACGTCAGAGAATAATCAAAACGTAGGCATGGCATATAACAAATGTAGCCCAACTCTTGTATTACCTACCAACAATTCACTGGTGGGTGAACATCCTGCAACATACTGCAGCCACTAAACCCTTGGCATATGAATGTACATGCATAGTGGATAAACATGAGACTAGCAAGTCAAATAGCAAGCTTGTTCACATAGTTTGGTGTATAGTACAATGTTAAGTATTTTGTCACAAAAAAGAGCCACCACATACAGCAGGCAAGATGTTAAATGTCATGCCACTTTCAACAGTTCCTAATTGGGAAGGGTTGTCATCTAATGTTGCAAAAACTTGTGACCCAACCCCTTTGCTTTTTGGAAACACGTCAATATGTATTATTTAATATGTCAACACCATGCTGTATTTGTATGCGTTTGTCACTTGTACATGAAAAGCAATAAAGTAGTATTAAACTAAACTAAACAGTTCCTTTATAAAACTGTGTATTTAAGTATGCAGGAACGATACACTAGAACCTTGAAAAACTCTCACACAAAAGCCATGCTAGTAAACATTATCAAACTTAACCTTGTTGCACAACATCCATATAACAGCCATGCGAGCAAACATGTCAAACTAACTTTTGTTTGAGTTCTTCTCCAACCTCCTCAGCATATTGCTTGTCCCAGGGCTGCAAGTAAAAATGACTCGAGTTTAAATTACATATCTACTCAAATTGCTTTCATTCATTTTGGATCACACAGTACCGTAATTACCCTAAGTAATGGGACACTAAATATTGGGACATCCCTAATTTTTGGAAAAATTATTATTTTTTTCGCGCCCCTTAATATTGGGACACATTTGAAAGTTGAATTATTTCCTGTCCCTAAATATTGGGACACCAAACTAACGCCTTAAGTTGTTACTGTATAAACATTCAATATCCTGCCACTACGCTGGTACATAGTGACTTGTGACACTGTATATTGTGCTTGCTTATCTATACATCATAATGTGCACCATCAGGGGTATGTATGCATGTAGTTGACACGTGGTTCAAAGTGTGTACTCTACTCTACATGGTCTTCTCAATTAAGCTTCTCAATTAATTACCATTAAGTCCCCAGCAAGAAATAATTGATCATATAAACATCAGTCACCTAAAAATATTCCTTCTAATTATTTATAATTAAATATTGGATATATTTTAGTAAGCGATTATTATCTGAAAGAAATAGAAATAATTAATTGGTTCAAGACATAGTTAAATGCAGAATAGATTGTATCATATATTGCCCTAAATTTTGGGACACAATTTCGAGAATAATTTTTTGCATCCCTTAATATTGGGACACTAAAATCTTAAATTATTTTTAAGTGTCCCAATACTTAGGGTAAATATGGTACTTCATCTGTAGCTAAATTCAAAAGTGGATAAAATGCATTTCCTTGGGTAATAAAATGTTAGTTTCGTAGGTAAAATGCCATCGATAAAGGCTATTTAACCGCAGAGAAATATTTATGCTATGAGCTTTATTTAGCCATAAAGGTTATATATTTCGGTATAAGTAGCTTTCATGGGGATTGATAAAATCTCTGATAAGGCTCATTTAAGAATAAAACACAATCACGTTCAATACGACATAAGTAAACTGAATGTGAACAGACATGTAAAGAACATGCTGAGGTCACAAACAACTCAATTTGGACTGACCTCTGCTACAAAGACGATGATAAGACACATGTCCCGTTCTTCATTGGACATGCCTGATATCAACGATGCAACAGTCTCCGACAGGTATGTCACTTTATCACGCCGTATAGTGGGTATGCCTATTACAACAGAGGCTGAAACACACAAGAAGAAAACGCATGCAAAATTTGATTTCTGAAATGATTCAGTGCACATATGATCCTCATAATGTTTATTTTAGTTTTACTTCTTCAGTTTGCACAAAATAAATGTTTCTTTTTGATAAACATGGTTTTCTTTAAAAAAATGTTAGCTCAACAGTTATTAGGCCAAAACTGCAGCAAAGTCACCATAAACTTGTGAATGGTGAATAAATGTTTATATTAAAATAATGAACTTTACATAAAAGGGGTTTTGTAGAAAAAAAGTAAACAAATTTTCCAAACCAGCAAAATTAAATACATAAACAGGTTTATTACAATTACAAACACCCAAAACAGGCGAAAATCTATAATGTTTATACAAGACCAAACACGATAACAGCCAAACATAATATAACTGATAAGATTATTTGTTTGAAATATCAAACCTCATCGAAAATATGTTCATAACGATTAGATTCATGTTAAAAGTTTTGTCTTCATATTAGTTTATACAACAAACGCTGCGCTAAATCCCAAGATATTAAATACTTCAATACAAAAGTTTCAGATAACCAAGCAATTTATCAGAATATTAGTCAGCCAGCTAAGAGGAAGAGAAGCAGATCTCTGTTCAATGTGGAGATGACAACCTGTCATTGCATGCACAGATCACAAGTTCACAACACACAAGACATTCACTTCAGAATCAAATACTATGGTTATTAGCAATAGAGGCACACAAATCAAACAAAGCGCAATGACAGCTTCAGAAAACCTATCAGACACACTGAATTGAAATGGCCTCATGAATTTTCAGTCATAGCCATTAATTTGAAGCACAAATAATGATAACACAGAAAATTATATATTTATATTGGGAACATTATATATTTATATTGGGAACATTATATATTTATATTGGGAACATTATATATTTATATTGGGAACACATTCATAACAGTCTTCTAATTCGTCTGCGAATGTGAGTGTACCTAAAAATCTGTTTTTCAAGAGCTTGTACACAAATACCATACCTCCAAATCTGTTACTGGAGAGTTTGTAATCAAATACCGCACAGTGTTTCTCCAGATCTGTTACTGGAGAGTTTGTAGACAAATACCGTACCTCCAAATCTGTTACTGGAGAAATTGTAGTCAAATACCATACCTCCGAATATATTACTGGACAGCTTGTAGACAAATACCATACCTCCAAATCTGTTATTGGAGAGCTTGTAGACAAATACCATACCTCCAAATCTGTTACTGGAGAGCTTGTAGACAAATACCATACCTCCAAATCTGATCTGTTATTGGAGAACTTGTAGACGAATACCATACCTCCAAATCTGTTATTGGAGCTTGTAGACAAATACCATACCTCCAAATCTGTTATTGGAGAGCTTGTAGACAAATACCATACCTCCAAATCTGTTACTGGAGAGCTTGTAGACAAATACCATACCTCCAAATCTGTTATTGGAGAGCTTGTAGACAAATACCATACCTCCAAATCTGTTATTGGAGAGCTTGTAGACGAATACCATACCTCCAAATCTGTTACTGGAGAGCTTGTAGACAAATACCATACCTCCAAATCTGTTATTGGAGAGCTTGCAGACAAATGCCATACCTCCAAATCTGTTAATGGAGAGCTTGTAGACAAATACCATACCTCCAAATCTGTTATAGGAGAGCTTGTAGACAAATACCAAATCTGTTATAGGAGAGCTTGTAGACAAATACCATACCTCCAAATCTGTTATTGGAGAGTTTGTAGACAAATACCATACCTCCAAATCTGTTATTGGAGAGTTTGTAGACAAATACCATACCTCCAAATCTGTTATTGGAGAGTTTGTAGACTGGTTTCAAGCTCTCAGGGTGGCCAGTCAGGTGGGGCAGGTATGTGAAGATGCTGGGCAGATGGAGGGACGCCAACTGGTCACTGAAATTCTGACCCTGCTCACTCACGAGGTTAGAAAACTGGCCTGCATCGGTCCTATGGAGGATTGTATAGTCAAGGAATTAATAAATTTATTAAGTTGGTAATGAAGCACTGACTAGAGATTCTAACATTTTGCAGCAACAGTGTGCAGTTACCTACTTTATAGGCAAGGAATTGTTAATGCATCAGTTATGGTGGTAATAACTTTTTGTGAACACTTATGTCAGATACTGTTGACTTGCAAACACTTAACCCTAAAACAATTTAAAGTGAATTATCACTTACAATACAATGGGTTTTCATAAGATGATCACATTTTTCAGTGTTTTTTTTAGGGCTAATTTGACTACCAGTAAGATATATTTACCCATTGTAAACCGTTGAGTTGTTGGTGACAAGCCCAACCAGGAAGTTCAACTGGTTACGCAGAATCTGCAGGTCGCTGAGCCTCTGTCGACTGGTTAGCTCCGCCCTCTGGAGGCGATCCTGCATCTCCAGGTACTTATCCTCCACCCCGCTCTGAAAGTGGCCATCTGCATCACCAAGGAAACAGGAATTAGATGCATTGGCAATAGGAAATGGTGTTACACACAGTGACGCTCGAGCAAAACAAATTCTATTTGTCCCATTTAATGTTACTTCACATTGATACATCAATTAATTATGCTGAGTAACAAGGGGTCGTGGCCGATACCTGCCACAAAATTACATGGGGTATTTCTGAGTGTGATCGCTCAGATACTTGCCAATTGATGTCAAGTGAGGCTACTCTAGAGTCAATGCGCATCTGGTAGGGAAAGATCTAGGATCACAAAAGATACAGGGTGCTGCTAAAAAGGAGCAGGGTGGAAAGCCAGACCAGTCGGTTGACATTTTCTAATAATTTGCTAATCCCAGGGAATTTCTTAGTCTTATACGTAGATTTAAGGTTTTTAAGCAATGTATTTGTTACTGAAGATTTGCAAAAATATATACAATTTCAAAAGATTTTCAACATTTTTGTGTTGACCAGCCCAGATGGGCAGCAGGGGGGAAGCAGCACCCTGCTATTTCGCTCTAGATCTTTCCCTAATCTGGCATGATTAGCGCAACGGAAAATTACTTGTTTTGCGTGAGTCATACTGTTTTACTTACGGTATAATCCCAGGACTCATATGGATATTTACAATTAAGAAAATTAAACATTTTTATTCCTGGATAAAGATAATTCTGTTTTAAAATAACTTTTTCCATCACTTCAGAAAATGCTACAAACTACTCAAAATGGGCTTGAAGCCTTGAAAGTCCAATAAACAAGGCTTAAGACAATGTTCAGCTATGGTGAGCTCTAAACATCAAATGGCCAACAACCGGTATCCTTTATTCTTTACTCTTTAGATACCATTTTTTCACAAGATGCTGTAGAATAATAGACCTGACAATCCGGAAATATATGCTTTTTATGCAGACATCGTCTTTACCTTAAAGCAAATAAAACCACAAAATCAGGTTAAAGAGGAAAAAAATCACCATTTTCATGCACTACTTTAATGGAAAACATATTCTGGTCTTGTGTTTAACAGTAGTTCTAGTACGTTTTTTCCCTCGATATTCACTCAATTTTCCCAACTTAAACTGAAAAGTATTTCACTAAAATTGAGATTAAAATAGATTGCTCTATAAGTTTGTAAAGAACATAAGGACGTGCACCAGCCTTAGATGACATCATAACCCAAACAAAGACAAGAAATTGTATCAGAAGACACTTGCTTGTTATGGGAGATTGTAGTGGTGGACCTGTTCTGAGTACTGTAATTGTTTATAAAGTTATATTTTACAAATTTTGTATTTCAAAATTAAAGATAGACATTTTGTTCATATTTAATATGTTGTAAAAACAAGTACTGGTCATGGACGTAATTCCGGCCTGTACGTAAATATTCGGCCACCCTTCAAAAAGCCGTTTGCGATAGAGATTGATATTGTTTTAAAACAATTAGCAAAGAACTTTCTATAGCAACAGACTTCTACAGATTTCTCGATTCCAGTAAGTATATCGTTATTTACTTTTGAATTGAAATCTCAGTATCATAACAGGAAATATTGAGTCACATGGGGGAACTGACGTCATCTTGCGCACGCACCGAAAATATGGTTTTGCATGATTACATATTTAAATTTATTATTTCTTCTAACCGTTAACAAATTTTCACAAGCAAATTTTACGAAATAGGAAACACCCGCTTCTGTTTAACTATTTTGCTCAGACATGTTTTCTCTTTAAATTCGGTTATCTCAGATTTTCTTACAATTCTCGCTGAATTTAATACCAATATCATCGTAAACTCTAGGCAGCCCCGGTAAGTTTTATGTTGTAGCCTTCGTCAGCGAAGGGGTTACTCAAGGTATCAAGAATATTCGGCCCTAGATTTATCTGGTCCCAGTTCTAGTTAGCAATTCAGCAGACAAATCGGTCCTTTTGACAATTCGGCCCTCAGACTTATCGAGCCGTGTCATGAATGATGTGTTTGTTATATCTCAGAAATTTATATTCATACTAATAATATCTATATTTAATTGAATAATGTATTCTCTATTTTATTCATATCAGTTAGAACTGTTTACTTACTCACATAAAACGCATACACCCGCACAGGTGAAAATTCACAGCTATACACTAAAATTTTCAAATTGAATGATCTCCCTTGAATAGAATTAAAGGAAGTTTAAAGTTATTAATAGCTCACGTCAGCCTTGGCTTCAAATTTTAAAAACTTGTTTACTCTATTTTTGACATAAAAATGACGTTTAAACAAAACAAACACAATATAAACAAGCAAAAGAAAGAAACGAAACCATTTGCAGTTCACCATTGCCAACATTGGTTTAAATTATACAGCATTTAAGGGGAGGGGGAGGGGTACCGGTGAAATAAAGTCGTTTAGGTATGATATTTTAGTCAAAATTTTAATTTTGGTAAACCTTGATCGTTACTCTTTAGATAAGGATAGTTATTAAAAAAAACTATTTTGTTATAAACATTGCCAAGGATACTAAAAAGTGTCCGATTATTTACGTACATTTGAGCTAGGAAAATTGACATTTTTACGTTGTTTATTTCCGTTTATTTAGTTACCTTACAAGCGTCCATTTTGATTTAAACTTACACGTTATATGAGTTTCAAACCCAGGATTATTGATGTGAAGTTCAATTTTGATCAGTTGTGTACAACGTCAGATTTAAAAAAAAACAACACCAAAGTGGCCGGAATTACGTTCATGACCAGTATAATCAAACTTATTCTAAGTACGATTTTTTAGTGTCATCAAGAGGAACGCTATCTAAAGAATACAATCATGTACAATGTACTGGTAAATTATATTACATGACATTTTTTAAAGAGATATGCCTTTCCAGTATGGTCATATCTCCTCCTCCAAATACAATCATGTACAATGTACTGGTAAATTATATTACACGACATTTTTTAAAGAGATATGCCTTCCTGTCTGGTAACATCTCCTCCTCCAAACTGGCCTTCCTTAGCTTTAATCATTTACAATCTACTACTAAGATCTAACTTAGGAAGCAATAGACAACTTTGTAAGTACATTGTATTTGACACCCATTAAAACTTCCTTATAGCAGATAGTGACCCCGGGAATAAACCAACTGACTGTAATCTCTGTATAAAGGTCTAAATGCAACCTTCTGTAATCTCTGTATAAAGGTCTAAATGCAAATACTTTGCTACAAATTTGCACCTGGAATTTTATGCATATTTCACAGTCTGTCTTCAGTTCTTGTACAAGGGAATGGCATGACATATCATCCAGAATTGATATTGCGTGATCTATGTTCTGCAGTTACAGGACAATTGCATGATAAAGTGCATTATATCACCCGTTATTTCAGGACGTTCGCTGCGTATTATCTCCCTACATAATGATTGCATTAGTGTTTTGTCCTTTAAACAAGTTATGTGAAATAAAGAATATACTAACATGATACTCGCTAATTTTTCTATAGACAAAGAACAAAATTATCGTTGTTAAACAACCATAAACAATGCAAAAAGAAGTTCCGATTCTGAGCGGATCATATTAAAAAGTATTTCCCATTATAATCGCAAAAATATTTGTCAAATCATGTTAGAATCAAAATATTTTTCGCATTATCGTTGTTTATCGGCCAATAAACAACTCTTTGTCATTGTGATGCGTGGCTATTAAATAACTCTGGCTAACGCCCTCGTGGTTTAATTCCTACGAATCAGAACTCCAAATCATTGATTATTGGCAAATAAACAACGATACATCGAAACTTATTTCTTAAATATACAATGCTACTTTCTACAGTTGAGAAATACCAATGGTATTCTTTTTTTTGTAAACCAATACAAATATAATTTTCCATATAAACTATTAAATCATTTATTATGTCAATGTTCACTATTACCACTACAAAAATTAACATACTTTGCAAACAATTTTAAAAGCGGATGACTGTAGTTGTCACCTGAAAAAAATAACAGGATGCTCCTAATTAATTCATTTTACCAGTACATAATCAGGTATGTAAAGATAAAAATGCAAATGTTAAATACTTCTATAGTAAGGCTCTTGTGTCGAGGCTGCCATTATAAAAGGTTCTCTCATGTTTACTACCAATTAGACAAAACTCATTTCCTCAACATCTTGAAAAGGCCGTGCATAATAAACCACATTTCAGATTTCCACTTCTTCTTCTAGTTTTTACAACAAAGTATACATTAAAGCTTTGTTAGGAAAAAATCATTTGAGACATGTCTTGGGAAAACCGGGCTTAATGCAAAGGCTGATCCTGGACGACACTTTCCACTGTTATGGTATTTTCCGTTTCAAGGAAGTCTCTTCTAAACATAAATCAACTGTAGGCGAAAAGTGCCGTCCTGGATTAGACTGTGCAGACTGATCCGGGACGACACTACGCACTTGCATTAAGCCTAGTTTTCCCACGACACGCCTCATTTTATGATTTTCTTCTCAATACTGCAGTGAATCAGAGAGCAATGTTAATACAGTGAGCAATTAACAAAATATGTTTCATGTTGATTACAATTATTATATGAATAAAGATACTGTAACTTGTAGTATCCTTGCAAAGATTTTATTTCTCATGTCCTTTGTTAATTTTCTTCAGAAATAGAAATACTTTGGCCCCATAAACTCACAAATGTGGCCTGCTGGACTATACTATTCAAACCTTAAAATTTCTGTTCACTAAGTCACTCGGTAACTGGGTCCATCAAATATGTTACCAAAATAACAATAATTTCTTGCTGCAGTACTTAGTACTGTAAAGTTAATTAACGCCGATAAACACTTCAAATACATGAAATTTAAGAAATAGTGAAATGCAGAACTACATGTTATGTGTACATGGTATGTAAATTTACAGAAATCTGGCAAAATAATTAGACATGCAAATTCAAACAAAAAGAAATAATTATATATGTTACAGTTATCTACTTTCAGATTCTCAAATAGCACAAGTCTAAAGCCAGAAGACATTTATTTATTTATTTATTTTTGTTTATTAATTACAGTTGATGACAAAAAGATATTTTGAATAACTTTCATACCTTGTTTGGAGACCGATACCATCCACATGAAGATGAAGCTGCAGGCAATGATGCCCCCAATCACCAAATTCCTCAGGCTGGCACGCATTCGACCCATAGGCTCTTGATATCCACTCTTTTATCAGGAAAAAATGTGAAATCGCACAATATTATTAATATTTTCCTTACTTTTCACTTTTCCAACCGAGTATTTTATCATCTCCACTGAGCTGTACATTAAAATAATTATTCTCAGTAAATATGCTAGCTTTTAAACATCAGCCACAAAAAGTGTGACATTCAGTCCACATTTATAGTGTGTTTACTGATTATTGTACATTTATATTTCAATAAGCACCACCATGTTTGAACACTGGTTGAAACACGCCCGACAGCCAGCACTTCAACACTGACTGTAACTTAAAGCTGATCATCTAATCACAGGAGAAATTCTAAATATTACACTAACCCCACAACTGCAATCTTGTTATCTGACCTATTTGTATTGACTGCCAGACAGTTTCTCAAAGGACAATTCAGTTCTTTCATTCAGGTGCACTAATAATAAATTAATAAAATCTAAGCTTATTTTAATAATATTCAGTTTGTAAGTTTGTCGATTTATTCAATATCACAGTCTATCTTCTGTTATCACATCCTTAAAAGGGTAATGAACCTAATAAGATTGAAAGAGGTTTGCATCTCATTAAAAATTGATTTAATTTTCACTCTACATATGGTAATCTCCATGCCTATTATTAAACTCTAGGATAGCTCTTCTTTCTTCAGTAACATTTGGCTGTGAAGTTTCAAAGGTGTCAAAGGACAGGCCTCCCAAGTTTGATACAGTTTCATACAGATGGTAGGTTATTAATATTCTGTGTTATTTTGAAGCAAGCAAGTAATTCAGTTCGTAAGTTAGTCCATAATTCAACAGATTTCACATTCTATCTACAGTAACTGTTCTCTTCTTGAAAGGGTACGATCATGTATCGAACACAGAATGCACAGTAATTATATACTTCCACGACCCAACAATTACCCATACATGTATTATAACCATTAAGTACTTCCCTGAAGAATAAGTTGATGTAATTTTATTATGCTTTTAAAACCAAAGCATCAAGAAAATATATGTTCATAGTAATCAGTTTCACATCCTTCATTGGCCTCTTCGTGTATTGAAGTACAAGTAACAGCTCGGCTTCTGATGAGTTACTGCAGCTGCACTGGTCACCTGCATGAAGACGCTGCACAGCCAGTCATTTCTGCCTGCAAAGAGAGGATAACATGTCACCATTGATTTGTACACAAATGTTGCTTTCAGATATTGGCTGGAATACTTCAATAGCAGTTCTGTAAATACATCTTTATAGTTATATAGTTTATGTTTATAGTTACAATTATTGTCTGTTAAACGAAATGTTCATGGTGTAAAGGTACATGTAGATGTTGGTTTTTACTTTAGAATACAAATAGCTATTTACATGAGAAGTGTTTTTGTTGATTATATGTATGACTTGTTTGCACACAAACAAGTGTTTTGGTTGCTTTTATATTATATATAATTGTTGTTTTGCTTGCATACAAACATGACACAGTATAAATATTCTTTGCTTTTACAATGTACATAAACCCCATGTAGGGTCAGGATAAATGCATGCTCAAAAGGATCTGCAAGGAAAGAAGGAATTATGATCTGACATAATAATTTAGTTTCCCTAGCTTATTATTATTTCTAATGTAACAAGGCAATCCAAAGGACAGCTATATCCCCCGCTGTGATCCTTCATTAGATTTTAAAGGTGACTTTGAAGTATCACACTGACCTTAATCAGTTTCATGAAAATTCTTTAAAGGGCATAGGAGATATGGACCTGACACGAAAATGGAGGCTTAAACATTTGACCTTTAAGTGTGACCTTGACCTTGAGGTGGCAAGACTGCTCCATGCCTTTTGCACATTGCCTCAATGTGATAAACATTTGAGCCAAGTTTTATGAAAATCCTTCTAAGGGAATAGGAGATGTGGAGCAGACACAAAAATGGAGGCTAAAACATTTGACTTTCAAGTGTGACCTTGACCTTGAGGTGGCATGACTGCCTCATGCCTTCTGCACATTGCCTCCATGTGATAAACATTTGAGGCAAGTTTCATGAAAATCCTTTAAAGGGCACAGGAGATATAGAACGGACATGAAATACATGCTCAAACATTCAACCTTCAAGTGTGACCTTGACCTTCAGTTGGCGTGACTGGCTTATGCCTTCTGCACATGGTCTTAATGAGCAAAACATTTGAGCCAAGTTTCATGAAAATCCTTCAAAGGGTATAGGGGATATGGAGTGGACACAAAAAACGGACACGAAAATGGAGGCTCAAAAATTAACCTTCAAGTGTGACCTTGACCTTGAGCTGGCGTGAAAGGCTCATGCCTTCTGCACATCATCTCAATGACCTAAACATTTGAGGCAAGTTTCATGAAAATCCTTCAAAAGGCATAGGAGATATGGAGCGGACACGAAATGGAGGCTCGAATATTTGACCTTCAAGTGGGACCTTGACCTTGAGCCGGCCTGACTGACTAATGCCTTCTGCACATCGTCTCAATGGCCTAAACATTTTAGCCAAGTTTCATGAAAATCCTTCAAAGGGTATAGCAGATATGGAGCGGACACGAAAATGTTACGGACGGACGAAGGTCATTCCTATAACCCTCCCTCTTCGCGGCGAGGGATTAAAAATTAACAAGCACAGAACCAGAATATGGTCTTGATTTATATGTAATTTACCGGGTATATAGTATTTAGTAGATAATAATGGAACTTTTAATGTTCTTTTCATTGCTTTATATGAAAAGATTAATTAGTTCCTCTTTATTTTATGCATTTCTACAAATATTTTAAATATTTAAAATATTCAACGCTACCGTTGCAGAACAAATCAAGCAAAACAAATATTTTACTTGCCATCACAGAGTCAGAATGTTCGATGCATGTAATTATCTACACGGATTACGTCGAGTGGTACCTCCATGTAACACCCACCATGAAATTACAAGAAGTCACTCTGAGTACAGTCACATACAACTACTAGGCTTTTTATTATAGCTGATGCCAAGTGACTCGAGGTAATTATTGCTCAGCAATATTTTGCGAAGTAACGGGCTCTACTCCGCCTTTAACTCGGTCACCTAAACTAACGGCAAATCACGAAAACGTGTTTCACGTGGCCAGTACTGTACAAGTTCAAAAGGGCAACTGGGACTTGGTGCTAAAAAAGATGCAGGATGCAGCACCCTTAATATTTCCCTAAAATGACTTTCCTTCATGACATACTTAATATGCATTGAGAAATCTGCATTAACGTGTGTCTTTTATACATTTTTAAACAAAACGTGTTGTTTTCAAAGTATCTGTATAGCTACAAAATTCAGAACTCTTATCTGTATCTTCTTATCTAAATCTGTTTACATTTCGACTAAAGACCCACTCACCATGTACAATAAAATGTTTAAACAGATTTGGAAACAAGAGGGCCATAAGGCCCTAGATCGCTCACCTGAGGGGCTAAGGAACTAAACTGTTCTGAGCAAGTTTCATTAAGATTCAGCAAAAATGTGGCATCTAGAGTAGCCTGGTGACCTAGTTTTTGACCCATGTGACCTGGTTTCGAACTTGTCCCAGATATTATTGCGACAAATGTTCTAAGCAAGTTTCGTGATGATTGGCCTATAAATGTGACCCCTAGACAGTTCACAAGCTTATTGTTCAATTTGGCCTGGTTACCTACTTTTTACCCCACATGACCCAGTTTTGAACTCATTTGAGATATTGAAGCAAATCTTAGCAATTTTGAAGAAGATTCGGCAAAAAATATAACTTTTAGTGTTCACAAGGTTTTCTTTTCTTTTCCTCCTGACCTCGTTTTTGACCCCATGTGAACTCATCCGAGATATCATTGGGACAAATGTTCTGAGCAAGTTTCATGATGATTGGGCTATAAATGTGGCCTCTAGAGTATTCACAAGCTTTTTCTTCAATTTGGCCTGTTTTTGACCCCATGTGACCCAGATTCGCACTCGTTCAATATACTATTTAAACAAATGTTCTGTGCATGTTTCAAGAAGATTGGGTAAAAAATATGACTTCTAGAGTGTTCACATGCTTTTTTATTCAATTTGACCTAGTTTTTGACCCCACATGACCCAGTTTCGAACTTGTCCGGTATATCATTGGAACAAAAGTTCTGGGCAAGTTTCATGAAGATTATGCAATAAATGGGGCCTCTAGAATGTTCACAAGACTTTTCAAGTTTTCAATAGAGCCATATTAGGAAAATTGCCACGCACCCTGGCAGCCATGTTTTTCAACGGAGCGTAACCATTTTCAAACTCGGCTGAGATATCATAAGAACGAATGTTCTCAACAAGTTTCATGGTGATCGGACAAAAAATGTGACTTCTAGAGTGTTCACAATTTTTTTCTATAGACATTATAAGAAAAACTGACCCACCCCTGACTTCTAGTCTTCACAAGCTGTTACTTCAATTCGACCTAGTGACCTAGTTTTTGACCCCACATGACCCAGTTTCAAACTCGTTTGAGATATCATAGGGACAAATGTTCTGAGCAATTTTCATCAAGATAGGGCAATAAATGTGGCTTCTTGAGTGTTCTCAAGGTAAATGTAAACAACGCACAACGGACAAAAGGCAATCACACAAGCTCACTGGTGAGCTAAAAAAATGAAATAACTTGATAACAGTTAGGTATCACAACAGTAACGTGTAAGCGCTGGAATGTCCTTTGTAAAATATTTTAAAATACTTGACAGCCAATTTCTTTTTGAAAAAAACACACTCAAACTAATTCATTTATATCAGATAAAACAATAAGTGCTTGTGCAATTTAAACTCTTCTTGTTTTATTTTCTATTCCAAGAACAAAAACGAAAAGCAGCGAATCAAAATCATAAAATGAATCAGATGTCCAATGACAATTTGTCAATATCACCGCTATGTATTTGTAATACAATTAGCTACTAAATGAACATGTTACATACCTAGACCATTCACAGATTGACCAGTGTGAATGCTGTTACCCTCTACTGTAATTAACAGGTCAATGACCTTGACATTTTCCTTTATACGGACATTAAATGACTGGGTGCGAAACTATCTGAACTTTAGTATTCTATATTCTGGAAAAAAGTTATTACAGTTTTTCAATACATCAATCTGCATTTTAAGCGTGGGTGTATTGACCGCGGTATAAAAATGTGGTAGCGCAAAGAACTGTGAAATCTGTAATTATATTTAAAAGAGTCGTAGTGCAAATTAACAAAATTAGGTATCTGTAACTCGATGTGCAGTTGCACTTACATTGCGTATTGTTACTTGGTCTTTTGTTGACACCATAAACATTTCTTTTAAAACTAAGAAGCAGTTACGCCATATCGATACCGTTATTGTCATTCAGATACGTTAATACAGATATATGACATACAGTTACTGTAAATGCCCTCCAAGGGGACAGCGTGTAGCAAATGTTTCATGACCCATAGCTGTAACTCTGCTGCTAATTAGAACGACAGCATGGGTGGCACGACCGGTATAAGCTGCTGATATCAAACTGTTATACTTTGATGTTGAGTGGGTCCGGTTATTGTTTTTCACACTATACAGGTGTCAGTAAAAAAGAAGCATTGTAGGTGCGAAAATCTGGATCAAACTGTATTTCTTTACGAAAGTCAGGAGAAAAAGGAAAATTAATTAAGTACATGAAACAAAATATGGATCCACAACCGATTCACGATATCTTGGATATCGCGAAATAAAGAATTGCGATATAGCAGAGCTGCAGTGTAGTCCTAGAATGTTGCTCTTCCATGAGGTTATTTTCATGTAACATAATTTTGTTGGTGGATATGATACATGTATACATTATATATGTATAACATGCTAAGTTTGTAGTTGGCAGTTGTGTTTCACTGTTATATCTTGTTGGAAAACAAACTGAAGTTGCACCATAATTTCTTACCTGTTTACCTCATATATCTCATTGCAAAATAACACTGACATCCATCAACTTTGGTAATTCATAAAACCGCTTATGCGCAATTTATGACTTTGCATAAAACTTTCAGCTCTTAAAGGTAACATGCATATAAAATACAGACAGCAGATAAAAGGTGTAATGTAAAACAAAAATGGTGTGCTTTCAATTTAATTGAAACACCACCAGCCATCCAGCCACTTGATAAAACATGAGCACCATGATAACAACATCACAAATGAAATGCTAGAACACATGTAAATGAGTACATAGACCTGCCATATTGATAATTCTGCCTACAGCCTAATTCCACTGTAATAACTAGGATTACATTACCTTGCTGATAGTCCAGTGGGTTGCCAATAAGCACGCATGGGAAATTTACAATTAAGAAGACCTTTCAGACTATCATCATCATTTTAATATTTCTATGGAAACCCAAGAGATTTTTCTCTCATTCTTCATTGTACCGTGCAGGAAATGATTGAAAATGTATTGACAACTTCCCAGTAATTTCAACATAAGTACAGGCGGCTATAAATTATTCAAACACTGCTATCCATGAAGAACATTCACCAAATACTTCGTACACAATAGTAATGTATAGGGAAAGATTGTGAATCAGAGATTAGCAGTGAGGACAGGGGTTGAAACAGTCTTTAAAATTAAAGGGACTAAGTCTGAGAAAAGAACCTCAAAAAGGCAATTTTAGAATCATTCTGAAATAAAAAATTAATATTACCATATAATAATGGTACAAATAATGTATAAATAATGGGAAAACTGAATTTCAAATATCAAATCACCTACACGTTAAGGTTGTTCAGCTGCGAAAGTTTGAGCAAAATCCGCCAAGTAGTTAAAAACAAGTTCAGTCCACGCAATTTCGGGGAGTACATTTTCTATAGTGGAAAAATGAAAGAGCCATATAATAAATCTGCCAAATTGGTCGAAGCCAAAATTCCTTCCTTGACGATCACCTACATGTTAACGTTCTTCAGCTGTGAAAGTTTGAGCACAAGCCACCCAGCAGTTAAGGAGGAGTCGAGTCCACAAAATTCTGTAGTGGAAAAAACAACAAAGGGCCATATATATCTGCCAAAATTGGTCGCAGCAAAGTTCTTCCTTTACACTAATCAACACATTAAGGTTCTTAAGCTGTGGAAGTTTGCGCGAAATCGGCCCAGCAGTTAGAGAAGTTGAGCACACAAAATTCTATAGTGGACAAAACACAAAGGGGCATAATTCTGCCAAAATTGGTCGCAGCTTCCCGGTAAATTCCTTCCTTTACGATCATCTACACATTAAGGTTCTTCAGCTGTGAAAGTTTGAGCGAAATCGGCCAAATTTTTAAAGATGCGTTGAGTACACAAAATTCTAAAGTGGAAAAAACAACAAAGGACCATAATTCTGCCAAAATTGGTCATAGCCAAAACCCCTCCTTTTGCGATGATCTGCACATAAAGGTTCTTTAGCTGTGAAAGTTTCAGCGAAATTAGCCCAGCAGTTAAAGAGGAGTTGAGCATACACACTTTCGGGACATACAGGCAGACAAGTGCAAAGCTTCATGCCTTCCACTTTGTGGGGGCATAATAATTACATAATTCAATAATATAATTCAATTTATATTGATAATTTGGACATAAGAGATCACCTTTTCATAGACATTATCGGATCCTCAGAAGACATTTTGTGTAGAAGTTAAATGTACACTCAATCAAGAATTTATGAAAATAAATAAAGTGATGCTAAATCAAGTATTAGACATATCAAGAAGACAATAAAGATGTTTAAAATAAGGAATTTTTACATTTTTGACAAATGCTTTTTGCTACTTGTCTGTATATTAATTATATAGTAATTTCAGAAAAAAATTACACATATCCGTACATGCTCTGGGACAAGCTGGGTAAATCAGACTTTGATTATGCCGTCCCTGATGCCAACACTATTTACTTTTACAGAACTCCAATAATACAATTTTTGCCAAGCAATGCAATGGTCTGATTCTGTTATGATATTTGGTTTAGTGTGCGAACATCGACAATATTTAATTAATTAATATAATGTTTATGTAATGAAAAATGTGATGTTGCTTACACTGTTGTTTGGCAACAATATGCATTGTATATTTATGCTAAAGCAAAACATAAACTATAGCATTACATGCATGCTTTGATGTTACTTTGACAGCGTCATCAAACATTTTGTTAGCATTGACCTTGAAGAGTGGCCTTGACCTTTCAGCAACAGACTTGGTTGTTGTGTGTGACACACTGTCTCATCACTTCAGTCAAGTTAGTCCCTTCCATGTCTGGGACACATCCTCTCATAATGGTGATTTGTTCAGATAAATAGCAGAATCCGTCTTTGCATGCAGAATACATGGCAGGCCCGGACACAAATATTAAACCATATATTTCACCTTTGACCTCTCAAGTGTGACCTTGACCTCCTAACTAAAGGTCCTCGAGCGACATACCATCTCATGATGGTAGATGTGTCACGATATTAGAAATCCATATTGCAATAAATTGTGATATTTTTTTTATTTATCACAATATTTACTGCGATATACTGCGACCTTTGTATTTATGTATTTATTGTATTTAATAAGCTTAAGACTGATATAATCACTATGAACAGCGCAATATTTTATAGGATGGTTAAAGGATTTCATTTTCAACCATGTTGAAGACAGATGCAACAATAGCACATATAAACAGCAAATAGAAAAGCAAAACAATTATGAGCAACACTCTCAAAGCCCATTTAATGGCTGTTCGCTGGATTTATTATATTACATACAGAGTGGTTGTTTACATGTACAGGCACTCTATTCATGATATATATTTCTTTTGTGCATAAACTATGTATGTTTTGCACTCTTTATTTTAACTGGAAACAATGTATCAGGTTTAATGTATTATGAAGCATAAACATTTTAAGAGAAAACATGTCTACCAAACATAAATGGAATATTATGGTCGCCAGTACAGTCTATGACGGTCTTGTTTTGACATTCACCCCTACAACACTATCGATTTTACAAAATGATACTGGCTTTCAATTGCTTATCACTGTCAATAAGTGTTTTTTCATTGTTATCAAGGTAATAATAACAAGAAACAAGAGGTCCATGATGGCCCAAAGCGCTCACCTGAGAACTGGTACAGATGAAGGCCATGCTGTTGTGACAGGTTTGAAAATTAAAGTATCTGAACAATATGCAGAGGGGGATAGGATTAATTTTGATTTAAAACAACGGTTAGTGCAATGGGCTAACTAAAGTATGAGTTGGGTAGTGGACATGCGTTTTTTTTTGCTAATGGTTATCAAATAATTTTTCTCTATATTCTTACCTGACCCTTTTTCATTTAGTCCTTGACAATTCTGGAAAGTGCAGAAACAGTCGATTTTAATTTCTTTTTCGCAAACAGTTTTGGAGAACTAGTTGCAATGCAATAACTGCGATGGCTGTGCTATAAGGTAAAGTTTTTTCTTTGATAATTTTCTTTCCAATGATGATAAATGATGTTAATGCAGGCTCTGAAGACATCAATGTTGCATGCACAAATAACTGCATGCAAGTCTTGCAACTGTTGGAAATCAAATTTTATCAATCAATTTTTATGGTCATGTGCAAACTGTGTCAGTTTGGTCAACATTGAATCAAAAATCATGTGTGCAAGCCAATCATTGATAACACGTTGATGTTTTATTCCAAACACAAGGTGCAATAACTCCGGTGTTTCTGGCCCGATCATGCTTATATTCGACTTCACCTGTAGTCTTACGTTCATAGACGAACTGTACACGATTGGTGAAGATTGGATGAAAAATGAAGTCTCTATCCTGAATAATGTCCATTTTTGCATATTTTTTCGCAAACAAAGGGCAATAACTCTGGTGTTTCTGGTCCGATCTTGCTTACATTCCACTTCACCTTTAATCTTATGGTCATAGACAAACTGTGCAAGATTGGTGAAGATTGGATAAAAATGAAGTCTCTATCCTGAATAATGTCAATTTTTACACATTTTTTTCACAAACAAAGGGCAATTACTCTGGTGTTTCTGGTCCAATCTTGCTTATATTCGACTTGTAATCTCATAATAATAGACAAACTGTGCAAGATTGGTGAAGATTGGATGAAAAATAAAGTCTCTATCTTGAATAGTGTCCATTTTTGTATATTTTTTTTTTAAAAGGGCAATAACTCTGGTGTTTGAAACACGATCTGGCCCAATTTTTGGTGTCTGCTGAGATCTGATGGTCATACACAAACTGTGAAAGTGTGGTTAAGATTGGATGTTAAATAAAGTCTATATATTGGAAAAGGGTATTTTTGCACTTGTTTGCATGAAAAAGGCGCAATAACTCTGGTGTTACTGGTGTGATCTGACCCAATAACAATCCCATCCGAGATTTTATAGTCATACACAAACTGCGCAGGTAATGTCAAGACTGAATAAAAAATGTAGTCTTTATCGCAATAACGGTCCAAATTGTTGAAGGCATACGGACAACGGACAACGCCGGAGAGGTCCCCTATACCAATAGCTCACCGAGCACTTTGTGCTCAGGTGAACTAAAAACACAAAAACTGTAAAAGAATATATCAGCACTGACATTCATATTGCAATATTTTATTATAGAATCAAATATTGCAATAAACCAATATATAGAGGATATATGTTTGTTTTCGGTGTGATAGCGCATGATATCGTCACCGGAAAGGGAGCCAATGAATATTTTCTCTATAATGCATAGTAAACAGGATTAGTAATACAAATTCCAGCACCATCTTGGATTACGATCAAATGTGCTGTGGATTAGATCTAGTTAAGCAACTTAAATCGCCAAATTTTTTTGACTCAAGGCATTATCATGGCAGCGTGTTTACAGTACGACAGTCTACTATGCTACACATCATATTCATATTTTCATTTAATTTATAATTGGATACACATAGTCGCTGAATAGTGGTCAGCTTTTAAATCAAGAAGTTAACACACACTGCTAGCTTTAAATATATTTTTGATAAAAGTACATATTGAAAGTGAAAGTGTGTTCAGTTCTCCGAAATTTAGTTTTCTAAAAATAGCGTGTGCATAGATGTTATTATGTAAACAATAGTTAACACAGTCACGACATTCAAACGCACATGTGATTTCGCAAGCAATTTAAGCTGATTAAACTCGTAGATGCGCATTAAAATGTAAAACAACAAAAGATGTACTGTAAGGAGTGTTCTGAAATTGAAAACTTATACGTATAAAGTGTTTTCTATATTAATTAATCGGCCTTAACAACACAATTGGATTAAAAGCCGGTCAAGAATTTGAAGAAAACAAGATGGCGGAGAATTAAACGCTCAACACTACTTACAAGAACTCACTTGGATACTTAAATACTTAAGAGTGGTTACTGGATATAAAAACTTAATACACACAAAACAATATAATTATGTGCTTAATGAACACAAGTTATTACTTAAGGGTACACTTGATTCATGTTATATTTTGGAATTGGAGAACGGGCAATACAACAATTATGTAAACAAAGGGAGACTACTGTTCAAAGCAACAGTTAACAACAAGTGCAAGTGTAATATGCTGGGATGAATAAAGTGCAAAGGATAAAATAAATACTTTGGATGCCAAAATTAAATTTGGACCAAGATGACGAGTTCTAATGCCGTGTGGGTAAAACTTGTACGCGCAAGGCATTGTCTGTTCTAGTCTCCTTGGCTCAATACGACTTTGGAAAATTCAAGAGAAAATAAGAGGAAAGACTCTTCAATATATCTGAGAGGTATTCTTAACATTTGGTGTTATTAATCTTCACTACTTTTCTTTTTTGGTAATTATGTATGATAAATGGTGACAACACCGACAATTAAATATTGTTCAAATCAAATCAAATTAAAAAAGTAGTCCATCACTGTGAGTGATATAGTGATATATCTCACTGATATTTTTCTATATTTCACTACTTTACTAGCATTAATTAAATAGGTATATTGTGACACCCCTACATGATGGTGACCACTTCTGCCAAAATATTTGAAAATGCATCCATGGCAGAAAAAATTATGCTCCATACAAATATCTGACCTTTGAGCTTGAATTGTGACCTTGACCTTTGACAGAAAAACAGGTGTGATGTACTCAATCTTGTGATTGTTATTGATGGGTAATAATAATCTGAAGTAATATTAAAATCTTTCCAGGCATTCATAACTTATGGAGCGGAAATGAAAATCCTTGACCTTTGACCTTGAATTGTGACCTTGACCATTGACAGACGAGCATGGGTAATGTACATGACACATTGTTTGGTCATGGTGAATAATAACCGTAAGCAATATTAAAATCCTTCTAGGCATTAAAGAGTTACGGAGCGGAAATGAAATCCAGATGGGCGGTAAAAACATGCGCACACCCACAACTGCAGAGTTGATAAGTTAAGGTCCAGACCCTACTGACCCAAATGATTGCTGCTTGATACATGACTGCTGGATTAGTGTTTAGTGTTCTGTAACACTATACACTAATTATATTTTGATTGTCAGTGCAGTCTAGGTACTAGGTTGTAAGTTTATAATACCCTGCCAGAGCATGGCTTAGTTGCTGTAACTGGTGTATGCAGTGATTTTTTCACCCTTTCGGGAATGGGTCCGGTACCCTTCAAATTGGCAATTTTTGCTTCGTGAAATCACCAAATTGGGGAAAAAATCAAGTCCTGAAATCACCAAATTTTGAATTTTGTTAAAAAGCACAAACTTTCATTTGTCAGTAAGTAAATACTACTTAAATGATGGCTGCATATTGGGGTCTCATTTAGCAAATCCAGATTGGGTTGGTCATAATATGTTACAATTACTTCAGCATCAGCATCGGCAAAGAACGTTCATATTCAGCTGCACCAATGCTGCTGCATATTAGGGCCTCAATTAATTTGTTTTTTCTTTTCATTTTAAATATTATTAATATCATGTTAATTATTATGTTTAATTATATAATTATTTATATTATTATCATTAATGGTTGTCAATGATGTAATAATTACTTTTAAATCCACTTTAGCATATTAATGTTTTATATACCTGACTTAACTAAAACACTGTTACATTCTTTAGGAAATAGCAAGTCATGCAGAACAAAAGTTTTCTCCTTTGTTTCTCAACACCTAAATGTAGGTTAACGTAGTTTTAGTTAGACAAAAATATTGTTCTATTATGATTTATAATGCTGCAATAAAACTATTTCTTTAAATCATTACCCCATCATATTTTAAATAATTGAGTACGGAACAAAATATTTGAGTACTTAAAATAATGTTACCCCATTAGAGTAAAAATAATTGAGTATAAGACGATGATAATCTCCAAATTTTGTACAACCACAATACACAAATGGTGTGTTTTTCTTTAATTAACATAACCATTTCTCTTTGCACAACACTAAACCTGCATATTGTTCTCAACACATAAGTATCTAAACTCTGGATAAATTCTGAAAATATTTTAAACAGCTTTCAGGGCGCAGTCTGATTAGCAGACCCAATTTTGACACACAATATAAAGCATTGCCACAATACATTTACTCTCGTAAATAGTGTTATTCTTGTCTGTGTTTTTGTGGCTTAAATGACGTCAAAAACCATCCAATATGCGATTACCCTGGTGTGTCCCAAATTCAATGTAACTTCAATTCGACGATGTTATGATACTATTTAGAAGATCTAATGCCAGTGTGAAAAATATTACTGAATATTTCAATGTTTTCCAATCAAACTGCTTCGTATTATAGGTGTCTGTTCTTTCGTAACATAACAATTACGTAATCATTTTCAGCTGTTTCGTACACATATATCGGTAATTTTTTACCTATGTCAGTCAATCACTTTATGCACCGAGTTTGCCGTTTTTTACGTATTGGGTATTTTTAATGAGTATTGTTACTCATCAAGTATAAAGCTAATTGCGGAAAAGGGGTTTTGGAATTGCGTATTTACGCCAATACGCGCCTTATCTGTTGCTCTGGAATGTCCGCAGAATTTCACCGTCTTTTCTAGCAAATCACGTGTTTTACATGGCATAAACAGACTAATAGCAACTTGTGTTTACGGTATTTGAACAGTGAACTTGAATGGCTATTTCGTATTATGAAATTTAATGTGCAAATTCAAAGTTAGAATGATGCTGTTCTGATTTTGAGATAATTACATATTTTATGCAAAATTTCAATTTAAATTAAATGAATTTAAATAAATGGTGGATATTATAGACAACGAAAAATAGTGAGTAAGTGGCTTTATAATTTATGATCGGTAGTAGACATATTCTTTTGTGACGACAGACGTGTGTATTCACTGTTCTCATGTGTGTATGCATGTATATTACGCCGATTGGTTGATCATTCATGATACAGCAAAGAGTTCATGATGCTGCGTTTTAATTGGTCAGTACCCGTCTGTATATTTGCCACTAATTTCCACCATTTTCCACCGTTTGCCACTCTTTTCGTGGAAAATGGTGGCAAACAGTGTAAAAGCTATGGCAAACAGTGTAAAAATGATGGCAAACAATGAAACGCTATCGTTTTTCATCAATCGTTGGAAAATGGGTAGTGGCATTTGATGTAAAATGGTGAAAATTCACTGGCAAATGGTGGAAAATTTGACTTAGCCATTTTGAAGAGCGTAAAATGTATATTTTACATACACAAAATTGGAACGAAAATATCTGAGAGAAAGAGAGTGAACAAGAGCTGTCAGAGGACAGTGCGCTCGACTTTTCAAAGTATTTCAGTTGGTACAAATTTTGGAAAGTGGAAGGGGCATACATTTACCAAACTGAGTTATGGCAATTATTTCATCAAATTAAGTTTCCATACCTCCATCCCTCTTTAAAAATACAGAGTTATGGGGAATGTTGAACCTGATGCTGGAGTTCCAAGTTTCAAGTGATTAACCTATGTGGTTTTCAAGGTATAAGACTTCTGAATATAAACTTTAACCAGAAAATCGATGTGAAAAGGGGGCGTAACTCTGTCAAAATACAAAAAACTGAGTTATGGGGAATGTTACCCCTGATGATGCCGTTGATGACAAAGATGCAATCCAAGTTTCTGGTGAATAACTTGTGTAGTTTTGAAGTAATAAAACTTTTGAATGTAAACTTTAACCAGAAATTCTGTGTGTAAAAGGGGCATAACTCTGTCAAAATACAAAACAGAGTTATAGGAAATGTTGCCCCTGAAAGAGGAGTTCATGATAAAGGTATATTCCAAGTTTTAAGTTAAAACGTATGTAGTTTTTAAGTAACTATAAAAATATATTTGATTATAAACTTTAACCTGAAAATCTATGTGAAAAAGAGGCATTACTCTGTTCAAATACGCAACAGAGTTATAGGGAATGTTGTCTCTAATACTGGAGTTGATGACAAAGGTACGTTCCAAGTTTCAAGTAAATAAATTATGCAGTTTTGAAGTTACAAATCTTTAACCAGAAAATCAATGTAAAAAAGGGACATAACTCGGTCAAAATACAAAACAGAGTTATGGGGAATATTGCCCCTGATACTGGAGTTCATGCCAAAGGTATATGCCAAATTTCAAGTGAATAACTTATGTAGTTTTGAAGTAACAAAACATTTGAATATAAACTTAAACCAGAAAATCTCAGTGAAAAAGGGGCATAACTCTGTCAAAATACAAAACAGAGTTATGGGGAATGTTGCCCCTGATACTGGAGTTGATGACAAAGGAATATTCCAAGTTTCAAGTGAATCACTTATGTAGTTTTGAAGTTACAAGACTTTTGAATAAAAACTTTAACCAATTTAGACGCGGACACCGATGCCGGGGTTAGTAGAATAGCTCACTTATTCTTCGAATAGTCGAGCTAAAAACTGTGAAAATACTTTAAACATTTGATGCCTTGTTTTGGGTGAAATAAACTGCATTGAAACTGAGCGTTTTCTGATAATATTACATTTGTTTCATGCTCAACACTGATAATATTACATTTGTTTCATGCTCAACACTTGTTGGATTTAATTGTAGTTTTATAGCTATCCTGAAATACTGACATTAATTAACATCCTGTCAAGAATCAATGTGCATCTTGTAGCATTTTGACATCAACATTTAGTGTTGTTGAAGTGTGGTACAGGACTTTAGCACTTTGGTTCATTGGAATAGCAGAACAACTGATGGTTTGTATTTTTATATCATTCTTAAATTTCTATTTTTATGATATCATAGTTATATTTGTTCTGACTCCAATGTTTGTTTAGTATGTTGTTAACAATTTTAATAAATTCTGAAACCACTGTATGATTTTGTTTAAGTTCACATAATAGACAATGCAGTCAAATCATTCTTTCAGGATCTAAGGTTGTGTATTCTATTGCTAAATAAATTCTTAGGTAAAGAAATGCTTAAATTTAATGTACTTATTTTAGAGAATTCATTTAGGCATAACAATTTTACCTAAGCATACATAAATAATCTTGTATCTAAGCATACATATGCAGGGCCTTCCCTGAGCCGTTTTAGCACCCCGGTCCCAGGGCGCTGTAATTTTAACTTGAATAATTATTTTCGGGGCACCTAAAATTAGTGTTGCGCTTAAAAACATCGTCCGGGGCACTTATATTTTATCAATAAATTAGCTGTGTTGACTGCAGCAGACCAACAATTCCTGCTGTGAAAGCTAATCTTTTACGTCACAATGGCCGTTTTTCATTCGAGAAACATGTACAACCACTCAATAAAGTCGGCAAATGATCAAAGCGAGCGTCATTTTACCAAAAATTTTAACAATTTACAGTTATTTATAAGCCGCAATGAACTTGAAGCACCGCCCTGTAGACGGAGTTTCATCATGCAGTAAAATCGATATGAGCCAATAGAAAAACTCAGTTATTCGCCTTGGAATGACGTTATGATTGACAAATCTGAGCAATAGGCATCAACCACAGACAAGTAACCTTATACGCGTGTTGATGCGTATTACCGACCTAAAAAGAAAAAGCGCTTTGCTCATCCTTTTGTATTTTATAATATCGACACTTAATTATTTGATTTTTTTTTAAATTGCGAAAAATCAGTCTGAAATACGCCAATATGAAATCGCAGGCCTAATCGGAAAAGCCTATCCAGTGTTACTGCTGTAGATTCGTAAATACAAGCTGGCTTGTTTATGTACATTTATGCCATGTAAAACCAGTGTTTTTTTTACAAAAGAGCAGAAATGTCTGCTGACAACCACAACGTCACGTTCCACGCATGGAAAGCGTGAATGTACCAATCATGTGCTTTACTAAATACAGGTCTTTAACATTTGACGCACGTAGGCACGACGTGCACGAGGAAATTTTCCTGCCGTTTTTGCAAGAACAAAGCACGTATATGATCTCTATTAAAGATTCGAGAACGTCGAGAATGGTGGGTTTGGACATGACGTCACTGCGCAAATGTGATGTGCACTGGACATAAACATCCGGAAAAAATCATTACTTTCAGTTTCGCAACAAAAAATGACGCCTTCGCTTTTAAAAGGCTAGAGTATAACGTTCAAACGGCGATGTTTCGTTTATTTCATTTCGTTTAAACGTTTACAGAAAATTGAAAACATCTATGCCTTAACTATAATAGTAAAAACGCATCAGATAACGTCATTTGACACATGCCAACAAAAAATGTTCGAAGTAGGGACGGGATGTCCCTCCCTAACCCACCCCTTTCTGGACCCGGGCGCCTGAAAAAAATCCTGGGGAAGGCATTGATATGTAATATTCAGATATTATATTAAGCATAAATGACTCACATATATTGTCCCAACTTTATATGACAATAGTATTAACATAACAAAAACAATTCTTTCTCATATTGCTCTCACAAGGGTCTAAGTGTTATAAACGGTACCCTAAAATATAATATGTACGTTAACATACATCACATATAATTATTTATTGATGTAGATAAGCACTAAGTTCACTGATGCATATATGCACTAATGAATATTGCTTACATTTGTTTTACAGACTTTGCCCGATATCAAGGACAAGGGTTGATGACATTCATGAGGATTTTCACCACTCAATGAAGCACTGGAGACTTTACATATTAATTTACAACAGTTATAAAACATTACAAATCTTTAGTATAATTGCATCTAAAGTATATTTTAAATCGGCTTGTAATTGTAACAACTGAAATTTAAATAATAAATACTACATTGCGTTAATTCTTATGTGTTGTATTAGATTCATGTTGTTTTTTATTCAGGTTACAGCATATTAATCAATCAGTTGGCAACAAGGGGCAAAACATGTAAAAAGATGCCATCGAGTTTCACCATTTTCCACTATCAGTGGCAAAGAGTGGAAATTTGCCACTGTGGTATTTTGATGGCAAACTATGATAATTTTGCCAATGATTATCACCATTTTCCATCCTAAGTGGCAAACGATGTAAATTTTAACATCGTTTTCCACTGGTGCAATTGGATGGCAAACGATGAAAATTTTGTCCAAATTCTCCACCGTTTGCCATCGATTTTCACCATTTTCTATCAAAAGTGGCAAACGGTGTAAAATTGTACATCGTTTTCTACTGATGGAATTCGATGGAAAACGAAGAAAATTTTATCCAAATACTCCACCGATCGTCATCAAATTCCACCAAATGCCACCAACGATGTAAATTCTTCCACTGTCCCTTTTTTGCATTGTTTGCAGCTGATTTTCCACTGAATTTCACGTCTAAATACTCCACCGTTTGCCACTCTTTTTTTCCATGGCAAACAATGAAAAACTGTGGCATATTTACAGGCGGGTATTGAATTTTCTTGGAGATAAAACTCCTCCTACAGGACGGAGCTAGAGGTGACTGATTTGCAGCTTAGGGAAGCATGTAACTTGTCATTTCGGCGAAGTGATAAATCACTTTGATCTTTAAATAAATGTTTCAGAACGATTTTGATCATATTGCGAGCCATAAACAAGAAATTTTATGGTTTTATTTGTTTTTCATTGGGATTTTTCTTATTTTTCTGAAAATGGGAAGTGTCCGCTACATTTTGGCAACGGGTCTGTGGGTCATTGGGAATGAGTCTGTTTACCCGACGTGTTGTAAAAAGGATAAAAATTGCTGGTATGAATTTTAAGGTACATGGTTGTGTATAAGGTTGAGGTGAAATCTTAAGTTGTAGGGTTTTACATTAATATAATTGATTAATTCATTTACTGTTTTATATTAATAATAAACATTGCAACAATAAGTAAGCCAAGTAGCCGAGAATGTATATGAGGTTCATACATATATACACTTGTTTGCTGTATTATTCAACTGTGTATGCTATACTTCCAACCAGAACATAATTCATAAAAGAATGTTATTTTAGAGCAATTTAAACATTTTAAAGAAGGGTGGCGGATTTAGGTACTACCACACTCCTTTTTTACACTGTTTAGGCCTTCAATCTCAATAAATATTTTTCATTTGCCAAGTATTTGAAATTTAACCAAAACACGCCAGTAAATGCACATTAAACCTAACTTGATTTATGTGATTTTTTTATGTCAATCAGTAAACAACTTCGATATATTATCGCAAGATCTGATATCGCGATATACCGTATACCAATATATCGTTACACCCATAGGCCTAAGCTAGGTTTAAATTACACACATACACCTGTACTTATTAGTTTGTCAGTAAAGCAAAGCTGCATAGATAATTAAAACACTGAGATTGTAGAAAGAAACAGATGGCAAGAAAAGGAAAAAAAACAAAATCAAGGGAAATAAGAGTGCAGAGACCCGAAAGAAAAGTTACATTTGTTTGAATGAAACTATATTTCTGCAATAACACTTTTACACAATAGAAATCAGGTCTAAAATAAAATATTGTTTGTTTCCCCTACCGCGACCAACCCAGCAAAATCACAGCGACCCGAAATTTTTTATAGACCATAGAAAACAATATTTTATTTTATTTGTGTGTGAAATTCGGGGTGCGAATCCTTAAAAAGATTCCAACAGCGTGTACAAATCTTACTTTCAAAAGACGCTTATAAAATGACTTCAAACGGACAGTTCTAGGTAACGCGTAATTTGGTGTATTTTGACGCATGCTTTTACGAAAAGGACGCCATAACATTCAGTGTCAGATTCTAGGGCGCAACCATTTCCACTTGCATATGCATGTTATTTTAAGACAAAGAATGCCCACCGAATTAACAAACTCGCCTTTATGCACCAAGTGTCCATTATCGATAAAATCTTGACGCAGGAGGAGTCAGCTTAACAAGAGCCAAACAGTCAGCCAATGAGAACGCATAAAATTTCCAACATGCAAATGAGCATCGTCGTTAGAAAGTTTATCACGCCCTCATTCTAATTTTAAATGGTAAAGGTGCAAGTCATTTGTAACACATTTGTGTTAGGTATGTGTTTTGTTATAGATATGCGTGTTTTTAACAGCCGCGTTTGTAATAAATTACTAAAAATTAAAATAGTAAATAAATAAATAATCAGTGATTTTTGGGGCAATTTTGACAACAACCTGTGCCTTTGAACTAGGGCAATTTTAGCACGACAAACCTCAAAATGGGGAAAACAGTATAACATTTTATACATGGTAACAGTCATTTTTTAAGTTATGCTTTTTGCATCTGAATTTGTGTGCCAGTTATTAACGGTAGTACCATTTGCAAACTAATATTGTGTGTAAATAAGCAATATAAGCTGTCAATTTTTTAATGAAATACCAACCCAGCTTGAAGGTTTTTGTTTCTTATTTTTGGGGAAAAATCTGGTCATTTTAGGGGAAAAATGGAAGTTAACTGACATGGGGAAACTGCCTTTATTCGGTAGTAAAAATAGCCCCAAAAATACACTGATAATTACAAATAAATATCATAATTTTGGTGAAAGAAACTGTTTACTAAGAATATGAAATACGACGTCATGTAATTTGAAAAACTGATCGCGTCAAACGTCTTATTTTGTTAAAAAAATACAATTACTAGATCTAGTAATAATTAACGAAAGTGTTATTCAAACTCATCAATGCACACGGATTAGAATTATGCAAAAATTTGGCTGAGGCAACATTTGAATGAAAGTTAGCGGAACTATAGTAAATAAACTTCAGCTCCTTTTTATTTTAATTTATCAAAAAAGGTTCTGTTGCTTTCTATTTATAAATGAACAAAGTCCTATTTGTTTTTATTTCCATAGAATGCTAATTCATTTATGCTCTAGCATTTGCATGTTCAGATACAGTATTACAGATTGATTATTTTAAACACTATCAACGTGCTAAGCATGTAACATGCTTTTCAGCTACAAACTGCTAGCCACAGTTTGACAGTCACCGTTGCTATGGCTGTTGCTAACAGCGTTCTATTTTGGATGCCCGGGAAAATTGCAACGTCACACTATTACTCCTTAGTTTTAACCGGTTTTTATAATTAACGCTCTTGTTTTTAACGTATGTTATTGTTTGTTCAATTTTGATAAATTATTGTAAGGTAATAAGAACATAGTATTACGTAAATAAGAAGAACGTTATTAATCTACTACAACAAAAATATTAAGAATTTATACTATAACGTAACATTTTGAACATAAGGAAAACATGAATGAAAAAGATTTATTGTGTATAAAAATAAAATATTTTTCCGACCCACCCTTTATTAGCATGGGGTGCGGGAGGGGAAACAAACAATATTTTATTTTCCACCTCATTGTTATACTCCTAGTTTCAACATCATCGTAGACATTAAGGTTTGCATGCAAACACATTAACATGCATAACTTTCAACATGTTGACTAATCCTGAGCAAGCCAAAATAACAAATGGAACATATAAATTTGTGGGTACCGATTGTAAGTGCTTCTGAGCCTGCAAAGCAAAAAGTAGGTCACAAAATTTAATCTCTTTCGATCTCTTGAAATCACCCTACTAAAGACAGTTAGCTTCCGCCAACACTACCCGGTTTTCTTAATTGACACGCTCCACTCAGTTAAGCATGCGGCATAATGAAAATCGGCGTGTGTGTGAAAATACATTCGGTAGAATATAACCCTACATTTTGGGACGCATTTTAGGGAATTACTTTTTTATGACCCTTTATAGTGGGAAAAGAAAAAATGTAATTATTTTTAAGTGTCCCAATACACAGGGTAAATATGGTATACCGATGTTTTTCTGGGCTGTGGGGCATTGTATTACAATTTGCACGTATACTCGGCATCGATATTCTCGCGGTATCTCTATTTTCGCGGTAATTGTTTATCTTCGGATTTTCATGCTTAATTGTCAACATCTAACATATTTTTTGTTTTCTTTAAGCAAATAATGTTATAAATTAATTCATTCGAATTTAAACAAGTAATATGATTTGAAACCATTAATATAAATAACTTTCGTATCAGCTTGCAGCTATCGGTAGACATTAGGGGGTCAATGTCTACACTTTCGTCTGCTTGTGTAAATATAAATGAAGACTCAAATTATTGTTTTGTTATATTTGTTAAAGGTTAAAATCCAACAATTAAAAGTGTATTTGTGTTTGTTTATACACTAACAGCAAACTTATTTCAAAACAAAAGTTTTACCGCGAGATTACCGATGACGTAATTTTTCAAGATGTCTGCATGGTGCATTGAAAAACATAATAATTTAAGGACGAATACTTTACTGTTAAACAGGATTTCCAGTTATTTTCGCGAAAAGCTTCAATTTATAGCATGTTATTGAAAGAAAATGTTTTGTTAGTTGTTTTTTGCTCCAAATATGTACTTAAAGGTTAAGTACCGCAAGAATACAGATGAGCAGTTTAGATTTCAAGGTTAATTAACTAGATCAAGTTTCGAGCAATAAACTATAATAAAGTTGTAAAATGTATATCGTCAACTCCCCTAAATTCGCGACTACCATTGATTCGCGGATGTTGTTATTGTCACGTGATCGTCTACGGCATTTGCGCATGCGCATACGTGGCTGCGGGAATTTCTTTATACATGTCCAATGGACCATGTGACCGAATATTGTGTGAAGAAACTGCATTTTAAACAGACAAAAGCATTGGACATGATACTTGATATAAAAACACCGTGTTTTCTTATTTCCAAAACACCAGGAAGTTACATTTTGTGTTTTTCAATACAAATACAAACCGGAAATAGTTGTTTTCGTCCGATGTTGTAGTAGAACTTTCATATATGGGACATGATTCGGCAGTGTGTCGTACCTAAGTCCGAGCAAAGTTTTTTGTGTGTTTTTCAGTACCTTAATTTTAAGTGAATTTTAGCCTTTTTCATAGAATTATGGTCACACAAGAGGCATTTAGGAAATTGTACAGGCTCTATTCACCTACAAATTAAAAACACACCCTACAATAATATACTGCAAACCAAATGAAAACAGTAATTGATTATGTTTTTCTTGCTTAAACTTAATCATCCTGGATTTTAGAATCTATAAGCCACCTTAAAAGAAATAATCCATTTACCTAAAAACGTTTTTCCCCACTGGTATAGTATTACTTAAATGTGCTTTTGTGATAAGGAAGAATTACATTTCAGATTTCTTTTTTTAAAATAAAATTCACTGTTAAATGTGTTAATCCAAAACTTGTTGTACATGCGGCCTAATTGAAGATTATTTTCTAGGAATGATGGGATGACGTCATATCCGCGAATCAATGATAGTTAGATAAGATGGCGACTGCTTGACACTCACGTAAACAATGTTGACCTGCTAGAAGTTTTAAACGTTGTTTTGGATAAATAAGTTAAACAAACAGCGGTATATATATTTATTTTCAAATATTTGTTCTAAATATTATGTTCAAATTGTTGAAATAATTTTATTATTGACATTAAATGTTAGGGTCGCGAATTTACGGTAATCGAGGATACAGATACTGTTAAGCTATAAAATCACATCCTTTTAGTGTATTTTATTGAAATTGTTGTCCATCACCATGCAGTTTTAATCAAGATATGTCTTACATTATTTACCACCGTATCATCAGTGACGATATTTATTCACTTAACTAATTGAATGCTTATGCTTTTTTACGGATGACAGCGACCATTATGCTTCGACTGGTTTAAATTTTTTGTTGGGTTGCGTTACACTAAATGTTTTGTAACGTTTTCGTGATGTTTAGTGCACTGCCACAATGAATTACAGACTTCGAGTAACAAAATGAAACAACAATATACCGTTTTCACGCTTAGCGAGCGTGCGCAGCGACCATCTTGGAGGTATTCCTTCCTCTGTGTACAATAGCAACAGTTACCGATTTCAGATAAATTCATCAAAATAGCTAATGTTCGTCCTATAATTGGCGAAGACAATCGTTAAAATAGAGAGAAGTACGGGTCAATCATACAGAATACCAGATATAATAACTACAAGTGTAAAAAAACGTGACTTGTTGGAAGAAAAAGGCTTGCATGGCTGTCAGTGTCAATCTCCATCTCTTGAGTGGCAAACGTTTAAAGCACACTGGAATATGTTCTGACCACATTATCTAAGGTATGTTGACAGTTATGATAAATAATATGTAGTTACTAATCAAAGTGTCATTGTCAATCTGTGAATGTGGGTGATAATTTCAGGACACTGTGTCCCTATTTAAAAATTAGCGTTAATACATATTTAACTACATTCTTCACAATCACAGAATATTTGGATGTTTTCCAGTAACATAACAAATAGCAGTTTAAATGGTGATCATAAATCTTTTCATTTATGCAGTTTGCTTAATTATTAATTTATTGTGTCATTTTATTTTTTAGAAAAGATGTCGAAATTACTCGCCATGGACCATCCAGACGCTCGCTTTTGATAAATAGGAGAATAGACCCATGGATGGACAAACCGAGAATCAAGCTACCACTTTGTTTAATAATGAATAACAAATTTCAGGTGTTTGTGTGATGTTATTGATAATGATTGTGTGATCATAAATAAATTGTTTGAATTGATGTTTTTGATATATATAAATATGGTATTGATTTGAGCATGATCTTATAATTTGGTAATTGTAATGATATTATTACTAAACAAAGACAAATTAACTATTTTCTCACTGCTTAATGAGAAATAGGGTGAAATTAATTACACATATTAAAAGTGTCTACTTTTTATTGCTTTTCAAGAAAAGAAAATATAAACACAATGACATACAGTCTAAAGTGATAAACTATTTTATTAAGAAACCCTACATATTAAAAGAAAAATACAGGTTGATAACAATAAAAAAATTAATCCATCAAAAACATGGCATCTTTCTTTCTTTAGGTTTGGGGGTTACTGAATCTGAAATTTTGTTAATAATATAAAACACATGAAAATTTTTGTGTGTTTGTTTGGATTTTTCGCTGAATTCAACAGTATTTCAGTCATATAACGGCAGTCAGTTAACCTACTCACACTTTTCCTGGGTAAGCAGGTTTACCAGTAGTAAGTGCACATACTTATGCCATTAACTGACAACTGGCAGTCTTGAATCAGTAGGGGGAGAATGGCCGCAGAAATAATTTCACGACCAATCCCCACACAAGTTATGTGGCCGGGCTGGGAATCGAACCCGCGATCCTCTGATTTGTAGTCCAGCGCTACATGTGTACACGTTTCACCACAACCTTGCAGTCGCAGTGGATGGCTAACAATATGCCCATCTTCTCTGCGATGATCCCGGGGTTTAGGGCTTTTTTCAGGCTGGGAGTTAAATCACCTTAAATAAAATAACAATATTACATGTACATTTTAAATACATAGTTTTAGCATTTTGTATTATAATTTATAGACCCTCATTGACCATGTCCCTTATTGTACTAAATCAAGCATGAAAGGAGTGACTCGCTGACTGCCAACAGGTGCATATAATTCACATACAAATTACAAATGCTACATAAAGTAACATATCATTGTCACAAACACTGGTTTGAAATTTAAGTACCAACTACCAATAAATTACAAAACAGATATTTCATAGGCACACACTTACTGTTTCCCTATTAAATGAGGGTAATCACATGTTTCTTGTCAATAACAACAAAACGCCTGATGTCCACATTCAACGTTATTCGCAGCATCAAAACTTGTATAGTTTTTCTGATCGCCGTGTGTATACACAGTCAGAATATGAACACACTTGTAGGATATCTATCGGTTATTTTTAGTCATTTTACGCTTCAGAAAACATGAGCATTTTTCTTGTTGAGTCATATAATTATATTTAGATAGTCTGGGGAATACCTCCAATATGGCCGCCAACCGGTGTTTCTGTAAAATTATTCGTCGTCGTGAAAACGGTCTATAGTGTGCATTTTCAAGGATCATATCTACAGATGAACTACAACTCTTTAAATAAAAATGATTGAAATACATCTTTAGAATGTACAAATATATATATATCAGCAACATTTTAACAGAGACGTACCAATAAATTGTCACAAAAATAATTTGTTTGCATGAAAATGAAATTCAAGAATGCACAATACCGCACAATTTCGAAAATCAACATAATTTATATCAGTTTTACATGATTTTTACAATAAAAACAAAACAAACACAATATACGTACTATGAACAAGAAAACAATCGGAGACCGCATACCTCCGCCAAGACAGCCAAGACTGACTGTGATTCGTATCACCAGAAATATCTACTCATGTCTTCGTTGGCCCATTTCCAATAATCCCATACATTTTCCGTTCATATAAACATTTTGCGTTAGTTACTATCAGACAGACAGACACAATACTCAACGCCCGCAACATATGACGGAGGTAAAAAAAATAGTAACATCTTGTGGAGTTTATGTCAATGTTTGTAAAATGGGTGTACAGACTAAATTTTGAACGTAATTTATACCCGGACATTCGTCTGGTTCTGAGCTGTTATTGAATGTCCATCGTTCATCATCAATGGTGGCATCATTTTTGTGTGTGTGGAAAAACAAGGCTCGTGGTTTAGGTTTTCTAAGCCTCGCTCAATAAACTTATTTGTATTCAGCACTAACCTAGTATTCTCTTTGTAGGTCATTTGCACGTCTATATATTTTTCACTGTCGCCAAAATTATATATTTTTAGGTTCCAGGGAACATTGTAGGCATAGTTCTGCTATTTCAATATACCCGTTAGGTTTAACACTATAGATTTCAATCTAACAAAATCCCCCGAAGTGTGTTTGTTGCTAACTATATTTTAATGAAATCAACCTACGTTGCATAGCTGAAATATGCTCAAGTTCCGAGCTGAATATATATATATATTATATATATAACTAAACTCATTAATTAAGTCGTATTCATCTGCGTTTGTATACCTGCGTTCACAAAAAACCCTTGATTGTGACTACGAAAAAGTGATCGCCTTCAACAATAGTAATTAATGTTATTACGTTATAGAAATAAGCAATACAAAGATTAATACAATAAATAAAATATGGATAATTTACTACAAAAACAAACAAACAAACATATTTTCCAAAAAATAGTTAAAAGAAAACAAAGAGTGGGTATCGAACTCACAACGTTAGAGGCTTAAGAACAAATGACTATTGCGATATTCTAATTTGTGAAAATGTGTGTGCATACTGTATAGTTTTGTATCATATCTGACGTCAAAGTGTGAACAAGAAAAGGGGCGAATAAATTATATAATTATTATTTTCTCAGAATGCATAAACTCTTTATTCATTATATGTACATTATTTTAACAAGTATTACATGCCCATATTAATATTTAAATTTCAGATTTTTTTATACTGCGCTTGCCCCCGTGAACGCTTCGTTTTAAAACCGCGAAGCTGCTGTTACAACTGTCTGATAGTGGTGCATAACCGCTAGCACTGACCAGTCTGTTGTCCAACGTCAAACATGACAGACGCACACGAAAAATCATTAAAAGTCCTTTCGGACGTTTTTAAACATGCACAGTTTAGGTCAGATCTTCAAAGACGAGCAACACTTAAAGTTATTGATGGTATTCATTCCGTTTCTTTATTTAATATTGTGAATTTTGTTTTGATTACCTATGGGGATATAATTTCGGACACAATTATTCGGATAACTAACAACACGCAGAAATCTGTATTTATTCTATTACAATTCTATTAGATTAGATATATGTGAGATAAATTGAAGGCTATAATAAATTCCAGTGTTTGTTATCTGATTAACTGTAATCTGGCAACGTCTTCACAGTAATTTTTCTGAGGCAGACACCGAAATAGTTAGCTTGCCCATATTTATTTTAACTTGTCAGAAAAAGAACGGTCTTGTTTTTCTTAATAATGATCATTGGAAGACTGATGCTGTTTCATCATCAGACATTAAACGTTATTATTACAGTCTACTCACATCGTCATTTAAAGAAATGTTACCAAATTGTTCACGAGTCAGGCTTGATCATCCTTTAATGGCTTTATTTTTACTTGCCCTCTTAGGCAGACAGATGAAACTTTGAACTTGCCCAAAATTATGTTTACTTATTTTGGGCAAGAGGATTATTTTGAAGACTGCTGGCAGATGAAGAGAATGTGTTTGCCAACTTTTGAAGTTTTCTGAGTATTGCACGGTCTCTGCCCTAGCATAAGGGCTCTTTTGGGGCACAACTACTGTGTCCAATAGGCTAAGGAATTCATTTGCCTTCTTGACTACAAATGGCTAGAATTAATTGGTAATTGTGTGTGTTTTAGATTCTAGAGTTGCTCTTGAGGTTTCAGCATGAAATATTTCAGTTAATTTATTACAATTAAATCGATTTTTCTGTGAATGTCGTTCCAGGAAAAGAAGATGTATTCATCTGTATGCCAACTGGTGCAGGGAAATCCTTGTGCTACCAACTACCAGCAGTTATGGCATCTGGAATAACATTCATAGTGTCCCCTCTTATTGCTCTTATGCAAGACCAGTTAGAACATTTGTCCCAACTTGGAATTCGTTCTGAAACAATTAACTCAAAAATGACTGTAAGCGAACGTAATAAGGTTCTTAAGGATTTAAACAGAGATCTTCCAAAGACTAAACTACTTTACATAACCCCTGAACAAGCAGACACTGACAACTTTAAGTCACTCACTGAGTCTTTAATGCACAGAAAGCTTGTCAAGTATTTTGTGATTGATGAAGCTCATTGTGTTTCTCAGTGGGGACATGACTTTCGACCTACTTATCTTCGCCTTGGATATTTTCGGACAAAATATCTAAAAGGTGTTCCTTGTATAGCATTAACAGCAACTGCTCCAAACCAAGTAATTAACGACATAATTAAGCAGCTAAAGTTGAAGGAACCCATTGCAAAGTTCAGACAAAGTGTGTTCAGGCCTAACCTGTATTATGAAGTGTGTGTCAAGGATACAATTGGAGACCCATTTGAAGACCTGAAAAAATTTGCTTTGAAAGCTTTGGGAGGTGCAGTTGAGAATGCAGAAAACTGGGTATATTTCTGAACATTTTTATTAAATTGTAAAATGTAAATAGGATATTTAGCATTGCGGTGGATTAACAGTTGTTCTGTTTTCTTAAATCCAGTAACTTAGACGTAAGTTTTTTGAAAGCAGGGGTGTAGAAATATCAAAATTATTCACTTGTCCACGGACAAGTTCATTGCAAAAATCTACTTGTCCGCAAGTAAATGTCACTCGTCCAAGTAAAAACATTATTCTGCAACCTTTAAATGTATATTTTGTAATAAAAATATGCGCATTACTGTATATAAGTATTGCAATGCAATATAATAGTGTTTTCTCGTTGTTGTTTAACTAAGTAGTGCCAGATAAAAATTAATAAATTCTCAGCAGAAACTTTTATGTTTAATAAACATTTGGACAGTCATTGACCGTGATGTGACAGAGAGCAAAATCATATTAGTGTAATTTGTTTCAAAAGTAAAGCTACCGGATTCGAGGTCCGAAAAACGAGCTTGCTTGATTTTAGTCATAAGGAAGGCCCGAACTATAGACATGTGCGGTTTTTCCAAATGACTTGATTAGAATGCAGGTGACGGACCATACCATGACGGCCAAGTCCTATCGTTCAGTAAATTTAAACAGACTCCATTGTGATTGGTTTTAATATTACATTAAGTGGTAATTGGTGATTATTGTGTATACATTTTCGATGTTTTTATTGATTAGAATACAATTTTGGCCACAAGTCAGATATAACACTGACAAACAAAGACCCATTTTTTATCATCCTGTTACACGGATATTGTACTTGTTCGCGGACAAGTTGACAGGAAAAATTGAATTGTTTGACGGTTAAATTACCAGTATCGGATGAGTCAGGCATAGGAATTCCGCACCCCTGTTGGAAGTGTATAACCTGCAGAGCTTTCATTACCAAACACCCTAATAGTGCTGTTATTTTACTCATAGTTTGCACTGTATTTCAGTCGGATCATGGTTGTGGTATTGTTTACTGTCGCACACGAGATAGCTGTGAGGAGGTGGCTGGTCACCTGATGAGACGAGGAATTCCTGCACGGCCATACCATGCTGGGCTTAAGTCAGCAGACAGGTAATAGATTCGTCGATAGATGTGTGGTTTCCTCATATGTTAGCATTTAGAAGCTAGAACACAATTTAATATGTAACTGAGGGCAACATGATCAATACATTGGTACATACTATGAAAGAAATGTTTTCACAATATGATACAGAGTCATATAGTAATGTTTCCATAATCTCATATATATGACAGAACTCCAAAAACTGGACTCATAATAAATACCGCCTTTTGGGAAACTGTGTAGCCCCCAGGGTTTATTAGGGAATATAATTGACCCGAGTCGTGGGAAAACTGGTCTTAATGCATGTGCGTAAAGTGTTGTCCCGGATTAGCCTGTGCTAATCTGGGGCAGCACTTTCCACTTTTATGATGTTTTCTGTTTCAAGGTAGTCTGTTCTAAAAATTATTCCACTGTAGGCGGAAAGTGTCGTTCCGGATATGCCTGTGGGGACTGCACAGGCTAATCCGGGACGACACTTACGCACATGCATTAAGACCGATTTTCCCATGACACGGCTCAATTATGGTGTTTGTCTTTCATTGGCCATTTTTCATATTACGCATGTCAATCATGGATATTTGCAGAGAGGCCAATCAGACTGAATGGATGGAAGGACGTTTTCCCATCATCTGTGCCACAATCAGCTTTGGCATGGGAGTTGACAAACCAAATGTCAGGTGGGAGGCACTCTAATATATATTAGGCGTTTGGTAAGAAACCCGGGCTTAATGCATGTGCGTCAAGTGTCGTCCAGGTTCAGCCTGTGCAGTCCGCACAGGCTAATCCGGGAAGACACTTTCCGTCTCCAGTGGATTTATGTTTAGAAGAGACTTCATTGAAACAGAAAATACATTAAAAGCGTCAAGTGTCGTCCTGGATCAGACTGTGTGGTCTGCACAAGCTGATCTGCATGACATTTTACACACATGCATTAAGCCCAGTTTTCCCATGACATGCCTTATATATAGTTATGTTATGTAACTCAATTTACTGGTAGTAAAATTTAAGATTAAATCAAATTGTTACCAGTACTGTCTAGTTATAAAAAGAGAGAAACACTGTATCCTGTTTATTTTCAGTGCTGAGTGTAAAGTTGCCATAGCATTTTGATTTGTTCAATTCAAAATTCTGCTTGTAAGTGGTTCATTTACTTATTTTTGTGTACAGTAGAACCTGTCTAAACCGAACAGTGTCGGGACCGGGCCGATTGTTCGGTTTTCAGAGGTATTCGGTTTACCCAGGTTTTTTATGAAATGTCATTTTCCTAAAAATTTACGTTCTATTTATATGTTAATTCGAGTATATAATAAGAACATAGCAACATGTTAATTTTTAAACTTTTATGATTGTATATTATTTGTGTTATTTGCAAGTAAAAAATGTGTATTTGTAAATAAGTCGACACTCAAATTATCAATCAAACAAGTTCATGTATTCAACGTAAACTAATTTACATTTGTTTAAAGAAATCACCAATTGTTTTTTGCTTTGATTAGTGTTAACATATTTATTTTAGCTCGATTGTATCGCAAGCCTTAGGCGTATAGAGATCAGTAATCGAAATATTGCCAGAGTTTAATATATGCATAAAATAATTACACTGTTGTGAAACATTTAAATTTTACACTGTACGTACTTTTTAACATAAAACACGACCGGCTAATCTGTTTTTTACAAGTTAACTTTTGTTGTATGCTGATTGCTAATTGCGCCACTGCCCCGTTGCGTTATCTGACACCATGGCCATTTATGCCCTGTGTGTCTAATCCTGTCACCAATTATCGGGTTCACATGCGAAGTGACACCTGACTGTATACGCCGTTGGTTTATTCAGGTTTTTTTAAGGTTGAATGAGAGCAAATTTGTGATAAAATCGTTTGGTATTTGGTTTGGACAGGGTTCGGTTTATTAAGGTTTGTTTATATATAAAAAAGAAGGAAAAAATCGGGACCGACACAGCGGTTCCGTTTTGACAGGAATTTGGTTTTCACAGGGTTCGGTTTGGACAGGTTTCACTGTAACTATGTACCAGCTCGTGATTTGGAGTCAATCATATATCCTAACCTTGTGTTATGGTTAAATTTGACTCTATATGTTGATTGTCAATTGTTTGTTACAGATGTATTTCTGCTTCTAAGATTTTCCCACAAATTTCAATATTTCATGATGTCAGAGTCAGAAGGTGTATTTTGAATGTGTGGTGGTACTATAATTATACAACTGTTTTTGTTCAGTGCATGTTGATAATGGCCTGTATCTGCTAATGTAGACAATTTATTGACAGCATTAAAGGGACTTTGTTCACTGATTTTTGTAATTTTTGCAGTGTGCCATTTAATGTCTTAATTTGAACGATTTAAACATCGGAACTTTAAAGGTCAAGTATAAAAAGAAAAAAAAAAAGAAAAGAAAAAAAAAAGATGCTCCAACTGGGGTTCGAACCTGGAATCTCCAGATTAAAAGGTTATCGTCTTAACCACTCGGCCATGCCCATTTCTATGTTTATTCCTGAATTGTTTACTTTATGTAAGTGATCCACGTGTTGTCAACAATTTTAACGAAAACAACAGAAACACTCCAAATTATTCCATCGTTTAGTGTTACAAAGGCTTTATAATTTTCTCCATTTCAACTGATGATTACTCATTAACAAAACGGTATTTATGTTATATTTCAATGTCCGTAGCGTTATTTCGCTCTTATATACACTTTACTTTTATTTTGGAAATCTGTGACAAAAAGTTGGAAAATAGTCAATTTCTCAGTCTGTGAACAGGTCCCTTTAAATGCATGTATATAGATAGCAACAGTCAAAACATCCATCTTTAGGTATTATTGCACAGAATTTGAAAGCATCTCATAATATATCATTGAAATTCAAAGCCCTGTATGCATTTGTTTAATCTTCTTACCTTCTTATTATGTTAGAACAGTGTAGAAGTACACACTTGCAAGCTACTGTACAATCATTTTATTGGTGTCTAAATTTAACTTATTCTTGAAAAATGGCTTATTCACACAGTTCTAAATATGTGCATTTTTCATTTTCATGTATACATTTTTAATTATCAAAATTAAACCCTGGGTCTACAATTTGCACTCTGTTTGGAACGCTAAGTACACGAAAGCTATAGACTGCAAAATAAAATGATTTTACAGTATTTTGTTCTGCTTTTGCCTGCCCAGATTTGTTGCCCATTGGAACCTGCCAAAGTCCATGGCGGGCTACTACCAGGAGTCTGGGCGTGCGGGTCGTGATGGCCTCCGCTCGCACTGCAGACTGTACTACTCGCGTGAGGACAGGGATACGGTGGGCTTTCTTATCAACAGCGAAGCTCAGAGGAGCAAGAAGGTTTGTATAGATCACCTGTGCTGTCGAGGTGTCTTAAAGACACTAAATACTAGAAAATAATGTTAGCACTTAAAAATGTACATTTATTTTGTGATGATGTTCACACGCTAGAATACTTGAAAATATTTGTAGCACTTGAAAATGCTTGTTTTCACTTGATTTGCAAAACAAACAAAAAAATACTTTAAAAAGGTTTTACAAGATATTGCTTATAATATCCATCTAAAACATCTTTGTTTAGCCTTGTTTTAAATTGTTTGTATTCGTTAAATTTTTAAGTATGATATAATAAACATGTCTATATTATTTTTCTTGTTAAATTAAATTGAATCAAATTTTCTAGCTTGGAACATCCCAACCTGAAGTGGTTTTCTATCAGGAAACTTTCATAAATTAATGATTATAGGGTATTATTTAGATCTAGTTGCTTTTCATGTGGCATCACTATTATTTAACGTATCATTTAAATTATACTTTTGCAGAAAGACAAGGAAGCAATCAGGCTACAATTAAAGGCAGCAATGAAAAACTTTGAAGCCATGGTAGCATTCTGTGAAGAAATCAAGTACGTATAGAACCGCTATTTTGTGGGGAATGACTAAAATGCCACTTATGATAAGTGAACTGTCTACGAAACATACCTGTGAAATTAATACAGCATTTCTCAGCTGGTGAAACATGAGTCCGCTAAAAATGTGGAATTTAAAAATTGTAACGTGTTGAACAAAGCGCATGATTCAGGTTTGTATTGGCTCATAAGATTTTTTTTTATTGAACACTCACTCAGTTTGTTTTTTTCTACTTAAATGTCTTAACACTGTGGTTCAAGGTACATGTATTTTACTATGTACATGTACATTCTGTACTGTAGATGCCGACACTGGAGTATAGCCCAATTCTTCGAGGATGAAAAGCCAGTGTGTGGTGGTTCCTGTGATGCCTGTAATGACCCAAAGGGAGTTGAAAGAAACCTGCTGAAACTGCAGAGGGGGATGTTTGCGTCTGTCAACAAGCGCAAGGGCCCCGGAACCATGTACTACATAGATGAGGATGTGTCCGGGGATATGTACGGAGGAGGCAGAAAAGGGGCCAAAATGTAAGGGACAGTTTTTGTAAATTGCATGTGTTAAGTTTTCCATTCATGTTTGCTCTATAATTATAATGTTCACCAAATTGGGACTATGTGCATAGCTCATGGTTGATTGGCATGACTCAATCATGATGATACAGTTGAAGTTGTATAACACATAACAAAGATTATTTTGTTATTTTTAAATCTGTCTATATTCTTAAAATATTTTATTTAGTCTTTACACAATTATTTTATGACTTCAACAATATAACATCAACACATAATTTTATATGTTACAAAATTAGAATGACACCCATAACTGGCGTAGAAAATAAGAACATCACTTGTATGTGCAAAAAATAACATAAATGCAGTTACGCTTATTAATTAATTGTGGGATTGTTGGCCGCAGTGGATAAAATAAACAGCTGGCGATGTCAACAAAACCCAGTGGTTGGCGTTGAAATGTGGACCCAGACTGTTTGAAAATTGTGTTCACCGGAAGGAAGAGGAGCCTACGTAAATTACCTTGCGAAATGAGTATGCTGCTTAAAGTAGCAGCACCGCCTGACCACTGAATAATTAACTTATCCTTCCACCGAAACTAGGAAAAACTATTAACTTGACTGGGCTAAACTTAGTTCAGTTTAAATACACAACTCATCGCTCAACCAGCGATAATAATATATCACCATTATACAACTATACAACCAATGATCGCTCAACTAGCGATCTCAATGATCGCTCAACCAGCGATCTCACTTTTTATTACAGGTAATTAACACCAAGAATCGCTAAAACATCGATTTCACATTTCAGTCCGGACATTTTACACTAATAATCGCTCAACCAGCGATTTCACATTTTCACGTGTACAATTAATACTCAGAATCGCTCAACCAGCAATTTCACCTTTCAACCGGACAATTAATACTAATAATCGCTCAACCAGCATTTAACACATCCACTGGTCATACGGTATTGATACTATATTGACAAATGTGACGTTTAATTACTGGTTATTGCCCGAAAAATCTGGCGTTACAACGGATGTTGCCCATGTCCTTTCGAGCAAATGTCTTGAAACATTGCCGGTTAACATTAATTAAAGAATTCTATGTTTTTGAACAAGTATGCATGCCCCTTTAACCCCCGGCAAACAGAATTTTCCGCACTGCGACAAGAGAAAGAAAACAAATAACAAATATTAAAGGCGCACCCATGTCTTTAACGAAATCAAAGTACATGGAGTCACAAAATTATTAAGGAAATGAAACTAGACACAATACTATTCAAAATAAAAAAAATAATACACATGATCTCAATACTGTTTGAATATTACGAAATAAAACCGACACAATACTGTTTGAATATAAACTATCAAACATCTGTAGTTCAGTTCAAACACAAGACCAATGCCCTGTACAGTTTTGCCTATCCGACAAACGTAGCTGCAATGAGTCGTCAGTCGTCAAATGGTTGGCCCCATCCAGGTCGTTTGCGAGGGTGTTTCCTGGCCCAGTACCAAACTGCGCTTGGTAATCGATGGTATGCACTTGAGGCGCCAATAAAGAGTTGGTTGACAGAAAAACTGAAATAATAAAATATTGCCGGCAGTATCTTGTGAAAATAAAGTTTATTCAAGAGTGTGTCGTAAATAGTACAAGGCACTTTATCTCCTTATTGAAAAACTAGTGTCGAAATGCAGTTTACGTGCAAGACTATAAACAGGGTGCGATGGGTGGGGTTTTGTGCTGTATCAGCTAGCTCTAGTTTTCCTAAAAGGCGGAAATTACGTTGATCGCAGTTTATAACAATCCTATGCAAAGTATTCCGAATGATGCACAAGGCCCAGGAATTCCGTAATGTATTTATAGTAACAAAATAACACGAGGCGGAAATGACGTACACGTCATGTTTAATAACCATCCTGTGCTAAGCATTCCGCATAACGAATAAATCCGAAGTATACCGAGAACGTATCTATAGCAACCATACAAAACACACAACGATCTTTTCCGCAAAAATAAATATTATTAATTTATATTCAGAAATTAATAAGTCATATGTATTTAGTATGTTTGTAGAGAAGTTCAGTCAACATTTTTACCGGGTAGTTAATAATAACTTTCTGTTTGGGCTGTTCCAGGAAAAAAGGAACGCCGATGTATTAAAATTTGGTGGGTGGGGGGTGATAGAGGGGATAAAACGGATTATCAATTACTTGAAGTTGTGTTGGTGGTACCCCATTTTCGGACCACCTTTCCTCCCCCCATCACCTTATTTCCTGGAACAGCCCTTATTAGTATAAGGGAAAGATCTAAACTGAAATAGCAGGGTGTTGCACTGGGCTCCTTTTTGGTTCCTTTCTTCTGCCTTTGGGGTACACATCAGTGTTCAATATTTGAGATTTTATATAGTTTTGCAAATATTCAATGACAAATGAATAAACTGTCTTAAAGGCCCTTAGAAACATTAGACTAATAAAAACCCTGAATTTAGCAAATTATTAGTTTACAGACTGGTCAAGCTTTCCACCATGCTCCTTTTTATCAGCACCCTGCACCTTTTGTGTTCCTGGATCTTTCCCTGAAGTATGATGTAGGCTCCTGTATATTGTGTGTCTAGGGATACAGATGAATATGATGACCGGTATGACAGCGGGGACGAGGATTATAACTCCAGACAGGCCCAGGAATCGCGAGACAAACAAGATCGCACATCGTTCATACTGAACCAGTTCAAGAAGAGGAAAGGAGTATGTGTTTGTCTTGTGATCGTATAATGTTAGACGGAGATGTTGAGTCCAGTTCTGAATTTATTTAACTTCAAGTATCAACAACAACATACTAATAATAATGACGTATTGTCACGTGACGTTCCGCGCAAAGGCGCGAAAATGTTGTTACTTGAAAGATTCCCAACATACTCGGGGCAGCAAAATGCGTATAAACATATATGTACTACAAAAGCATGCATTGAAAACTTAAATGTGATTTAAAGACAATGTATGTAATTATGAGCATATTTAAATCATTTATGAAATTGAAAGTTCTCAGTCCATGTACATGTATCACATTTATTACAGTAAATTAATTTCAGTTGAATCGTTTGTTAAGAAAGTCTCTGATTTGTGTGCAATCACTTTTTATCACAAAAACTGTCTCTTGTTCACCACAACGTTAATAAGTCAATTTACAACACGGTTTCTTCTCCTACCTCCAAGGGATACAGAAATGCGCTGCTGTTCACGTGAGGTATTCGCGTCTCCATCGCGAGCGAAAATGTCAATGAGCTTCCGTTGCATTCTTGCTCGTTTCGAAATGTCAGCTCTGTAACTGATGACTGAAGGATCCAGCTCCACGTCTCCGGCATGAGGTAGCGTTGTGATCGGCGGGCGGAAATAAGGTGTGATGGCGTCAGTGGCTCCATGTCACTCTGCGCAGTGGTGATGTAGGTCAGAGGCCAGTCATTAATTACTGCCTCTATCTCCGTAATCACTGTGGATAACGTCTGATAGTCAACATAGGATCATCCTAGCACTTTCTTGACAGAAGTTTTCGTTATCCCGATCAAACGTTCCCACCATCCTCCGCTCCATGGAGCACGCTTGATGATGAAACGCCACTCTGTTCCTCTCATGCAGAGTTCTGTGTGAATCCTCTCGGATGCAAAACGGATTTTTACTTGGGTCGCTGCACCCTCGTACGTTGTTCCGTTGTCAGAAATCATCATGCGCAGGATGGATCGTCGTCTGCAGAATCTACGGAAGGCTTGTAGGAATGTTTATGTGGACAGATCAGGTACCAGCTCCAGATGTTCTGCACGGGTTGAGGCACACGTAAATAGACAGACGTATGCCTTCGCATCTCGACAGTCTGTGCCATGTATGTATAACACTCCAGAAAAGTCCACACCGGTCACAGTGAATGGGTCGGTTTCTGTTACTCTCACTGCTGGTAACGGTGGCGGGTCTGGTGCTATGTATACCTTGCTGATGACTGTTCTACATGTCACACATTTTCATAGTACTTGTTGCACACATCGTCTGATTGCGAGTGTAAAACATTTCTGGCAAATGAAAGTAATTGTCGAATTTGGGCCAGAATGTTGAATTCTCTCGTGGGCGTCGAGTACCTCTAATCGCGTGAATGGGTGCTTCTGTGGTATGAGATACGGACATTTTCCTAGTCTTGGCAACCGGTGCGTTATGGATACGCCCTCCACATCGAAGTAAAACGGTATCATCAATGAACACTTTCAGTTCAGCACAAGTGTCACTCTCGAGTTAATATCTCTGACACACTGGATTTCTTCTCTGTATGAAGAAAGTTGACAACACAAAATCCATAGTTTCTCTGCTTCAAGTAGCTCAGATGACATCAATGATGTGGATCATGATATGGTGTCTGCAAATCTTCATAAAGCGTTGTACGTATGCCGTCATGCGAAGTAATCTTTGCAAAGTACAGTACTTCTCAATTCAGATCACCCTGTGGACTCCATGCACTTCTTCCGATTGATCTGGGGTAGTGGCCGCTTGCACTGTCGGATCATAGCACATTTCTGTGATGCAGACGGCTGTCATTTGGGGGTTCCATGTCGGCCAACTTCCGGGGTCCATCACCCATGATGGTCACTTGAACCACAGGTCGTTTCTCATGAACTGTTCTGCTGAGAGACCGCAGGTCAACAGGTCCGTAGGGTTGTCTTGTGTAGGACAATATCGCTACTTGTGATTGGGTAGGAGTGAGTTGATCTCTGCTACACGGTTTTTCACGAATCGCGTTAGAGTGCCTGTTGAAGCTGACCAATGTAATACAATCTGACTGTCAGTCCATAGTTGTAAGCTCTCTATCTTTAACTCTTTCTGTACATGTTTGGCCAGTCATGCGCCAACGATAGCAGCCATCAGTTCCAAGTGAGGTAGAGTAAGTGTCTTCAAGGGAGTGACGTGCGATTTCGCCATCACTAGGGCGCATTCGTGCTCGCTGCAGACGAAAATTGTGGCACCATATGACGTCATGCTTGCATCACAAAACACTTGAAGAGATATGATTTCGTCCTTCTCTTGCTGTGAGCTTTTCAACAGGTAACGATCAACGCTGTAGGAAGTTACTGTGTTTAAGTCCGTCGCCAAGTTTCACCACTTCCAGTATAGTTCACGTGACAAGGGAGTGTCCCATAAATACTTCATTTTCCACAGTTCTTGTAACAATGCCTTTGCACGAATAGTAACTGGTGTTAGCATGCCCAGTGGATCATAGATTTTCGAGACGTGTTGCAATATTTCCCTCTTTGTCACAGTTTCTAAAATATAAATGTCCTTTGTTGGAAAACACAACATATCTTCTACTGCGCTCCACCTCAACCCGAGAATTTTCGTATCTCTGTCAGTGTCCAATATGCCGTCTGCACTGGCTCTGTCACGCAACTTGCTGCTATTGGAGTTCCAGGAACGCATATATATAACGGCAAACATGGTCACTCACCCAGTTGTCCTTGTTGTTTCACGATGGTTGCACACAGTATGAAGGGCGAGCATGTAGCACCAAACAACACAGCTTTAAACCGGTAGGTCATCAGTGGACTGTCTGGGTCATGAGGGTCCAGTAACCATAGAAACCTGGTGACATCACCATCTCTCTCATCCAGTGCAACATGTAGGAAGGCTTTCTCTATGTCCGTCGTCATGGCGTATCTGTTAATTCGAAAGTGCATGAGAATGCCAACTTGGTCATTCAGTTCAGGTGGAGTCGATTGTAGACAGTCGTTCAGGCTGGGCACGTTGGACGATCTGCGACAACTGCAATATTACACGATACGAATCTGGGTTGTCAGCGATTCTTTTCTTATGCCATGATGTGGAATATAGTGCACAGGGTGGTTAGGCTTGATTTCCTCTATGAATCTATTAATCCGCGTTCCTGCTGTTCGTTTATAATGGCGTCGTATTTCTGGAACAGGAACGGGTCTTTTCGTAGACTTTGTATCATGTTCTGTGTACGTCTGACGCTCACTGCGTAGTTCATAGGCAACAGGGGATGATCTTCTTTCCACGGCAGTTTCACACTGCACTGGTTATCCTTGTATGAGATGCAGGTATCTATGTATGTATGAAGTTAGTTCGAACCGGAAGTCTCGTCCGTTTCTGGTGTGATACCAATGGACTCCAGTTTCCAAAATCACTAGATGTCGACAGCGCTCAAATGTGACATCACAACTTTCAACATGTGGTGAACTGACTCTGCGTTTGTGGTTGGAAAGGGGCCAGAAAGAAGATATCCGAGTTTTGACTGAACTGCGGTAGGTCCGTTACCCCCAACAACGCGATTTTGTACTATTTTCCAATATGCATCTGCACCAATCAGCATGGCAAGGTCAAACGTCTCATCTGCAGTTACTGTGTGGGCTAATTTAAAACCTCGAAGGTACGTTAGGAATGTTCGGAAGCGGGACAGCTATGGTGGGCGTAATGAGGACGTCAATCGGGATCCGCTCCTTCCGGTCGGTGATCGCGTGCACTGTAGTGGTTTTCAGGATTTTCACACTTTGCGATGAAGTACCAAACGCTGCTAAATAGATAGTCTCTGTACCAGTCTCTTGAACATTTAATTGATTCGCAGGTTTCTCTGAGATAAAAAATCTTTTCACACATTCGTCGAACAAAATATTTGCTTCAATAGTAAAGTTGTTAGAACTTACTTTTCGGATGGCGGTCTTCAGAAGCAAATTTTATCTTGCCTGTGATGAAGAATGCAGAATCGTGTGTCCCGCAACGCTGCCTTGGAATGGAGTTCCACTGGATTCAGCAAAGAACTCGTATTTTTGTGCTAACAAATGATGTTTTAGCTTACAGTTGCGGCATCTGTTGAGGGACTTGCACAGTGCAACTTGATGGGAATCTGACAGACAGTTAAAGCACAATTTCTTCTTTTTAACAACTTGAACTCTTGCCTCAGTGGTATTGAAATTGCTACAGTCTGTTGCCAAATGTTCGCCATCACAAAACTGACAGGTTGACTTCCGAAACTTGGTGTCCTGCCTTGGTCTGGATTTGTCAAACTTCTTCCCAGCATTCCTACTTCCGGTGTAGAAGGACGCAGTCGGCATATATGAGCCATACAGTGGAAGATCACTTGCATCGCCTTCACGCATGATGGTAATATCCTTCTCGATCCCACATCTAAGGTCAGGTAGTTTCCAACAGCTGCCTCTGTGATCACATGCCATACTTTGACGTACTGCAGCCAGCAATTGGTCCCTTATAATAGGAACCAGAAGATTCCCATACGTCTCTTGGCACTCGCCTAGGGATTCCAGTCCTCTAATGTTAGTTTCAAGCTGGTTGTAAAACGTCTGTAGACTGTCAGTGATGTTCTTCAATGGCTCTAGTTGGATCAGTGCTCGCATATGTGCATCGACTATCTTGTCTGGCTGACCGAACCGTTGCTTTATCAAGTTGATAGCTTTCTTGTAGTTAGTGTTCGTTAACAGGAAACCCGCTATACACGAAGCCGCGTCGCCAGCTAGTAACGAACGGAGGTACGTAAATTTCTGCACGTCTGATAATGTGTTGTTTATATGTATGGAACACTCATAGCTGTCCCAGAACATCTGCCATTCGACTATCGCCCCGTGAAATGTTCGCAGGGACAACTTTGGTAACTTGTGAAGTGAAGCGCTCGGAATGGTCATCGGAATGGTCATCTTCTCCGTGGTGGAATCTTGTCTTGCTTGCCGGTCCAGAACCGGAAGTACTGGCTGTATGTTCATTGGTCACCGGCTGGCCGTTATTATTTTGTCTTGTGACAAGTTTGACGCCACTTGTTGCATGTTAGCAATGCATTGCTTCAGATTGTCCCTGAATCTCTGTATCTTTAACTCGAAATCAAACGAATATGATTTACTCTTGATCAGTTCCGTCGAAATATCTTCTATGTTGTTGTGGTTTATGATCTTGTCGTGAGCACTCTTACTTCTTCTGCTTCCTCCGTAATCATTTGAGGCAGTCGTTCGTACTCTGTATCCGTTAACTCGGTTAAGTCGAATTTTTGTAACTCTCTGTAAATCAGGCGACGATGGTCATCGCGCATCGCAAAAACCTTCATAAGCTGCATTTGTTCGTCTCTTTTCCTGGTCAAGTCACCATAATGTCTTGTGATCATATAAAGTTAGACAGAGACGTTGAGCCCAGTTCTGAATTTATTTAACTTCAAGTATCAACAACAACATACTAATAATAATGACGTTAGCGTCACGTGACGTTCTGCGCAAAGGCGCGAAATCGTTGTTACTTGAAAGATTCCCAACAGTGTTATAATGGGAATAGTTTGGTTTAGCATTCTAGCTGCAATATACTAATACTGCACACTTTTATGTTGGCCTTACCAGAAGCCAAAATAACCAGTGGTTAAAAAATGTTTGACATTATTTGAAAATGATCTATATTTTCACATAATGAGTGAAATATATTTCAAAATCTGCATATATTCACAGGAAATAAAAAATGTATTTCTATCAAAAAAATGTCTTGGTTATGACCTTTCTGTCGATTTTCCATAAATGTAGTCATATATGTAGTCATTACCATTACTCCGATATGTTTTTTAGCTCACCTGAGCACGAAATGCTCGGTGAGCTATTGGTAAGGGGACCTCTCCAGCGGCATCCGGCGGCCGTATGCTGTCAACAATTTGACCTATTATCGCGATAAAGACTACATTTTTTATTCTATCTTGATCAAACTTGCACAGTTTGTGTATAACCATAAAATCTAGGACGAGTTCGATAATGGGCCTGATCGGACCAGGAACACCAGAGTTATTGTCCCTTTTTTGGTCAAAATACATCTATTCCTGAATAATCGCCTGGTAATGGGAGGTAAATGAAGTATCAGGAAGATAATTGCCAGAAATGTGGTATTTCCCTTTGGAGCTCATTCACAGATATAACCCAGAAAGTGGAGTCTACTTATCAGTAAAATCAATACATCACTCTGAGTGAACATGATACTTCTATTATAGATCAGCATCATTACATAGTAACCATTGATAGCCTGCTTCTGACCTATATTTTGGCAGTGTGTGCAGCAATACAATTTTCCACTGTCTGTCTTGGCATCCAGTCAGGAAAAAGATTTAAACAATAATCAATAGCTAGAATTCATGTTGTAAACAAGCAAACAGAATATAGGATTTAGATCATGTGATCTAGTGCCTGAAAGGGTTAATTATTTTCTGTAGTTTTTGGACTGTTTAGTTAGTAACTTATTCAGTATCATTTAAGGTAGTACAACTGTAATGGGGAATATTCCAAACCTAATTTTAAATATTATTTCCATTATCTGTATTACATCATTGATTTTATTACAAATTTTGAGGGTGGCTTTCCATGCTAAACACTTTTTTTTTTAATGTTCAGGACAACCTCTTTTTCCATTTTTCCATCAAAATTCATTTAACCTATGGATGAAAAAAAATCATAACTCAATTATAGTTGCAAATATATCCAAAATGTTGGTGTCTTTTATACAAGTAATGATTGAAGATTATAAAATAAGGCAACATAAGGCATTAAAGAAGATAAAAGTATTGATATTAAACAATTTTCTATGGAAGCTCAGGATAAACTTGAAGCTGACAGAACAGACAAAATAATATGTTGTCTTAAAGATTTTGGTTTTCCTGGACTTGTATATTTTTTCACTTAAATATTTTTATTTATTTTTCATCTATCACATATATTTGACTAAAATAAAAAGTTTGAAACAAATTTACTGTGTACTTCTTGAAAAAGTGAAGAAAAACTATCATTCCCCTTAAAAAAATAGATAGCTATATTTAGGCAGTTCCACAACAGTAATTATTAAATATGACATACATTCTGCATTTTAAGTTTAATGCACCATTTATACCAGTTAAACTAAATATATTAACAATTAAATGTTATTATTTGAGTTAAACAAACTTTTTCAAAATTCAGTTCCCTAGAGGTACACAAAATGCCACCCACACCCTGCAACTTTTTTAGCTCTGGGACATCACACGGTACATCAACAATAAGTGTCTTATTTATTATCTTCGTTTCCAATCATCTTTATGTCAACAATGTTTATTCTGGTAATTGAGGCTGTATATGCTGGGAATTTAGGCTGCATCTTCACCAACTGGCACAGTCAGAAAGACATGTGTACTGTGTTGAGCACCAGGTTTGACCCTCCAGGGAAGCATTCCGAGTGATTTGTGGCAATTCTCTTCCTTCAGCTGCAAAAATATTTTTAAACAATCCAATAACTGATTGTTTTCCACGACATATTTAACAATATACATACAAAACTTTCCAGTATATGTGCAACCCAACCTAGTAAGCCATACTTTTCAGTGTTAGGTAAAATTAATGTCAAAACTGTGTAATTACTGAATGGATCCTTATTAGTATGCTGATCATGAAGAAACACTGGTGTACTTATTCATAAGCATAAGGGCACACATATTAAGTATAAGTACTCAACTATTAAAGTGTCTTGAGGCTTCAGAACTAAGGAACTGACACATCATACATGTATGTACTTCATGACTTGTATGTTCATTTACTTACATGCATACTGTAAGTATGTAAATAATAATACTTATACTAATATATTAATTGTACATTAAAGCAATACAATTTTGTAGTTCAAGCAATGAAATGAAAAGTTTAACATTATCCTCTAATGAATTACGTTCTGATTTTATAGACAAATATTAATATATTCAGAAATATCAGAATAAAAATACAATTCTTTCACTTTCTTGTTTTACTTACATGTGTTATATCTCCGTAATATCAGGCTTCAAGCTGGTTTATTATGTACGATCTGGTGACAGTTATTTATATGGCTCAGATTTTCTTTCAGTAAGCATTCCCTTTTTGCTCGTATTTATAATTTTCGTTTGACAGTTGTTTTTGTTTATACCACGAAAAATATGTGACTTTTGGTTTCAATTTCTATCAATATTTCATTATGTCAAAATATTTATCTGTTTGCATTTTGTCAGAAGTATATATATGATACTAACATATATAAAATAATGTGATTATATAAAAGAATGTACTTATATTAAAAATATCATGTGGGTGACAAGAATCGGAACCAAACGGGCATATTACGAACTGGGTAACGAAACTTTCCGACAGTGACCGATATCGGCCGATCTTATAAAAAAAAACGGGGAAATGATTACAGTTGTACTACTTTAATCATGTAACATTTGGACTGACCTTTACATTTGAATTGGGATTTTGGAAACTCAAGTAATGATCTTACATGATTTTTGAAGCTGATTTATTATTTCTCCTTAATTGAGAAATATTTTTACACTATTTAGAGTGCACCATGCTACTTGCTGCTAGTATGGTATATATGAGTAACGGCTTGTAGTTCCTGGGATGGTCCTCTACCAAATTCCTTCAATTTATTAAAATATATTGAAAACTCTGGCCACAATGGCAACCAAAAGCTGAAAACTGGAAAACGTTAAAAATCTTCTAGTCTGAAACCACTGGCTGGATTTCAAAATAATTTCATAGAAATGTTCCTTGGTGACCCTCTACCAAATTCCTTGAAATCATTTTGATTCGTTAAAAAACATGGCCACTAGGGGGCAGGGCAGTTTTCCTTATATAGTGTTACTGAACACTTTAAAAATCTTCTCGTCTGAACCCCTGACTGGATTTCAAAATAATTTCACACAAATGTTCCTTGGGTGACCCTCTACAAGATTCCTTGAAATCATTTTGATTCATGAAAAAACATGGTAGCCAGGGGGCTGGCAGTTTTCTTTATATGGCTATATTGAAAACTTTGAAAATCTTCTAGTCTAAAACCACTGGCTGGATTTCAAACTAATTTCACATAAATTTTCCTTTAGTGACCCTCTACCAAATTCCTTGTAAAGTGGATGCTATCACAATAAAACTATTATTTAACCCAAAAAAAAAATTTGGGGAAAAAAATAAAACAACAAAACATCTGACAAACTTATTTAAAATGTTCTATGGTCTGGGCATTTTTTAGGATAGGTCAGGTAAATGTTTATAAATGTAGCCTATAAGACCTCGGTTTAAATTGCTAAAGCTGTTGTTGATGTTGCTTATTTTTGAAGATGATTATAAAAATTTTAATGATGAAGGCTATGATGCTTATGATACAGTGATTTTGGTGTTTTTGATGATGATGATGGTGATGATGGTGGTGATAATGATGATGATGTTGTGGTGATGAGGCATGAACATAACAACCCAATATAAGAATTATATTTGAATATTCAAATTAAATATTCCGATACTTCTGTTAATTATGATAATCTCCAGCAAATCACATCAGAGAGGAATACAAAAACCAGAGCAACTGTTTACTTGAATCTTATTTGACCTCCTATCCTATATACATGTTATGTCAGGAATTGTATAAACTTTCTCCAACTGACCTATTTATCCTCATGTGGTCCAATGAACTTGGCCTGTGGTTAAGCAGGTCCCTAGACAATTCATTAAACTGCACTATCACTAACAATGGAATATTTGCACACAATTCTTCCAAGGTGTAATATAAACTGGATTCTGTGTTGGAAAGGTTCTGTTTCAGAGAAATATTTTCAGTTGTTAATAAGTTAGTCATGTGCCTAGAAATGTAATATTTATATGTCACTTACATTTAAAAGGTTTGTTTTGAAAGTTATTTGTACACTATCAGATTGCATTATCAGATGGGACACCCTCCATCTATGTTTCTGTCTGTATGTCTGTCTGTTTAATAAAATTTGGGTCCTGCAATAACTTAATAGATACAAAAGCTATGTTCATGAAACTTTGTGTGGTTATAGAGGGCAATGGTAAGATATTGCATTTTAATTAATTGTTGTTTTTTTGCATCAGGAAAAAATGTTGAAAATTGCACATAAGCAGGTATTATGCTAAAACTTTAATTTGTTGGACTTCAGTGGAATTAAAAAAGTCATAGAAAAAAGACAAATTTCAGTAGTTATGGCATCAAGTCTTCCAAATTTTGCATTATCATTTAATTACTTTACAGGTGAAGTTATAACAAGTATCTAAGATAGCCATTTTTAACCAAATGAAAATGTGTGGTTATTAGATTGGGGTATGTCGTTGGGCATGTGGGCTGACAGAAGACCCAACTTTTGGTTTCTGAACAATAACTTGAGAACAAAAATTGCTATTGTAATAAAACTTGATACATAGATGCCTCGCTTGAGGTTGCATCTGGGGTGGTTGTGGTCAAGGACACCATTCTAAAATTTAAAAAAAAAGCTGTCTGTTTAATAACTTCAGTACAAACTGAGTTACAGTGTATGGGGTTTGACCATTTAATCCAGGTCCAGCTAGCCCATTTCATTGTAAAAATAGATATGGATAGGCTTGTTGACTTGTTTTAGAAGATAGACTTGCATAGCATTGGGCACAAAGACTAGTATAGCTCGCAAACATTAACCTAATACTCTTCTCCTGTATTAGCACAAATTAGGCGCTCTAACTGTATTCTGTGTTTACACTCATTTTAGTCCGTGACGTGTTTCACAAGTTTAACGATACCGTGACAGTATTTTTTTCGGTACACTGCAAATCGTTATATCGCAATTCGCGGGGTCCATGGATCCCGATCCTGATATAGCCAGATTGCAATATAAATTTCCAGACCATTCATGTACATATACACTAGCCTATTTTTGCGATTTGTTAAAAAACATGGCTGCCAGGGGATGGGACAGTTTTTCTTATATGGCTTTATTGAAATCTCAAACAATCTTCTTCTTAAAAGCCATTATGATGCTTTACACTCAGGTGAGTGACCTAGGGCCATCATGCCCCTCTTGTTTATTTATTTATTCACATTTAAATACAGAGTTCAGTATATATGCCACTTGTTTAAATAATTAACGATCAAATTTCCTTCATCTCGCACAAATCTGATGAGTTCTGAACCTACCCGGTATTTCCAAGCTGTGAAAAACATTGCTCATTGTCAAAACCCACGCATTTGTTAGCTCACCTGAGCACAAAGTGCTCAGTGGGCTATTGGTATAGGGGACCTCTCTGGCGGCATCCGTTGTCAAGCGTCCGTGACCAAACTTTTACAGTGTGAGTATGATCATCAGATCTCAGCAGACGCCCAAAATGGGCCAGATCGTGTTTCAAACACCAGAGTTATTGCCCTTTGTTTATTAAAAAAATATACAAAAATGGACATTATTCAAGATAGAGACTTCATTTTTCATCCAGTCTTCACCAATCTTGCACAGTTTGTCTTTTAACATGAGATTACAGTTTAATTTGAATATAAGCAAGATCGAACCAAAATCACCAGAGTTATTGCCCTTTGTTTGTGAAAAAAATATGCAAAAATGGACATTATTCAGGATAGAGATTTCATTTTTCATCCAATCTTCACCAATCTTACACAGATTGTCTATGACTATAAGATTAAAGGTGAAGTCGAATATAAGCATGATCAGGCCAGAAAAACCTGAGTTATTACCCCTTGTGTTCTGAAAAAAACATCAACAAGTTATCAATGATTGGCTTGCACACACTATTTTTGATTTAATGTTGTCCAGACTTACACAGTTTGCGCATGACCATAAACATTGATTGATAAAATTTGATTTCCAACAATTGCATGACTTGCATGCAATTATTTGTACATTCAACATTGATGCCTTCAGAGCCTGCATTAACATCATTTATTATCATTGGACTGAAAATAATCAAAGAAAAAGCAAAACTTTATTTTATAGCACAGCCATCGCAATTATCGCATTGCAACTGGTTCTCCAAAACTGTTTGCGAAAAAGACATCAAAATCTACTGTTTGTGCATTTTCCAGAATTGTCAATGACTAAATAAAAAAGGGTCAGGTAAGAGTATCGAGAAAAATGATTTGAGAAACATAAGAAAAAAAACGCAACTCCACTACCCAACTCATACTTTAGTTAGTCCATAGCACTAACCGGTGTTTTAAATCAAAATTGATCCTATCCCCCTCTGCGTATTGTTCATATACCTTAATTTTCAAACCTGTCACAACAGTATGGTCTTCATCTGTACCAGTTCTCAGGTTAGCGCTTTGGGCTATCATGGCCCTCTTGTTTTTGCCTTGTTGTTGATTTAGTCTTAAAATCCTTTACAACTTCAGGATGGAGAGAGCTCCAAGGCAGAAGAGTTCATACCTCCCAGTGAAGATTGTCCATTGAGGGACGCAGCTAGTCAGAGGATACCCAAGCTCACTGTATCTGTATGTAGCAGTGCATATTGTTATATTTTCCTTGCAGCGAGCATGTAATGTTAATGTATTTACATGTAGATGAGTTGTTGATTGAGGAATATTCTCTCATTTTGAAAAGTTGTATACATTTCACAAAATCACCCTTATCCAAAACCAAATTAAGGTGGCTGTAAAATTGGCTGAAAAACCTGCAACTAACAAACTATCGTTCCTAAATTTAAGATTGGGAAACTTGAGATTACATGCAGCAAATGTGATTAAATTGTAAAATTGGGAAAATTGAGATTACATGCATTTAACAAATGCCATCCAATTGTAAAATGGGGAAATTGAGATAACATGCAACAGACAAATGTTATGAAAAAGTAAAATTGGTAAAAAGGTAAAATTGGGAAAATTGAGATTACATGCAACCGACACATTTTATCTAATTGTAAAATTGGGAAAATTGAGATTACATGCAACTAACAAATGTAATTCACTTGACCTTACGACACGATTTGATTGACAACGTGTTTAGCCATTCAGAAAAAACATTTGTATACTGTTAATGGTGTTTGTCCTCAGAGTTTAACCTAAGTAGGCGTGGTTTGGAATTCCATAGCATATGTCAATTGCCAAGTTCTTAGTTGGGAGTATTGGAGTTACATGCAACTAACAAATGCCATACAATTGTAAAATTGGCAAAATTGCTGTTACATAGAACTAAAAATGTCATCCATTTGTCAAGTTGGGAATATTGGGGTTATATGCAACTAACACACATGACCTCGTTTGCCAGGCCCGGGAGCACTGTATGAGCCTACTGGAGAAAGCCCTGGTCTCCAACTACGTGCAGTACTACCAGGACAGTCCAGGAAAACTAGAGGCCCAGGACTACATCCCTCGTTGCTCCGCCATTGACTTGGAGTTGGAAGTATTTAAAGGTTAGAAATGCATGTTCTAGTGTGTTCTTATCTTGTGTTATACATGTACTGATACATACATTGTCAATTATACATGCACATTGCTAGAAGGGTAGTTCATTGTATATCAGAAATAATTGACGGGTAACTGTTGGTTATTGTGGTGATAACCAACGGTTAGAACTTTTTCCTACTAACTTATTGCACTAGTATTAATACTTATGTACTTATCTTATCAGGAAAGTTATGTTGGTTGAATTGTATGAAGCAAACTGTGTTAGAGTTCTAAAAAAAATCTTGTGTTGTTTGGATAAAAAAAATTAATTGTCAATTAAGCTATTGGATGGATATTTAGAAGATATGTCTGAACCATTAAAAAAATATTTTTACAGCTAACAAACTTCATAATATATACAAAACCTCGATCATGCGAAAGGTTACGGAGATTAAGAAATCCACAGCATTTAAGCAACTGCACAGTTCAATGGAACCCTTAGGCTCAAAAAAGACTTTAGACTCAGAGACTTCAGATGAAGTATCAAACTGTGATATACCTTCAACATCAGCAACCAAGGCCAGTGAGACTATAGATGACCCTGTGCCTTACAATAACATTCCTGAAAATGGCAAAAGTGATTATGAAACCTGTGGCATTCCAAGTAAGGGGACAGCAGATGGCGAGACGTCTGGGAGTGGAAGTGATATCAATGGTGATGCCGAACGTATTGGTAAGGACTCCTCTAAACAAGAGAAGGCTTTGTCAGGCATAAATGATGCTTCATGTGAAAATGGCTCAACAAAGAAAGACACTCTGACTGATAAGCCAGTTGAAATACCCTCAAAGCCAAAGATGGTGTATTTCTTTGAAAGAGGTGATTCACTAAATGAAGACACTGAAGATGTGCCTAGCGCCGACTCCAAGACCAACCTGTCATCTTTTGTGTCTGATCAACGATCCATTGGCTTTATCAAGCAGTCTTTAAAAAGACCACTTGATGTAGGTTTGCTTTTATGGAAATATTTCTATTATTAATGCTGTTTGATTATAATATACACACACACACAGACAAATATATGAATATTTTACTTAGTTTTTATGCGATAATCAGATTTTAATTGCCTCTAGAAATCCTGTTTATTTAAGAAAGAATACTTTTACATCATAGTTTGTTGTCGAATAACCCACGGCCGGAAGTTTAGGTGCGTAGGGATTAAATCACGAGTGTGGAGATCGAGTGATTTGTTACCACGCATCTAAACTTGGGTTATTCGACAACAAACTATGACCTAAATGTATTTTTTCGATTTTAACATGGCTTTCTACTAATATTTATTGGAATATGTCCTGTATATGTCACATACTATTTGTTTATGAAGCTCCGCCTAGAATCATTAGCTACGGCTTTTCTGTTGGTTAGGTGTCCTCCCTCAATTTGTATAAATGAACAAGCTGTTTTTGAATGCACATCGATAGACAAACAAATGGATGTATACTACTATAAGGCATGAAAACTGTTATATCAAAATTAAGTTGCTGAATTCATAAATGGAGTGAAATCTAACGGAAACTAATTAATAAGCGTCGTAAGCTAGAACAAATACAACAACATTGTGTAAAGTGAACAGTGTATAATGTTACCTCAAAAGTCTTAATGCTAAAGTCGATCCACTGCTGTTAACATTTACTATCCAGCATCAAGAATTTGCACTTCCTTTTTAAGTATACACAAAGATGTACCTATTTATTTCAATTGTTCATGTGAACCGTACTAACCAGAAACGCGATTTGTTTTCAAAATCACCATGACTAGTCAGAACGTATCTTTTAATTCATATTTGTTTCCAAACCTGTATCCAATTATCAATATTGGCGCCTGAAATAATTGTAGACATCACCGATGCATTGTTCCTTTAATTCTGTGTTATGATGGTACAACAAACTAACACAACACAACACAAACCTATCTTGACCTATGTAGGATACTAGGAAAACGAATAACGATGTCAGTCCAGTGAAACTGGTTTGTGTTGTCACTGCTCATTTTGCTTACAGATTATGCCACACATTTGTGATCTGAATATCCATTAAACACTTTCCATCTATTCTGTTTTGTGTCACATGATAACTTTCGCCCGTTTCTTACTGTTTTAAACTTATGCGCTGTAGAACCTTCATATCGATCACGCCATCTTTAAACATGATACGTCTAAATATAGGCATAGTGGTACACACCAAATTGTCATGCCGGTAAAAGGTTAAGGTCATGTATGCGAAGTATTGGAAAGTACGGAATGCCAATTCTGCAGTTTGTTTTCAACTAGATTACTTTTGTATTGTATCGAAAACAGGAACACATTTTAAATGATGAAAATAATCCTTCAGAGCTGCTGATGGAAATACGAGGTCACTTGGTAATCTGGTCTTGAAACTTGGCAGGATAAATACGTTATCTTGCTTATGTTCCCTTGTTTTTATTGTTCGTTATAATAAAATAAATATCACACACCATGAAGCGTGATACAACGTATTGTCTACTCTCGAAAAGGGTGTGATATTTATATGTTATCACACTGGGGGTAAATGTTTCGGCCTATTTGTCGGGGAAGTGTTTATTTCGTAGCGCGTACTTTGAATGTGTTAGCCCGGCCCATAATTGTTTCAAAATAACGTATACTTGATTTTCTTCTTTGTTTATATGAAAGTTGGTGTGTGCCGTGTTAGAATTGAATTAACAAATATATAAGTAACAAAACTATAATTGTCTTTTAAAATTTACACACAAGTTATCTGTTTGTAATTGTCACACAATGTACAACAGTTTTTGTTATACATATTGAAAAATGTGAAACATATAGTTAATATGGAGTCTTGATACTTTTCATTCAGGATGGGGATAAACTACTGCCAAATAAGCACAAAAGAACTGAGGATGTTTTGCAGTCAAACAGAATTGATGGCAGTAATCAGAAGACTGAAAAACACCATACAGAGTCACGTCACTACACGAGCTCAAGTAAACACCACAAGACAGACAAAGTCACACCAACATCAAGTGGTGATATGTCTGGAACCAGATTAAAAGAATGTGCTGACGTGGTTGTTAAATACTTAACATTGCATTTCAAGGCTGGGCAGATAGCATCCAAGGTGATTAGTTTGTTAAGTATAAACATAACTAATCTGCATTAGACACTTATCGATATTAGTTTCAGTAGAGTTTCAAAACTGGGAGTCCAATGACCATTGGCTTGACATTTTTTAGGGATCAGAATGATAATTCAGGGGTCAAAATACTGAAGTCACAGGATTTTTTTCTTCATATTTCTGAAACACTTTGCAATGTGAAAAAAGGTTAAGAACTTGAGCAACTTGCAAAAAAAAACACACACCAATAATATGATAAAAAAACATGAGTGGCGTCGTGAGAAAACCGCTCTTAATGCATGTGTGTTAAGTGTCATCCCGGATTAGTCTGTGCAGTCCGCACAGGCTAATCCAGGACGGCACCTTCTGCTGACAGAGGATTTATGTTTAGAAGAGACTTCCTTGAAACAGAAAATACCATAAAAGTGGAAAGTGCCGTCCTGGATTAGCCTGTGCGGACTGCACAGTAATCCGGGACGACACTTTACGCACATGCATTAAGACCGGTTTTCTCACGACGTGCCACATATTTTCTTTATTTTCTAGTGCCCCTGAAGTTGGCAAATGGGAAACAATACATCAAAATGATGCAAAGCAGAGTCAAATCCTAAAGTGTGTTTTGCTTGCGACAAAATTCAGGATTGTGCATCTATTGAAATCCCCGACTTTAATGTATTTGTCATGTATAAACACAATAAATATTGGTAATAAACTCAACTTAGAAGTTGCAATGTAATTGTGAGAAAATGTTAGGTTCAGTTTTAATCAGTAGTTTATTTGAGGGAAGTACGGGCAAGTTTAGTGGAAATATCTGTGATGATAAGGTAGCAGGAATGTTTTTTGTTCTTATTCATTTTTATATTGGTTTATGTAACGTTTTATTTTATTTTATCAAGAACATACATGTTTACATTTAATTTTCATATGAAAATAACAAATTACCATACCTGTTTTCAGGATCTTTTCAAGAAAACAGCGAAAATAGTGACCCATCATCTTGCAGAGAGAACAAAAGGGCAGAACATAGATGAAGGTGATTTATTTATCTAATTTTTTAATATTTTACTGTTCAAAGCTTCCATAGATACATGAATTTATTGGCTTGTATAGCTTCGATCCAGTTGATGGTAAAAATTTGATTATTGGTGTCAATGTCATAAAAAGCACACAATTCTATACTTGCTTAGTACATCACAATCATGTGCTGCTAGAATGTCTAAAAAAAATTATGCTGTTTGACTTCTAGAAGTTGTTGTCATGACAGATCATTTTAAAACGGAACAATTATTTCAGATGTTTCCCTATTCATCATTTGAAAGAAAAAAAGTAGTTTTTAAACATTTACCATTGTGTCTTGTGTTTTTTTTTCTGTTGACTCCAGGCCAAAACAAAAAAGTTCTTTGTTTCGGGCATCCGACCCTACCTAGCGAAAAACCCCCGACCCTAAAGTTTTTAGAGACGATTGTTTTCCGTGGAATCTGAATTTGTCAGATTATATCTTTTTCAAGAAAGATAATCGAGATTAACTACATAATCTTTGTTGAAAAGGCTCTTTATATTATTAACTGAGTAGTCTAGATCTCTGTATGGATGAATAGTATTGCCTTTATATTATTAACTGAGTAGTCTAGATCTCTTTATGGATGAATAGTATTGCCTTTATATTATTAACTGAGTAGTCTAGATCTCTTTATGGATGAATAGTATTGCCTTTATATTATTAACTGAGTAGTCTAGATCTCTTTATGGATGAATAGTATTGCCTTTATATTATTAACTGAGTAGTCTAGATCTCCTTATGGATGAATAGTATTGCTTTTATATTATTAACTGAGTAGTCTAGATCTCTGTATGGATGAATAGTATTGCCTTTATATTATTAACTGAGTAGTCTAGATCTCTTTATGGATGAATAGTATTGCCTTTATATTATTAACTGAGTAGTCTAGATCTCTGTATGGATGAATAGTATTGCCTTTATATTATTAACTGAGTAGTCTAGATCTCTTTATGGATGAATAGTATTGCCTTTATATTATTAACTGAGTAGTCTAGATCTCTTTATGGATGAATAGTATTGCCTTTATATTATTAACTGAGTAGTCTAGATCTCTTTATGGATGAATAGTATTGCCTTTATATTATTAACTGAGTAGTCTAGATCTCCTTATGGATGAATAGTATTGCCTTTATATTATTAACTGAGTAGTCTAGATCTCTGTATGGATGAATAGTATTGCCTTTATATTATTAACTGAGTTGTCTAGATCTCTTTATGGATGAATAGTATTGCCTTTATATTATTAACTGAGTAGTCTAGATCTCTGTATGGATGAATAGTATTGCCTTTATATTATTAACTGAGTAGTCTAGATCTCTTTATGGATGAATAGTATTGCCTTTATATTATTAACTGAGTAGTCTAGATCTCTGTATGGATGAATAGTATTGCCTTTATATTATTAACTGAGTAGTCTAGATCTCTTTATGGATGAATAGTATTGCCTTTATATTATTAACTGAGTAGTCTAGATCTCTTTATGGATGAATAGTATTGCCGGTTAGGTGCTTGCCATTCGTTTGGCTTTTATTGCTGGACTTTATAAAAATAAAAAACTCAATCCCGACCCTACAGAACTTTTTTGAGACCGTTGCCCGAAACACACAGTTTATGTTTGTTGGCCTCATTAGGTTTTTGTTCCGCCACATTAGACATAGATTTACTATTTTCTGCTACTTGCACTAGCTTTGAAAAAAACAACACTAATTTATTGTACAGTGTGTAAATCTTCAGTGTGTTTTTCAGTAAAAGAATCAGCAAAAAAGACCATCAAAGCCATGTTCAGTGGACAGAAGAAGATCATGACGAATCAAGACATTGACAATCTAAAATTATAAGCATTCTGTGATTCAGTGTTGTACAGTGTGTAAATCTTCTGCGTGTTTGTCATTAAAATAATCAGCAAAAAAGACCATCAAAGCCATGTTCAGTGGACAGAAGATCATGACAAATCAAGACATTGACAATCTAAAATTATAAGCAATCTGTGATTATTAGCTTACCGTTATAAAACTGGCGGCTCATTGTTTTCTAGTCGTAAGCTGTGATGCAAAACTGTTCACTATGTGTAAGGACAATTACATGCATTGTTGGTACTGGTGTTTATTTGTGTAAGCAAATTGTTGGATTGAGCATAATTGCAAAATTTTTGTTAAATATCAGTGCTTGGTCATTTTTACAACACTGGTAAAACTAATGTAAAATACTAGTACCAGTTTAGAAGTTATGGTTCTTGTCCTGCACACTCATCTTCTCATGCTGAATAAGGGTACCAAGTTTAAAAGCTGAAGGTCGGACTGTTTTCAAGCTATTAGACTTAAACAAAAATGTTGTTGGAAATGTCTTGGTCGAAAGTGTCATAATAAAAAAAAATCCATTTACAGGTTTTTGGTACTTGTCCAACACACTCACCTCATCATGCTGAGTAAGTATACCAAGTTTGAAAGCTGTAGGTCAAATAGTATTCAAGAAATGTGGACCCAAATGTACAACTTCAAACATTTGTACAGTGATTTAGTAAACGAGAAGCACACAAGTTCCTGTATTGTTTCACTGGCTTATTAAGTAAGGAGTGTCAGAAGCGAAAGGACCCTGATATGCTATATAAAGGGAAAAGGCCCCTCTCTGATGGCCATGATTTTTTAACAAATCAAAATAATTCGAAGTCTTTTGGTAGAGAACCATCTAAGGAACATTTCTGTGAATTTTTGCGAAATCCAATCCATGGTTTGTGACATGAAAATTTTGGCAGAAAACCACCGAAAGAACATTTCTGTGAAATTATCTCCAAATCCAACCAGTGGTTTCTGACAAGATTTTCAATGTTTTCATTGTAGCCATATAACGAGCTCCGCCCCCTGGCGGCCATGTTCTTCATAAGAGCAGAACCATCTGAGCAACTTTGGTAGAGAACTACCTCAGGAACATTTCTTAAATTATTTGAAATCCAACCAGTGGTTTGTGACAAGAAGATTTTTAAAGTTTCCAATATGGCCATATACAGAAAAATGTTTTTCAACTGGAGCAGAACCATTTGAGCAACTTTGGTAGAGAACAACCCAAGGAACATTTCTGTGAAATTATTTTGACATCCAACCAGTGGTTTCTGACGAGAAGATTTATAAAGTTTTCAATATAGTCATGTAAGGAAAAATGGCCCCGCCCCCTGGTGGCCATGTTTTTGAACAGAGCGGAACCTTTTGAGCAACTTTGGTAGAAAACCACCTCAGGAACATTTCTGTGAAATTATTGTGAAATCCAGCCCTTGGTTTCCGACAAGATTTTCGAAGTTTTCAATAAAGTCATACCAAGAAAAATGGCCCCGACCCCTGGCGGCCATGTTTTTCAACGGAGTGGAACCATTTGATCACTTGGTAGAGGACCACCCAAGGAACATTTCTGTGAAATTATTTGAAAATCTACCCAGGGGCTTAAAAGATGTTGTTTAAAGTGTTTTCTATTTATAGTTTGGGTGGCCATCTTGTGCAGACAACCAGAACCATTTGAGCAACTTTGGTAGAGGACCACCCAAGGAACACTTCTGTTTAGTTTCATCACAGTCAGCCTAACGGTTTCAGAGATGTCGTGTAAAGAAAATGTTTACACACACGAGGACACGTGCACTACAGAAAAACTGCCATGTTCATTGATCTTCATCTGTAGCACTACTGTTCAACTTTGTCATACATAAATAGTACAGGTATATACATTCATACATGTCATGTGAAAGACTAGTCTTTAATTTTAAAAAGGTAATTTGGTAAAAGGTAAATGGTCAACTTTAAAATGGAAATTAATTAAGTAATTCTGGCAACTTATCTCGATACAATGACGATTTAAAAATAACATCTGTGTTTTCATGTGATGATATTAACGTGACATAATTTCACAATGCTTTTCTCCAGTTTTCTGCCATGTCATATAAGATCGGTTAGCTCACAATGGTCCTCTCATATATGGTTTCCCAAATGTTAGTTAAGATAATTCCACATCTAAGAGAAATTCAGTAATAAAGAAGACACTAGTTGTTGTTGCATATTTATTCTAAAACAATATTGAACAAAAGCCAATCCAGCCGATGTCAACAGTTTTTTTTTAAGCCTTCACACCGTTACAACACTTGCATGTAAAATATTCAATAATAAAGAATCCAAGTATCTACTACATATTAAATACAAATAAATCTTGAACAACAGGTAATCCAGTTGACAAGAGCACCGGTTTTAAAACAATATAGAATGCATAACCCTGAAAAACCACTAGCATGCAAGACAAACAAGAGGCCCAAGATGGCCCTGGGTCGCTCACCGGAATTAAGCTAAAACTGCCACCGTCATGGCGCAAATACTCTTGCTACCACAATCATTAACAGAAATTGGCATTGAATAACAACATGAATATGTATGTGGCCAGACATAGAAGTTATTTGAAGGAATTTGGTAGAGGTCACCCAAAGAACATTTATGTGAAATTATTTTGAAATCAAGCCAGTGTTTTCTTGATTTTCAAAGTTTTCAATACAACCATATAAGGAAAATTGCCCCTTCCCCTGGCAGCCATGTTTTTTTCATGAATCAAAATGATTTGAGGGAATTTAGTTGAGGGTCACCAAAGGACATTTTTGTGAAATTATTTTGAAATCCAGCCAGTTGTTTCAGACAAGATTTTTTAAGTTTTCAATAAAGCCATATAAGGAAAACTGCCCGGCCCCCTGGCAGCCATGTTTTTTAACGAATCAACATGATTTGGAGAAATTTGATAGAGGATCACCAAAGGAACATTTCTGTGAAAACTATGTCCAAATCCAGCCAGCGGTTTCAGACAAGGAGATTTTCAAAGTTTTCAATATAGCCACATAAGGAAAACTGTCCCGCCCCATGGCAGCCAAATTTTTTCACGATAGGAATTTGGAAGAAAGTCACCCAAGGAACATTTCTATGAAATAATTTAAAATCCAGCCAGTGGTTTCAGACAAGAAGAGTTTCAAAGTTTTCAATATAGCCATATAAGGAAAGTTGCTCCTCCCCCTGGCAGCCATGTTTGTTCATTAATCAAACGATTTGAAGGAATTCAGTAGAGGGTAACACAAGAAACATTTCTGTGAAATTATTTTGAAATCCAGCCATTGGTTTCAGACAAGATTTTTAAAGTTTTCAATATAGCTGTATAAGGAAAACTGCCCCACCCCCTGGCAGCCATGTTTTTTTAACGATTCAAAATAATTTGAAGGAACTTGGTAGAGGGTCACCCAAGGAACATTTCTGTGAAATCTATTTTCAAATCCAGCCAGTGATTTCTGACTAGAAGATTTTTGAAGTTTTCCAGTTTTTAAGCTTTTGGTTGCAAGGGAACCAGATTTTTCAATATACATGTATTCTAGTAAATTGCAGAAATTTGTTAAAGGACCATCCCAGGAACATTCCTGCGAAGTTTGGTTAAAATCTGCCCTGTAGTTTCAGAGAGGAAGTTGTTTGAAGTAAAATGTTGACGATACCCCGGACGCCAGATACAGACTGATCACAATAGCTCACCCTGAGCACTAAGTGCTCAGTTGAGCTAAAAAGCTAAGAATTAAAAAAAATTAAAGCATGGTTTAAGAACAAATTGAAGTCTATAACAGTATATAGGCTATTAGCACTTTTATACAAGACAAAATATAAGTTACAAATTCAGGTTAGTATTTAGAGCACGGTTTTAGAACAAAATAGAAGTCTATAACAGTATATAGCACATGTATGCAAGACAAAATATAAGTAACAAATTCAATTCAGTATTTAGCGCATGATTTTAGAACAAAATAGAACTCCACAACAGTACATAGCACTTAAATGCAAGACAGTATTTAGCACACGGTTTTTAACAAGAGTGTAATAGCACTTGCATGCAAGATAAAATGAACACTGGAAAGTTACAAATTCAAGTCGGTATGCCCAGCACAGCTGCTGGTCTGTGTCACAGTTTGCTGCTCGAAGGAGGTCTGAAGCAGTTTAGCTTTTTTGGTAGCTTGTTCATATATGGAGTCCATCATTTCTTCCGAGCTCTGGTAGATTTCCTTTAATCCAAAACTATTCACAACCTTGTCACTGTTCACTGCCTCCTCATGACTAGTCTGAAGGTCAGATGATTTATGGAACTGGTCCAAGTCATGAAGGTCAATCCTGTCTTCTCGGACTGGAGAACTAAAGGAGGACTGACTGCTACTTGGATCATGAGCCTTCCTCTTGATACCTGTCAGTTTTTCTGCAGTCGTCTTTTGTTTTGGCTTCTGTAACATTATTGGCAGCATATTTAAATTAGTATTGTCTCCAGTCAACAACTACAGAATTACAAGACAAATTTCTAAATGCATTAATATCCAGAATAACGAGATAAATCCATAGTTTTAAATGCATTAATATCAGCTCTACATTAGCTGATGGTGCACATTAAAAGGATTCATATACATGGTAATGTGACTACAAAATTTTAGTTAAGAAGTAGAAGGCTTGTAGGAATTAAAAAACCCACAAACAAATCAGAAGATAACAATTTCTAGGCAAGAAAAGTTCAAGTCATATGACAAGGGTTACAACAAGGCAAGGAAGAACAGAAGCCAGTTGAAGGAAATCACAAGTGCATTTTCTGTCCTTCTGTGCCTGATTTGAGTACAGAAGCATACCTTTGGCAATGGTCTGTTGGGGTCGTGGAGATTCTGGTGAAGCTGAAGCTTTTGCTGGAAAGAAACGAAGCATGTATAAGAAATAATGTTCGTAAATTGACACTTACCATACACTTACCAACAGTTGAAAACCAGAAGGAACTAACTGCTGTTCATTGCAATGGCAATTAGTTCCTTCTGCCTCATGACAAGTTCAATGCAGGAATAAGTCTATCATATTGTGTCAGCACACACATGGGCAGTACCAATACTATTCAAGTGTGATTAACCAGTTGTGAAATAGAATTTACAGCTGAAAGGCTAACATGCAGTGGTTGAAATTCGAACAAGTGGGCTTACACATATTCTTAATTTTATACAGGTGGGCTTGTACCATTTTCTTGCTCTCAGGTAATAATTAATACAAGAATTCTGAATTGCTTGAAGATAACTGCTAATTTTGATGACCCAACATATACTGTAAATTGTAACTGTAAAAACAAAAAATCGTTTTTAATTGTCCGTAAACAGCCATTCATTATGTTACCTTTGTGGCAAATGAGCGGTTACATCCATCATGATCACAGCTGAACTTCTTTCCCTCGTGATAACTGCGTATGTGTGCATTGAGATTCCGCTGATCGAGGTATTCACGATCACAATTCTGGTATGGGCAGATAACCATGGTACGAGATGTCTCGTGCACGAGTAAATGCTGTGTTAGCCACTGCTTCTGAGCGAATGACTTCTGACATTTCTCACACTTGTGAACTGAAAACAACAACAACATAAATCATGTGATACAATATGTATATGTTGCTTTATAATGTAGGAAATATGCATTAATAACGAAAAACAATGGTGATCATTCAGAACACAAGGAAGAACCTGTACTTTATATTATTGTTCCTACAGTCTAATAAACAACAGTATATTAACTGAAACAAATCAGTAACTTCATGCATCGATATAATTATTAGTGTCTGATCTTATAATAACTTTCAAATGCTTTTTTCATTGCTGGCATACCTTTTTTCACTAATTCAACGCATGCTTTAGGCAGACCACATACATGTATACTGAGCTTGCTGACTGATGCAAATGTAGGCTATGTGAACAACCGTTAACAAAGTTATACATTACCACGACTGCTTAGGTGTTGAAGTTTTCTATGCTTTAGCAGGAATGACCATTTGTCAAACTTCTCATTACACTCTGAGCATGTGTACCCTGTGAAATATTGCATGATGGTGATAATAAAGGGATAGCGCAAACAAAACATATGCTTGTGCTTTATGCTTGTAAGGATATACATTTATACATTAATCCTCAATACTTTCGGTAGTCGTATAATTAGCATTAAGAAAATGTCCATCAAGTAAATGTGATAAACATTTGGCTGAAATTATGAAAATAAATCAGGCGTGTCACGGTAAAACTGTGCTTAATGCATGTGTGTAAACTGTCGTCCTGGATCAGCCTGTGCAGTCCACACAGGCTAATCCAGGATGGCACTTGCCGTCTACAGTGGATTCATGTTTAGAAGAGACTTCCTTGCAACAGAAAATGCCATAAAAGCAGAAAGTATTGTCCTGGCTGCACAGGCTGATCCAGGACGCCACTTTTCGCACATGCATTAAGCCCGATTTTCCCACGATACACCTAAAATATAAATCAAATTAATGTGCAACAAATAACCAATAAATTATTTTGCAGTGGTGTATTTGATATGGTGTCCACCCTTTTGATTTCCACTAGAGGTACAAAGTACTGGTTCTACATAGGAAACTGTCTTAAATGTTTTTAGGACTCCATCATGAGTCAGAGAAATCCTAATTTTCTACTAAATCCTAAAATAATGCAACATGTATGACTAGATTGGACATACCTTCATGTGTCTTCATGTGCCTCTTGTACTGGTGCCCAAGGCTAAATGTCTTCCCGCAGTCTGGCTCCTGGCATCTAAAGGCACATATATACATTGATAATTACCAGTCATGATATTTGCTGCAACTTTGATACCACAGATTTGACAAATACTTCTTCTGACAATGTGTTTATATATTAGGGGTGTCGTGGGAAACCGGGCTTAACGCTTGTGCTTAAAGTGTCGTCCCGGATTAGCCTGTGCAGTCCGCACAGGACGGCACTTTCAGCTTTTAAGGTATTTTTTGTTTCAAGGAAGTCTCTTCTAAACATAAATCAACTGTAGGCGAAAAGTGCCATCCTGGATTAGCCTGTGCAGACTGCACAGGCTAATCCGGGATGACTCTTTACGCACATGAATTAAGCCCGATTTTCCCACAACACGCCTCATATGTTTTCCAAAAGTTTACATTTCCTCCTCTATAGCCCACCATTTAATGAGTATATTCAGTAGTCTGTATACATTTTCAACAGTCTGTATACATTTTCAACACTGGATACAACTCTGTAACTGGCCATGATAACTATGTTGGTTACACTTACTGGTACTTTGAGCCCTGGGCATGTACTTCCAACTTGTGCTCCTTCAAGTGACGATGTTTCTTGAACTCAACTTTGCATCCAGCAATGTGACACTGCACGGTTCAAAGAAATCATTGGATTACAGGTAATTCTACATTGTTTTTATGTACGTACAGACACTGCAATAAGTTTTTATTTGTTGTGCATACAAGACCCACATGTATTCTGTTTCTGTTTTATCACCGATAAAGAAAACAAGAGGGCCAAGGTGGCCCTAGGTCGCTCACCTGAGTGTAAAGCATCATAATGGCTTTTAACAAAAAGTTTGTTTAAGATTTCAATATAGACATATAAGGAAAACTGTCCCGTCCCCCGGCGGCCATTATTTTTAACGAATTGAAATGATTTCCAGGAATTTGGTAGACGGTCACCCAAGGAACATGTATGTGAAATTATTTTGAAATTTAGACATTTAGACAGTGGTTTTGGACCAAAAGATTTTTAAAGTTTTAAAGCCATGTAAGGAAAACTTCCACACCCATATTTTTTAACAAATCAAAATGATTTCAAGAAATTTGATAGAGGGTCACCCAAGGAACATTTATGTGAAATTATTTTGAAATCCAGCCAGTGGTTTCAGACAAGAAGATTTTTAAAGTTTTCAATATAGCCATATAAGGAAAACTGCCCCGCCCCCTGGCAGCCATGTTTTTTAACAAAACAAAACAGGGTTGGCATAAACCCGGGTTTTATAGTATTGACCGGCCCAGGTGGGTAATAATGGGAAAAACCGGGTTTTAAAGGGTTTTACTGGGGAATGGTGGGTAATACTGGGGAAACAATTATGTTTACATTGCATAATAATATGAGTTTCTACATATAAACACATGTCTATTAACAATTATATACTGTAAGTTACAGAAAAAGAGGAAATGCATAAGATAAACTTGACAATTCTTACATATTTTATGTTCGAAAATATTTTAGTTGATGTCATGTTGCAACAATACCCTCTTGCAACCCCATACTGTACATTAAATTAATGACACAATATTGTGACTTCATTTTGACCCACCCACAATATGTATACCCTCTTAAACAAACACAAACATTGATTGAATTGACATATTCAAGTGCTCAACAAACAATTAAACTGGAACCCTTGAATAAACATGAGACCTATCTTAATGAGGGGCCAGCAAAGGCCGCGGAAACATGCATTGATTGTCACCTTAAGTGACTGATTCCTGCTGCTAATTGTTGATCAGTATTATTCAGTTCAGTAACCATACACATAATTATTCTTTATTTCATCATTATTAATCCTGCTTAAAAGTGAAAAAAATAAAGTAAATAATGAGAATAGAAGATAAAAGTGATTTGTCTGGTAATCTCCAGTATTGCCCATTACCAGATAATAATATTCACCAGGCTGGCATTATTATCCAGAGAAGGCCTCCCTATGTTTTATTGTTAACAAAAAAGAGCAGTTCAATGCAAGTAATAAAGAAGGATGAATAAGTGTAGAGGTGTCTACACATTTCACTATCAGAAGGAATCATTTCACAAACAACAGAGAATATATTTCATGATAAGCGTTGCCATCGAAACTTGAATAAATGAACCAGTGGATATGTGCCGGCACTTGAAAAATACTGTAACTTTATTAGCTTATATGCATATATTGGATCTACAAAACTAAAAATAAGTCATTTTCTTTATGACATAAGTTAGCTGAGCATTTAGGTTCATAAAAACAATTAAAACTTTATATTAACTCAAGAAAAAATAGTATTGCCCAGGATTGCCCACTTTCAGAGTATTGACCGGGATGGGAAAAACCGGTAAAACCCGCCGTTAAAACCTGGGGGCGGGTGATTCATGCCAACCCTGAAGCAAAATGATTTCAAGGAGTGTGGTAGAGGGCCACCCAAGGAACATCTCTGTGAAATTATTTTGAAATCCAGCCAGTGGTTTCAGACTACAAGATTTTAAAAGTTTTCAATATAGCCATAAATTAATATGATATAAGGAAAACTGCCCCGCCCCCTGGCGGCCATGTTTTTTCAATGTTTCAAAGTGATTTGACGGAATTTGATTGAGGGTCACCAAAGGAGCATTTCTGTGAAATTATTTAGAAATCCGGCCAGTGGTTTCACACTAGAAGATTTTTAAAGATTTCAATAAAGCCATTTATGGGGAACTGCCCCACCCCCTGGCAGCCATGTTTTTAACAAATCAAAATGATTTGAAGGAATTTGGTAGAGGGTCACCCAAGGACCAATTCCTGAAATTATTTTGATATCCAGCCAGTGGTTTCAGACTGGAAGATTTTTTTAGTTTTCAATATAATTATATAAGGAAAACTGGCCCGCCCCCCCCTGGCGTCCATGTTTTTTAACGTATCAAAATTATTTCAAGGAATTTGGTAGAGGGTCACGAAAGGAACTTTTTTTGTGAAATTATTTTAAAATCCAGCAAGTGGTTTTAGACAAGAAGATTTTTAAAGTTTTCAATATAGCCATATAAGGAAAACTGCCCCGCCCCGTGGCGGCCATATTTTTTAACAAATCAAAATGACTTGAAGGAATTTGGTAGAGGGTCACCCAAGGAGCATTTCTGTGATAACTTTTTGCAAATCCAGCCAATGGTTTTTGGCAAGAAGATTTTTTAAGTTTTCCTGTTTTTAAGCTTTTGGTTGCCATGACAACCAGAGTTTTCAATATATTTTAATAAACTGAAGGAATTTGGTAAAGGACCATCCCAAAAACATTCCTGCCAAGTTTGGTTAAAATCCGCCTAGTGGTTTCAGATAATAAGTAGTTTGAAGTAAAATGTTGACCACTAACGACGGACACAGACTGACCACAATAGCTCACCCTTGAGCACTTTGTGCTCAGGTGAGCTAAAAAATAAAAAAATCACTTATGCAAGTAAACATTCTGGATACAAGTTAAAAACACTAGGCTCCAGATGGCCTAAATTTAAAATACTGTTTACAGCTTAAAGTGCATGCAAAATAAAATAAAATGTTTCGTACTATTACGTTTTTTCCTATTTTTGTTTTTTTCTATTATATCGTTATAGGAAATATCTGTATTTTATATCTGTATAGTACTAAACTGTCTTGTGTGTTTTAAATGTATACATGTATACTTATTACTATACGTTTTTCCGCCAAATAACGCAACGTTATTACATGATGTCATGTCGGTTGTTTAATTGTCATTTTATCCTGATGAAGGCATAAGCCGAAACGTTGAAAGATAAATTGAATTGCCTGATTTCATGTGTTGTTGTTGACTTTGTCACAATTATATTACCGGTATATAAAATTCTGAAAACACTGTTTTGCCAATACATATCAAATCACCCAATATTTATTTCTTAGCATGTTCACTTACAATTTAGCTACACTGTAGTCTTTCTGACAATCTTTCTGCACAATCAAATGAATGTCTTCAGTTTGTCATAGCATAAAGTCCAATGTTACATTCTACATATCCATGTAAGATAAGAATAACTGATAAATACACGCGAATCCTTAACAAAATTTTGATATTATAAAAATTATTTGCTGAAAAGCTTTTACCTTAAACATGTGCTTCCCATGGCATTGCTTAACATGCTTGTTGAGATTGTCCCATGATGAGAAACGAGCTTCACAGTCACTCTCTTCACACCTGTCAAAATTTGCAATAGACAGAATTATGTAATAAATTTGTGGCGCGTCGTGGGGAAAACCGCTCTTAATGCATGTGCGTAAAGTGTCGTCCCGGATTAGCCTGTGCAGTCCACACAGGCTAATCCGGGACGGAACTTTCCGCCTACGGTGGATTTATGTTTAGAAGAGACTTTCTTGAAACAGAAAATACCATAAAAGCTGAAAATGCCATCCCGGATTAGCACAGGCTAATCCGGGACAACACTTTATGCACATGCATTATGACCGGTTTTCTCACGACGAGCCACATTTTAATATATACAATTTTATTAATCAATGAAATACTCATTGACTCATATAAGTAATAATTGTGGTTTTATCTAAAAATGCTTAGAATGCCTGAAAAAACAATAAAAAACAATGAAGTACTTAAGAATTCCAGTATTGTTAGGTTTTAACAGTGAATTGCTAACAAACGTGGCAATATAACAGACAAGAGAATAAATAAATGCAGTGATTTTTTTTGGAACTTTTACAACTACCTGTGCCTTTGAAATAGGGAAATGTTTTATTTTTATTTTTCTACTGAAATATTTAACTTATTATACTGCAGTGACTGTGTGCACCGCTTTAACACATGATCATCAGATTATAAGATTTTTATAGTTAGATAATTATTGTATAGGCAATTGGTCAATTGCCTCAAATAAAGGACTAACGGATGGTAATAAGTGTTTCTCTCCTGATGATGTCTCTGGAGTTTCATGATTCCTATATTAAAGTTCAACCAAAAAATGTAAAACTGATATCAATTAGAGTTACTTGATTGTCACAGCAAATGTTCATTTAAATTTCACAATATTTGAATGATGAACACAAGAGTCAGATTTCTGAGGGCAATTGCTCAGTCGCTATGCTATTTTTCTTGTTTTATGGCCCTTGAATTTGTCAACCAATAGCTCAAGATCTTCATCTGTGAGGTGTCTTTGGTGGTGGCAAATCCTCATAGTGGCATCTAGATGACCTTGGGTTAGCCTGTTTCTCTTCTTAGTATGTATGGTGGCCATAGAGTGAAACTTTTTATCCTATAATTTGGCTATGAAAATGTTGTGCACATTATACATGGTAACAGTAAAAAATTTAAAGGTGTTTTTTTTCTATACAAAAATCGTAATCTACTCATTATATTTTGTTAATAATTAATTCATAATGTTTTTTAAACACATAAACACTGCATTATTATATATTGCAAAAATATATCCAATTAGAACAAACAATAAAAATCCTTTAAAACACGCGATTTGAATAATATAATATGTTAAAAACTAAAGAATAACAGCGTGACGTCATCAATTAACCGGGCTTCCAAATCTGCAAGCCGTTAGCAACACCCAAAGCAACTTCAAATGGCTTTGATGAGACAGCTGACATTATGGCTATCGTCTACCAGTTTGTACCTGAAAAGCGTGTAACACGCTGAGCAAGTGGTCGGTGTCAAAAAGCATCGATTGATGTTACTTAGTACTGTACCAGAACAAAACAGGCGCTGTAGATGGAGCACTAACGCATAAGCGTTCAAAGGGAAATATCGAGGATTTAAAATTTCAAACTGTTGTTTTGTTGCATAGGATAAATTGGATATTTAATTTCGGACTGAAGTACTATACATAATTTTGGGCTGACATACTATACATTGTCTGGATTATTTATAGGCTTTAGTTATATTTGGATAAATACGTGGATAAATACGTGTTTCATGCATAAGGTAATGATGCGTGTATTTAAAAGATACTTTCTACTATTTAAAAGTTTTCAATATAGCCATAAATTAATATGATATAAGGAAAACTTCCCCGCCCCCTGGCGGCCATGTTTTTTCAATGTTTCAAATGATTTGACGGAATTTGGTTGAGGGTCACCCAAGGTGCATTTCTGTGAAATTATTTTGAAATCCAGCCAGTGGTTTCAGACTAGAAGATTTTTAAAGTTTTCAATATAGCCATTTAAGGGGAACTGCCCCACCCCCTGGCAGCCATGTTTTTAACAAATCAAAATTATTTCAAGGAATTTTGTAGAGGGTCACCCAAGGACCAATTCCGTGAAATTATTTTTTAAGTTTTCAATATAGTTATATAAGGAAAACTGGCCCGCCCCCCTGGAGTCCATGTTTTTTAACGTATCAAAATAATTTCAAGGAATTTGGTAGAGGGTCATGAAAGAAACTTTTTTGTGAAATTATTTTAAAATCCAGCAAGTGGTTTTAGACAAGAAGATTTTTAAAGTTTTCAATATAGCCATATAAGGAAAACTGCCCTGCCCCATGGTGGCCATATTTTTTAACCAAATCAAAATGACTTGAAGGAATTTGGTAGAGGGTCACCCAAGTTGTTTAGATTTAGTTATATTTGGATAAATACGTGTTTCATGCATAAGGTAATGATGCGTGTATTTAAAACTTACTTTCTGTAAATTACGTTTTGATTAAATTAGTCTAATATTACAGAATATCATCATTAAACAAACGCGGACAAAAAAATGCAATATAACATCAATAGACATGGCAAAATCAGCTGCAAATGGTTACCAGATTTTTACCCTCAAAGTTTGCTTCTAAAATCGGATCCGCATTATACATGGTAGTACCAGAACTGTTTTTATCGATGTATCGAAAGCTGATTTTCAACTTAATATCGTGTGTAAAGAAGCAATAAAGTTTCATCAATTTTGGGTTGAAATACCAACCCAGTCTGAGGGGAAAATGTTTCTTATTTTGGGGCAAAATTGGGTCATTTTAGGGGGAAAATGGAGGTTTATTGGCAAGGGGAAATTGCCATTATTCGGCATTAAAAATGGGCAACAAAAATCACTGAAATGACAAAAGGAAAACATAATCAAGGATATTCTAAAGAAAAAATCTGAAATAAACAAATATTCTGGATACATGTATATGCTTACATATTCTTCTTAGCCAGAAATAGTTTTGAAATATAGCAAGCAATGGAAACAAAATTAATTGTTTTGGAAGATTTGTCCTTTTTTTCTTCTAGGTACATTATTGCCTATTGGGCAAACTTTTTCAATGTCTTTTTACATTATTTCATAACCATACTTAAATATATTTATGTTCTCAGCAATAACAACCACAGCTATATAGAACAGAGAGAACTGCACATGTTCCTCAAACTTACCTAATATTAACAGCAGACTGCTGTTTATGAGTTGTATATTCATGCCTTCGTAAGTGGTCGACCCTTTTGTAGCTGCTGTTACATCCTTCATATTCACAAACATATGGCCTCTGAAAAAGAAGTTACATTTAATTTACTTAATTTGTTAACAAATAGTTGCTAACGAATAGACAAACATTGTAAATACATTTTGTGGGAATGCACCAAACATTAATACAGTAAAACCCCACTGATACAACCATTTGCAGGACTTAGTGGTCATCAGTCGTATTATCGAGAAAAGCAGGTCACCGAGTCAGTATATGCATACATCTCACTATCTCTGTTAAAATTGATAATGAAAATAACAAATTATGAATAGATAATGAATATTTCAATTTGTTTTAATTTGTTTTCTATTTAATGTTTTATAGAATACAAGTTGTTTTAATTGTGGATATGAAATTTATATTAAGTCAGAAATAAAATAAAAAACAGATTAACTAAAATCCCATTCAGCTGTGTTCCCCCTTGACTCTATTAGTGTCAACTAACCTAATCTATTGCATAGGCGATGTGCTAATTCCTTACCAAAACACCTCTAACATTTTTTTCACACATCATATACCACAAAAGCAGTCTGTAAAACTCTGTTCTCTCCAAGGTGTATGTTGTTAAATGACCAAATGACACTGGTCAGAATAACAGGACCATTTTGAGCTTTATTTGGCATTTTCAGTCTGGGCTTAATGCTAGTAATATGGAATAACGGGGAGCCTATATAATCGGGGTTTGCGGCCATTGAAATATGTAGGAAAACAAGTCTTATTCATGAGACGTACCGCGAATTTAGTGTTACTTTTTATATAGGACTAAATTCGCTGGAACGTCTCATTGCCGAAAGACCATTTATGTGGTGGAAGCCTTAAAGTTTAAATTTCCATTATTTGCAACAACAGAGTTATCTATCAACGTATTTTACTTAAACAACACCTAAACTGATTAACATGAGCCAAAATTTACCTGACATATGCATTCCGAATTAAACTTGTGTATAAATCTGTCACATGTATGTTGAAATTCCCAAAATTGCAGCCTCATTTAGCACTTAAACCATCAGAGTGAGGCTATCCTGATACTGACCAATAGAATGACTTAAAACTTCTACAGCGTAGCAGAATATCGATTAAAGTTTACACAGTGGAGGACAGCGAGATTGATTTAAAAATGCAATAGTGTGTATGTTGAAATGGCTCAGGCATACAAAATGAAAGTGTTTTCATACAAATATTTATGGAAATTAAAATTAGGAATGGTGTATCTGTCCAGGTACGTAACTTTTATTGCAATCCGTTCATAATAACTATCTAATTTCTGGACGTGAAAGTAGCAATCAAAGTTCTGTCAGAACAATATAGACAAAGAAGGAAAAATTTTCACCACAGAAATTGTCGTACCCCAGTACAACCCGTCAGCAAACATTGCCAATATAAAAAGTAGCTCAATGATTGCATAGGGTTTACAAGTAGAGCTAGGAGGAAAACAAGTTTCTGCTTTAGCAGGGTGGTCGTAAAATCAAGATGCTCCACAGCAGGGATTTAGTGCATAGTAGAACTAACCAAATATATTAATTTAATTTATATTTAAACTGTGTCATGTGTTGAAAATTATGAGGATTCATTATATGTAAGTCCGAACAATTACTATCCGAAATATACATACATTTGAAATTTAATTATAATTGTATTTGCCATAAAAGAAATTCACAATGACATGCCCTAAATAGAAATAAGAGAAAAATAACTACCTCTCCTGTATGTGACCATTTGTGTATTTCTAGCCGGCTTTTCTTTTTAAATGTTTTATCGCACTCGCAACATGTGAATCGTTTGTCGTCGTCCATTGTTGACTAAATGTCATAAAAGTCGGTCAGTCGCTTAATAGTTTATTGCCTATAATGTAGTATTAAAATATTGTTTCTGCTGGTGTTTGCCTTAAGTGCACCTAATTTATTTAGAAAATAGAATTATCCTAGTATGAGTAGTATTATTTTACGACAAACAAACACGTTTTACGTACAAAAAAAGGAAAGTCGATCAGCTGAGGAACAAGTAAACAAAGAAACGTAATATCTAAAAATTACTGAAAAATTCACGGAAAAGCATAGAGTATTTCAGTATATGGGTTAAAAGACATGTTGGTAATGAACATAGGTGCACAAGAGACCTGAGGAAAAAAGATCATGAACGCAAGATCTCATGTCTTTGAACTGGTTAGTAAAAATCATAAATGAAATATATGCTTAACTACTCATCTTATTGAATGTGTATTGCGTCATTTATTAAAACAGAACCTCTATGAAATTAATTGTAATTGGATAATAAGTAATTAAAAAATATACCACACATTCAAGAATTCACCTTTCACTTTAATTTAATTTACAAATCTTTTTGTTTTTTCTTTGAGTGTGATGCGGTTACTAGAATAACCACAAGCGTGCGCTTTCGGTTAAAAAAAACAAAAGCGCATCGGAATACCCGAAAGCCACCCGATATGATAATATCTTTATATGTATTATGAATTAAATAAAAGTATAGGAATATTTAATGTGCTGTTGTAGATATATCTACTGATTACGCTTAATCGTTTTGCAGTATTTCCTAGTTGAACTTGCCAAACTTATTCTCAACTGATTATTAACGAACAACCCACACGATATGTGCATAAAAATTATTTGACGACAGTATTTTACACAGATTGAATACGGCCATCGACATGATATTGAATAGATTGAATAGATCTAGTTACGACTCGAGACTTCCAAGAAACGACTTCCAGTCCGTATACAGAATTGGTTAAAAGGGCAGTGACTGTATGTGCCTCCTCGGAAATGGCTCACGTGTATGCAATGAGTGCCGCTTTGAAGCAGCCTATTCAGTCATATTTCCCCCCACAACTGAACGTCGAGATGTCGGCGGCATTCACTCGCACCGTAGGTGGAAGGATAGTGACAAAAACCTCTGACAATGTCTGACTGCAGTGTTTTTTTTATGGTCAATTAGGGGCCGACATTCAGCCCCATTCCCCTACTAAAAAAGTATATATTTTCCCCCTATATTTACCTTAAAATTTCCTTCAGAATGTAAGCTTTATTTTGAAAAAAAACTTGACCAAAATCGGACAAAAATTGACTAAGATAGAGGAATTTCGTAAACAATCCCAGCAATGTTTTTATCAAACCAAATTTGTGCATAATCTAAGTAATCATATGTAGCAAAACAATTGATTGTTTTTTTTAAAGTAGAATATAAAAATGTAAAAATGCTTTTCTACCCAAAAAAATCCCCTTTTGCGGTAAAATTCCCCGCCTGAAGGGCCCCGCCACCTTTCCCCCAAAGGAAAAAAACAACACTGGACTTGAATAAGTGAATGAATGTAATAGTTTAATCAAGGATTACTGTATCTGTTACATGTGCTTGATAAAACAAGCAAAGACATTTTGTTTTTAGTTGTCTTATTATCATCCTCATTATCGTTATTATCATTATTATTATTAGTAGTAGTAGTACATGTAGTAGTAGTAGTAGTAGTAATCGTATTAGTATTGACTTATCCATTTTACTATGTTTCGATTACGAATCTTATACATAAATGTTGTAGTTCCATGTTTACTACTTGTGGAATGTTAGCATAGTCTGACAACCGTATAACATTTTATTATTATTATTATTAGTGTTATTATTATTATTATTATTAAAATTATTGTAGTTGTTGTTGTTGTTTTTATGTATTATCATGTGAAAAATTATAAGGGAAATTAACTAAATATATGTAAGCATTTTGCTTAAATACACAACCAGAGCCCAGTTGCTCAAAACTTTAACGGCTGGTTAAGCTAATGGCCTGTTAACTTTAGATGTAATTAAACTAATATTACAAGAAACTCGCGTATAAAGCATTTGACAATTATTTTAGCATATCAATTTATTTAAAATAAATGCAAATTTTAAAATTTTTGCATTTGATTTACATCAAAAACTTCATCTAAAAGTTAAAGTCTGTTAGCTTAATTGGCCGTTAAAGTTTTGAGCAACTGCAACCTGATGTAAACATGAATCGTATGCAACACAATTTATAAAATGACGAATGATTAATTAAAATATACACACAATGCAATCGTGTGTAACAGAAATTTAATAAAACAAAACAAAATGAAACCCTTAACAGTTAAATTCTCTGCTTTTAACACCTGTATGTCCAGAAAATATTCCTTTCGACCATTAATTAGCTATATTGTGTTGCGCTTTCGGTTATTCCGATGCGCTTTCGTTTTTTTAACCGAAAGCACGCGCTTTCGGTTGTTCTAGTAACCCAGGGTGATGGGTCAGGACTGCCTAATTTGCCCGAATCCAGGACCATTCGCCCGTAATCACGTTTTGCGCTGGGACGTTTCGCGCCGAAATAGGTTTCGTCCTGAGATGTTTTGCCTCGAATATTTCAGCGATTGGGTATCACAATTTGCAATAATGTGAATTGTATTAAACTAAACATGGAATAATGACTTGCCAATTTCACTTATGTTAATGAGCAGTATCCAGTAAAAACTCTTTCATATACACGGTATTGTATTGAAAGATGAGGTCGAAAAGCAGACATTTATCTTTATCAGCACATTTAACAAATTTAACAAAACTAAATAATACATGCAAATATATTAATGTAAAATGTAAATAAAAACGAAAAACGAAAATTTTAATCAGGCATCCTTTTTTTATTAATGTTTATTAGAATATTTTAAGTATAGGAATATGATAACATCTTCTTATTATGTTAAGTTAATCTTTTTGCAAAATACGGTTTAGAAAAAAAAAACGAGGGCTTTCTCATAATTAACACATATCTCACAATTATCTGCTCCATTAGTTTAAACAGATCAGTTGCAAGAACACAAAGAGGTGCGACTTTCACAGTTTGACAAGTGACACATAACACACTAACACCCCTCAAATAGGTGTTGGGGCACAGTGTGGTACAAACATCCTGCTGTGACATGATGCACATACTGGCCCCATTGTATGTTTATTCCCAATAATTAGGGCAAAACGTCCAGCACGAAAAGTCCCAAGGCGAAATATGTTTTGGGGCGAATAGTCCTGTTACCATTTGCCCTAAATCCATGCCAGCCCATGTCGTTGACATGACGGTCCACAATTCTAGCTGATTGATATAATTAAATTAAAATGACATTATTAATAAATTGCAATGACAGTGCGGACTACATAATTATATGCAGCTTAATAATAAGTAGTCCGTAATGGTCTTGTCCATCAATGACGTGGGCTCTTGACCTGCATTCTCTTTGATGCGTGAGTTAAGACAATACCTCATAGACTGAAAGTAAATAAAATAAAGTACCAACACTTATATCTGTCACTATTTACATAAGTGATTTATAACAGTAATAAGTAACAAGAGCTGTCAGAGGACAGCGCTCTCGACTATTAAAAGTATTTCAGTTGGTACATATTTTGGAATGTGGAATGGGCGTTAAATTATTGAAATACAAAGGTGAGTTATGGCAATTTTGTTATCAGTTTATTCCAATTTTCATGTGAATACCTTATGTAGTTTAAAAGATGTGTTTCAAGTGAATAACTTCTGTAGTTCAGAAATTATAAGACTTATGAATAAAATCTTAACATCGAAACTCTACGTGAAAAGTTATAACTCTGTCATATTACAAAACAGGGTTATGTGGATTGTGGCATCTGATGCTGTAGTTGATGACAAAGGTATATTGCAAGGTTCAAGTAAATAACCTATCAAGTTTTGAAGTTATAAAACTTTTGAATAAAAATTTTAATATGAAAATCTATGTGAAAAGGGGCATAACTCTGTCAAAATACAAAAACAGAGTTATGGGGAATATTGCAACTGATGCTGGAGTTAATGACAAAGGTATATTCCAAGTTTCAAGTGAATAACTTATGTAGTTTTGAAGTTACAAGACGTTTGAATATAAACTTTAACCAAGATCAGACGCCGACGCTGGGGCGAGTAGGAAAGCTCACCTATTCTTCGAATAGTCTAGCTAAAAATCCAATTCCATCAGGGTTTTCACTATACTTTGGTAAAGTAGAAGTCTGAACTTCCTGGCCTCTGATTTTGGAAGTTTTGCTCATAATATTTGGAAATTTTGACAGTATTGCACGACATGAATATGTACATAACAATTTTCACAGCATATATCACTATATATGTACTCTTAGTATAGCTATTATTTTATTTCAGTCATGTTTTTCACTTCATGTAATTTTTTCCAGACCTATTGTAAACTTAATTACTTTGAATTATAATCAGGGATTGCTTAAGGTGAAAATTTTGGAAGTTTTAAGCATTCTTTCGGATACTTCCATGGCTGCAATTTTGGAAGTCCTGCGACAAACACTGGGAGTAAATTACTCCCAAACTTTCCTTAATGCAAGCCCTGATTCCTTGCATTTAAAATAGAAAACAAATATGAACACATTTTATAATAATAACAATGCATGTCGGGAAATAGATCTATAACTAACTATAAACTATTGGCTTAAACATTTTTTTTTATCCAAATTCACTGTACTACATTGAAATCCTACTCATGTTGGTACTTTGGTAGGGTTTTATGAAGAAAAAGTTGTAGTCAAATGTAATTTTTCTTAGCCACTTGGTTAAAGGTGTAGCCATTGTCTAATTTTGCGAATAGCAGAGTTCTTTTTTTGGGGGTGGGTGGGAGGGGGGGGGGGGGGTGATGCATTCAGCAATATTGTACATGATGTGTTTTCCTCCATTTTAATACTATCCATGGTATTCTTATATAGAGAGAGTACAGTATTAGCCAAACACTGCATATTGGTATCCAGCTGGGTATCAGCATCTTGTATTGACAGTAGATTCTTAGCCAAAATGCCCAGATAGTGACTTTGTTAGCGACAGTGTTAACAATTTAAATGGTAGCCCTTCTGTCTCTTCCTACGATTCCCGATGCTTGTATATTATGAAGTATGTGAAGGTAAGTCCCTATAGACAGCTTCTACCATAAAAAGCCTTCCATCCTTTTTGGCATATTCAAATGATTAGTATTTCCATGTCTTTGATTGAATGCCAAATGTACCTTATTACAGATGTCTGCTTTAATTCTGATTTAACTGCTTTAATTCTGATTTAACTGTATCATCCATTTGTTATTTCAGTCTGTTGAAAGCCGACAAATAGAAGAAGTTGTCAGCAGTAAGTATTCAAACTGGTATTTTGTTTTGTTATTTAAAACTTTGGCTTTGAAGTACAAATTTCAATTGGCTAATTAACACACATACTTCTCATTGTTACACACTTATTAAAATATTTTTTATTTTTTTTTAACAATAACATTTTGGTATTTGTTTTTAAATTGCAAACAATTAATTGTGTGTTTTACATTTGAATTGTCTGAATACATATTGCAAAGTCGATGGTAAAGATTACAGGAAATGTCAAGTGTAGTTGTTGTGCAATTCTGTGCGCCTATCACAGGTTTTATTGAACGCATGGTGATGTCCAATTCCCTTCATTGATACCTTTATTTTTTCAGGTATCTTTCATACTCTGCTTCTTCACCGAACACTTGGAAAGGTATGTCAGTCAAGTCAAATACTTTCAAATACTAAGCTTGGAAAGGTATGTCAGTCAAGTCAAATACTTTCAAATACTAAGCCTGAACATTAATGATTTGTAAGACATACATGCGAAGATGTCTGGCTAATGTTATTCTTGATTAGTTTCATTGCACAATTTACTTTTACCTGTACTCAAAAGACTTTCTTGTATACAATTTCTTTGGGTGTTGCTTGTAAAAACATTGAGTGATGAATTGTTTTAAATTCATTGGCATGTTATATACCTTCACTGGATATTGTACGGTCATTTTTTTAAAAATCTTTGTATTCCACTCCATTGTTATGTGACATGCCTTCTTGACATTTTTAGTTCCACTACCAACAAGAGGGAACCTATCAAGTGGGCACGCTTGGCTTTGTAGATGAGGATTGTGATTTCTTAGACTTCACATATGTAAGTACTCAATCTCATGCACTTGATATAAATTATTATTAAATGTGAGTTAATCAAATCTACTACCATGAAGATGGAATTGTGGTGGCATCAATAAAAAAAGTGCCTCTTAATCAGAATAACAACTATGTGATTCTTCACTGCCAATGGATCTATATTGCATAAAAAACACATACCAGGCAATCTGATCTAAATTACATCCTAAAATACATAGGAAGATCATGCTAATAGTTAGATTGACACACCTGGTCAGTGATCTGATATCTATGAAAATAAACAATGAATTGTCAAAGAATAAAAGTATACATTTAGTTTCAAGCAGCATCTTGACACATTGCTTCTTGATTGACATTATTCTGCTGCAGGTACGTGTGGCCTCGGATGAACTTACGAGCAATGTGCGGCGGGAGATCACCACCTTCCGAAACTCACTGCACAGTTCTGCTACCCTATCTGAGGCAGGCCAGGTAGGAACACAGGCATGTACTGGTTCATAGAATATGGAAATGAAAAAAAGAAAAAAACAACTGTTCTTGCAGTACGTATTCAATGCAAATCAGTCTGAAAGCCGTATTGTACACAGCTTTCTAGCTACAGTTGAATTGAGTTTGGGGAATAATTACAATTGGAATGTTGTAATAAATTAGGGGCATAGTTGGAAAACCGGACTTAATGCATGTGCGTAAAGTGTTGTCCTGGATTAGCCTGTGTAGTTCGCACAGGCTAATCCGGGATGGCACTTTCCGCTTTTGTGGTATTTTCTGTTTCAAGGAAGTCTCTTCTAAACATAAATTCACTGTAGGCGGAAAGTGCCATCCTGGATTAGCCTGTGCAGACTGCACAGGCTAATCCAGTATGACACTTTACGCACATGCATTAAGACCGGTTTTCTCACGACACGCCACAAATAATGTTCATTAGATGTCAGTGGGAGTAGTAACTTATGTCTCTTGTTGTCAGGATATTTAAAAAAATAATTAATTTCAATAAATCCCATATTATGAGTGGTAACTTGATTGATCAAGTAAATGTTCCCATGGCTAAGTTGATTTTCAACTGAATCAAAGTTATTTTTCACATGAATTACAGTTAGAGATAAGCATGCATAGACAGTATAGTTTTTACCAAACATTTGAAATACATGACTTTTTTAATCGTGTTTAGTATTATGTAGATTTACTCGTAAATTGTATTTTAAAAAGATGATAAGTGGCGCGTCGTGAGAAAACCGGTCTTAATGCATGTGCGTAAAGTGTCATCCTGGATTAGCCTGTGCAGTCCGCATAGGCTAATCTAGGACGGCACTTTCCGCTTTTATGGTATTTTCTGTTCCATGGAATTCTCTTCAGAACATAAATCCACTGTCGGCGGAAAGTGCCGTTCTGGATTAGCCTGTGCGGACTGCAAAGGCTAATCCGGGACGACACTTTACACACATGCATTAAGACTGGTTTTCTCACAACGCGCTTCAATTAATATTTGTTAATTGTTGCTCAGATATCACTAGAGTTTTACCAGCGCAAGAGAGCCCGGTGGCCCTTCCAGCCCGAGTGTATACCATGGGAGGTTTGGACGGTGAAACTGGACGTGATTTCATTAAACAATGAACATGGTGAGTTAAACAGAGTCACTGATGAAAAATGGAATTATTTTGTTGGTCGCATCTTGAGTTTTGTTTGCATTTAGGTATGCAACTGCATTCTTTCAGCATGTTGCTAGTATTTGTACTATTTTAGAACAGTTTACGTTACTTACGTAAATTGTTGAAGAAGTAGTATTTTGTTTGTCATAGTTTGTTCTTTAATGAAGTATAAATGTCTATTATTTATGAGCTGTCATGGTATATTATAACATGCTTGTGTGATACATAAATTGAGTTTTTCAATTTAATGTACCATAACTATATTATCTCAATAATAATCATGTACAAGTTGTCACCAGGTGATAAGGGTTTTTGGCAACAGCGTAACAATGTTCTGTTGACTGAGTGTCATAAATTTTCAATCCATGCAGTCTAGCCAGTCAATGTTGTGTGTTTTTGACAGACCGTCAGATCTTTCGAGAGCAAGTTGGCGAGACCATGACGGAAAAGGTGCTGTATATAGCGGAAGTGATGAATAGGCATGAGTACTTACCCAAAATGCCAAACCAGTCTGAAGTTGATCTCATTTTTGACACTTCTTTTGTGGATGTTCAGCCATACTTACACAGGGTAGGTAACTACAGTAACAAAATCTGGGTTGTTGCACTTTGAAGCTGATATTAGTAATTGGCCCTTCATTTATTTACAAAGAAGATGTCGATTTTACTTTTTTAATAGACATCATTACGATGTATAAATTGTGCAGTATATTCACATGCATACAGAATTTCCTATTCGCATAATTACTTGGTGTATCTACACTGACTGCTAGCTGATGCAGCCACACAATTACTCAACATTATTCTTGAGTGCACGTACAACTGATGCTGGTTGTTGATTAAGATAATTGAAATGGCGTAAGTACTAAGTGCAAAATTTTGCACAGAGTCATACTGTTAAAAATACTTAATACTTGATATATTTATATAGTTCAGCTACCAAATAAATGGGCCGTCTTCCAGCTCGGTTTCCACAACGATGAGAAAGTTCATCAAGGACACACTGTCGTTATGACGACAGCTGAGTACATTAGATATGCTGCCTAGACAGGGATTAGAAAACAAAATTGAGGCAAGCAATGGGAAAACCAGGCTTAATGCATGTGGGTAAAGTGTTGTCCCGGATAAGCCTGTGCAGTCTGCACAGGCTAATCCGGGACAACATTTTCCGTCTACAGTAGATTTATGTGTAGAAGAGACTTCCTTGAAACAGAAAATACCATAAAAGCAGAAGTGTCTTCTCAGTCCACACATTTAGGATGACATTTTACGCAGATGCATTAAGCCCGGGTTTCCCACGACACGCCTCAAATGTTACTCTTTTTTTTTCTTCATATCCATGAAATCATGTTCCAGATAATATGTACATGTATACCTTGTACATTGTATATACCAGTTTTTGTAAGCATTTAGTAAAGCAACTGTAACTGATGTGCTTAAATGGCAAATAGTTTAGCTAAGCAATTGATTAAATTTAAATGAACTACCAATATACATGTATTTCATTAAATTTTCTGAGTTTAATAAATGTGTTGTATGTAAGTGAGTGTGAGACCAACTGCAATATGCTTTATGTAAAGGAAAGGTGTTATTAACATTCTGTACATATTTTGTACTAGTGATATACATTAAGTACTCAGTGTTGTGAACATAATCTTTTTCATTTTAATTTATATATGTAGTTTATTGTGTCGCCTGAAAAAGCTGCGGCTGTGTCGGCGGCGGCGGCCCCTTTCGCTTGTCCGGAGCATAACTCTTAGACTATTAAAGCTATCAACATGAAACTTCATAGGTAGATAGATCTTATTGGGGGGAAGTCCAGTGCACAAGAACCGTTACTCTGCACCTCATACTTTTGGAATTATTGCCCTTTGTTTATTGTCATAATTTTTGTCCGGAGCATAACTCTAAAAAGACTATGAAAGCTATCAACTTGAAACTTCATAGGTAGATAGATCTCATTGAGGGGAAGTGCAGTGCACAAGAACTGTTACTCTGCACCTCATACTTTTGGAGTTATTGCCCTTTGTTTATTGTCATACTAAATTTTTGTCCGGAGCATAACTCTAAGACTATGAAAGCTATCAACTTGAAACTTAAAAGGTTGATAGATCTCAATGAGGAGAAGTGCAGTGCACAAGAACCATTACTCTGCATCACATACTTTTGGAGTTATTGCTCTTTGTTTATTTTCATACTTAATTTTTGTCCGGAGCATAGACTATGAAGCTATCAACTTGAAACTTCATAGATAGATAGATCTTATTGAGGAGAAGTTCAGTGCACAAGAACTGTTACTCTGCACCTCATACTTTCGGAGTTAATGCCTTTTGTAAATTTTCATACTTATTTTTGTGTCGCATTTTTGGTTTTAATGAGTCTTTTCTTTGCAATTAGACAGAGTGCAGTGCTTTTGAAGATTTCAATTAATCTGTTAAAAAAAATTCAGCATTAACCTAAAGTGCTTCATCATTTGGATTCACGTAAGCTATCCAGCATCAGGTGACACATCCGACTCACAGAGTTCTAGTATAATTGACTGTCACGATTATCTCACTAATTAAATTTGTACATTTGTACAACAAATGCAAACTACATTTTACAATTTCCGAACTACTTTTTCGAGTTATTTGCAATTTAACAACAAAAATTGTGCATGTGTCATGTTAGGATAACAAATAATTATCAAATCAATTTAAACCACTGCACAAACAACATAAAATACTTCATTTACAATCACTTTTCACAAAACCATTTGCCTAAGCTTTCAAGCTGTGCCAGTATTGAGATTGTCTCAAGGATTCATTTTGTGTATAATTATAGGACCAGGGGCCATATACATAAAGCTTATAACTTTATAAGTAAAAATTTGGCTTGATGGCTTTTGATTTTAGTTGTACCTACCAGACTTGAAATAACATTTTCTTTGTGAAAATCAATATTTTACCTTGGAAATGTGCTATAGAAGATGCATATGTTGATTCTGTACCAGGGTAAAACCATTTCATACAAAATAAACTTAAAGTAAAACATCTACAGACTAAAAGAGTTATTTGATTTTAAGAAATAAGAAATTTTTACTAAGGAGCATATGGATACTGGCTGCTAGAATAAAAGAAGTGGCATGTTATTTGAAAGTAAAGATTGATAAGTACAACACATAAAATAATCTGGGCCCATTAACACCAAGCTTGCAATGAACATAAAATTGGCGTAGTACAACCCATTTTAATAATTTGGGCCTATATACACCAAGCTTGCAATGAACATAAAATTGGCGTCGTACAACACATTTTAATCATTTGGGCCTATATACACCAAGCTTGCAATGAACATAAAATTGGCGTCGTACAACCCATTTTAATCATTTGGGCCTATATACACCAAGCTTGCAATGAACATAAAATTGGCGTCGTACAACACATTTTAATCATTTGGGCCTATATACACCAAGCTTGCAATGAACATAAAATTGGCGTAGTACAAGCCATTTTAATAATTTGGGCCTATATACACCAAGCTTGCAATGAACATAAAATTGGCGTAGTACAACCCATTTTAATCATTTGGGCCTATATACACCAAGCTTGCAATGAACATAAAGTTGGCGTAGTACAACCCATTTTAATCATTTGGGCCTATATACACCAAGCTGCTAATGAACATAAAATTGGCGTAGTACAACACATTTTAATAATTTGAGCCTATATACACCAGGTTTCCAACTAAAATAAAACTGGCATAGTAAAACACATTTTATTAATCTGGGCATACACTGAATACACTCATAGGCACTTAGAACTAGACCTTTTTCAATTGCGATTTTCTTAAAAATGACATCGCATTGGTTTCAAATTTTTCACAGCCCCCTGATAAAAATCAAACCGTGCAGTGATAATTTATATTTCCTCGAGCTCGCAGGGGTCTGAACAATTAATTGCACGAGGTGGTGTGTAGAAATTCGATGCAGTTTATAATCGAAGTGTTTAACAATGACACTCAACCAAAAACATTTAACATCAATTTGTTCACCAATAACACCATCCCAAAATGATTAAAAGATATTTCCAAAAATGGCTATCATTTTCAAATTAATCTTCAATGTATCCAATCATTGTACTTCGATATCACACGATAAACTTTTAACCTATTTTACACACGTGGTAAACTTCTAATCTGTGATATTTAATGAATGTACATTTATCCGGTAACAATAGCGAGGGAGGAGTTTTAAATGTTAGTGGCAAAACCTGGAAAGGGAAATTGCGCCATTGGTATATAAGAGGCCGCATTCAATTTACTTAGGTTAGGGGTAATTATAAGGTTAGAATTATAAGATGAATTTTATCTTTCTTTAGAATTAAATTTATTAAATCTTTTTTTAATGATATTTAATCAGATTAAAAGGAAAATAACGAAAGTATTCATCTTAAACAGTGAAATTGACTATTCCGCTTTCGCTTTTTGCGAATGTTTTGTTTTGGTTTTGTTAAGTTTTGTCTGAAAACGAAATTTCAGATAAAGGACATTAATTACATCGAAGTCTTATATTTTATTTTGTGTTCTTGAAAAGTTTGGAGAAATTCGGGCTAAAAATATAAAAGTTATAACTGATTAAGCGAAAGTCGAGTCAGAAGGTGAGTGTATGCACTGAGCTGCTAATGAATATCTGAAAATCTCATGAACAGTTGACTTTTGTACTAAAATGAAAATTTCAGATTAAAATTCTTCTCTGAAATTAAGCGAATTATGTTCACAAAGGTGCCCATTTCGTGCCCATGTAACTGACCTGTATATACATTGATCAGGTTCCTCATGGTTTTGTTCAACATATCTATCATGATACGTACACTTAGTGATATTAAGTCTGAAAGATACAACATCAATGCATATTTGTAGTGCTTCATATTGTAAGTGTTATTTTATTGTCAAATGTCATGCAGTTTTAATTGTGTACCTTAAAATGCGTTGTGTGATAGGTAATTGGAGGAAATGCTTTAATAGTATTGTGGTATGGTAGTATATACTAGATAATTTATATTTAGTTTAAATGTTTTGTTGAATAGAATTGCTAACTGGCTATTTTGCGTGTTTTGTTGACTGGTATGTAGATATAATAAGTTTGCTTTTGTTACTATGTATACTTCACAATGAAGTCTTTCAAATTTATAGTTGTCTTAAATAATTGTGTTAGCTCCATGGTGTAAATATTGATCAATATATATTATTACGTGTATAATGCTGTTCATTATTAAACCAATAAATACCACTTGTGTATCTTGTCTTGTGCTTGGTTGATTATCATAATACGGCCAGTAACACACGACGATTATGTAAAGAAACGATTTATCGAATATATGATACAGTGATATAATAAAACAAATGAAAATTATGTCGATTAACAATGAACATATTTAATCACCAGCACGAATCGTACGTAACTTAGACAGTTTATGTGTCAGTAACTGGTATTGTGACGATCAAAAACGAATATTTCATAAAATCCTGCAATGTTCAATGTTGCAGTCACGGACCGCCATGCGTAGTTTTAATCCGAAATGTACGAGTAAAAGTGCGGGAGCTCGTATCTGGAGATGCAGATTCGAGTCCAGCACCACCTACAGGTCCACCAGTAGCAGCCCCAGTATCCACAGTACCGCTGGTAGTGAGACAGGCACACTGGCTTCCGGCAGGGCCAGCAGGGGTACCGTATCCAACGGCAACACGTAGACCAGCGAGGCCAGTGGTAGCAGACGCCTGAAACCAAAACACATGTATCTAGGTCCTGCTCTCCAAAAACGCGCTAGTTTTCTTACATGTTATTTAACAAAATGGCGTCAATACCAAAACATATTTAATAACTTACAGTGTTCTTTTAAATGTTATAACTATCACGAGCACTTGAGTTCACAAAACCATCTAACGTCTTGTACACAAACTGCTTTTTCAACAGTGCCGGTTTTGATGATTGGTATTCATTGCCTGTCACCTCCCCGTCGCACTAAAGTGTATGCTGTCTCACCACGGTCTTTCCGTTGCAGGCCACCTGTACAGCGTATGGCAATGTACCTGTGTACGGCATCTTTCAAAGCAGTCCCGACAGTGTTTGGCTACAAGCATGGCAAAGTACAGAAGGATTATTAGCACATTAATGTATTAAACATTTAGATTGCGTTGACAATTTACATACGCTACATCGCGCTAAATTGTTGTAAAAGATTACATTCCAAATCGATGTACAATCGAATAGCGTTGTGTTTCAATGAAACCAAAAACACGAGTAATTATTATAATTCTTCCTCGACACATGTATAACACTAAAAGCAAAGAGCAGAACAAAAATGACGAAGGATTATGTTGCGCAAATTCAGTCACATCTCGAATGATGCGCACGTCTCTTCCGGCTGGTATCTTGATCATGAGACCCTGCAATACAATGCAATGCGTTTACAGGAGAAACGATCAACATGACGATGGGGCTTTCCTGCACAGCGTATTTAAAACAAGGAAATTCGTATGACCAAAGATAACGCATTATGATCACACACTTTTTTTTTCCAAATATGTGTACGCTTTCAAAAACACTGCATTTATTTAGTTTTTGAATAACGCACTCACACCAGCATTGACAATCGATAACACCAGTGTGTTTGTGGTTAATCTTCATATCTGTACCAGCACCGGTCTCCTTGGAAACAACCTGGTACTCGTTACCATCGTCATCGGTCAACACATCATGGGGACTTGAATGACTGGAGTTGTCTGTCAAAAATATTAGTATTATACTTTTTGTACAAAGACATAAATACATTAGTGTATATACAAGTAACTATGTTGGACAAACCATAATCTCGCTTTTGTTTGTTTCTTGCAAAGGTAATATCCATGTCATAAAACTATAACGAATACATAAGATTAACCATGTCAGATAAGCCATGCACAATGAATCATGGCTTATTTAAAATACGGTTAATATTATTATAACTTTTGTTGAAATGCTGGATGGTTAACGTTGAAATCATGATTGGCGTTTAATGGCGTTTGAATTATGGTTGACGTCGGAATGCTAGTTGTAACTTCTTTCGCTGGTTGTTGTTGTCATTTCCCACCTGGGCTTGAGCTCGACACTGCACCACCAGACGCAATCAATGAAGAGCGGTACCTATGTAATGATATTTTCTAAGATTATGTTTTCTTATTTGTATTATATGTTTTATTAGAACGAGCATGCGAATTTATTCTAACAGGGACCAAATGTACAAGTAGTACTTTATAAAGTTCATACTTATAATGCAAAAAGTTAAATAATAAAAACTTAAATAAAAACATGGTGTCTTGAAAACGTGAACTCATAACGCAGTTAAATGACAGTATTTCAACCGTAAATATAGTCTTACCACTCATTAGAAGAATTAGAAAAAAACATGTTTATGCCTTCTGTAGGCAGTGAAATACGTAATCTGAAATGACATTTTATTTTCTTTGAATGACTAATACAGACTAAAAATTGTATTTTTTCCTGTTATTGATGTATAGTAAACACGAGATAAAACGCGTCAGTTACTAGTACATTTATGCCAGTCCACGTAAGATATTTACATAGTATCGTACCAAATTTACAACATGTACATTAAACATATGCCTTTTATTTCGATACAGTTTTATTAACTATTTCCAACTCACCCGTTGATATATAAATACTTTGAAATCGTCCTTGCTTTCACGTGTTATTTTTTTTTTCGCAATTTACACTTTTTTAGCAAAGCTTAATAAGCATAATCACAATAAACATAGCGTGCCTTACATTTATACACCTTGATACAACAACCATTCAGCCAATGTAACATAAATATATACTAAATTAGTTCTGTTTTAATTAACTCAACCAAGGTTACCCACTATAGGATGTAGACAAAAAGAAAACACTCGTTTACAAGGATGACTTGGCGATTAAAACTCATCCGCAATGAGAACCAATGATGCCTTTTTATATGCACTTCAAAGCATTTTTATAGATGAACAAAAGTAATTTTTAAGTATTAATTAAATGAAGTACCACACCCTCTGATCGACATGCAAACATGAATGTAAGAGAAGGTGGGATTGGCAGACATCAAAAAAGAAAATAACTGCATGTATTTTGTAATGGACGAAAATACATTTAAATGTGAAAAACATATCAATCACCGTTTGTAGTATGTGTTGCAAACGTCTTTTAAATGTTTTATCTATGTCACCAAATGCATTGCCTATTGCTAACAACCCTTGCGATTGCTTATATTTTCCAATTAAAATGTAGTTGCAAAACTTGGAACAATTTCAATGAGTTGCATTCAAATGCATTTACATGTTGCAGATACATACATTTGTATGACAAGCAACACACTTCTTGCAGCTACTTTTGTCGTGTAGGTTATGTTTACTTTTCCGCCGCGTGAATAGGGTAGCCAATCTTTACAAGATCACTAAAATTGGAACAAAATCAGCGATGTGTGTAGACCAATGTTTGAACAAAGTCACCAATAGAACTATTTTGCTGACATACTGACACTGTGCTGTATTCTTTTCTCGTCGACATATGTACGTTGTTTGTTGCGCCGTAATCATCAGAAAACCCTACCATATTCCGAGGAGCCATGCAGTGTTGGCTTTTTTTAATCACAATGGTTAGGACGGATTTGGCCAATTACAACTTTCGTGAAATAGAATGAATTTCAACATTTATCACTGCCAATAGGTACGAAGTGTCCTTTCAGTATTGCTATATATGTTGATTTTCGTGTTATTGTTTGTTGTCAAATACCCATGTGTGATAGGCCGTTACAGTCTATGATCATCCATTATCATATCAAACTTCTCGCAGCGGTTACCTCCCCTATCGGTTAACGGTAACCACTGCCATCACAAGTAAAATCCTTCCAGATCTGGACGGATCATGTTTGTAACTTTTACTTTTTTAATGCAACTCATTGCAATTTTCTACATAATTGAACTTTTTATATATCGTTTGCAGCCGATAATGAAAACAGAAAAAAGAAAACTACCTAATTAAAACCATTGATAGTATCTAGAAGATTTAATCGATCATCATCATGTGGTTTATTATAAAGGCAGGGATTTGATTAGAGCTAGGCTTGGAACCAGTCAAATCTCTGCGCGGAGGTTGTAATCATATAGTATACCTTATGAATCAGCGCTGGGTTACCGAGCCAATAGAAATGGGCAAATTTTCTAATTTGAGGGAATGCAAACTGCAAACAATGGTTTAACGTATACCAATGACTGTTGCATACTTTTGGGGAATAAAAATTTACATAATTGTTTACATAAGCGGTAAAAATGAAGTTATAAACATATCCTCGACATATACTCTAGAACTGAGGCTAATTATGAACGTATTTTTTCATTGTATGCCATAAACAGAATGCTATATTCATTCACGTAACGAAATAACTATTTTGTTTAGCCTACATTTATATAAGCGTTACGCTATATAAATAGCAATTGTGCAATGTTCCCATGCATAAATCTCACTCACAGAGTTGCCGTTCCATGTAACCCATTGATTCTAGCGAGTTCATCGCATCCCAGAAACAGTAGTGGCATTCTACAAATAGCGCGCGTAGCTAGCAACGGCTCTTTCTATAAACTTCTCCAGTAGATGTTATTTAGTCTGCAAAAAGATGGTACATTTTCTATAGATAAAATGTTATGAAAGAAGATTCGGAATAAGTCGAATTGTTATTCGCGTAGCATGAGTACACAATTTGCAATACTAATTATACAAAGGAACCCTTGATATATCATATTTCTACTGATATAATTTAAAATCGTCATAGTCTAATGAATTTTTATGTTTGCTTTATCAAAAATAAAGTTTTGACATTTTAAAAATCGCTGAATGTTCCCTGACTATTGCTTTTTGTTGGGATACACAGTATACATGATTATTTGACTTCAAATCGTTATTATATTAGATAACTAACATGAATGGTATATTACCGGTACTATAAATAACTATATAGACTCGTCTGATACATAATACTTTTAATTCATTCCCGAAATTATTTTCTTACATTGTTAATTTGTTAAATTGGCTTGACAAATTCAGATAACAATTATGTTAACCTAAATTATTTTGGTTATTCATATATCACTGGCGGAAACATGGAGTTGTATGATTGGTTTATTCACGGCATAGATATTAATTATAATTTTATTTAATTTTTAAATTTATAAATTTATCTCAAATTAACTTTTGGGTCCGAGAAGTTTTCTTATAGTGTCCGAAAAATATGGGGTCCAATAAGTCCCCTAATATTGGTGGGGACCAAAAAATCTGGGATCTGAGAAGACGTAACCGATCATCCTGGCCGTCTGTTTAGGTAATTTTTAAATGACATCTCAATATTAATTTCAACGCCGATTGTCTTTTTTAAAGACATTTCTTGTTTTCATTTGCGTAGCATGAATATATTATTTGCAGCACTAATTATACACAAAAAAACATTGATACATCATATTCCTACAGAATAAAACTCTTATCATTATTTCACATGCGCTGAAGGGAATATTCCCTGAAGATTGCTTTCATTGGGATACACAATACAAATGCTTATTTGACTACGACATGTTAATGTATAAGATAGCGTTTAACGTTTAAGATGAACGGACGGACTTTTATTTAAAATAACTACACTCGTCTGATTCCTAATAGCTTTTAGTTTAATTGTCTTATTTTCTTACATTGTTAATTTTTAAATTTGCCTGAAAAAAAAAATTCATACAACAATTATGTTAACGTCAATTATTTAGGTTTTTTAATTAATGAATCACTGGAAAAAAAACATGGAGCGGCATGATCGGTTTATTCAATAGACAGCTATTAATAACGATTGAATTTAAATTATCTCAAATTAATACTAGGGTCGGACCAGTGTTCTTATAGTGTCCGAAAACTCTTGGATCCACGAAGTCTCCGTATATCGTTGGGAACCGAACAATCTGGGGTCCGAGAAGTCACGTAACCGATTATTTTGGCCCTTTTGTATTATATTTAGGGTAAAAATGACATCTCAATGTTAATTTCAACACCGATTGTCTTTTTTAAATACATTTCTTGTCTTTTGTTCATGAATAAAGACTGTATTGATCCGTTAAATAATGCACGGCAAGGTCTCCTTCAGCTGTTATCAATACCCAGGTTTGCAGCTACTGAAACGGGAAATATTGTATTGAGATAAATAAAACTTCATTATATAAAAAATCGGAACAAAGGTTTGACAAATCACAGTGTTCTACATTAATAATAATGATTTGCACCAGAGCTTAATAAATACCGTATCTTCGAATATAATGACAAAGAGCGGCTTCATTGGATTGTATATAAGTATACATTGCCATTAAAGATAAACGATAAAAGACAAGACTAAATATCATACTATAAATACGTTTGTACAAACCTCCTTACACTATATAGTATAGTTAATCAACAACCGAGTGCACACAATGTACTAAAAGCAATGTCCTACTTAACGCATAGTCTACATCGGAGGCAGCCAATGGGCAGCCCCTCTGAGCGCAGGTGCATGGAGACTATAAATTCGCCATTGATGATGAATGGAAACGAAGGAATAAACGGAATCGTGATAGTATTAGAATACCCTCCCTGAAAAAAAGAATAAAGATACATTGTAGACGTACATGCACAAGATTACGCATTTGAACACATGTAACACTGAAATCCACATATATGCATTGTCAATTTTTAATAATCATACTAAGCAAAGAAAAATAATCCGAACATAATGATGACATATTAATCTTAAATGTAAATAAATTAATATTTTAGAAATAAATATATTTCCATTAACGATTTAATAAATCAATATCTGAAATATAACTATACATATGTATAGCTGAAATATAATTAGATGTATACATTGAAATGTTGCTTTGCTCTCTTTACGGAAAGTCATGTAATACAAAGATGGTGTCATGATTTTACCGGTTTAATAGGACACTTGATACTCGTCAACACATACAAAGGATCCAACACTTTACAGACATCCGAAACGTAACAGCGGTCGCCCAGCACGTAACAGAGTTCCGTATAGACTTCACCAGAGTTTACTTGAATGTTGAAACTTGCCTGCACAAAACAAAAGAAACAAGCTGTGAAATGTTTGCCTTAGTACGCGCCCTGCACAAATATATACTGTCAATTGAAATAAAAAACGTTGAGAAAGGTAGACGAACATTTATAAATAGTGTTTATGAAAGGCTCTTGTCATAAACTTTAGTAGATTGTACGCCGAATTCATTCAAGTTTTTGTTGCGACTTTAGACCTAAGACAACCTTCATAAAAGACAGTTTAAATTAAGATATGTTTGTAGGTCTAGAGACGTTGGAGATCAAAGAGCACTTAAATAAGGAAGTTTTCAGGTTTGTTAAAAGTAATTCATGAAAAATATGTGCCGCTGATAACTTTCTACCAAAATTATACTGTTAAGCGTAAAAACTATGTTTGTTTCAGATTACCCGACCTACCTTAAAAATGCCCCGACCATATAACTTTTTTTTTGAGTTTGACTAATTTCTTTTTCGTTTTGGCCATAATTTCTGTTGAAAAAGCCTCAACATATCTTGGGTATGTAAACAAAACGTTCTCTACAAGCATATGATTTTAATGTTGCAATGTTAACTGGGCAATTTTCATTTTCGAATTGCCAGATAAGCCAATCCGTTTATAAAGGTATCATACAATTACCGTACATTTCATACTGTTTAAAACAGTAAAATGAATTTCATTTCAAATACCGTTATCGACAATTTTAAAGTATTGTTCATGATAGTTAAATATCATCTAATTGTTAATGAGTTCACAAAACACAGTTTTCTGCATTTTAGATATAAACTTTAAGCACAATCAAGTCAACCTATTGATGAAAGAGCATGTCGATAATAAGTATATGAAATATGATATAAAAAGATAGTTAAAATGTTGTTTATGTTCAGATCATGTTGTAGATGCATTCATTTTGAAACAATATGCACATTTTATAAAGTTAAATGCCGTGCAAATTGACTTCACTTATATGTCAGATGTTATCTTGACATGTGGTCAGCTTTTTACAGATTGTAATGTTTTTGCGAGTATTTTGGGTTTATGGTAATATAGTAAACTTGCAACATATATTGTAAATGTATCAACTTTTGCAGCCAAAATGCTTTAATTAGAGCATCGTATCAAGTAATTGTGTGATTTAACCTCCACTTCCTCCACTTCAAAACAATGTTTTACTATGTGTTTTGAATAATCGTTCAGTTTCAGACTCTTAAAGCTGACCATTTACTAAAAAAAAATCCCTACCTACCATATTTTTATTAGTCATGTAACCTGACACAAACGTTTGTACGCGTTACATTTAACAACAGCACAGAACGATGCAGAATGGAAATAGGTCAAAACGATGCCGAATTCACTGGCCAGGAATGTTGTGCGGTAAGAACAATATTCATCTTTCAAACTATTCACTTTCCTAAAACAAATACCGGTAGTATCAAAATTAGTTACAACGAGTAACCTTTGAATTAAGCAATCAGCTTGTTGATAAAATATATCTCTTACCTCAAGATGTTTCACTTCCTCTAACACCACAAAATCGTACGTTATATTCAACGACCACACATCCGTATTTGTCGGTACTATCACCGGTTGTGGCAGAAGAAAGGTTTTAAAAAAGACTGGAACACCTGTGTTGTTGCAGTTCGTACATTTGTATATGTCCCCCATGCCAGTGTTGGTATGAAACTGAAACTCATTTTTATGCATTTGATATAATAACATTTTGTACCGGTACAGCAAAATACAATTTAGTAAAATACATGTGTTGTTTTTATTTCGTCAGGCATCAATTGTCTTGTCATTAATTCCGTCGAAAGAAAATTGGCAGAACCCCAGCCGGATTTTCATTGTTTGCTCTGACAAAAGTCTTGGTATGCCCCTAATTGTACTTATATGCAAGCATATCAGCAATTGTTTACTGATTTACAATTTTGTCTCAGTTGCTTATATTAGATTCCCATGTCAGTGATTTCTGCCTTTCATCACCAGCTGTACCCATTGCAATTAATAGCAGGACAACCGTGTCTAACACCGTGATCAACGTCTTCTTTAATCTTTTAAAATATCTTACACCGTTTGTAAACTACATGTAACTAATAGTTAAGTTTTAGTTAAGTATTCGCACTTTTTGATAAATAAGTATTATCTACAATCTGCTGGGTATAGTGTGCTATTATTCCTTGGTACATCCATAACCTTACAACGTCCCGTTGCACAACGTGTAAGTCTGATGTCACGTGACGTTTCTTAGCAAACGACTCCGTCTCCTCCGACGTTCAGTGGTTGAATTATGATATATATTGGACGTCAGATCAGTTTGATAACGATGCGTGCCAAATCAAACCACATTTGTACTGTACAATTTTGAATTAACATTTTCTTATTTGAGTTGAGGAGTGTGTTAATAGTGGTTGCTATGGCGATTAATAGCAAACATGATAAGTAAAAAATAAACAACAACACTTTATATACTTATTGTGCTAATATGTTTGTTCATTCTAATAACAGTTGGCAGATATCTAAAGATTCTTCCAACAAAAATAGAAAGAGTTTCAACGAATTTATTTGTCATCCAACGTAATTAGTCAAATCTATTCTACATCTGCTTAAGGAGACGTTCGCAACAAAAAGATAATAATTGGGTTAATTTCTCCTTTTGCTTCTTTATTTCTTTACTGTATATAGGTTACAATATACTAATTTCAATCAATTAATATAAATCTGTGTAAGTCATTAAGTTCCAGTCAATGGTATAAAGTTCATAAAGCATTAAAATAATCAAAAACACACGTATACCATGTATTGCCAAACAAATTAGTTAAAAAAAGATCCATAAAAATATCTATATTCTATTTTGGCAATTGATACATTGTTTACGTAAACAAGAAACATGAAAAAGGCTACACAGGTACCCTATTTAAAGTCAAATATTTTCCGAACAATATCGGTGACCCATTATTTTTATTAATGTTTTGGAGTAAGTATACATTGGTGCATGTATGTGCGAAAATTTAAAAAAAAATGTCGTTTTGAACAAAATATATTGATGCATAATAAATTACGTTTCAGGAGGTATTATTAGTACCCATTTGACCTACTTCAATGTCCAGTCAAATTCATTATTTTAACATTAATTGTAGATAACGCGTTTTTTTAATTACCAAAATACACATGTGTATTGCCAAACAAGACGTGTAAAACATTAGTTGAAAGAAACATAACCTTGTTTGAAAAAAAGCTCTCCTATATACTTTAAACATTGATAAAAAATCCAAACTGAAAAAAGGGGCTTCGACAAGTACCGTATTCAAATCCCAAATTTTCCGGAACAAGGCCGGTAACCCCTATTTTTTAAGACTGTTTTAGTTTCAGTATACAATGATGCGTGTGTATGGGAAGTTTTAAAAAAATCTGTCGTTTGGAACCAAAGATATTCGCATATTTGATAAATTATTGAAGTTTTTACAGGCATATTTAATGCATAATTAACCTCGTTAAGTGTCCATTAAAAGTCATTTATTAAATGATAACTGTAGATAAAGCACGTTTTATCATGAATCTGCACTTGTATATTACCAAACAAAACATAAAAAAAAATATATATTTATAAATCTCAATCTTTGTTTGAATATGAACGCTTTATATTACTGAACATTCTAAGTAACACACACTAAAAAAGGGTCTTCGACAGGTACCGTATTCAAAATTCAATATTTCCGGAAAAAGGCCGGTGACCCCTATTTTTTAAGACTGTTTAGTTTTTGGATACATTGACGCATGTTTGTGCCAATTTTGAAGAAAATCTGTCGTTGGAAAAAAAATGACGGAAAGTGTTGCGAACGTCTTTAATGCGTTATGACACTTTATCATGAAAAACAGTAAAATTGTAAAGGCAGTTTAAAGTTTTATCAATTCGCAATAAGGAAAATCATTCTAGAACATGAAACAGTTAACATTGAAGATTACATGCGTTTCGAAATTCATTTAAGTTAAACACCTAAGCATGTTATATACCACGAATTTTCTACGATCTATTTCTCTTTACCATTTAGCAACTTTCTGTTTTGTCCAGTATTTAGTCACAAACCTGGTTTAATAGATTCCAGATAAACAGCAAAATCGCGCTATAATATACCGCGACGGACCAGTGTTTTATAGATGTAAGAAACCATGTGCCACACGTCTTGTTGATTGTCGTACAGTTCTCGTACGATGTTTTTGGTGTAGCAGTCTAGACCAACTATTGATATACTAAATTGTCCAACTGCGTTGAAAGAACATTGTCACTAGTCCTGCATGAATAACCCATTTTTGGTTGTTTAAATCGTTTACTTTTCATGAAAGGAAACGCTTATATATGATGTACTAATATGATATTTCTGTCTGATTTTGTCATATTTTCTTATCCTGATCATTGCAGTCTTTATTCATTTAATTATTCATATAAAAGTTGCGTCAGTATGTTCCAATTATGAGACTTTAACACTGTTATCAACTACAAACTAGATAAACTTAACGGTAGGAATGATACCAACAAAAATTGTAACAAAAAGATAAATGAAATATTAGAAAATTATGATCTATGCGATGTTTGGCGAATTTTACACCCAAATCAAAAAATATTTACCTGGCATTCAAACACGAAACCGCCTATATTTTGCAGGCTTGATTACTTCCTAACTTCTTCAAATTTAACAAATTACATAACATCATGTAAAATTACAGCGGGGTTTAAATCCGACCATTCAATCGTATCACTTCAACTTGAATTATCAAGTGACAAGCGGGGTCCAGGATATTTCAAAATCAACAACTCATATCTACTTGACGCAGAATACCAAAGACTTATAAAAACATCAATGAAATTGCTCGAATAAACAGTGAAGCTAACCCAAATACAATATGGGAAATTATAAAAGGCAACATTCGAGATGTTACAATAAAATATTCTACCCAAAAAAATAAAACGAAACAAAAGCAAGAAATGGAACTTAAAAATAAAATATCTAAATTAGAAAAGGAACTCGTGCTTAATCCAAACGATATAACAACAGAAGAAAATCTTAAAAATGCTAAAAATGAAATGAACGAATTAGTTGAATACAATATAGCAGGAATATTATTAAGAGCTAAAGCAAAATGGATAGAAGGTTCAGAAAAAAATACAAATTACTTTTCCAATCTTGACAAAAAACGATCTGAGGCTAAAACAATTCAACAACTCAAAACGCAAGATCATAATGTAATTAACGACGGAAAAGATATACTTAAACATTTAAAGAACTTTTACGAACATTTGTATCAGAAAAACGCAAATATTGACATAAACCAAAGCGAACATTTCTTTAATAACATACAGCACAAAGTAAACTCAGATGTCAATGAAAGCAGACATATATCTGAAAGGGAATGCTCCCTAGCATTAAAAGAAATGCAAGATAATAAAAGTCCCGGATCTGACGGCATTTCAGTGGAATTTTATAAAATATTTTGGAATGAAATAAAAGATCATTTAATCAAATCTCTAAATTACTCCCTTGATAACAACAAATTAACAGAGCTCCAAAAACAAAGTATCATCACGCTAATACCAAAACAAGGAAAGGATACTCTTATAATTGAAAACTGGAGACCTGTCTCTTTACTTAATGTAGACTACAAAATAGCATCCAAAACAATAGCAAACCGTATAAAGCCACACTTAAATAAAATTATCAGTACAAATCAAACAGGGTTCATAAAAGGAAGATACATCGGCGAAAATGTCCGTATTATCCAGGAAATCATTGAAAAAGTCAATGACACAAACGAATCTGGTCTAATATTTTTCTCAGACTTCAATAAAGCCTTTGATAGTCTGGACCACGAGTTTATGTTCAAATGTCTTGAACATTTTGGTTTTAGTCAATATATTATAAATTGGGTTAAACTGTTTTATCAAAACGCAATGTCATGTGTAACAAATAATGGTCATTTTTCTGATTTTTTTAATATCCATAGAGGAGTTCGTCAGGGATGCCCTCTGTCTCCTTACCTATTTATTATTTGTATAGAATTGTTATCAATAAAAATCGAGTCAGATCCAAATATTAAAGGTATAAATATACATAATGTGGAAGTAAAACAATCGATGTTCGCTGATGACGCATCCTTTATGTTAGATGGCACACAAAAATCATTTGAAACATTAATACATGCAATTGAACAGTTTGCATTAATATCAGGTTTAACACTTAATAAAAACAAATGCAAAGTTTTAAAAATAGGCGCATTTAAACACAGTGAAACACAATACTGCAAACATAAAAAATTTATTTGGAACTCTCAACACGCATCAGCACTGGGTATAACGTTTAGCAACAATCCAAATGAAATAATCCAGTTAAACGTTCCAGCAAAAGTACAGGAATTTGAGAATTGTTTGCATAAATGGAAAAGATGGAACTTGACTCCAATAGGGAAAATAACAGTCCTTAAAAGTTTTGCAATCCCAAAGTTGGTATACCCATTTACGGTCCTGCCGAATCCTCCTGAACATATTATGAAACAAATCACGCATACAAGCTTCAAATTTCTTTGGGACGACAAACCAGACAAAGTATCTAGAAAACGTATTGTTCAAGATTACACAGAGGGGGGACTTAAAATGTTAGACATAGACTGTTTTTAAAATCTCTCAAAGCAAGTTGGGTTAAACGTTTTATCTTCCAACAAGATTCAAAAATAATTCAATTATACACAAACATGCTTACAAGCGTTGGTGGAAACTTAATTTTTAAATCAAACCTTAAGCCATCTGAAGTGAAGGATTTAAAAATAAAATCGGAATTCCTAAAGAATGTAATACATGGATGGCTCTGTGGAACCTATAACGAAGTAAACGTGACAGTGTTTAAACAAATTATTTGGAACAACTCGTCTATAAAAAATAAAAACAAAACACTATTTTACAAATCCTGGTTTGACAAAGGGGTTCTATTTCTAGAACATTTATTTGACTATAGAGTAAAGCAATTTTACTCCTTTTCAGACATACAATACCTATATAATATAGAACAAGGGGACTTTCTGAAATATAATAGTTTAATCTGTAGCATTCCGTCTGAATGGAAACAAACACTACAGCAAAATAATATAGACTATACAACCCCCAATAATATGTTAAATAAACTAAAAGATTCTACAAAAGTGTGTAAACTAATTTACAAATTACTGTTAAAAAGAGAAAAACCCATTGAATTCAAACAAATGAGCACATGGAAAACAGTATTAGATTTGGAATCTCTAGACCCTAAGACTATTTTCAGCCAACCACTAAAGTTATCAATTGATACTAAAATTAGGTATTTCCAATACAAATATCTAATGCAGATCATCCCCAACAATATATACTTATACAAATGCAATTTAACACCCTCAAATCTATGTGACTTTTGCTCTATGTACCCAGAATCAAATTTACATTTGTTCTGGGAATGCCAATGGACCCAAATATTTTGGACTGATGTAAAGCAGTATATACAAGAAAAACTTGGAATTGAAGAAAACATAGAACTAACTTTTACCACTATGTCCTTTTGTAACTGCGTAACAGTAAACAAAAATGATTCATTCTGTATAAATTTTATAGTTATGTTAGCTAGGTACTATATTTTCAAAAGCAAACTTGAAAAACGTGTGCCTCAAATAGCCAGTTTTCAAAATGTCCTAAATCATTGCCTCAAAATTGAAGAAATTATAGCAAAGTCAACTAATAAGAGCCAAATACATCAATTACGCTGGAGATGTTTTATGGAGGCATCTGACGAACGTGAAAGCCCCATCCAAACGTCCTAACTAATTTTTTTAACCAGCTTTTCATTTATTTATAACTTCTGGTCACTGTCCAGTCACTTTTGTGAAATAATTGTTGTTGTTTTTTCCAAATACACTTTTTTATTATTTTTTTTTCCACTGGTAGAGTTAAACAAACAAAACTTTTATTTTCAAACACCCTACTTATATTTGATAGATTTTTTTTCCCCCTTTTCTTCATATACACCTTTTAAATTGACCTCCCTGACAAAACATTAAAACATCTTTATTTTTTCTAGACATACTTATGTTCCAAGGTTTATAAATGGTGTTTTTGTATGTTCAAGTATAACAAATATGTCTATGAAAATTAATAAATTTGGAATAACAAAAAAAATGTTCCAATTATGTTTCATATTGCATAATGATCATGCAAAATTGTCTATAGAATAGTACTATGCTATTATACGTGTATATTTGATATTCTGTCAGCGTGTGGTACACTTATATGTCTTGTCTATAAACAATTCTTGTGCGTACTTGTTTGCTCAATGTCATAGTTAGCAACACGTACACTTCGTTTGATTGCCTCCACTATAGTGTTTGACATTATTTGTTTGACATAATAACGAATATTGACAATAACACAACGCACAAAATGATACCATCTGGTAGTTTTGGCGTTCCAAATACATGTACTCTTTATTATTAATCTGTATCTAGATTGATGGGAATGGAAGCGAGTATTGATATGAATGCTGCTAACACGTTATTGGAAACTGTAATTAAAGTAAGAAAAAGCTGCTGTGTAATAAGATGTGACAGATAAGTATTTCTGTAACTGTTAATTAACATTTTAATAGATTAAATACTTATGTGGAATATTTGTATGTATAATGGAAGCCCAATAGATATTTAACGCCTGTACATATACCACTGTACTGGTAGTATGTAATACCCTACAAATGCTGTGAAGGCATATTTGCATTTCATTATTACTAATACCGTTACACAATTTATCAAATATTGATGATACAAAAATAAAATACCTCGTCTTGAAATTCTTGACCGTTGGTGTCATACTCAAACGACGAAAACACAAGTCCAGTTAAAGTTAATACAAGGAGTAGCCTCCAAAACACTGGTAATAGATTCGCCATCTTGACGAGGAAAATAAGTTTATCTTCAGTGGGAAGACACCACTTAGGGATGTAATTGTTTGTATTCTTATGATTTATTACTTGTAGTTTCGGATCTTTATTGAGGGCATAATGTTCAACGTTTTAAGTCGTGCATACGTTTTTATAAAACGAGCATGCAATAGACTACACATAGATTGTAATTATTATGGGCACATTTGATCAGAAAAAAAAACAGACAACCACTAAATAAACACGAAAAAAAAACACAATAACATTTTAATATATTTTGTATAGATATTTTGGCTTCTGCAGTTATTAAACGACATTAACTATGATAAAAAGTGTATACATACATTGGACGTTTCCAAACTGTAGACAACTCTGATAAAATGATGTAGTCATTGATCAATAACACAGACAATTTCGAAGCGTCTGGAAATGTTTAATCATGTAAGGTTTTCATATTTTCATAGTACCCATCTTGATCAACCTGTGCCCGTTTTGCATTCCTTTCGCGATACCGATTATTGCAATTAGTTACTATATATATGACATAGCGCATTTTAGCAAGAAAACGTACTTTGTCAGAGTTGAAAATGCGAAAAGAAAGTACAGACACGTGAAATGAAATACGACGATTTTGTTCTAAAGAGATCACGTACAAATGTGCTAGTGCATGTATTATTTATATCTCTCATATACACACACACTACCTTTGCCTGTTTATCGATTGTTCTAGCAACCCATATATGATGATAGCAATTATTTCATTGTCCATACATTGGGTTATGAAGGTTATTTCTTATAAGTATTTTGTTTTTAACAAGACACAACCTATCATGTTGATTCATGAGTTAAAACTGAAAGAACAACATTGTAATTTAAACAGAGATAAACACAATAAATGATAATTTGCATGTTTATTTCACTATGTTGATGTTAATAAAATATTCCAAAAAAACATGATATCATAAGCGACATATTCGTATATAAAGTTTGTCAGTATAGCTGTGGATGCTAAATGAATATAAACAAGTACAATCGAAACAGACAAGTGAAAAAATATATGATAATATATGTACTTCGCATCCATTTAAAAGCCGAGCAATCTCGACTACGGTATTTGATTAACTGTTCATCCCCAGTGGTAAAAGTACGGGTACTCGTATCCGGAGATGCAGATTTGAGTCCAGCACCACCTCCATGTCCACCAGTAGCAGCCCCAGTATCCACAGTACCGCTGGTAGGGACACAGGCACACAGGCCTCCGACAGGGCCAGCAGGGGTACCGTATCCAACGGCAACACGAAGACCAGCGAGGCTAGTAGTAGTAGATTGGTACCACGCCTGAAAACAGGACACACGTACATGTATCTATGTGCTGCTCTCCAAGACGCGCGTCTTTTTCTCTCACGTATTACTTTAACAAAAATGCAAATATTACCAAAATATTTAAGTAGTTTCTTCTTTTAAATTGTATTACTCTAACGTTTATTTGAGTTAACTAAACATATTACGTCTTGTAGGCATATAACGATAATAGGTGATGATTTCGGTATGATTTTTAACTTTTTCTAAATACAACCAGGTCATAAACCAAATCTGTCTTAAGCTTTGTGACGAATCTCGTACTAATCAATATAAGGTATGTGACTCGATGTGTTAAGTATGAAGGTAGATCTCATTTATCGTTACCTCTGTTGACTTTGGTGCCTGACGCCTCCCCGTCGCATTCAATTGTTTGCTGTCTCACCACGGTCTTTCCCTTGCCTGTACAGCGTATGGCAATGTACCTGTGTACGGCACCTCTTCAAAGCAGTCCCCGACAGTGTTTGGCTACAATCATACGAGGCTTATTAAGAAGCACGTACACATTTGGACATTTATCTTGCATTGATGATTTACCTTTCTTATATATTAGGCTAAAGGCTGTAAAATGTTAAATAACAAAATGATTTTTCACTTCAGTAAAAGCCCAAACCATTATGACAGCAAAGAACAAGAGGTCCAAGGGCTTAAGTTGGGCAAATTCAGTCACTTACATCTCGGATGATGCACACGTCTCTTCCGAATGGTATCTCGATCATGAGACCCTACAATACAATACTGGTCGTGAGACCCTACAATACAATACTGGTCATGAGACCCTACAATACAATACTGGTCATGAGACCCTACAATACAATACTGGTCATGAGACCCTACAATACAATACTGGTCATGAGACCCTACAATACAATACTGGTCATGAGACCCTACAATACAATACTGCTCGTGAGACCCTACAATACAATACTGGTCGTGAGACCCTACAATACAATACTGGTCGTGATACCCTACAATACAATACTGGTCATGACACCCTACAATACAATACTGGTCATGAGACCCTACAATACAATACTGGTCATGAGACCCTACAATACAATACTGGTCATGAGACCCTACAATACAATACTGGTCGTGAGACCCTACAATACAATACTGGTCGTGAGACCCTACAATACAATACTGGTCATGAGACCCTACAATACAATACTGGTCGTGAACAGGTGATAGGGCTTTTGTGCACAGAGTATTTAAGCAAATGAGGTATAGAAGTTGTTCTATCACAGACAAGGAAATTCATATGATCAAAGATAACGCATTCTGATAACATACGGTATTTTTTATCAAAATATTATTTTTTTTACGCCGATAAGAAACACTGTATATATTTAGTTTGAAAGACGCACTCACGTCAGCATTGACAACCGATAACACGAGTGTGCTGTTGCGGTAAATCTTCATATCTGCACCAGCACTGGTCTCCTTGGAAACAACCCGGTACTCGTTACCATCGTCATCGGTCAACACATCCGGGGGACTTGACTTTTTGGGAGTTGTCTGTCACGAAAGTAGTAGTAATATGATCTTATACAAGTATATCAAGGCCTTTACTATAAACAAAATGAAGGAGGAAACATTTTTCGATTCTGTTGGTCTATTGCATAGGTAAAATAGATGTCCCAACTTTTTATAAAGAGGAAATAAAATCAACCCTATACACAATTATGTTTAATGCATGACTTACTGAAAAAGCGTTTTATTATCTTTTTAACGTAGACGCACAATACTGGACTCATCTTTGTTGGCGTGTGTGTTGACGTCGGGAATGTGATTGTTATTGGCTCTTGGGTTGACGTTGGCCCGTTTATTGACTCTGGAATGCTAATCGCTGCTTTGCTAGTTGTTGGTACTGGCTTGTTTGTGACCGCTTTGACTTGAGCTCCACACAGCACTAACAGACACACCGCCAGCAAGGAAGCTTTCATTGTAGCTGCTTCCAGTCAACCAACAAATACATTTATAACGATGTTTTCTTTTTATTACCAGTTAAAAATATATTAAACTTTCTAGCACATTCTGTACAATGAGTATTATATAATACCTGATTAATACATATGAATAAAGGAAAATTAAATAATATAAAACAAACAATTAAAACACTGGTGACTTAAGCGATAAACATTCATACTTGTCTTATTAAAAACTGCGTGATATGATGCTATTTATAGGCACGTCAAAGAATTTTTGTAGATGTAAAAACTAAATAAATATCAGTAAAATGCGTACTTACTTCTATATATATATATATATATATATATATATATATATATATATATATATATATATATATATATATATATATAGTTGCGACGAACAAGAATTAAAACAAATGTTTGAAGTTAACTTATACGAGAAAAAATATTCGATATGTAAGATCTACAAACTTCTTTTTCTCATTGTTTTACAACATGCACATTTCACAGGCATTTACCATCATTAAACTTATATGTATTTTAATAACATTAACTTTTCCAAATATAACAATATACATGTATATAAATATTTGAAATCCTCCACTAAGATAGTAGACATTGCCATTAAATATAAAAGATCAACAAGACAACACTAAATATCAGTATATAAATACGTTTGTACAAACCTCATTACACTATATAGTATAGTTAATCAACAATAGAGTTCACACAATGTACTTAAAGCAATATCTTACTTAACTTACAGTCTACATCGGAGGCAGCCAATGGGCAGCCCCTCTGAGCGCAGATGCAGGGAGACTATAAACTCCCCATTGACGATGAATGGAAACGAAGGAATCCCCGGAATTGTGATAGTTTTAGAATACTCCCCCTAAAAAATGGAATAAAGAAGTTATTCATGAAAAATATGTTAATAATTTTCTACCAAACTTATACTGTTAAGCGTAAAACATGTTTGTTTCAGGTTACCCAACCTAACGTTAAAATGCCCCGACCTTAGAACATTTATTGAGTTCGACGATTATTATTTCGTTTTGGCCATAATTTATTTTGAAAAAACTCAACATATTTGGGATATGCCAAAAAAAAAAACGCAGTCTACAAGTATATGATTTTAAAGTTGCAATGTTACTTGGCGATTTTCATTTTGGAATTGACCGTTAAGCCAATCCGTTTATAAAGGTAAATTACAATTACCGTACGTTTTAGTACTGTTCAAAACAGTAAAATGAATGTCATTTGAAATACCTTTATCGACAATTTTAAAGTAGTTTTCATGATAGTTTAATATCATCTAATTCTATATTTGTTATCAAAACACAGTTTCTGCATTTTAGTTCAATGCCTTGCAAATTGACTTAGCTTATATTTTATATGTTATCTTGACAGGTGACCTGGTTTTCACAGATTGTAATGTTTTTTGTGAGTATTTGGGGTTTATGTTAATATAGTAAACTTGTAACCTATATATTTTTAATGTATCAACTGTTGTTTCCAACATGCTTTCAGTAGAGCATTGTATCAAGTAACTGAGTGATTAACATCCACTTGAAAGCAATTTTTCAGCATATTATAGTTTGAATTTTCATTCAGTTTCAGACTACATGTATTAAAATTACTAACAAGAGGGCCAAATGGCCCTGGGTCGCTCACCCGAGTTTCATTAGTCAAACAATTTTCCATGTGTTAGATTTTTATACTGATATGGATATACTGATACGGACTGATGGAAATGCGGCCTTAATCACCATGGTTTGAAAAACTTAAGTGACAACAGACATTCAAAATTTTGAAGTAGATATTGAAACTGAAGCTTTTTCTTCAATTTGACTTAGTGACCCAGTTTTTTACCCCACATGACCCAGATTCGAACTCAGCCGAGATATCATTTGGGGTATTGTTCTGATCAAGTTTCATGACGATTGGACAAATAATATAAATTCTAGAGTGTTAACAATCTTTTTCTTCAATTTGACCTAGTGACCTAGTTTTTGACTCCACATGACCCAGATTCGAACTCGGCCGAGATACAATTAAGACAAATGTTCTAACCAAGTTTCGTGAAGATTGGGCAAAAATGTGACTTCTAGAGTGTTAACAAGCTTTTTCTTCAATTTGACCTAGTTACCTAGTTTTTGACTCCACATGACCCAGATTCGAACACGGCCGAGCTATCATTGGGACAAATGTTCTGACCAAGTTTCATGAAAATTGGGCAAAAATGTGACTTCGAGAGTGTTAACAAGCTTTTTCTTCAATTTGACCTAGTGACCTAGTGTTACACCCCACATGAATCAGATTCGAACTCGGCCGAGATATGATTGAAATAAATAACCCGACATTACCCAGATTCGAACACGGCTGAGATATCATTGGGACAAAGTTCTGACCAAGTTTCATGAAGATTGGGCAAAAAATGTGACTACTACAGTGGTAACAAGCTTTTTCTTCAATTTGACCTAGTGACCTAGTTTTTCACCCCACATGAATCAGATTCGAACTCGGCCGAGATATCATTAAAATTAATGACCACACATGACCCAGATTCGAACACGGCCGAGATATCATTGGAACAAATGTTCTGACCAAGTTTCATTAAGATTGGGCAAAAAATGTCACTTCTAGAGTGTTAACAAGCTTTTTCTTCAATTTAACCTAGTGACCAAGTTTTTCACCCCACATGACCCAGATTCAAACTCGGTCGCGAAATCATTGGGACAAATGTTCTGACCAAGTTTAACGAACATTGGGCAAACAATGTGACTGCAAGAGTGTTGACAAGCCTTTTATTTAATTTAACCTAGTGACCTAGTTTTTCACCCCCCGTGACCCAGATTCGAACTCGGCCGAGATATCATTGGGACAATTATTCTGACCAAGTTTCATGTTGATTGGGCAACAATTGTGATTTCTAATGTGTTAACAAGCTTTTCCTATAGCCATATAAGGAAAACTGACGCTCCCCCTGGCGGCCATGTTTTTCAACGGACCGGAACCATTTTCGAACTCGGCCGAGCAAGTTTCATGTTGATTAGGCAAAAAATGTGAATTCTAGAGTGTTCACACGCGTTTTTCTATAGCCATATAGGAAAAACGGCCATTCCCCCCGGCGGCCATGTTTTTCAATGGAGCGGAACCCTTTTCGAACTCGGCCGAGATATCATAAGAACAAAGGTTCTGAGCAAGTGTTATGCTGATTGGGCAACAATTGTGATTTCAAGAGTATTCACAAGCTTTTTCTATAGCCATATAAGGAAACTGCCCCGCCCCCTGGCGACCATGTTTCTCAACGGATCGAAAACATTTTTGAACTCGGCCAAGATATCATTAGAACAAATGTTCTGAGCAACTTTCATGTTGATTGGGCAAAAAATGTGACTTCTAGAGTGTTCACAAGCTTTTTCTTCAATTTGACCTAGTGTCCTAGTTCTGGGGGATACATGACCCAGTTTCGAACTCGCCCGAGATATCATAGGGACAAATGTTCTGACCAAGTTTCAGGAAGATTAGCCAATAAATGTGGCCTCTAGAGTGTTCACAAGATAAATGTTGACGACGAACGACTAACGACGAACGGCGGACAAAAGGCGATCACAAAAACTCACCATGAGTAGGTTGTGCTCAGGTGAGCTGAAAATAGGCACGACTTAGTAGTACTTTTCCTATTTTTCTTGGTCATGTAACCCGTTACAAACGTATTTTACGCCGTACATATAACAACAGGACAAAATGATGCAGAATGGAAACAAAACAAAACGATGCAGAATTTTCTGGGCAGGTGTTGGGGGTGTTGTGCGGTAAGAACAATATTTATATTATTTATTATTATTAAAAACCTATTAATCGGCAAAGCCGTGCCGGAAGTGGTTATTGGCACGGCACACATGTATTAGCACGAGGGCTTTAATGAGTTGTTTATGATATACCATTGCACGTAAAGAGCTATTTATATACAAGACACATATAAGTGTACCACACGCTGACAGCATATAAAATATACATGTTTAATAACATAATATTTGACATGCTGTCAGTGTGTGGTACACTTATAGATCTATGTCTTGTATATAAACAGCTCTTATGTTTACTTGTTTGCTCAATGTCATAGTACGTAACATGTACACACTTCATTTGATGTAATGTTTGACATAACATTAAACGAATATCGAGAATAATACAACACACACACAATTATAACATATGGTAGTTTTGGCGCTCCAAATACACGTACTTTATTATTTATCTGTATCTAGAATATTGGGAATTGAAGTGAAAATAACGAGTATTTATATGAATGGTGCATACACGTACAGGAAAATTGCAATTATAGTGACGAAGAGCAGCGTATAAATTGTTAGCCTAATAATTATGTACTGTGCAATAAGATGTGAACGATTATTAGATGTACTACCTTTAATAATTAAATATTTGTTATATTTGTACGTATAATGGAAGCCCAATGCATATTAAACGCCTGTGCAGCAACCACTATACTAGTAACATATTCATACCCTTCTTATGTTGTGAAGGTATATATGTACTTCATATTGACTAGTTACCGCTACACTTTTTTTTTATTAAGATGATAAAAAAATCTTGACGAGGAAAATAATGGGAAGACACTACTTAGGGGATTAAAGTATTTGTTATGATTTATTATGTGTAATTTCAGATCTTCATCGAGGACCTAATATTCAACATTTAAAGTATTCTATACATTTTATAAAACTAAAATGTAAAAGGCTTCACATGAATTGTAATTGTTATCGGCACATTTGATCAGTAACAGACAAAAAAGCACTAAATAAACACGAAAAAAGAACAAGGGCATGTTTAATCTACATATGGTGTTTAGTGTTTTTGTATTTATATTTCGGCTTCTGCAGTATACAACAGTAACTATGATATAGTGTGTATACATTCCTTGTACGTTTCCAAAACATAGACTGCGCTGATAAAATAGTCATTGATAACACAGACAATTTTGAAGCGTCTAAAAGTGTATCTTGTAAGGTATTTTCATAGTACCTATCTTAATTCAAGTGTGCTCGTTTCGCATTCGTTTAGCGACAACGAGTATTGCAATTAGTGACTAAATATACAACGTTGTTCATAACGCAACTTGCTAAGGTGACGTATAGCCCCGGCGGGCCAGGTGTGATATATTTTGTACCTGTAATTACTTATAAATGCAATTGTTATATACAAGCCACAATAAAAAAAAAATACTTACTTACGTACTTACTTATTTACTTACTGCAGAACTACATAAGTTATTCACTTTAAACTTGGAATATACCTTTGTCAACAACTCCAGTGTCAGGGGCAACATTCTCTATAACTCTGTTTTGTATTTCGTCAGAGTTATGCCCCTTTTTCACATATAGTTTCTGGTAAAGTTATCTTCAAAACTTTTGTAACTTCAGAACTACATAAGTAATTCACTTTAAAATAGGAACATACCTTTTTCATCAACTCCGGTATCAACGCCCTACAACTCTGTTTTACATTTTGACAGAGTTGTGCCCCTTTTTCACATATATTGTTTCGGTTAAGGTTTATATTCAAAACTTATAACTTATAAGGTTGAAACTTGGAATAATTTGATGAAATAATTGCCATAACTCAGTTTTGTATTTCAAACTTCCACTTTCCAAAATATATACCATCTGAAATACTACGAATAGTCGAGCGCGCTGTCCTCTGACAGCTCTTGTTGGAAATTAACGTCAATTACCGAAATTGCGCCAACATTCTAAAAATGCAAAAGGAAATAACAGATACTTGAATGTGTTCTGAATACATCATCTACAAATGTATTGGGGCGCGCATTATTTATATATCTCATTTACACTAACTACCGTTGCGGGTTAACTGATTGTTGCAGCAAACCATATAGGGTTATAGCAATTATTTCATTTTCCAATTTGTGAATGTGAAGATATTATTTCCTATAAGGCTTTTGTTTTTAACAAGACACAAACTATCATGCTGATTTATTATTTAAACTAAAAGTAAAAGAATGTAAATGAAAAAGAGATAAACACAAAAAATAACAATTTGAGTTTGGATCGGAAGCAATAAAATATTAACAACAAACGTGATCTTATAAACTAACAATTGTATTAAAATTTGTCAATCTGGTTCTGAATGCTTGCTGAATGCTTGCTGAATATAAAAAAGTACACTTGGCAAAGACAACTGAAATCCTTATTAATATACTGAAAAGTTGTAACCAGAAAATATAATATTCTAACACATGTATTAGCATGCATTTTGAATCCGAGCTATCCCGACCACGGTATTTGATTAACTGTTCATCCCCAGTGGTGAAAGTACGGGTAGTCGTATCCGGAGATGCAGATTCGAGTCCAGCACCACCTCCAGGTCCACCAGTAGCAGCCCCAGTATCCACAGTACTTCTGATTGGGTGACAGGCACACGGGCTTCCAGCAGGGCCAGCAGGGGTACCGTATCCAACGGCAACACGTAGACCAGCGAGGCAAAGGAAAAGCAATGACGTTATCAACTGCTGCGACATCTAAAATATCAAAACGTGAATGACGTATAGCTAGAGCATATTGAATCAAAACTTATAATGTCGCCATCGCTATCAATTTTTATTAGATAACAATATAAATGCACAAGTACCAACCTCGTTTTCCCTTGGTCGCGGCAGTCTGGTCCCCACAATCAATCGGCACCTGTTTTACAATCTGCTTTCCTTTGCACTGCTCCTTGACAGCATCAGACACCGGATCGGTGTAAGGCACCTCTTCAAAACAGTCACCGACAGCATTTGGCTGGAAGGGAACATTATTTTATTAGTTAAACAGTGTGTAACGTTCAAAAGTTAAATATATTTCGGACGATGCAGAAAGCGTTTGTGTTTGTGTTTTGGCGCCATGTTGTACACGAAAAGGGAAATAAGTCTTGTAATAGGCATGTATGGAAACATTAAGGGAAATATTTATTTTATAAAGCCGTGTATGGAAAATATATTGTCTTCACGTGACGTTAAACGACCAATTACTGTTGTATGCAAATAATTATGAATATATGTAAACATGAATTGTCCGTGATTTTATAGTAGACTCAAGCCTTATTAGAGCATTCAATGCTATAATTAAGATTTATCTTATTTGACCGTAGCTTACATGTATATGTATGCACATTTGACAGAGATGTTTATATAAGTCCTTATACAAAATTATTACTTACATCTCTGATAATACACACATCTCTTCCTGTCGGGATCTCAATCATCAAACCCTAGAATATATAAGACATAAGCGTCTTTGTGTTTAGTTTCAAATATCTAATAAGCATTTGATAATTATAGTGAACATGTTGAAGCTAACGAAATAATATGTACGGATACGTTTTAATTAAAGTTTAACCACTATCGGTACAAAATAGGAGTCGTTCACGTTAAGTGTTTTTGATCTTTCTTACTCTCATTTTGTACTGAAGTGAAAATTTGAGGAGGTTTGATAAAATTTCTACTCACGCCAATATTGACGACTATGAGAACCAGTTCATCCTTCAGGTAGATCTGCATGTCCGTCGTTCCAGTCTTGCTCTCCACGGAAACGATTTTATACTCGTTGCCATCGTCATCGGTCAACACTTGCGGTGACTTCTATAATTACATATGAAAACGTGACATATTGTGGCATCTGGCGTATGCAATGTTTTTTTTTTAATTGCGAATGCAAAACTGTATTTAAAGGTAGATGTTTAAAATATGAATGTTTATTTGATGGCGTTAGTACATTAAACAAAACATAAATGATTAATGACTATTTATAAACACAAATAGTTGCTTGTTTATCCTGTTGAAGTCACTTTATAGCAAGAATACTACAACCTAGCAAATTATACTAATTACCGAAGAATTACTTCGAAGCCGATGCCAATATAAAAATATTTACTTGAAAATACGTTGCAATCGTTCTTACAATAGCGGAGAAATGTTCAGTAAGAGCGACTAAAACAATGATTATACAATTTCTGGACTCTGCATTGGCTAGATGTTATTGCAATATAAACAATTCGAAAAAAAACAAAACACAAATGCGTACTTACCGAAGCTTCCTGTGCTCTGCACAGCACAGCCACACAGGCCACAAGTAGCAGGACTCTCATTGCAGCTGCAAGGGAAGAATATCTCAATAATCATTTTGAAAACTAACACTATATATGTTTCAACACTGTGATCCACATGCATAACTAGCACGCGTACAATTTTAAATAGAGAGTACGGGGCAATATGCCTGGGGTTTTGGTAACCAGAATTAGTCGCATGATTCGTTAATAACTGTCCGACTAAACGCATAAAATGTTGATTTGAGCAGGAATACGCGAGTGAGACACTGGAGTTCAATGAAACGCTTTAAAGCTTCGAAGTTTATTTAGCAGTAAATGTGTTATTTCTTAACAATACATTTTCAAATATGATAACAATGTTAAATTAGTCATTTTGTAAAACACTTGCTAAGCATAGGAAGCGGTAAAACATGTGATGTCTATGGAATATTGAGTTTAAAAATAAAACAAATACTTGAATGTAAAACTAAAACAGTGACTAAAGTTTACAATATACATTTGATATATTCAGAATTACAAACATGATGCTTCTTACTCGCTTCAAAAATTTCAGTATAACAATACATTAGTTTCTTTTAACAACAGTAAGAATAAGTCAAATGTAAAACTTTCAACGGATAAAATATAATTTAAAGTTTGATTCAATGCGCAAAAAAAGCAATATACAACTGCATATATAGCTATTACCTATAATAGGAAGATACTCCTAAATAATCCGAAGCTTATTTAGAAGTACAATGTTTAACTGTAACATATTTCCAGACCTTAAATACTTCGAGCCATTATTTTATGAATAAATGAAATGGTTGCAAAACGTGTTTGTAGAGTCATTAAGCTAAAGTGTCTAATAAGTTTTAATTGATATCGTATGTCTAAATCTATAAACATCAAATAGTTGGTGCAAACAAAACCCACAAAGGTTTACAATCACAAGCCCTAGGTAAAACTTTAAGAACCTGAGACTTGTTTCAAAAATGAAAATTTTGCAAGTATTAAAAAGGCTAAGTTATAAAAATAAAACTGTTCTAAAAAGTAATAATAAAATAAAACACTTTATAATTACGTACCTTTAGACACTCGTTTATATTATTCGTAAATTGATTCGCAACCGTTTGATATTTTGCTGGCAGATTTCCCTTTTTATACAAAATTGACCATCGTTATAGCCAATGAGATAGCTATGTATCTTGACATCCTAAATCAGAATTCTGGCCTTGTCCAATCAGATCGAATGAAACAGCAAGTCCGGTTAAATGTACGTAGGTATCAGAATGTTCTGTTGTGGTCGATGATTGGCGTTTTATCAAACGTTGATTGCTAATTTAAATATTTATTTGAACTACTAACAAAATAAGTTTGTTAAAAGCACAATAATTATACGGATGTATCATAAAACTTTGACATAAAATCTAATGTGAGAAGGTAGACCTAGAAGCACATTATACATTTCAGATGATAAAACGATATAATACACAATAATATAATAATTCTTCCACAACTGAATACAGAAGCTCAAGGTTTCACGCAGGCCTGGTTCGCTTGTCGGGCCCGACATGCCTTCAAAGCAGTTAGTGGTTCGCCGACATGCTTTAAATAGGCCGACATTTTATTTTTAAAGCGACAACCCTTAATCCCTTTAGCTAATTACATAGATCTTATTGATGGTCTTTTTTTTGCTTCCGAAAACAATTAATAAAAAAAGTTTTTGAAACAACTAGCGATCATGGCAGAATTTCAAGGCGGAAAAAGTACGGATTGAAACGATGCTGAATACCATGTATAAATTTAAATTAATTACTCAAATAAAGAAAATGCATCCAACGGTCAACACGTTTTTATTCAATTAAGAAAAACTGAGATTTTAGTTAAGTAAATAAAATGGGGTCGAGCGATGCGGCCGACTTCGGGCAGATGGGGGTCGAGCGTTGCGGCCTATTTCAGACCGATGTCGTCGAGCGTTGAGGACGATTTCGGGGAGGTGGGGGTCAACAGGAGCGGCCGATTTCGGGGAGGCGGTTATCATAAAGGGGCAGATTATAACGAAATCGAGGGGGGGGGGGGGGTCGAACCGATTTTGTTCACGCATGGATGTCAACCTTTTGGGGTCAGTAAAGTTTACTTGTAACACAAATTACAACTTAAAGTCGTGTAATGTAATATAGATCTGACTTCTCAGGTATTTACTGTTATGACACAAGTATGTTAAGTGTATGTTTATTAATTTTAAATTAGTAAATAGAGCTAGTCAGTCTTTGTCAGAAATCACTCACTACTAGTATAAGACTTGATCTGTTGACATAAGTCAGTACATTTATATTACCATTGCGCCCCTTCTCTGCAAAACTGCTGCTATATGCATTTGTATACACGCGGATAGTAAGTTACTGCTAAAATCCATGGCAGACCTTCTACATTATGGTATCAAATATTTAAAAAATGGGCAACCAGTTAACATTGGCGGCAAGTGTGACTTAAACCTTAAGCGTAATTTCTGTTTAACAGTTGTGTTCGGTTCGTATTGCCTATAAAAGTCATATATTATATTGTTTAAGAGCGATGAAAGGCAAATATGTTTAAAGTGACAATTCTCTTCCATACTATCATAAAAGTACGAAATAAACGTGTATTACATGTAGTTGACAAATATTGTTGCAACTAGTATAGGTTAGTATGTAGAGTCAAAATTACACAAAGATTGTATGAGGCGTGTGTTGGGAAAATCGGGCTTAATGCATGTGCGTAAAGTGTCGTCCCGGATTAGCCTGTCTAATCAAGGACGACACTTTCCGCCTACAGTGGATTTATGTATAGACGAGACATCATTGAAACAGAAAATACCATAAAAGCGGAAAGTGTCGTCCTGGATTAGCCTGTGCGGACTGCACAGTCTAATCCGGGACGACACTTTACGCACATGCATTAAGCCCGGATTTCCCACGACACGCCTCATATTTAATATTGTATGAACAATTTGTATTAGTTTTATGTAAAATCTAAACAAACTGTAAAAGGTAGGATCGTCTTTTCAACATGTTTTCATATTTTGTTTGCCGTGAATAAATGTGAGTTGTTCTCATTAAAGTTAAATCTTCGTTTGTTATGATTTTGTACTTGGTGATCAATTTCAGTCTTATTATCCGGTTTTGCATATTTTGAAGGACATTTACCAGATGTTTTTCAAAACAGCAACATGTTATAAAAATCAAAGGCTTTGAACACGAGTAGGCCATAATGAATTCAATTTAAAATTGGGTTCTGTCAGTGTTAAAATATATTTCATCTCTGTTTTAATTTATGTAAAGTGCACACAGTCACTTTAGTAGTGAATTCATTAACACGGATTCATTTCACCGACATCCGAAATCGATTGGTCCATATTGTAGCCAATCACATTTCAATAACAACATTTTGTACCCCAAATAGCATTCTTAACTCGAGGCGCCTATGTAAGGATAGTTACTGACGAATTAAATGACTTGCACAATAATTCACATGGTAAAATGATGTTTGCTTTAGGCACATTCAATCAAATAATTATTTTGATACACGCTGATTCTTGTTTGTGCATAAAGATTATCTGACTCATTTTACGGATCTGAAATCGATTGGTCCATATGGTAGCGAATGATGTTTCACTATTTACCATAGCTAGTTTACTAGAGTAAGGGAATTTATGTTACATTTGAGGCGCGTCGTGGGAAAACCGGGTTTAATGAATGTGCGCAAAGTGTCGTCCCGGATCAGCCTGTGCAGTCCGCACAGGCTAATCCGAGAGGGCACTTTCCGCCTGCAGTTGATTTATGTTTAGTAGAGACTTCCTTGAAACAGAAAATACAATAAAAGCATAAAGTGCCGTCCCGGATTAGCCTGTGCGGACTGCACACGCTAATCCAGGACGACACTTTACACACATGCATTAAGTCCGGTTTTCCCATGACGCGCCTGATTTATAATTATAGTGACTATAAAAGACACTTAGATTAACATTTAGTAATTATACTTAATATCCAGTCAAGCGCTGTTTCAAAATTTGGATTATTGGAATGCATAAATATTTGGCAACTACCAACCGACAAATTTATTTTGCAATAAATTAATAGCTAAAGGCAATATTTATACAAAAAGTATTTAAAAAGAAAAGGGCTAACGCATATAATGAGGTAAAACATTGTAGTATATAGGCCGTGTTTACTGGCCCATTTCGTCTGTACGTTTTGACGTCAGAATTGAGACGTTGATAGATATAGATGTTATATCTGTGGCGAGGATGCTGTATAATGCTAGCGTGCACTTGTACTCTCGAAAACAGACTAGAACATATTGTTGAAAGGCTTCAAACCGAATGTTTATTGTAAATTCTTTCAATGTTGCCAAAAGCCTCGTGACCGCTCGGTAGGGTACGACATCTTGTTCGAATCAGTTTGATTTTCTGGTTCGTATGCTTATTTAAAAAAACATAGTACTGTGTTAAATTACGTTTATAAAGAAACATTATGATTTATAAAGGGTTTACTAGAAGACTTACTTACTTTATATATATTTTTATACTACTTAAAGAAATGAAGAGATTTACAAGTTCAGTGTAGCCCAGAACAGTGGATGCAAGAGGTCTTCTCAGCAAATCATGGCAATCACTCTGTGAAAGAATTATTCATGCATTTGCCTATAAAAGATACTGGTTACAACATTGGACTTTTTTGCCATATACGATAATGTTGTTTTAGAAAACAGGTATACTTTGATATTTGGGGGAGTATATAGTTTCTTTGATCCTAATTTCAAACATAATTCAATGTGCTCTTGGTATCATGGCTATATCACTAGAACTTGAGTATGGAAGCCAACGATACTTGTAGGGAAGCTTAAATACGGAGATGAGATGACCGTATTACAATGATGTTCCAACTAAAAGATTTTCTTATATGTAGGCCTAAGGGCCTTTGATGTTTACAACACACTTGCATAATCTGTAGTTTAGTAAGGTATTTTCGTCTCATGCTTACATAAAATATTGACTACTGATTTGGTAATGCAATTCTAGGGATTTGTTTGTTGTTGTTTGCAACATATCTCTGCTGGTCTCATTTCATTCCTATCAACTGACAAAGCGCCTTATCGAGGAGCATCCGTCAGTTCCACTGATAGTCTTGTTTATTTTACTTTATGTGCAACACGTATATTTATAATCATTTGTTTTGCAATAAAAATGTATTTATGTTTCACTAGTTATATTTCTGTTTTGTGTCTCGGACAAATGTCCGAATCACAAAAAGCTGTCAGATTGTCAGATTTAAGAATGATAATTAGATCATATAGACATGTAGTCAGTGACCTTAGAATATATTTGACTGGTGGGTCAGAATAATGTTCGAAAATACGATCACTCGTATATCAGGTAGATGTTCATGTTTCAGACATCTACCATGAATAGCTTTATATCGTTTTAAATATAGGAAGGAATAATGAAATTGTCATATACATATTTATATAAAGTAAAATATCCCAATGTTGTGTTTTCCGTTGTTTTTAATAATCATTTAAATGTAAAAAAAAGATTGCTGTTATATGGTACATTTTAAGGAAAATGTTTTATTGTAAATGTAATGGACTTCGCAATATAGTATTCTCTGGGTTTTCGTAATCACATTTAAATCATACAGAAAGTGTCTTTGAAATCTCACACAAATGTTATTTACAACTATTTCATACAGTTAGGCCATACCAATTTAATTCTATGTTTAGCGTCATCGGGCTGGTAGGTTTTCGGACGCCTGAACGAAAAAAAAAGTTTTGACAGCGTGAAAAAACGAGTCGAAAGGCGTATAAAAATACGGAAAAAAGAAAAAAGTTAAAAAAAAAAATATTTGTAAAACATAGCATGCAAGAAGTCAATTGACACAGTTAAAATATTTTATAACAGTAGGTTCCCAATATGAAGATAATATATAATAGTTGTGCAAGTAAACATTTGCTTTAGTTCGTACCACGGCCATGAATAAGTTGTGAAAGAAATATGTTTTTTTTCTGTCGACTTGTTTGTTTTTTCCTGCCTGGTTGGTAGGTTTTGAAAAATCACGCTAAACATAGAATCAAATTTGTATGGCCTTACGTAATATCACGTTGTATGTAAATCCGTGAACAAATTTCAAACACGACTGAAGTCCAAATTTATTGCATAAGTATTAAATAATGTCATAGCATAATAAATCATAAACATATGTAACAGTATAAACAAAATCAGGAGCATAGAACACTTACTAGTAATTGTTGAGCATAATATTACATCAATACAACAAGTTATAATATCGTAAACTATATACCTCGATATCGGGGAAAAAGTAACATTCACAAACAAATCAAATTAATATTACTGATGCTAAGAAAATGGTACAAAATAGTCAATATTGTACATAAAATGATTGAAATAAATATGTATATAATATTAATATACGTTTTGTATTCTTTTTTACTCAGAGTATGGGTTCAGAAACAAAAAAAAAACATATTAATATTCCTTGAATGAGAGATAGCCATAAGGTGTAATGAAACTAACATTTAGAATATTTAACTATCCAGATACTTCGAAAGTTAATGGTATAAATAGATAGTAGAAATAAAACAATATGTATTTTGAAGCTCTTCTTCCATTCGGTTGATATCATTAAGCTCTGTACATATATTTTGAAATACATATACATACATATAGTAATAATACAGGTAAAAATCCAATTAAACTCACACAAATAACAAACGTTTAACACCATGTAGATCTACCATTGATATCAATATGATGAAAAATAAAAAACACCACAAAACATGAAAGAAAGCATATCGCACAGATATGTAATGCCCAATATGACTAAGTTCTCTCCATTCAGCGTACTTCAGACACCCGCTGTTTATCCCTTGTACGGGTAAAAGTACGGGTACTCGTATCCGGAGATGCAGATTCGAGCCCAGCACCACCTCCAGGTCCACCAGTAGCAGCCCCAGTATCCACAGTACCGCTGGTAGGGTGACAGACACACGGGCTTCCGGCATGGCCAGCATGGGTACCGTATCCAACGGCAACACGTCGACCAGCGAGGCCAAGGGCGGATTAAACTGATTGGTGATTGGGCATCTAATGCTGAAGTAGGAAAACGCACATAGAATGTACACAGGATATAAGTTGATTTCAACCCAGTTACAGTTCGTATTTCTTAAGTGGTCATAGAGCATATATTCACGAGTTGTGCAACAACACCGCCGATAGACGTAAATTGAAATTTAATTAAGATATATATTGTCCACTGTTGTATACAATATACCTTATTTTTTCTATACATTCTTGTACGTTTTCAAACTGTAGGCAACGCTGACCAACATTTAAAATATACAAAATATTCCTAAATATCCCATAGTTAGTGAAATAATCAAATATAATCATTTCACGATGAAATGATCAGAATATCATTAACTGGTAAATTCCTCATCTCACCAAATGACATGATATAGCAACTTGTACAATCTTCACTAAACGTTATTTCGGATACAAAAGGAAATACCTCGTTTTTCCTTGGTCGCGGTAGCTTGCTCTCCACAATCAATGGGCACCTGCTTTACAACCTGCTTCCCTTTGCACTTCTCCTTGACAGCATCAGATACCGGATCGGTGTAAGGCACCTCTTCGAAACAGTCCCCGACAGCATTTGGCTGTAAAGACCAAAGAGACATTCATCGATATTTTATTGTGTCCCAAGCTTTGTTGTTATTACTTAGTACAGTACAAGGAATTTAAATACCCGATAAATGTAGAAAAAAAATGTCTGTTTTACTTCAATCAGTTTACACCCAGAAGAAATGTATACAAGATTCAAGCATCATCGGATATTTGGCACGTTACATTTCTGTAATTAAAAGAAATACAAGAAGTAAATACAAGAATACACGAAGCTATTACAAGGGGACATGACAATAAAAGAAGATAAAAATAAGTCGGCATTACTCACATCTCTGATAATACACACATCTCTGCCCTCCGGGATTTCAATCATCAAACCCTGAAATATAATTGGAAATTTGGTTGATAAAAGCGTACACTTGCTCACGTGTTTACTTATGAGCATTTAAATCGTAAACCTTTTTTTCATCGTTTCATACAGAAGTAACACGCGGAAACCAATGCCTTCATCGTGTTCAAGTGGTAATGTATTAATGCTTAAGTCAATTTCAGGTTAACTTTGCCGAGCTATACAATCTCCAATATCCTTCACGGAGTTTACATACTAGTATTGTAATTAAAAAAATGTGTATTATTCGGCTAAACGTACTTCAACATTGAAGACTGTCAAAATCAGTCGGTCCTTCTGGTAGATCTGCATGTCGACACCGGTCTTGGTTTCCTTGGGAACCAGTTTGTACTCATCGCCTTGGTCATCCGTCAACACATCGGGTAACTTCTAGATGCAGTGAACATGTCGGGGATTAGTGACAATATATTGACTTTTTATGCACATGTATACTTAACCAATAATAAACCAACAAAAAACTTCAAAGCCCCGTATAAACAAACAAAATCAATTAAAGCAAAAAAAATAAAATGTAGGTTTCACTCATTTAAAGCAAATAACTAATGTCTTGTTCTTCAAACAAAATTGTATCACAATTCATGTCAGAAACTGTCATCACGTGTTTGGAAATGCAGCAAGACAGTAGGTAGGCTTTAAAATTACAGGCACTCTTGATGTATGATTTAATAGGACATAAAACATGTACTTCTGCAAGGTTTAAATAAAACTATAAATATTTTAAAACCGGACAGAAAGCAACGCATTATGTCTGCAGAAGATTCTTAAAAATTTATATCACTACGGACACCGGAAGTTAAAAGAAATATACGTCTTTAGAAACAAAAGCAAATACACGTTTTCATATGTGTTTGTAAACAGACAATCGTTTGATTTGGGGGTTCTGTAAGAAAAATATCACAGTTAAGTAATGTAAGTAATGTTGCTTGATGACACAAATTTATAAACCATGATTTGATTGTCCAGCATGTTGGATATTTTCTGTACTTACTGCCATGTCCTGAGCTCGACTTATAACGGTCAGGTACCCCAGTAACAGCAGGGAAACCTTCATTTTAGCTACAACAGACATACATTAAAACATATTATACGGATTAATACATGTATAGTCGCTAGATTGATAATATTCAAAGCTGTAATGTAATTCAGAACGTAAAATGGTTTTGATCCTCTCGTATAGTGTGTAATATGAGATATAAACTGTCCCTTATGCTATACAACTTAAAGCTACACAAAACACAAATTACATTCGGTTCACCCGTATGTGCATTGTTCGTATATAGACAGTTATATTGCTTTAATATTGCAGCTCCTCTAGTGCCATAGTATATAATAAAAACGTACTTGAAATGAAGCTTGTGAATAATTTAAACATTTAATTAATTAAGGTAAAATACAAATATGTATACAAACTTACCGTTGATTGCAGATTGAATGTAACTTAGAGATTATTGCTTTCTTCTTAAGCTTTATCTGAAGCTGGGACCTCCTGTCATTTTATATACATTTTGAAGTTGTAATTAGCCAATCTGGTTGCAACTTACAATCCAAAACGAACGCCACATGCCGTCGTCCAATCAGAACGAATACCTTTACATATCCGGTTACATTGACGTAGACAAGTTGGTGAGTGTTAACCTCTGTTTCGTGGTCAAAACAGTTTATGTTTGTTGGCCTCATTAGGTTTTTGTTCCGCCACATTAGACATAGATTTACTATTTTCTGCTACTTGCACTAGCTTTGAAAAAAACAACACTAATTTATTGTACAGTGTGTAAATCTTCAGTGTGTTTTTCAGTAAAAGAATCAGCAAAAAAGACCATCAAAGCCATGTTCAGTGGACAGAAGAAGATCATGACGAATCAAGACATTGACAATCTAAAATTATAAGCATTCTGTGATTCAGTGTTGTACAGTGTGTAAATCTTCTGCGTGTTTTTCATTAAAATAATCAGCAAAAAAGACCATCAAAGCCATGTTCAGTGGACAGAAGATCATGACAAATCAAGACATTGACAATCTAAAATTATAAGCAATCTGTGATTATTAGCTTACCCTGTTATAAAACTGGCGGCTCCTTGTTTTCTAGTCGTAAGCTGCGATGCAAAACTGTTCACTATGTGTAAGGACAATTACATGCATTGTTGGTAATGGTGTTTATTTGTGTAAGCAAATTGTTGGATTGAGCATAATTGCAAAATTGTTGTTAAATATCAGTGCTTGGTCATTTTTACAACACTGGTAAAACTAATGTAAAATACTAGTACCAGTTTAGAAGTTATGGTTCTTGTCCTGCACACTCATCTTCTCATGCTGAATAAGGGTACCAAGTTTAAAAGCTGAAGGTCGGACTGTTTTCAAGCTATTAGACTTAAACAAAAATTTTGTTTGAAATGTCTTGGTCGAAAAAGTGTCATAATAAAAAAAAATCCATTTACAGGTTTTTGGTACTTGTCCAACACACTCACCTCATCATGCTGAGTAAGTATACCAAGTTTGAAAGCTGTAGGTCAAATAGTATTCAAGACATGTGGACCCAAATGTACAACTTCAAACATTTGTACAGTGATCTAGTAAATGAGAAGCACACGAGTTCCTGTATTCTTTCACTGGCTTATTAAGTAAGGAGTGTCAGAAGCGAAAGGACCCTGATATGCTATATAAAGGGAAAAGGCCCCTGTCTCTGATGGCCATGATTTTTTAACAAATCAAAATAATTCGAAGTCTTTTGGTAGAGAACCATCTAAGGAACATTTCTGTGAATTTTTGCGAAATCCAATCCGTGGTTTGTGACATGAAAATTTTGGCAGAAAACCACCGAAAGAACATTTCTGTGAAATTATCTCCAAATCCAACCAGTGGTTTCTGACAAGATTTTCAATGTTTTCATTGTAGCCATATAAGGAGCTCCGCCCCCTGGCGGCCATGTTCTTCATAAGAGCAGAACCAGTTGAGCAACTTGGGTAGAGAACTACCTCAGGAACATTTCTTAAATTATTTGAAATCCAACCAGTTGTTTGTGACAAGATTTTTAAAGTTTCCAATATGGCCATATACAGAAAAATGTTTTTCAACTGGAACAGAACCATTTGAGCAACTTTGGTAGAGAACAACCCAAGGAACATTTCTGTGAAATTATTTTGACATCCAACCAGTGGTTTCTGACGAGAAGATTGATAAAGTTTTCAATATAGTCATGTAAGGAAAAATGGCCCCGCCCCCTGGTGGTCATGTTTTTGAACAGAGCGGAACCTTTTGAGCAACTTTGGTAGAAAACCACCTCAGGAACATTTCTGTGAAATTATTGTGAAATCCAACCCTTGGTTTCCGACAAGATTTTAGAAGTTTTCAATAAAGTCATACCAAGAAAAATGGCCCCGCCCCCTGGCGGCCATGTTTTTCAACGGAGTGGAACCATTTGATCACTTTTGGTGGAGGACCACCCAAGGAACATTTCTGTGAAATTATTTGAAAATCTACCCAGGGGCTTAAAAGATGTTGTTTAAAGTGTTTTCTATTTATAGTTTGGGTGGCCATCTTGTGCAGACAACCAGAACCATTTGAGCAACTTTGGTAGAGGACCACCCAAGGAACACTTCTGTTTAGTTTCATCACAGTCAGCCTAACGGTTTCAGAGATGTCGTGTAAAGAAAATGTTTACACACACGAGGACACATGCACTACAGAAAAACTGCCATGTTCATTGATCTTCAACTGTAGCACTACTGTTCAACTTTGTCATACATAAATAGTACAGGTATATTAATTCATACATGTCGTGTGAAAGACTAGTCTTTAATTTTAAAAAGGTAATTTGGTAAAAGGTAAATGGTCAACTTTAAAATGGAAATTAATTAATAATTCTGGCAACTTATCTCGATACAATGACGATTTAAAAATAAACATCTGTGTTTTCATGTGATGATATTAACGTGACCTAATTTCACAATGCTTTTCTCCAGTTTTCTGCCATGTCATTAAGATCGGTTAGCTCACAATGGTCCTCTCATATATGGTTTCCCAAATGTTAGTTAAGATAATTCCACATCTGACTAAGAGAAATTCAGTAATAATGAAGACACTAGTTGTTGTTGCATATTTATTCTAAAACAATATTGAACAAAAGCCAATCCAGCTGATGTCAACAGTTCTTTTTTAAGCCTTCACACCGTTACAACACTTGCATGTAAAATATTCAATAATAAAGAATCCAAGTATCTACTACATATTAAATACAAATAAATCTTGAACAACAGGTAATCCAGTTGACGAGCACCGGTTTTAAAACAATATAGAATGCATAACCCTGAAAAACCACTAGCGTGCAAGACAAACAAGAGGCCCAAGATGGCCCTGGGTCGCTCACCGGAATTAAGCTAAAACTGCCACCGTCATGGCGCAAATACTCTTGCTACCTCAATCATTAACAGAAATTGGCATTGAATAACAACATGAATATGTATGTGGCCAGACATAGAAGTTATTTGAAGGAATTTGGTAGAGGGTCACCCAAAGAACATTTCTGTGAAAACTATTTTTAAATCCAGGCACCGGTTCCAGACAAGATTTTTAAAGTTTTCAAGATGGCCATATAAGGAAAACTGCCCAGCCCCCTGGCAGGCACATTTTTCACGCATCAAAATGATTTAAAGGAATTTGTTAGAAAGTCACCCAAGGAACATCTCTGTGAAATTTTGCAATCAAGCCAGTGTTTTCTTGATTTTCAAAGTTTTCAATACAACCATATAAGGAAAATTGCCCCTTCCCCTGGCAGCCATGTTTTTTTCATGAATCAAAATGATTTGAGGGAATTTAGTTGAGGGTCACCCAAGGACATTTTTGTGAATTTTTTTTGAAATCCAGCCAGTTGTTTCAGACAAGATTTTTTAAGTTTTCAATAAAGCCATATAAGGAAAACTGCCCAGCCCCCTGGCAGCCATGTTTTTTAACGAATCAACATGATTTGGAGAAATTTGATAGAGGATCACCAAAGGAACATTTCTGTGAAAACTATGTCCAAATCCAGCCAGCGGTTTCAGACAAGATTTTCAAAGTTTTCAATATAGCCACATAAGGAAAACTGTCCCGCCCCATGGCAGCCAAATTTTTTCACGATAGGAATTTGGAAGAAAGTCACCCAAGGAACATTTCTATGAAATAATTTAAAATCCAGCCAGTGGTTTCAGACAAGAAGATTTTCAAAGTTTTCAATATAGCCATATAAGGAAAGTTGCTCCTCCCCCTGGCAGCCATGTTTGTTCATTAATCAAACGATTTGAAGGAATTCAGTAGAGAGTAACACAAGAAACATTTCTGTGAAATTATTTTGAAATCCAGCCATTGGTTTCAGACAAGATTTTTAAAGTTTCAATATAGCTGTATAAGGAAAACTGCCCCACCCCCTGGCGGCCATGTTTTTTTAACGATTCAAAATAATTTGAAGGAACTTGGTAGAGGGTCACCCAAGGAACATTTCTGTGAAATCTATTTTCAAATCCAGCCAGTGATTTCTGACTAGAAGATTTTTGAAGTTTTCCTGTTTTTAAGCTTTTGGTTGCAAGGGAACCAGATTTTTCAATATACATGTATTCTAGTAAATTGAAGAAATTTGTTAAAGGACCATCCCAGGAACATTCCTGCGAAGTTTGGTTAAAATCTGCCCAGAAGTTTCAGACAGGAAGTTGTTTGAAGTAAAATGTTGACGATACCCCGGACGCCAGATACAGACTGATCACAATAGCTCACCCTGAGCACTAAGTGCTCAGTTGAGCTAAAAAGCTAAGAATTAAAAAAAATTAAAGCATGGTTTAAGAACAAATTGAAGTCTATAACAGTATATAGGCTATTAGCACTTTTATACAAGACAAAATATAAGTTACAAATTCAGGTTAGTATTTAGAGCACGGTTTTAGAACAAAATAGAAGTCTATAACAGTATATAGCACATGTATGCAAGACAAAATATAAGTAACAAATTCAATTCAGTATTTAGCGCATGATTTTAGAACAAAATAGAACTCCACAACAGTACATAGCACTTAAATGCAAGACAGTATTTAGCACACGGTTTTTAACAAGAGTGTAATAGCACTTGCATGCAAGATAAAATGAACACTGGAAAGTTACAAATTCAAGTCTGTATGCCCAGCACAGCTGCTGGTCTGTGTCACAGTTTGCTGCTCGAAGGAGGTCTGAAGCAGTTTAGCTTTTTTGGTAGCTTGTTCATATATGGAGTCCATCATTTCTTCCGAGCTCTGAGCAGAAGCCTGAGCCACACCTGTTCCAGATGGAAGCTTGGCAACTGTAAGTAGCTGAGACACGCATTGTCCTGAAACCAATATAGGGAGACGATCAACCTTCTCTTTCCCAATTAGATCAGGAATCAGTTTCCCATCCCAATGAACAACAAGAGGAGTGTTACCCTGAAACTTGGCCTTAATGTTTGCAGCTCTTTGGCTTCTGTATTCGACTCTATTTCGGCGAATCGAGTCTCTGTTCAGAGCAAGTTCATCAATGTTTTGCCCCAAGCTTTTTGCTGTTTCTGCTACGACAAATACAGCCTTGCGGTCAGACACGTTTGTGCGGTCTAGAGCAGCTGCAAGTTCTGGAGTTATGACAGGTTTTCGCCCCCTTTTTCTTTTCAGTGTATGACTTGTGATGTCCACAACAGTCCCCTCACTCTTCGTGTTGCAAGTTTCCAGCTTTTCACCATCTTCTGAAGAGCTAGTCTCAGATTCAGATGCTATCAGCTCGGCAGTAGAAGCTGCAGCCTGTTTCATGTGTTCCATTTGATGCCGCCTGGTACGTAGTGTCTCCTCTCTTTCAGATGCTCTTTTCTCCTTTGCAGCAAGCTTTGAATCTAATCCAGCCATCACCCCCCTTCTTCCCTTTTCTCGCTGGGCTAACAAGAAATCCTTGTCTTCTTGTAATACCAATGTTGTGGTCAGAGCATCAGCATGAGCAACATCAAAAAGATCTTCAAGCCTGGAAACAAAAGCCATCTCTCTTGCAAGTTGTGTTGGTGACTTTCTAGCTTTGTTCTTTTTTAGAAGTCGCCATTCTTCAAAAGTCTGCTCAAGTTTGGCTTGGCAGTGTTGATGATCCCTCATAGGGATTCTTGCTTTATTCCAGAACTGAGCTATTTTCTTGATGGTGACATCTGAAGATTGTCTGATTGTCTCCTTAAGATCAATATGGTGATGAAGGAAGTAACCAAGAGCCATACGCAAGGACGGCAATTTGCTTCCTGTTAACTCAGATACAGAGTCACCAAGGAGATACAATTCAGTCTTAGACCTTGTTGCTTTTGCCACGGATGACATTTTCAAAGATATCTTGAATCTGAATAAAAACAAATAATGGCATTGTTAAGACCATTTGGAAAAAAATTGCAAAATTGTATTTAACTACTCGGATACCTCCCATTTATAATAATACACACTAGACAGGACCTTGCCTCACTTCAAATGGCAAATCTGACCATTTACATGTAATAAATTAGCTTTAGTTACTGATTAAATTTGGGGTGTAGAATGTTGTTTATCTCATATTAATATTTCTGATTTAAAGCATTTCAAACAAAAATTAATTTAATTATTTACTTACCAAAATGTCATAATTGAGGTTAGGCTGGACACCAGGTTTCACATCAATTGTCAAGCACCAACATAACAGAAATCAACTTTAAAACATTTCATACAGATGAATTAAAATAACAACATGTCACATCAATGATTCAAGCAACTATGCTGCAGTAACCACTGTGACACTGTAAGTCAGCATACAAGTCTGGAAAAACCAATAATATATAAACATCTAGATTTATTGGTACTTGGTATTAATCTTTAATGAATAATGATGGATAGTTTTGATGTGAATATGAAAATGCCAATTTGATTGGCGTTTTAAGAATGGGCTTTTATTTTATTGCAAGAATTATTATTTGGGCACTTAGCGAAGTTAGCGTACAAAAAAGGTCGTACAACACTGCATGTTTAGATTTCTAGAAACTTCACAACCATTGAGCTACCTCTAAATATTGTTCGATTGTGGTCATATTTTAACAGATTTGTTTTTTCATACATATGAACAAAATAAGAGGATGAGAAGATCATATTTCAAAAGTTAAAAAATAAGCTCCACCCTAGCGATCAAAGTCCTGTCGGAACAATATAAACAAAGAAGGAAAAATTTTCACCACAGATATTGTCGTACCCTGGTACAGCCCGTCAGCAAACATTGCCCATATAAAAAGTAGCTCAATGATTGCATAGGGTTTACAAGTACAGCTAGGAGGAAAACAAGTTTCTGCTTTAGCAGGGTGGTCGTAAAATCAAGATGCTCCACAGCAGGGATTTACTGCATAGTAGAACTAACAAAATATATTAATTTTAGTTATATTTAAACTGTGTCATGTTTTGAAAATTATGAGGATTCATTATATGTACGTCCGAACAATTACTATCCGAAATATACATACCTTTGAAAATTAATTATAATTGTATTTGCCATAAAAGAAATTCACAATGACATGCCCTAAATAGAAATAAGAAAAAAATAACTACCTCTCCTGTATGTGACCGTTTGTGTATTTCTAGCCGGCTTTTCTTTTTAAATGTGTTATCGCACTCGTAACACGTGAATCGTTTGACGTCGTCCATTGTTGACTGAATGTCATAAAAGTCGGTCAGTCGCTTAATAGTTTGTTGCCTATAATGTAGTATTAAAATATTGTTTCTGCTGGTGTTTGCCTTAAGTGCACCTAATTTATTTAGAAAATATAATTATCCTAGTATGAGCAGTATTATTTATTTATTATTTTACGACAAACAAACACGTTTTACGTACAAAAACATGAAAAGTCGATCAGCTGAGGAACAAGTAAACAAAGAAACGTAATATCTAAAAATTACTGAAAAATTCACGGAAAAGCATAGAGTATTTCAGTATATGGGTTAAAAGACATGTTGGTAATGAACATAGGTGCACAAGAGACCTGAGGAAAAAAGATCATGAACGCAAGATCTCATGTCTTTGAACTGGTTAGTAAAAATCATAAATGAAATGTATGCTTAACTTCTCATCTTATTGAATGTGTATTGCGTCATTTATTAAAACAGAAACGTCTATGAAATTAATTGTAATTGGATAATAAGTAATTAAAAAAAATACCACACATTCAAAAATTCACCTTTCACTTAATTTAATTTAAAAAAAAAATTTTCTTTGAGGGTGATGCGGTTACTAGAATAACCAAAAGCGCACGCTTTCGGTTAAGCGCATCGGAATAACTGAAAGCCACCCGATTCGATAATATCTGTATATGTATTATGAATTAAATAAAAGTATATGAATATTTAATGTGCTGTTGTAGTGTGTACTTAGTAGATATATCTACTGATTACACTTAATCGTTTTGCAGTATATCCTAGTTGAACTTGCCAAACTTATTCTCAACTGATTATGAACGAATATGTGCATAAAAATTATTTGACGACAGTATTTTACTCAGATTGAATATGGCCATCGACATGATATTGAATAGATCTAGTTACGACTCGAGACTTCCAAGAAACGACTTCCAGTCCATATACAGAATTGGTCAAAAGGGCAGTGACTGTAGATGCCTACTCGGAAATGGCTCACGTGTATGCAATGAGTGCCGCTTTGAAGCAGCCTATTCAGTCATATTTCCCCTCACAACTGAACGTCGGCGGCATTCACTCGCACCGTAGGTGGAAGGAAAGTGACAAAAACCTCTGACAATGACTGACAATGTCTGACTGCAGTGTTTTTTTATGGCCAATTAGGGGCCGACATTCGGCCCCATTCCCCTACTAAAACAGTATATATTTTCCCCCTATATTTACCTTAAAATTTCCTTCAGAATGTAAGCTTTGTTTTGAAAAAAAACTTCACCAAAATCGGACAAAAATTGACTAAGATAGAGGAATTTCGTAAACAATCCCAATGTTTTTATCAAACCAAATTTGTGCATAATCTAAGTAATCATATGTAGCAAAACAATTGATTAATGTTTTTTAAAAAGTAGAATATAAAAATGTAAAAATGCTTTTATACCAAAAACAATCCCCCTTTGCAGTAAAATTCCCCGTCTGAAGGGCCCCGCCACCTTTCCCCCAAAGGAAAAAAAAACACTGGACTGAATAAGTGAATGAATGTAATAGTTTAATCAAGGATTACTGAATCTGTTACATATGTGTTTGATAAAACAAGCAAAGACATTTACACACATAAAAAAGTTGTATCATTGAAATTGAATGTCTTTTATAGTAGCATAATGTTAACAGCATATTTTATTGTCATGTTCATGTACTCTTATTTGTGTTATTATTATTATTATTATATATTTTGTTTTTATCATCCTCATTATCGTTATTATCATTATTATTATTAGTAGTAGTATTACATCAAAAACTTCATCTAAAAGTTAAAAGTCTGTTAGCTTAATTGGCCGTTAAAGTTTTGAGCAACTGCAACCTGATGTAAACATGAATCGTATGCAACGCAATTTATAAAATGACAAATGATTAATTAAAATATACACACAATGCAATCGTGTGTAACAGAAATTAAAAAAAAGAAAACAAATGAAACCCTTAACAGTTAAATTTTCTGCTTTTAACACCTGTATGTCCAGAAAATATTCCTTTCAACCATTAATTAGCTATATTGCGTTGCTCTGTCAGTTATTCCGATGCGCTTTCGTTTTTTTAACCGAAAGTACGCACTTTCGGTTATTCTAGTAACCCAGGGTGATGGGTCAGGACTGCCTAATTTGCCCGAATCCAGGACCATTCGCCCGTAATCATGTTTTGCTCTGGGACGTTTCGCGCCGAAATAGGTTTCGCCCTGAGATGTTTTGCCTCGAATATTTCAGCGATTGGGTATCACAATTTGCAATAATGTGAATTGTATTAAACTAAACATGGAATAATGACTTGCCAATTTCACTCATGTTAATGAGCAGTATCCAGTAAAAACTCTTTTATATACACGGTATTGTATTGAAAGATGAGGTCGAAAAGAAGACATTTATCTTTATCAGCACATTTAACAAATTTAACAAAACTAAATAATACATGCAAATATATTAATGTAAAATATAAATAAAAACGAAAACGAAAATTTTAATCAGGCATTCTTTTTTATTGATGTTTATTAGAATATTTTAAGTATAGGAATATGATAACATCTTCTTATTATGTTAAGTTAATCTTTTTGCAAAATACGGTTTAGAAAAAAAAAACGAGGGCTGTCTCATAATTAACACATATCTCACAATTATCTGCTCCATTAGTTTAAACAGATCAGTTGCAAGAACACAAAGATTTCACAGTTTGACAAGTGACACATAACACACTACCACCCCTCCAGTAGGAGTTGGGGCACAGTGTTGTACAAACATCCTGCTGTGACATGATGCACATAATGGCTCCATTGTATGTTTATTCCCAATAATTAGGGCGAAACGTCCAGCACGAAAAGTCCCAGGGCGAAATATGCTTTGGGGCGAATGGTCCTGTTACCATTTGCCCGTTGACATGACGGTCCACAATTCTAGCTGATTGATATAATTACATTAAAATGACATTATTAATAAATTGCAATGACAGTGCTGACTACATAATTATATGCAGCTTAATAATAAGTAGTCCGTAATGGTCCATCAATGACGTGGGCTCTTGACCTGCATTCTCTTTGATGCGTGAGTTAAGACAATACCTCATAGACTCAAAGTAAACAAAATAAAGTACCAACACTTATATCTGTCACTATTTACATAAGTGATTTATAACAGTAATAAGTAACAAGAGCTGTCAGAGGACAGCGCTCTCGACTATTAAAAGTATTTCAGTTGGTACATATTTTGGAATGTGGAATGGGCGTTAAATTGTTGAAATACAAAGCTGAGTTATGGCAATTTTGTTATCAGTTTATTCCAATTTTCATGTGAATACCTTATGTAGTTTAAAAGATGTGTTTCAAGTGAATAACTTCTGTAGTTCAGAAATTATAAGACTTATGAATAAAATCTTAACATCGAAACTCTACGTGAAAAGGGGGCATAACTCTGTCATATTATAAAACAGGGTTATGTGGATTGTGGCATCTGATGCTGTAGTTGATGACAAAGGTATATTCCAAGGTTCAAGTAAATAACCTATCAAGTTTTGAAGTTATAAAACATTTGAATAAACATTTTAATATGAAAATCTATGTGAAAAGGGGCATAACTCTGTCAAAATACGAAAACAGAGTTATGGGGAATATTGCAACTGATGCTGGAGTTAATGACAAAGGTATATTTTCCAAGTTTCAAGTGAATAACTTATGTAGTTTTGAAGTTACAGGACTTTTGAATAGATCAGACGCCGACGCTGGGGCGAGTAAGAAAGCTCACCTATTTGAATAGTCAAGCTAAAAATCCAATTCCATCAGGGTTTTCACTATACTTTTGTAAAGTAGAAGTCTGAATTTCCTGGCCTCTGATTTTGGAAGTTTTGCTCATAATATTTGGAAGTTTTGACAGTATTGCACGACATAAATATGTACATAACAATTTTCACAGCATATATCACTATATATGTACTCTTAGTATAGCTATTATTTTATTTCAGCCATGTTTTTCACTTCATGTAATTTTTTCCAGACCTATTGTAAACTTAATTACTTTGAATTGTAATCAGGGATTGCTTAAGGTGATAATGTTGGAAGTTTTAAGCATTCGTTCGGATACTTCCATGGCTGCAATTTTTTGGAAGTCCTGCGACAAACACTGGGAGTAAATTACTCCCAAACTTTCCTTAATGCAAGCCCTGATTCCTTGCATTTAAAATAGAAACAAATATGAACACATTTTATAATAATAACAATGCATGTCGGGAAATAGATCTATAACTAACTATAAACTATTGGCTTAAACATTTTTTTAATCCAAATTCACTGTACTACATTGAAATCCTGCTCATGTTGGTACTTTGGTAGGGTTTTATGAAGAAAAAGTTGTAGTCAAATGTAATTTTTCTTAGCCACTTGGTTAAAGGTGTAGCCATTGTCTAATTTTGCGAATAGCAGAGTTCTTTTTTTGGGGTGGGTGGAAGGGGGTGGGGGGGGGGGTGATGCATTCAGCAATATTGTACATGATGTGTTTTCCTCCATTTTAATACTATCCATGGTATTCTTATATAGAGAGAGTACAGTATTAGCCAAACACTGCATATTGGTATCCAGCTGGGTATCAGCATCTTGTATTGACAGTAGATTCTTAGCCAGAATGCCCAGATAGTGACTTTGTTAGCGACAGTGTTAACAATTTAAATGGTAGCCCTTCTGTCTCTTCCTACGCTTCCCAATGCTTGTATATTATGAAGTATGTGAAGGTAAGTCCCTATAGACAGCTTCTACCATGAAAAGCCTTCCACCCTTTTTGGCATATTCAAATGATCTAGTATTTCCATGTCTTTGATTGAATGCCAAATGTACCTTATTACAGATGTCTGCTTTAATTCTGATTTAACTGTATCATCCATTTGTTATTTCAGTCTGTTGAAAGCCGACAAATAGAAGAAGTTGTCAGCAGTAAGTATTCAAACTGGTATTTTGTTTTGTTATTTAAAACTTTGGCTTTGAAGTACAAATTTAAATTGGCTAATTAACACACATACTCCTCATAGTTACACACTTATTAAAATATTTTTTATTTTTTTTTACAATAACATTTTGGTATTTGTTTTTAAATTGCAAACAATTCATTGTGTGTTTTACATTTGAATTGTCTGAATACATATTGCAAAGTCGATGGTAAAGATTAAAGGAAATGTCAAGTTTAGTTGTTGTGCAATTCTGTGCGCCTATCACAGGTTTTATTGAACGCATGGTGATGTCCAATTCCCTTCATTGATACCTTTCTTTTTTCAGGTATCTTTCATACTCTGCTTCTTCACCGAACACTTGGAAAGGTATGTCAGTCAAGTCAAATACTTTCAAATACTAAGCTTGGAAAGGTATGTCAGTCAAGTCAAATACTTTCAAATACTAAGCCTAAACATTAATGATTTGTAAGACATACATGCGAAGATGCCTGGCTAATGCTATTCTTGATTAGTTTCATTGCACAGTTTACTTTTACCTGTACTCAAAAGACTTTCTTGTATACAATTTCTTTGGGTGTTGCTTGTAAAAACATTGAGTGATGAATTGTTTTAAATTCATTGGCATGTTATATACCTTCACTGGATATTGTACGCTCATTTTTTTAAAAATCTTTGTATTCCACTCCATTGTTATGTGACATGCCTTCTTGACATTTTTAGTTCCACTACCAACAAGAGGGAACCTATCAAGTGGGCACGCTTGGCTTTGTAGATGAGGATTGTGATTTCTTGGACTTCACATATGTAAGTACTCAATCTCATGCACTTGATATAAATTATTATTAAATGTGAGTTAATCAAATCTACTACCATGAAGATGGAATTGTGGTGGCATCAATAAAAAAAGTGCCTCTTAATCAGAATAACAACTATGTGATTCTTCACTGCCAATGGATCTATATTGCATAAAAAACACATACCAGGCAATCTGATCTAAATTACATCCTAAAATACATAGGAAGATCATGCTAATAGTTAGATTGACACACCTGGTCAGTGATCTGATATCTATGAAAATAAACAATGAATTGTCAAAGAATAAAAGTATACATTTAGTTTCAAGCAGCATCTTGACACATTGCTTCTTGATTGACATTATTCTGCTGCAGGTACGTGTGGCCTCGGATGAACTTACGAGCAATGTGCGGCGGGAGATCACCACCTTCCGAAACTCACTGCACAGTTCTGCTACCCTATCTGAGGCAGGCCAGGTAGGAACACAGGCATGTACTGGTTCATAGAATATGGAAATGAAAAAAAGAAAAAAACAACTGTTCTTGCAGTACGTATTCAATGCAAATCAGTCTGAAAGCCGTATTGTACACAGCTTTCTAGCTACAGTTGAATTGAGTTTGGGGAATAATTACAATTGGAATGTTGTAATAAATTAGGGGCATAGTTGGAAAACCGGACTTAATGCATGTGCGTAAAGTGTTGTCCTGGATTAGCCTGTGTAGTTCGCACAGGCTAATCCGGGATGGCACTTTCCGCTTTTGTGGTATTTTCTGTTTCAAGGAAGTCTCTTCTAAACATAAATTCACTGTAGGCGGAAAGTGCCGTCCTGGATTAGCCTGTGCAGACTGCACAGGCTAATCCAGTATGACACTTTACGCACATGCATTAAGACCGGTTTTCTCACGACACGCCACAAATAATGTTCATTAGATGTCAGTGGGAGTAGTAACTTATGTCTCTTGTTGTCAGGATATTAAAAAAATAAATTAATTTCAATAAATCCCATATTATGAGTGGTAACTTGATTGATCAAGTAAATGTTCCCATGGCTAAGTTGATTTTCAACTGAATCAAAGTTATTTTTCACATGAATTACAGTTAGAGATAAGCATGCATAGACAGTATAGTTTTTACCAAACATTTGAAATACATGACTTTTTTAATCGTGTTTAGTATTATGTAGATTTACTCGTAAATTGTATTTTAAAAAGATGATAAGTGGCGCGTCGTGAGAAAACCGGTCTTAATGCATGTGCGTAAAGTGTCATCCTGGATTAGCCTGTGCAGTCCGCATAGGCTAATCTAGGACGGCACTTTCCGCTTTTATGGTATTTTCTGTTTCATGGAAGTCTCTTCAGAACATAAATCCACTGTCGGCGGAAAGTGCCGTTCTGGATTAGCCCGTGCGGACTGCAAAGGCTAATCCGGGACGACACTTTACACACATGCATTAAGACCGGTTTTCTCACAACGCGCTTCAATTAATATTTGTTAATTGTTGCTCAGATATCACTAGAGTTTTACCAGCGCAAGAGAGCCCGGTGGCCCTTCCAGCCCGAGTGTATACCATGGGAGGTTTGGACGGTGAAACTGGACGTGATTTCATTAAACAATGAACATGGTGAGTTAAACAGAGTCACTGATGAAAAATGGAATCATTTTGTTGGTCGCATCTTGAGTTTTGTTTGCATTTAGGTATGCAACTGCATTCTTTCAGCATGTTGCTAGTATTTGTACTATTTTAGAACAGTTTACGTTACTTACGTAAATTGTTGAAGAAGTAGTATTTTGTTTGTCATAGTTTGTTCTTTAATGAAGTATAAATGTCTATTATTTATGAGCTGTCATGGTATATTATAACATGCTTGTGTGATACATAAATTGAGTTTTTCAATTTAATGTACCATAACTATATTATCTCAATAATAATCATGTACAAGTTGTCACCAGGTGATAAGGGTTTTTGGCAACAGCGTAACAATGTTCTGTTGACTGAGTGTCATAAATTTTCAATCCATGCAGTCTAGCCAGTCAATGTTGTGTGTTTTTGACAAACCGTCAGATCTTTCGAGAGCAAGTTGGCGAGACCATGACGGAAAAGGTGCTGTATATAGCGGAAGTGATGAATAGGCATGAGTACTTACCCAAAATGCCAAACCAGTCTGAAGTTGATCTCATTTTTGACACTTCATTTGTGGATGTTCAGCCATACTTACACAGGGTAGGTAACTACAGTAACAAAATCTGGGTTGTTGCACTTTGAAGCTGATATTAGTTATTGGCCCTTCATTTATTTACAAAGAAGATGTCGATTTTACTTTTTTAATAGACATCATTACGATGTATAAATTGTGCAGTATATTCACATGCATACAGAATTTCCTATTCGCATAATTACTTGGTGTATCTACACTGACTGCTAGCTGATGCAGCCACACAATTACTCAACATTATTCTTGAGTGCACGTACAACTGATGCTGGTTGTTGATTAAGATAATTGAAATGGCGTAAGTACTAAGTGCAAAATTTTGCACAGAGTCATACTGTTAAAAATACTTAATACTTGATATATTTATATAGTTCAGCTACCAAATAAATGGGCCGTCTTCCAGCTCGGTTTCCACAACGATGAGAAAGTTCATCAAGGACACACTGTCGTTATGACGACAGCTGAGTACATTAGATATGCTGCCTAGACAGTGATTAGAAAACAAAATTGAGGCAAGCAATGGGAAAACCAGGCTTAATGCATGTGGGTAAAGTGTTGTCCCGGATAAGCCTGTGCAGTCTGCACAGGCTAATCCGGGACAACATTTTCCGTCTACAGTAGATTTATGTGTAGAAGAGACTTCCTTGAAACAGAAAATACCATAAAAGCAGAAGTGTCTTCTCAGTCCACACATTTAGGATGACATTTTACGCAGATGCATTAAGCCCGGGTTTCCCACGCCTCAAATGTTACTTTTTTTTTTTCTTCATATCCATGACATCATGTTCCAGATAATATGTACATGTATACCTTGTACATTGTATATACCAGTTTTTGTAAGCATTTAGTAAAGCAACTGTAACTGATGTGCTTAAATGGCAAATAGTTTAGGTAAGCAATTGATTAAATTTAAATGAACTACCAATATACATGTATTTCATTAAATTTTCTGAGTTTAATAAATGTGTTGTATGTAAGTGAGTGTGAGACCAACTGCAATATGCTTTATGTAAAGGAAAGGTGTTATTAACATTCTGTACATATTTTGTACTAGTGATATACATTAAGTACTCAGTATTGTGAACATAATCTTTTTCATTTTAATTTATATATGTAGTTTATTGTGTCGCCTGAAAAAGCTGCGGCTGTGTCGGCGGCGGCGGCCCCTTTCGCTTGTCCGGAGCATAACTCTTAGACTATTAAAGCTATCAACATGAAACTTCATAGGTAGATAGATCTCATTGGGGGGAAGTCCAGTGCACAAGAACCGTTAATCTGCACCTCAAACTTTTGGAATTATTGCCCTTTGTTTATTGTCATAATTTTTGTCCGGAGCATAACTCTAAAAAGACTATGAAAGCTATCAGCTTGAAACTTCATAGGTAGATAGATCTCATTGAGGGGAAGTGCAGTGCACAAGAACTGTTACTCTGCACCGCATACTTTTGGAGTTATTGCCCTTTGTTTATTGTCATACTAAATTTTTGTCCGGAGCATAACTCTAAGACTATGAAAGCTATCAACTTGAAACTTAAAAGGTTGATAGATCTCAATGAGGAGAAGTGCAGTGCACAAGAACCATTACTCTGCATCACATACTTTTGGAGTTATTGCTCTTTGTTTATTTTCATACTTAATTTTTGTCCGGAGCATAGACTATGAAGCTATCAACTTGAAACTTCATAGATAGATAGATCTTATTGAGGAGAAGTTCAGTGCACAAGAACTGTTACTCTGCACCTCATACTTTCGGAGTTATTGCCTTTTGTAAATTTTCATACTTATTTTTGTGTCGCATTTTTGGTTTTAATGAGTCTTTTCTTTGCAATTAGACAGAGTGCAGTGCTTTTGAAGATTTCAATTAATCTGTTAAAAAAAATTCAGCATTAACCTAAAGTGCTTCATCATTTGGATTCATGTAAGCTATCCGGCATCAGGCGACACATCCGACTCACAGAGTTCTAGTATAATTGACTGTCACGATTATCTCACTAATTAAATATGTACATTTGTACAACAAATGCAAACTACATTTTACAATTTCCGAACTACTTTTTCGAGTTGTTTATTTGCAATTTAACAACAAAAATTGTGCATGTGTCATGTTAGAATAACAAATAATTATCAAATCAATTTAAACCACTGCACAAACAACATAAAATACTTCATTTACAATCACTTTTCACAAAACCATTTGCCTAAGCTTTCAAGCTGTGCCAGTATTGAGATTGTCTCAAGGATTCATTTTGTGTATAATTATAGGACCAGGGGCCATATACATAAAGCTTATAACTTTATAAGTAAAAATTTGGCGTGATGGCTTTTGATTTTAGTTGTACCTACCAGACTTGAAATAACATTTTCTTTGTGAAAATCAATTTTTTACCTTGGAAATGTGCTATAGAAGATGCATATGTTGATTCTGTACCAGGGTAAAACCATTTCATACAAAATAAACTTAAAGTAAAACATCTACAGACTAAAAGAGTTATTTGATTTTAAGAAATAAGAAATTTTTACTAAGGAGCATATGGATACTGGCTGCTAGAATAAAAGAAGTGGCATGTTATTTGAAAGTAAAGATTGATAAGTACAACACATAAAATAATCTGGGCCCATTAACACCAAGCTTGCAATGAACATAAAATTGGCGTATTACAACCCATTTTAATAATTTGGGCCTATATACACCAAGCTTGCAATGAACATAAAATTGGCGTCGTACAACACATTTTAATCATTTGGGCCTATATACACCAAGCTTGCAATGAACATAAAATTGGCGTCGTACAACCCATTTTAATAATTTGGGCCTATATACACCAAGCTTGCAATGAACATAAAATTGGCGTCGTACAACACATTTTAATCATTTGGGCCTATATACACCAAGCTTGCAATGAACATAAAATTGGCGTAGTACAACCCATTTTAATCATTTGGGCCTATATACACCAAGCTTGCAATGAACATAAAATTGGCGTAGTACAACCCATTTTAATCATTTGGGCCTATATACACCAAGCTTGCTATGAACATAAAATTGGCGTAGTACAACCCATTTTAATCATTTGGGCCTATATACACCAAGCTGCTAATGAACATAAAATTGGCGTAGTACAACACATTTTAATAATTTGAGCCTATATACACCAGGTTTCCAACTAAAATAAAACTGGCATAGTAAAACACATTTTATTAATCTGGGCATACACTGAATACACTCATAGGCACTTCCAACTAGACCTTTTTCGATTGCGATTTTCTTAAAAATGACAAATCGCATTGGTTTCAAATTTTCACAGTCCCCTGATAAAAATCAAACCGTGCAGTGATAATTTATATTTCCTCGAGCTCGCAGGGGTCAGAACAATTAATTGCACGAGGTGGTGTGTAGAAATTCGATGCAGTTTATAATCGAAGTGTTTAACAATGACACTCAACCAAAAACATTTAACATCAATTTGTTCACCAATAACACCATCCCAAAATGATTAAAAGATATTTCCAAAAATGGCTATCATTTTCAAATTAATCTTCAATGTATCCAATCATTGTACTTCGATATCACGCGATTAACTTTTAACCTATTTTACACACGTGGTAAACTTCTAATCTGTGATATTTAATGAATGTACATTTATCCGGTAACAATAGCGAGGGAGGAGTTTTAAATGTTAGTGGCAAAACCTGGAAAGGGAAATTGCGCCATTGGTATATAAGAGGCCGCATTCAATTTACTTAGGTTAGGGGTAATTATAAGGTTAGAATTATAAGATGAATTTTATCTTTCTTTAGAATTAAATTTATTAAATCTTTTTTTAATGATATTTAATCAGATTAAAAGGAAAATAACGAAAGTATTCATCTTAAACAGTGAAATTGACTATTCCGCTTTCGCTTTTTGCGAATGTTTTGTTTTGGTTTTGTTAAGTTTTGTCTGAAAACGAAATTTCAGATAAAGGACATTAATTACATCGAAGTCTTATATTTTATTTTGTGTTCTTGAAAAGTTTGGAGAAATTCGGGCTAAAAATATAAAAGTTATAACTGATTAAGCGAAAGTCGAGTCAGAAGGTGAGTGTATGCACTGAGCTGCTAATGAATATCTGAAAATCTCATGAACAGTTGACTTTTGTACTAAAATGAAAATTTCAGATTAAAATTCTTCTCTGAAATTAAGCGAATTATGTTCACAAAGGTGCCCATTTCGTGCCCATGTAACTGACCTGTATATACATTGATCAGGTTCCTCATGGTTTTGTTCAACATATCTATCATGATACGTACACTTAGTGATATTAAGTCTGAAAGATACAACATCAATGCATATTTGTAGTGCTTCATATTGTAAGTGTTATTTTATTGTCAAATGTCATGCAGTTTTAATTGTGTACCTTAAAATGCGTTGTGTGATAGGTAATTGGAGGAAATGCTTTAATAGTATTGTGGTATGGTAGTATATACTAGATAATTTATATTTAGTTTAAATGTTTTGTTGAATAGAATTGCTAACTGGCTATTTTGCGTGTTTTGTTGACTGGTATGTAGATATAATAAGTTTGCTTTTGTTACTATGTATACTTCACAATGAAGTCTTTCAAATTTATAGTTGTCTTAAATAATTGTGTTAGCTCCATGGTGTAAATATTGATCAATATATATTATTACGTGTATAATGCTGTTCATTATTAAACCAATAAATACCACTTGTGTATCTTGTCTTGTGCTTGGTTGATTATCATAATACGGCCAGTAACACACGACGATTATGTAAAGAAACGATTTATCGAATATATGATACAGTGATATAATAAAACAAATGAAAATTATGTCGATTAACAATGAACATATTTAATCACCAGCACGAATCGTACGTAACTTAGACAGTTTATGTGTCAGTAACTGGTATTGTGACGATCAAAAACGAATATTTCATAAAATCCTGCAATGTTCAATGTTGCAGTCACGGACCGCCATGCGTAGTTTTAATCCGAAATGTACGAGTAAAAGTGCGGGAGCTCGTATCTGGAGATGCAGATTCGAGTCCAGCACCACCTACAGGTCCACCAGTAGCAGCCCCAGTATCCACAGTACCGCTGGTAGTGAGACAGGCACACTGGCTTCCGGCAGGGCCAGCAGGGGTACCGTATCCAACGGCAACACGTAGACCAGCGAGGCCAGTGGTAGCAGACGCCTGAAACCAAAACACATGTATCTAGGTCCTGCTCTCCAAAAACGCGCTAGTTTTCTTACATGTTATTTAACAAAATGGCGTCAATACCAAAACATATTTAATAACTTACAGTGTTCTTTTAAATGTTATAACTATCACGAGCACTTGAGTTCACAAAACCATCTAACGTCTTGTACACAAACTGCTTTTTCAACAGTGCCGGTTTTGATGATTGGTATTCATTGCCTGTCACCTCCCCGTCGCACTAAAGTGTATGCTGTCTCACCACGGTCTTTCCGTTGCAGGCCACCTGTACAGCGTATGGCAATGTACCTGTGTACGGCATCTTTCAAAGCAGTCCCGACAGTGTTTGGCTACAAGCATGGCAAAGTACAGAAGGATTATTAGCACATTAATGTATTAAACATTTAGATTGCGTTGACAATTTACATACGCTACATCGCGCTAAATTGTTGTAAAAGATTACATTCCAAATCGATGTACAATCGAATAGCGTTGTGTTTCAATGAAACCAAAAACACGAGTAATTATTATAATTCTTCCTCGACACATGTATAACACTAAAAGCAAAGAGCAGAACAAAAATGACGAAGGATTATGTTGCGCAAATTCAGTCACATCTCGAATGATGCGCACGTCTCTTCCGGCTGGTATCTTGATCATGAGACCCTGCAATACAATGCAATGCGTTTACAGGAGAAACGATCAACATGACGATGGGGCTTTCCTGCACAGCGTATTTAAAACAAGGAAATTCGTATGACCAAAGATAACGCATTATGATCACACACTTTTTTTTTCCAAATATGTGTACGCTTTCAAAAACACTGCATTTATTTAGTTTTTGAATAACGCACTCACACCAGCATTGACAATCGATAACACCAGTGTGTTTGTGGTTAATCTTCATATCTGTACCAGCACCGGTCTCCTTGGAAACAACCTGGTACTCGTTACCATCGTCATCGGTCAACACATCATGGGGACTTGAATGACTGGAGTTGTCTGTCAAAAATATTAGTATTATACTTTTTGTACAAAGACATAAATACATTAGTGTATATACAAGTAACTATGTTGGACAAACCATAATCTCGCTTTTGTTTGTTTCTTGCAAAGGTAATATCCATGTCATAAAACTATAACGAATACATAAGATTAACCATGTCAGATAAGCCATGCACAATGAATCATGGCTTATTTAAAATACGGTTAATATTATTATAACTTTTGTTGAAATGCTGGATGGTTAACGTTGAAATCATGATTGGCGTTTAATGGCGTTTGAATTATGGTTGACGTCGGAATGCTAGTTGTAACTTCTTTCGCTGGTTGTTGTTGTCATTTCCCACCTGGGCTTGAGCTCGACACTGCACCACCAGACGCAATCAATGAAGAGCGGTACCTATGTAATGATATTTTCTAAGATTATGTTTTCTTATTTGTATTATATGTTTTATTAGAACGAGCATGCGAATTTATTCTAACAGGGACCAAATGTACAAGTAGTACTTTATAAAGTTCATACTTATAATGCAAAAAGTTAAATAATAAAAACTTAAATAAAAACATGGTGTCTTGAAAACGTGAACTCATAACGCAGTTAAATGACAGTATTTCAACCGTAAATATAGTCTTACCACTCATTAGAAGAATTAGAAAAAAACATGTTTATGCCTTCTGTAGGCAGTGAAATACGTAATCTGAAATGACATTTTATTTTCTTTGAATGACTAATACAGACTAAAAATTGTATTTTTTCCTGTTATTGATGTATAGTAAACACGAGATAAAACGCGTCAGTTACTAGTACATTTATGCCAGTCCACGTAAGATATTTACATAGTATCGTACCAAATTTACAACATGTACATTAAACATATGCCTTTTATTTCGAGACAGTTTTATTAACTATTTCCAACTCACCCGTTGATATATAAATACTTTGAAATCGTCCTTGCTTTCACGTGTTAATTTTTTTTTCGCAATTTACACTTTTTTAGCAAAGCTTAATAAGCATAATCACAATAAACATAGCGTGCCTTACATTTATACACCTTGATACAACAACCATTCAGCCAATGTAACATAAATATATACTAAATTAGTTCTGTTTTAATTAACTCAACCAAGGTTACCCACTATAGGATGTAGACAAAAAGAAAACACTCGTTTACAAGGATGACTTGGCGATTAAAACTCATCCGCAATGAGAACCAATGATGCCTTTTTATATGCACTTCAAAGCATTTTTATAGATGAACAAAAGTAATTTTTAAGTATTAATTAAATGAAGTACCACACCCTCTGATCGACATGCAAACATGAATGTAAGAGAAGGTGGGATTGGCAGACATCAAAAAAGAAAATAACTGCATGTATTTTGTAATGGACGAAAATACATTTAAATGTGAAAAACATATCAATCACCGTTTGTAGTATGTGTTGCAAACGTCTTTTAAATGTTTTATCTATGTCACCAAATGCATTGCCTATTGCTAACAACCCTTGCGATTGCTTATATTTTCCAATTAAAATGTAGTTGCAAAACTTGGAACAATTTCAATGAGTTGCATTCAAATGCATTTACATGTTGCAGATACATACATTTGTATGACAAGCAACACACTTCTTGCAGCTACTTTTGTCGTGTAGGTTATGTTTACTTTTCCGCCGCGTGAATAGGGTAGCCAATCTTTACAAGATCACTAAAATTGGAACAAAATCAGCGATGTGTGTAGACCAATGTTTGAACAAAGTCACCAATAGAACTATTTTGCTGACATACTGACACTGTGCTGTATTCTTTTCTCGTCGACATATGTACGTTGTTTGTTGCGCCGTAATCATCAGAAAACCCTACCATATTCCGAGGAGCCATGCAGTGTTGGCTTTTTTTAATCACAATGGTTAGGACGGATTTGGCCAATTACAACTTTCGTGAAATAGAATGAATTTCAACATTTATCACTGCCAATAGGTACGAAGTGTCCTTTCAGTATTGCTATATATGTTGATTTTCGTGTTATTGTTTGTTGTCAAATACCCATGTGTGATAGGCCGTTACAGTCTATGATCATCCATTATCATATCAAACTTCTCGCAGCGGTTACCTCCCCTATCGGTTAACGGTAACCACTGCCATCACAAGTAAAATCCTTCCAGATCTGGACGGATCATGTTTGTAACTTTTACTTTTTTAATGCAACTCATTGCAATTTTCTACATAATTGAACTTTTTATATATCGTTTGCAGCCGATAATGAAAACAGAAAAAAGAAAACTACCTAATTAAAACCATTGATAGTATCTAGAAGATTTAATCGATCATCATCATGTGGTTTATTATAAAGGCAGGGATTTGATTAGAGCTAGGCTTGGAACCAGTCAAATCTCTGCGCGGAGGTTGTAATCATATAGTATACCTTATGAATCAGCGCTGGGTTACCGAGCCAATAGAAATGGGCAAATTTTCTAATTTGAGGGAATGCAAACTGCAAACAATGGTTTAACGTATACCAATGACTGTTGCATACTTTTGGGGAATAAAAATTTACATAATTGTTTACATAAGCGGTAAAAATGAAGTTATAAACATATCCTCGACATATACTCTAGAACTGAGGCTAATTATGAACGTATTTTTTCATTGTATGCCATAAACAGAATGCTATATTCATTCACGTAACGAAATAACTATTTTGTTTAGCCTACATTTATATAAGCGTTACGCTATATAAATAGCAATTGTGCAATGTTCCCATGCATAAATCTCACTCACAGAGTTGCCGTTCCATGTAACCCATTGATTCTAGCGAGTTCATCGCATCCCAGAAACAGTAGTGGCATTCTACAAATAGCGCGCGTAGCTAGCAACGGCTCTTTCTATAAACTTCTCCAGTAGATGTTATTTAGTCTGCAAAAAGATGGTACATTTTCTATAGATAAAATGTTATGAAAGAAGATTCGGAATAAGTCGAATTGTTATTCGCGTAGCATGAGTACACAATTTGCAATACTAATTATACAAAGGAACCCTTGATATATCATATTTCTACTGATATAATTTAAAATCGTCATAGTCTAATGAATTTTTATGTTTGCTTTATCAAAAATAAAGTTTTGACATTTTAAAAATCGCTGAATGTTCCCTGACTATTGCTTTTTGTTGGGATACACAGTATACATGATTATTTGACTTCAAATCGTTATTATATTAGATAACTAACATGAATGGTATATTACCGGTACTATAAATAACTATATAGACTCGTCTGATACATAATACTTTTAATTCATTCCCGAAATTATTTTCTTACATTGTTAATTTGTTAAATTGGCTTGACAAATTCAGATAACAATTATGTTAACCTAAATTATTTTGGTTATTCATATATCACTGGCGGAAACATGGAGTTGTATGATTGGTTTATTCACGGCATAGATATTAATTATAATTTTATTTAATTTTTAAATTTATAAATTTATCTCAAATTAACTTTTGGGTCCGAGAAGTTTTCTTATAGTGTCCGAAAAATATGGGGTCCAATAAGTCCCCTAATATTGGTGGGGACCAAAAAATCTGGGATCTGAGAAGACGTAACCGATCATCCTGGCCGTCTGTTTAGGTAATTTTTAAATGACATCTCAATATTAATTTCAACGCCGATTGTCTTTTTTAAAGACATTTCTTGTTTTCATTTGCGTAGCATGAATATATTATTTGCAGCACTAATTATACACAAAAAAACATTGATACATCATATTCCTACAGAATAAAACTCTTATCATTATTTCACATGCGCTGAAGGGAATATTCCCTGAAGATTGCTTTCATTGGGATACACAATACAAATGCTTATTTGACTACGACATGTTAATGTATAAGATAGCGTTTAACGTTTAAGATGAACGGACGGACTTTTATTTAAAATAACTACACTCGTCTGATTCCTAATAGCTTTTAGTTTAATTGTCTTATTTTCTTACATTGTTAATTTTTAAATTTGCCTGAAAAAAAAAATTCATACAACAATTATGTTAACGTCAATTATTTAGGTTTTTTAATTAATGAATCACTGGAAAAAAAACATGGAGCGGCATGATCGGTTTATTCAATAGACAGCTATTAATAACGATTGAATTTAAATTATCTCAAATTAATACTAGGGTCGGACCAGTGTTCTTATAGTGTCCGAAAACTCTTGGATCCACGAAGTCTCCGTATATCGTTGGGAACCGAACAATCTGGGGTCCGAGAAGTCACGTAACCGATTATTTTGGCCCTTTTGTATTATATTTAGGGTAAAAATGACATCTCAATGTTAATTTCAACACCGATTGTCTTTTTTAAATACATTTCTTGTCTTTTGTTCATGAATAAAGACTGTATTGATCCGTTAAATAATGCACGGCAAGGTCTCCTTCAGCTGTTATCAATACCCAGGTTTGCAGCTACTGAAACGGGAAATATTGTATTGAGATAAATAAAACTTCATTATATAAAAAATCGGAACAAAGGTTTGACAAATCACAGTGTTCTACATTAATAATAATGATTTGCACCAGAGCTTAATAAATACCGTATCTTCGAATATAATGACAAAGAGCGGCTTCATTGGATTGTATATAAGTATACATTGCCATTAAAGATAAACGATAAAAGACAAGACTAAATATCATACTATAAATACGTTTGTACAAACCTCCTTACACTATATAGTATAGTTAATCAACAACCGAGTGCACACAATGTACTAAAAGCAATGTCCTACTTAACGCATAGTCTACATCGGAGGCAGCCAATGGGCAGCCCCTCTGAGCGCAGGTGCATGGAGACTATAAATTCGCCATTGATGATGAATGGAAACGAAGGAATAAACGGAATCGTGATAGTATTAGAATACCCTCCCTGAAAAAAAGAATAAAGATACATTGTAGACGTACATGCACAAGATTACGCATTTGAACACAAGTAACACTGAAATCCACATATATGCATTGTCAATTTTTAATAATCATACTAAGCAAAGAAAAATAATCCGAACATAATGATGACATATTAATCTTAAATGTAAATAAATTAATATTTTAGAAATAAATATATTTCCATTAACGATTTAATAAATCAATATCTGAAATATAACTATACATATGTATAGCTGAAATATAATTAGATGTATACATTGAAATGTTGCTTTGCTCTCTTTACGGAAAGTCATGTAATACAAAGATGGTGTCATGATTTTACCGGTTTAATAGGACACTTGATACTCGTCAACACATACAAAGGATCCAACACTTTACAGACATCCGAAACGTAACAGCGGTCGCCCAGCACGTAACAGAGTTCCGTATAGACTTCACCAGAGTTTACTTGAATGTTGAAACTTGCCTGCACAAAACAAAAGAAACAAGCTGTGAAATGTTTGCCTTAGTACGCGCCCTGCACAAATATATACTGTCAATTGAAATAAAAAACGTTGAGAAAGGTAGACGAACATTTATAAATAGTGTTTATGAAAGGCTCTTGTCATAAACTTTAGTAGATTGTACGCCGAATTCATTCAAGTTTTTGTTGCGACTTTAGACCTAAGACAACCTTCATAAAAGACAGTTTAAATTAAGATATGTTTGTAGGTCTAGAGACGTTGGAGATCAAAGAGCACTTAAATAAGGAAGTTTTCAGGTTTGTTAAAAGTAATTCATGAAAAATATGTGCCGCTGATAACTTTCTACCAAAATTATACTGTTAAGCGTAAAAACTATGTTTGTTTCAGATTACCCGACCTACCTTAAAAATGCCCCGACCATATAACTTTTTTTTTGAGTTTGACTAATTTCTTTTTCGTTTTGGCCATAATTTCTGTTGAAAAAGCCTCAACATATCTTGGGTATGTAAACAAAACGTTCTCTACAAGCATATGATTTTAATGTTGCAATGTTAACTGGGCAATTTTCATTTTCGAATTGCCAGATAAGCCAATCCGTTTATAAAGGTATCATACAATTACCGTACATTTCATACTGTTTAAAACAGTAAAATGAATTTCATTTCAAATACCGTTATCGACAATTTTAAAGTATTGTTCATGATAGTTAAATATCATCTAATTGTTAATGAGTTCACAAAACACAGTTTTCTGCATTTTAGATATAAACTTTAAGCACAATCAAGTCAACCTATTGATGAAAGAGCATGTCGATAATAAGTATATGAAATATGATATAAAAAGATAGTTAAAATGTTGTTTATGTTCAGATCATGTTGTAGATGCATTCATTTTGAAACAATATGCACATTTTATAAAGTTAAATGCCGTGCAAATTGACTTCACTTATATGTCAGATGTTATCTTGACATGTGGTCAGCTTTTTACAGATTGTAATGTTTTTGCGAGTATTTTGGGTTTATGGTAATATAGTAAACTTGCAACATATATTGTAAATGTATCAACTTTTGCAGCCAAAATGCTTTAATTAGAGCATCGTATCAAGTAATTGTGTGATTTAACCTCCACTTCCTCCACTTCAAAACAATGTTTTACTATGTGTTTTGAATAATCGTTCAGTTTCAGACTCTTAAAGCTGACCATTTACTAAAAAAAAATCCCTACCTACCATATTTTTATTAGTCATGTAACCTGACACAAACGTTTGTACGCGTTACATTTAACAACAGCACAGAACGATGCAGAATGGAAATAGGTCAAAACGATGCCGAATTCACTGGCCAGGAATGTTGTGCGGTAAGAACAATATTCATCTTTCAAACTATTCACTTTCCTAAAACAAATACCGGTAGTATCAAAATTAGTTACAACGAGTAACCTTTGAATTAAGCAATCAGCTTGTTGATAAAATATATCTCTTACCTCAAGATGTTTCACTTCCTCTAACACCACAAAATCGTACGTTATATTCAACGACCACACATCCGTATTTGTCGGTACTATCACCGGTTGTGGCAGAAGAAAGGTTTTAAAAAAGACTGGAACACCTGTGTTGTTGCAGTTCGTACATTTGTATATGTCCCCCATGCCAGTGTTGGTATGAAACTGAAACTCATTTTTATGCATTTGATATAATAACATTTTGTACCGGTACAGCAAAATACAATTTAGTAAAATACATGTGTTGTTTTTATTTCGTCAGGCATCAATTGTCTTGTCATTAATTCCGTCGAAAGAAAATTGGCAGAACCCCAGCCGGATTTTCATTGTTTGCTCTGACAAAAGTCTTGGTATGCCCCTAATTGTACTTATATGCAAGCATATCAGCAATTGTTTTCTGATTTACAATTTTGTCTCAGTTGCTTATATTAGATTCCCATGTCAGTGATTTCTGCCTTTCATCACCAGCTGTACCCATTGCAATTAATAGCAGGACAACCGTGTCTAACACCGTGATCAACGTCTTCTTTAATCTTTTAAAATATCTTACACCGTTTGTAAACTACATGTAACTAATAGTTAAGTTTTAGTTAAGTATTCGCACTTTTTGATAAATAAGTATTATCTACAATCTGCTGGGTATAGTGTGCTATTATTCCTTGGTACATCCATAACCTTACAACGTCCCGTTGCACAACGTGTAAGTCTGATGTCACGTGACGTTTCTTAGCAAACGACTCCGTCTCCTCCGACGTTCAGTGGTTGAATTATGATATATATTGGACGTCAGATCAGTTTGATAACGATGCGTGCCAAATCAAACCACATTTGTACTGTACAATTTTGAATTAACATTTTCTTATTTGAGTTGAGGAGTGTGTTAATAGTGGTTGCTATGGCGATTAATAGCAAACATGATAAGTAAAAAATAAACAACAACACTTTATATACTTATTGTGCTAATATGTTTGTTCATTCTAATAACAGTTGGCAGATATCTAAAGATTCTTCCAACAAAAATAGAAAGAGTTTCAACGAATTTATTTGTCATCCAACGTAATTAGTCAAATCTATTCTACATCTGCTTAAGGAGACGTTCGCAACAAAAAGATAATAATTGGGTTAATTTCTCCTTTTGCTTCTTTATTTCTTTACTGTATATAGGTTACAATATACTAATTTCAATCAATTAATATAAATCTGTGTAAGTCATTAAGTTCCAGTCAATGGTATAAAGTTCATAAAGCATTAAAATAATCAAAAACACACGTATACCATGTATTGCCAAACAAATTAGTTAAAAAAAGATCCATAAAAATATCTATATTCTATTTTGGCAATTGATACATTGTTTACGTAAACAAGAAACATGAAAAAGGCTACACAGGTACCCTATTTAAAGTCAAATATTTTCCGAACAATATCGGTGACCCATTATTTTTATTAATGTTTTGGAGTAAGTATACATTGGTGCATGTATGTGCGAAAATTTAAAAAAAAATGTCGTTTTGAACAAAATATATTGATGCATAATAAATTACGTTTCAGGAGGTATTATTAGTACCCATTTGACCTACTTCAATGTCCAGTCAAATTCATTATTTTAACATTAATTGTAGATAACGCGTTTTTTTAATTACCAAAATACACATGTGTATTGCCAAACAAGACGTGTAAAACATTAGTTGAAAGAAACATAACCTTGTTTGAAAAAAAGCTCTCCTATATACTTTAAACATTGATAAAAAATCCAAACTGAAAAAAGGGGCTTCGACAAGTACCGTATTCAAATCCCAAATTTTCCGGAACAAGGCCGGTAACCCCTATTTTTTAAGACTGTTTTAGTTTCAGTATACAATGATGCGTGTGTATGGGAAGTTTTAAAAAAATCTGTCGTTTGGAACCAAAGATATTCGCATATTTGATAAATTATTGAAGTTTTTACAGGCATATTTAATGCATAATTAACCTCGTTAAGTGTCCATTAAAAGTCATTTATTAAATGATAACTGTAGATAAAGCACGTTTTATCATGAATCTGCACTTGTATATTACCAAACAAAACATAAAAAAAAATATATATTTATAAATCTCAATCTTTGTTTGAATATGAACGCTTTATATTACTGAACATTCTAAGTAACACACACTAAAAAAGGGTCTTCGACAGGTACCGTATTCAAAATTCAATATTTCCGGAAAAAGGCCGGTGACCCCTATTTTTTAAGACTGTTTAGTTTTTGGATACATTGACGCATGTTTGTGCCAATTTTGAAGAAAATCTGTCGTTGGAAAAAAAATGACGGAAAGTGTTGCGAACGTCTTTAATGCGTTATGACACTTTATCATGAAAAACAGTAAAATTGTAAAGGCAGTTTAAAGTTTTATCAATTCGCAATAAGGAAAATCATTCTAGAACATGAAACAGTTAACATTGAAGATTACATGCGTTTCGAAATTCATTTAAGTTAAACACCTAAGCATGTTATATACCACGAATTTTCTACGATCTATTTCTCTTTACCATTTAGCAACTTTCTGTTTTGTCCAGTATTTAGTCACAAACCTGGTTTAATAGATTCCAGATAAACAGCAAAATCGCGCTATAATATACCGCGACGGACCAGTGTTTTATAGATGTAAGAAACCATGTGCCACACGTCTTGTTGATTGTCGTACAGTTCTCGTACGATGTTTTTGGTGTAGCAGTCTAGACCAACTATTGATATACTAAATTGTCCAACTGCGTTGAAAGAACATTGTCACTAGTCCTGCATGAATAACCCATTTTTGGTTGTTTAAATCGTTTACTTTTCATGAAAGGAAACGCTTATATATGATGTACTAATATGGTATTTCTGTCTGATTTTGTCATATTTTCTTATCCTGATCATTGCAGTCTTTATTCATTTAATTATTCATATAAAAGTTGCGTCAGTATGTTCCAATTATGAGACTTTAACACTGTTATCAACTACAAACTAGATAAACTTAACGGTAGGAATGATACCAACAAAAATTGTAACAAAAAGATAAATGAAATATTAGAAAATTATGATCTATGCGATGTTTGGCGAATTTTACACCCAAATCAAAAAATATTTACCTGGCATTCAAACACGAAACCGCCTATATTTTGCAGGCTTGATTACTTCCTAACTTCTTCAAATTTAACAAATTACATAACATCATGTAAAATTACAGCGGGGTTTAAATCCGACCATTCAATCGTATCACTTCAACTTGAATTATCAAGTGACAAGCGGGGTCCAGGATATTTCAAAATCAACAACTCATATCTACTTGACGCAGAATACCAAAGACTTATAAAAACATCAATGAAATTGCTCGAATAAACAGTGAAGCTAACCCAAATACAATATGGGAAATTATAAAAGGCAACATTCGAGATGTTACAATAAAATATTCTACCCAAAAAAATAAAACGAAACAAAAGCAAGAAATGGAACTTAAAAATAAAATATCTAAATTAGAAAAGGAACTCGTGCTTAATCCAAACGATATAACAACAGAAGAAAATCTTAAAAATGCTAAAAATGAAATGAACGAATTAGTTGAATACAATATAGCAGGAATATTATTAAGAGCTAAAGCAAAATGGATAGAAGGTTCAGAAAAAAATACAAATTACTTTTCCAATCTTGACAAAAAACGATCTGAGGCTAAAACAATTCAACAACTCAAAACGCAAGATCATAATGTAATTAACGACGGAAAAGATATACTTAAACATTTAAAGAACTTTTACGAACATTTGTATCAGAAAAACGCAAATATTGACATAAACCAAAGCGAACATTTCTTTAATAACATACAGCACAAAGTAAACTCAGATGTCAATGAAAGCAGACATATATCTGAAAGGGAATGCTCCCTAGCATTAAAAGAAATGCAAGATAATAAAAGTCCCGGATCTGACGGCATTTCAGTGGAATTTTATAAAATATTTTGGAATGAAATAAAAGATCATTTAATCAAATCTCTAAATTACTCCCTTGATAACAACAAATTAACAGAGCTCCAAAAACAAAGTATCATCACGCTAATACCAAAACAAGGAAAGGATACTCTTATAATTGAAAACTGGAGACCTGTCTCTTTACTTAATGTAGACTACAAAATAGCATCCAAAACAATAGCAAACCGTATAAAGCCACACTTAAATAAAATTATCAGTACAAATCAAACAGGGTTCATAAAAGGAAGATACATCGGCGAAAATGTCCGTATTATCCAGGAAATCATTGAAAAAGTCAATGACACAAACGAATCTGGTCTAATATTTTTCTCAGACTTCAATAAAGCCTTTGATAGTCTGGACCACGAGTTTATGTTCAAATGTCTTGAACATTTTGGTTTTAGTCAATATATTATAAATTGGGTTAAACTGTTTTATCAAAACGCAATGTCATGTGTAACAAATAATGGTTCATTTTTCTGATTTTTTTAATATCCATAGAGGAGTTCGTCAGGGATGCCCTCTGTCTCCTTACCTATTTATTATTTGTATAGAATTGTTATCAATAAAAATCGAGTCAGATCCAAATATTAAAGGTATAAATATACATAATGTGGAAGTAAAACAATCGATGTTCGCTGATGACGCATCCTTTATGTTAGATGGCACACAAAAATCATTTGAAACATTAATACATGCAATTGAACAGTTTGCATTAATATCAGGTTTAACACTTAATAAAAACAAATGCAAAGTTTTAAAAATAGGCGCATTTAAACACAGTGAAACACAATACTGCAAACATAAAAAATTTATTTGGAACTCTCAACACGCATCAGCACTGGGTATAACGTTTAGCAACAATCCAAATGAAATAATCCAGTTAAACGTTCCAGCAAAAGTACAGGAATTTGAGAATTGTTTGCATAAATGGAAAAGATGGAACTTGACTCCAATAGGGAAAATAACAGTCCTTAAAAGTTTTGCAATCCCAAAGTTGGTATACCCATTTACGGTCCTGCCGAATCCTCCTGAACATATTATGAAACAAATCACGCATACAAGCTTCAAATTTCTTTGGGACGACAAACCAGACAAAGTATCTAGAAAACGTATTGTTCAAGATTACACAGAGGGGGGACTTAAAATGTTAGACATAGACTGTTTTTAAAATCTCTCAAAGCAAGTTGGGTTAAACGTTTTATCTTCCAACAAGATTCAAAAATAATTCAATTATACACAAACATGCTTACAAGCGTTGGTGGAAACTTAATTTTTAAATCAAACCTTAAGCCATCTGAAGTGAAGGATTTAAAAATAAAATCGGAATTCCTAAAGAATGTAATACATGGATGGCTCTGTGGAACCTATAACGAAGTAAACGTGACAGTGTTTAAACAAATTATTTGGAACAACTCGTCTATAAAAAATAAAAACAAAACACTATTTTACAAATCCTGGTTTGACAAAGGGGTTCTATTTCTAGAACATTTATTTGACTATAGAGTAAAGCAATTTTACTCCTTTTCAGACATACAATACCTATATAATATAGAACAAGGGGACTTTCTGAAATATAATAGTTTAATCTGTAGCATTCCGTCTGAATGGAAACAAACACTACAGCAAAATAATATAGACTATACAACCCCCAATAATATGTTAAATAAACTAAAAGATTCTACAAAAGTGTGTAAACTAATTTACAAATTACTGTTAAAAAGAGAAAAACCCATTGAATTCAAACAAATGAGCACATGGAAAACAGTATTAGATTTGGAATCTCTAGACCCTAAGACTATTTTCAGCCAACCACTAAAGTTATCAATTGATACTAAAATTAGGTATTTCCAATACAAATATCTAATGCAGATCATCCCCAACAATATATACTTATACAAATGCAATTTAACACCCTCAAATCTATGTGACTTTTGCTCTATGTACCCAGAATCAAATTTACATTTGTTCTGGGAATGCCAATGGACCCAAATATTTTGGACTGATGTAAAGCAGTATATACAAGAAAAACTTGGAATTGAAGAAAACATAGAACTAACTTTTACCACTATGTCCTTTTGTAACTGCGTAACAGTAAACAAAAATGATTCATTCTGTATAAATTTTATAGTTATGTTAGCTAGGTACTATATTTTCAAAAGCAAACTTGAAAAACGTGTGCCTCAAATAGCCAGTTTTCAAAATGTCCTAAATCATTGCCTCAAAATTGAAGAAATTATAGCAAAGTCAACTAATAAGAGCCAAATACATCAATTACGCTGGAGATGTTTTATGGAGGCATCTGACGAACGTGAAAGCCCCATCCAAACGTCCTAACTAATTTTTTTAACCAGCTTTTCATTTATTTATAACTTCTGGTCACTGTCCAGTCACTTTTGTGAAATAATTGTTGTTGTTTTTTCCAAATACACTTTTTTATTATTTTTTTTTCCACTGGTAGAGTTAAACAAACAAAACTTTTATTTTCAAACACCCTACTTATATTTGATAGATTTTTTTTCCCCCTTTTCTTCATATACACCTTTTAAATTGACCTCCCTGACAAAACATTAAAACATCTTTATTTTTTCTAGACATACTTATGTTCCAAGGTTTATAAATGGTGTTTTTGTATGTTCAAGTATAACAAATATGTCTATGAAAATTAATAAATTTGGAATAACAAAAAAAATGTTCCAATTATGTTTCATATTGCATAATGATCATGCAAAATTGTCTATAGAATAGTACTATGCTATTATACGTGTATATTTGATATTCTGTCAGCGTGTGGTACACTTATATGTCTTGTCTATAAACAATTCTTGTGCGTACTTGTTTGCTCAATGTCATAGTTAGCAACACGTACACTTCGTTTGATTGCCTCCACTATAGTGTTTGACATTATTTGTTTGACATAATAACGAATATTGACAATAACACAACGCACAAAATGATACCATCTGGTAGTTTTGGCGTTCCAAATACATGTACTCTTTATTATTAATCTGTATCTAGATTGATGGGAATGGAAGCGAGTATTGATATGAATGCTGCTAACACGTTATTGGAAACTGTAATTAAAGTAAGAAAAAGCTGCTGTGTAATAAGATGTGACAGATAAGTATTTCTGTAACTGTTAATTAACATTTTAATAGATTAAATACTTATGTGGAATATTTGTATGTATAATGGAAGCCCAATAGATATTTAACGCCTGTACATATACCACTGTACTGGTAGTATGTAATACCCTACAAATGCTGTGAAGGCATATTTGCATTTCATTATTACTAATACCGTTACACAATTTATCAAATATTGATGATACAAAAATAAAATACCTCGTCTTGAAATTCTTGACCGTTGGTGTCATACTCAAACGACGAAAACACAAGTCCAGTTAAAGTTAATACAAGGAGTAGCCTCCAAAACACTGGTAATAGATTCGCCATCTTGACGAGGAAAATAAGTTTATCTTCAGTGGGAAGACACCACTTAGGGATGTAATTGTTTGTATTCTTATGATTTATTACTTGTAGTTTCGGATCTTTATTGAGGGCATAATGTTCAACGTTTTAAGTCGTGCATACGTTTTTATAAAACGAGCATGCAATAGACTACACATAGATTGTAATTATTATGGGCACATTTGATCAGAAAAAAAAACAGACAACCACTAAATAAACACGAAAAAAAAACACAATAACATTTTAATATATTTTGTATAGATATTTTGGCTTCTGCAGTTATTAAACGACATTAACTATGATAAAAAGTGTATACATACATTGGACGTTTCCAAACTGTAGACAACTCTGATAAAATGATGTAGTCATTGATCAATAACACAGACAATTTCGAAGCGTCTGGAAATGTTTAATCATGTAAGGTTTTCATATTTTCATAGTACCCATCTTGATCAACCTGTGCCCGTTTTGCATTCCTTCCGCGATACCGATTATTGCAATTAGTTACTATATATATGACATAGCGCATTTTAGCAAGAAAACGTACTTTGTCAGAGTTGAAAATGCGAAAAGAAAGTACAGACACGTGAAATGAAATACGACGATTTTGTTCTAAAGAGATCACGTACAAATGTGCTAGTGCATGTATTATTTATATCTCTCATATACACACACACTACCTTTGCCTGTTTATCGATTGTTCTAGCAACCCATATATGATGATAGCAATTATTTCATTGTCCATACATTGGGTTATGAAGGTTATTTCTTATAAGTATTTTGTTTTTAACAAGACACAACCTATCATGTTGATTCATGAGTTAAAACTGAAAGAACAACATTGTAATTTAAACAGAGATAAACACAATAAATGATAATTTGCATGTTTATTTCACTATGTTGATGTTAATAAAATATTCCAAAAAAACATGATATCATAAGCGACATATTCGTATATAAAGTTTGTCAGTATAGCTGTGGATGCTAAATGAATATAAACAAGTACAATCGAAACAGACAAGTGAAAAAATATATGATAATATATGTACTTCGCATCCATTTAAAAGCCGAGCAATCTCGACTACGGTATTTGATTAACTGTTCATCCCCAGTGGTAAAAGTACGGGTACTCGTATCCGGAGATGCAGATTTGAGTCCAGCACCACCTCCATGTCCACCAGTAGCAGCCCCAGTATCCACAGTACCGCTGGTAGGGACACAGGCACACAGGCCTCCGACAGGGCCAGCAGGGGTACCGTATCCAACGGCAACACGAAGACCAGCGAGGCTAGTAGTAGTAGATTGGTACCACGCCTGAAAACAGGACACACGTACATGTATCTATGTGCTGCTCTCCAAGACGCGCGTCTTTTTCTCTCACGTATTACTTTAACAAAAATGCAAATATTACCAAAATATTTAAGTAGTTTCTTCTTTTAAATTGTATTACTCTAACGTTTATTTGAGTTAACTAAACATATTACGTCTTGTAGGCATATAACGATAATAGGTGATGATTTCGGTATGATTTTTAACTTTTTCTAAATACAACCAGGTCATAAACCAAATCTGTCTTAAGCTTTGTGACGAATCTCGTACTAATCAATATAAGGTATGTGACTCGATGTGTTAAGTATGAAGGTAGATCTCATTTATCGTTACCTCTGTTGACTTTGGTGCCTGACGCCTCCCCGTCGCATTCAATTGTTTGCTGTCTCACCACGGTCTTTCCCTTGCCTGTACAGCGTATGGCAATGTACCTGTGTACGGCACCTCTTCAAAGCAGTCCCCGACAGTGTTTGGCTACAATCATACGAGGCTTATTAAGAAGCACGTACACATTTGGACATTTATCTTGCATTGATGATTTACCTTTCTTATATATTAGGCTAAAGGCTGTAAAATGTTAAATAACAAAATGATTTTTCACTTCAGTAAAAGCCCAAACCATTATGACAGCAAAGAACAAGAGGTCCAAGGGCTTAAGTTGGGCAAATTCAGTCACTTACATCTCGGATGATGCACACGTCTCTTCCGAATGGTATCTCGATCATGAGACCCTACAATACAATACTGGTCGTGAGACCCTACAATACAATACTGGTCATGAGACCCTACAATACAATACTGGTCATGAGACCCTACAATACAATACTGGTCATGAGACCCTACAATACAATACTGGTCATGAGACCCTACAATACAATACTGGTCATGAGACCCTACAATACAATACTGCTCGTGAGACCCTACAATACAATACTGGTCGTGAGACCCTACAATACAATACTGGTCGTGATACCCTACAATACAATACTGGTCATGACACCCTACAATACAATACTGGTCATGAGACCCTACAATACAATACTGGTCATGAGACCCTACAATACAATACTGGTCATGAGACCCTACAATACAATACTGGTCGTGAGACCCTACAATACAATACTGGTCGTGAGACCCTACAATACAATACTGGTCATGAGACCCTACAATACAATACTGGTCGTGAACAGGTGATAGGGCTTTTGTGCACAGAGTATTTAAGCAAATGAGGTATAGAAGTTGTTCTATCACAGACAAGGAAATTCATATGATCAAAGATAACGCATTCTGATAACATACGGTATTTTTTATCAAAATATTATTTTTTTTACGCCGATAAGAAACACTGTATATATTTAGTTTGAAAGACGCACTCACGTCAGCATTGACAACCGATAACACGAGTGTGCTGTTGCGGTAAATCTTCATATCTGCACCAGCACTGGTCTCCTTGGAAACAACCCGGTACTCGTTACCATCGTCATCGGTCAACACATCCGGGGGACTTGACTTTTTGGGAGTTGTCTGTCACGAAAGTAGTAGTAATATGATCTTATACAAGTATATCAAGGCCTTTACTATAAACAAAATGAAGGAGGAAACATTTTTCGATTCTGTTGGTCTATTGCATAGGTAAAATAGATGTCCCAACTTTTTATAAAGAGGAAATAAAATCAACCCTATACACAATTATGTTTAATGCATGACTTACTGAAAAAGCGTTTTATTATCTTTTTAACGTAGACGCACAATACTGGACTCATCTTTGTTGGCGTGTGTGTTGACGTCGGGAATGTGATTGTTATTGGCTCTTGGGTTGACGTTGGCCCGTTTATTGACTCTGGAATGCTAATCGCTGCTTTGCTAGTTGTTGGTACTGGCTTGTTTGTGACCGCTTTGACTTGAGCTCCACACAGCACTAACAGACACACCGCCAGCAAGGAAGCTTTCATTGTAGCTGCTTCCAGTCAACCAACAAATACATTTATAACGATGTTTTCTTTTTATTACCAGTTAAAAATATATTAAACTTTCTAGCACATTCTGTACAATGAGTATTATATAATACCTGATTAATACATATGAATAAAGGAAAATTAAATAATATAAAACAAACAATTAAAACACTGGTGACTTAAGCGATAAACATTCATACTTGTCTTATTAAAAACTGCGTGATATGATGCTATTTATAGGCACGTCAAAGAATTTTTGTAGATGTAAAAACTAAATAAATATCAGTAAAATGCGTACTTACTTCTATATATATATATATATATATATATATATATATATATATATATATATATATATATATATATATATATATATATATATATATATATATATATATATATATATATATATATATATATATATATATATATATATATATATATAGTTGCGACGAACAAGAATTAAAACAAATGTTTGAAGTTAACTTATACGAGAAAAAATATTCGATATGTAAGATCTACAAACTTCTTTTTCTCATTGTTTTACAACATGCACATTTCACAGGCATTTACCATCATTAAACTTATATGTATTTTAATAACATTAACTTTTCCAAATATAACAATATACATGTATATAAATATTTGAAATCCTCCACTAAGATAGTAGACATTGCCATTAAATATAAAAGATCAACAAGACAACACTAAATATCAGTATATAAATACGTTTGTACAAACCTCATTACACTATATAGTATAGTTAATCAACAATAGAGTTCACACAATGTACTTAAAGCAATATCTTACTTAACTTACAGTCTACATCGGAGGCAGCCAATGGGCAGCCCCTCTGAGCGCAGATGCAGGGAGACTATAAACTCCCCATTGACGATGAATGGAAACGAAGGAATCCCCGGAATTGTGATAGTTTTAGAATACTCCCCCTAAAAAATGGAATAAAGAAGTTATTCATGAAAAATATGTTAATAATTTTCTACCAAACTTATACTGTTAAGCGTAAAACATGTTTGTTTCAGGTTACCCAACCTAACGTTAAAATGCCCCGACCTTAGAACATTTATTGAGTTCGACGATTATTATTTCGTTTTGGCCATAATTTATTTTGAAAAAACTCAACATATTTGGGATATGCCAAAAAAAAAAACGCAGTCTACAAGTATATGATTTTAAAGTTGCAATGTTACTTGGCGATTTTCATTTTGGAATTGACCGTTAAGCCAATCCGTTTATAAAGGTAAATTACAATTACCGTACGTTTTAGTACTGTTCAAAACAGTAAAATGAATGTCATTTGAAATACCTTTATCGACAATTTTAAAGTAGTTTTCATGATAGTTTAATATCATCTAATTCTATATTTGTTATCAAAACACAGTTTCTGCATTTTAGTTCAATGCCTTGCAAATTGACTTAGCTTATATTTTATATGTTATCTTGACAGGTGACCTGGTTTTCACAGATTGTAATGTTTTTTGTGAGTATTTGGGGTTTATGTTAATATAGTAAACTTGTAACCTATATATTTTTAATGTATCAACTGTTGTTTCCAACATGCTTTCAGTAGAGCATTGTATCAAGTAACTGAGTGATTAACATCCACTTGAAAGCAATTTTTCAGCATATTATAGTTTGAATTTTCATTCAGTTTCAGACTACATGTATTAAAATTACTAACAAGAGGGCCAAATGGCCCTGGGTCGCTCACCCGAGTTTCATTAGTCAAACAATTTTCCATGTGTTAGATTTTTATACTGATATGGATATACTGATACGGACTGATGGAAATGCGGCCTTAATCACCATGGTTTGAAAAACTTAAGTGACAACAGACATTCAAAATTTTGAAGTAGATATTGAAACTGAAGCTTTTTCTTCAATTTGACTTAGTGACCCAGTTTTTTACCCCACATGACCCAGATTCGAACTCAGCCGAGATATCATTTGGGGTATTGTTCTGATCAAGTTTCATGACGATTGGACAAATAATATAAATTCTAGAGTGTTAACAATCTTTTTCTTCAATTTGACCTAGTGACCTAGTTTTTGACTCCACATGACCCAGATTCGAACTCGGCCGAGATACAATTAAGACAAATGTTCTAACCAAGTTTCGTGAAGATTGGGCAAAAATGTGACTTCTAGAGTGTTAACAAGCTTTTTCTTCAATTTGACCTAGTTACCTAGTTTTTGACTCCACATGACCCAGATTCGAACACGGCCGAGCTATCATTGGGACAAATGTTCTGACCAAGTTTCATGAAAATTGGGCAAAAATGTGACTTCGAGAGTGTTAACAAGCTTTTTCTTCAATTTGACCTAGTGACCTAGTGTTACACCCCACATGAATCAGATTCGAACTCGGCCGAGATATGATTGAAATAAATAACCCGACATTACCCAGATTCGAACACGGCTGAGATATCATTGGGACAAATGTTCTGACCAAGTTTCATGAAGATTGGGCAAAAAATGTGACTACTACAGTGGTAACAAGCTTTTTCTTCAATTTGACCTAGTGACCTAGTTTTTCACCCCACATGAATCAGATTCGAACTCGGCCGAGATATCATTAAAATTAATGACCACACATGACCCAGATTCGAACACGGCCGAGATATCATTGGAACAAATGTTCTGACCAAGTTTCATTAAGATTGGGCAAAAAATGTCACTTCTAGAGTGTTAACAAGCTTTTTCTTCAATTTAACCTAGTGACCAAGTTTTTCACCCCACATGACCCAGATTCAAACTCGGTCGCGAAATCATTGGGACAAATGTTCTGACCAAGTTTAACGAACATTGGGCAAACAATGTGACTGCAAGAGTGTTGACAAGCCTTTTATTTAATTTAACCTAGTGACCTAGTTTTTCACCCCCCGTGACCCAGATTCGAACTCGGCCGAGATATCATTGGGACAATTATTCTGACCAAGTTTCATGTTGATTGGGCAACAATTGTGATTTCTAATGTGTTAACAAGCTTTTCCTATAGCCATATAAGGAAAACTGACGCTCCCCCTGGCGGCCATGTTTTTCAACGGACCGGAACCATTTTCGAACTCGGCCGAGCAAGTTTCATGTTGATTAGGCAAAAAATGTGAATTCTAGAGTGTTCACACGCGTTTTTCTATAGCCATATAGGAAAAACGGCCATTCCCCCCGGCGGCCATGTTTTTCAATGGAGCGGAACCCTTTTCGAACTCGGCCGAGATATCATAAGAACAAAGGTTCTGAGCAAGTGTTATGCTGATTGGGCAACAATTGTGATTTCAAGAGTATTCACAAGCTTTTTCTATAGCCATATAAGGAAACTGCCCCGCCCCCTGGCGACCATGTTTCTCAACGGATCGAAAACATTTTTGAACTCGGCCAAGATATCATTAGAACAAATGTTCTGAGCAACTTTCATGTTGATTGGGCAAAAAATGTGACTTCTAGAGTGTTCACAAGCTTTTTCTTCAATTTGACCTAGTGTCCTAGTTCTGGGGGATACATGACCCAGTTTCGAACTCGCCCGAGATATCATAGGGACAAATGTTCTGACCAAGTTTCAGGAAGATTAGCCAATAAATGTGGCCTCTAGAGTGTTCACAAGATAAATGTTGACGACGAACGACTAACGACGAACGGCGGACAAAAGGCGATCACAAAAACTCACCATGAGTAGGTTGTGCTCAGGTGAGCTGAAAATAGGCACGACTTAGTAGTACTTTTCCTATTTTTCTTGGTCATGTAACCCGTTACAAACGTATTTTACGCCGTACATATAACAACAGGACAAAATGATGCAGAATGGAAACAAAACAAAACGATGCAGAATTTTCTGGGCAGGTGTTGGGGGTGTTGTGCGGTAAGAACAATATTTATATTATTTATTATTATTAAAAACCTATTAATCGGCAAAGCCGTGCCGGAAGTGGTTATTGGCACGGCACACATGTATTAGCACGAGGGCTTTAATGAGTTGTTTATGATATACCATTGCACGTAAAGAGCTATTTATATACAAGACACATATAAGTGTACCACACGCTGACAGCATATAAAATATACATGTTTAATAACATAATATTTGACATGCTGTCAGTGTGTGGTACACTTATAGATCTATGTCTTGTATATAAACAGCTCGTATGTTTACTTGTTTGCTCAATGTCATAGTACGTAACATGTACACACTTCATTTGATGTAATGTTTGACATAACATTAAACGAATATCGAGAATAATACAACACACACACAATTATAACATATGGTAGTTTTGGCGTTCCAAATACACGTACTTTATTATTTATCTGTATCTAGAATATTGGGAATTGAAGTGAAAATACCGAGTATTTATATGAATGGTGCATACACGTACAGGAAAATTGCAATTATAGTGACGAAGAGCAGCGTATAAATTGTTAGCCTAATAATTATGTACTGTGCAATAAGATGTGACCGATTATTAGATGTACTACCTTTAATAATTAAATATTTGTTATATTTGTACGTATAATGGAAGCCCAATGCATATTAAACGCCTGTGCAGCAACCACTATACTAGTAACATATTCATACCCTTCTTATGTTGTGAAGGTATATATGTACTTCATATTGACTAGTTACCGCTACACTTTTTTTTTATTAAGATGATAAAAAAATCTTGACGAGGAAAATAATGGGAAGACTACTTAGGGGATTAAAGTATTTGTTATGATTTATTATGTGTAATTTCAGATCTTCATCGAGGACCTAATATTCAACATTTAAAGTGTTCTATACATTTTATAAAACTAAAATGTAAAAGGCTTCACATGAATTGTAATTGTTATCGGCACATTTGATCAGTAACAGACAAAAAAGCACTAAATAAACACGAAAAAAGAACAAGGGCATGTTTAATCTACATATGATGTTTAGTGTTTTTGTATTTATATTTCGGCTTCTGCAGTATACAACAGTAACTATGATATAGTGTGTATACATTCCTTGTACGTTTCCAAAACATAGACTGCGCTGATAAAATAGTCATTGATAACACAGACAATTTTGAAGCGTCTAAAAGTGTATCTTGTAAGGTATTTTCATAGTACCTATCTTAATTCAAGTGTGCTCGTTTCGCATTCGTTTAGCGACAACGAGTATTGCAATTAGTGACTAAATATACAACGTTGTTCATAACGCAACTTGCTAAGGTGACGTATAGCCCCGGCGGGCCAGGTGTGATATATTTTGTACCTGTAATTACTTATAAATGTAATTGTTATATACAAGCCACAATAATAAAAAAATACTTACTTACTTACTTACTTATTTACTTACTGCAGAACTACATAAGTTATTCACTTTAAACTTGGAATATACCTTTGTCAACAACTCCAGTGTCAGGGGCAACATTCCCTATAACTCTGTTTTGTATTTCGTCAGAGTTATGCCCCTTTTTCACATATAGTTTCTGGTAAAGTTATCTTCAAAACTTTTGTAACTTCAGAACTACATAAGTAATTCACTTTAAAATAGGAACATACCTTTTTCATCAACTCCGGTATCAGGGTCAAACGCCCTACAACTCTGTTTTACATTTTGACAGAGTTGTGCCCCTTTTTCACATATATTGTTTCGGTTAAGGTTTATATTCAAAACTTATAACTTATAAGGTTGAAACTTGGAATAATTTGATGAAATAATTGCCATAACTCAGTTTTGTATTTCAAACTTCCACTTTCCAAAATATATACCATCTGAAATACTACGAATAGTCGAGCGCGCTGTCCTCTGACAGCTCTTGTTGGAAATTAACGTCAATTACCGAAATTGCGCCAACATTCTAAAAATGCAAAAGGAAATAACAGATACTTGAATGTGTTCTGAATACATCATCTACAAATGTATTGGTGCGCGCATTATTTATATATCTCATTTACACTAACTACCGTTGCGGGTTAACTGATTGTTGCAGCAAACCATATAGGGTTATAGCAATTATTTCATTTTCCAATTTGTGAATGTGAAGATATTATTTCCTATAAGGGTTTTGTTTTTAACAAGACACAAACTATCATGCTGATTTATTATTTAAACTAAAAGTAAAAGAATGTAAATGAAAAAGAGATAAACACAAAAAATAACAATTTGAGTTTGGATCGGAAGCAATAAAATATTAACAACAAACGTGATCTTATAAACTAAAAATTGTATTAAAATTTGTCAATCTGGTTCTGAATGCTTGCTGAATGCTTGCTGAATATAAAAAAGTACACTTGGCAAAGACAACTGAAATCCTTATTAATATACTGAAAAGTTGTAACCAGAAAATATAATATTCTAACACATGTATTAGCATGCATTTTGAATCCGAGCTATCCCGACCACGGTATTTGATTAACTGTTCATCCCCAGTGGTGAAAGTACGGGTAGCCGTATCCGGAGATGCAGATTCGAGTCCAGCACCACCTCCAGGTCCACCAGTAGCAGCCCCAGTATCCACAGTACTTCTGATTGGGTGACAGGCACACGGGCTTCCGGCAGGGCCAGCAGGGGTACCGTATCCAACGGCAACACGTAGACCAGCGAGGCAAAGGAAAAGCAATGACGTTATCAACTGCTGCGACATCTAAAATATCAAAACGTGAATGACGTATAGCTAGAGCATATTGAATCAAAACTTATAATGTCGCCATCGCTATCAATTTTTATTAGATAACAATATAAATGCACAAGTACCAACCTCGTTTTCCCTTGGTCGCGGCAGTCTGGTCCCCACAATCAATCGGCACCTGTTTTACAATCTGCTTTCCTTTGCACTGCTCCTTGACAGCATCAGACACCGGATCGGTGTAAGGCACCTCTTCAAAACAGTCACCGACAGCATTTGGCTGGAAGGGAACAGTATTTTATTAGTTAAACAGTGTGTAACGTTCAAAAGTTAAATATATTTCGGACGATGCAGCAAAGCGTTTGTGTTTGTGTTTTGGCGCCATGTTGTACACGAAAAGGGAAATAAGTCTTGTAATAGGCATGTATGGAAACATTAAGGGAAATATTTATTTTATAAAGCCGTGTATGGAAAATATATTGTCTTCACGTGACGTTAAACGACCAATTACTGTTGTATGCAAATAATTATGAATATATGTAAACATGAATTGTCCGTGATTTTATAGTAGACTCAAGCCTTATTAGAGCATTCAATGCTATAATTAAGATTTATCTTATTTGACCGTAGCTTACATGTATATGTATGCACATTTGACAGAGATGTTTATATAAGTCCTTATACAAAATTATTACTTACATCTCTGATAATACACACATCTCTTCCTGTCGGGATCTCAATCATCAAACCCTAGAATATATAAGACATAAGCGTCTTTGTGTTTAGTTTCAAATATCTAATAAGCATTTGATAATTATAGTGAACATGTTGAAACTAACGAAATAATATGTACGAGATACGTTTTAATTAAAGTTTAACCAATATCGGTACAAAATAGGAGTCGTTCACGTTAAGTGTTTTTGATCTTTCTTACTCTCATTTTGTACTGAAGTGAAAATTTGAGGAGGTTTGATAAAATTTCTACTCACGCCAATATTGACGACTATGAGAACCAGTTCATCCTTCAGGTAGATCTGCATGTCCGTCGTTCCAGTCTTGCTCTCCACGGAAACGATTTTATACTCGTTGCCATCGTCATCGGTCAACACTTGCGGTGACTTCTATAATTACATATGAAAACGTGACATATTGTGGCATCTGGCGTATGCAATGTTTTTTTTTTTAATTGCGAATGCAAAACTGTATTTAAAGGTAGATGTTTAAAATATGAATGTTTATTTGATGGCGTTAGTACATTAAACAAAACATAAATGATTAATGACTATTTATAAACACAAATAGTTGCTTGTTTATCCTGTTGAAGTCACTTTATAGCAAGAATACTACAACCTAGCAAATTATACTAATGACCGAAGAATTACTTCGAAGCCGATACCAATATAAAAATATTTACTTGAAAATACGTTGCAATCGTTCTTACAATAGCGGAGAAATGTTCAGTAAGAGCGACTAAAACAATGATTATACAATTTCTGGACTCTGCATTGGCTAGATGTTATTGCAATATAAACAATTCGAAAAAAAACAAAACACAAATGCGTACTTACCGAAGCTTCCTGTGCTCTGCACAGCACAGCCACACAGGCCACAAGTAGCAGGACTCTCATTGCAGCTGCAAGGGAAGAATATCTCAATAATCATTTTGAAAACTAACACTATATATGTTTCAACACTGTGATCCACATGCATAACTAGCACGCGTACAATTTTAAATAGAGAGTACGGGGCAATATGCCTGGGGTTTTGGTAACCAGATATTAGTCGCATGATTCGTTAATAACTGTCCGACTAAACGCATAAAATGTTGATTTGAGCAGGAATACGCGAGTGAGACACTGGAGTTCAATGAAACGCTTTAAAGCTTCGAAGTTTATTTAGCAGTAAATGTGTTATTTCTTAACAATACATTTTCAAATATTATAACAATGTTAAATTAGTCATTTTGTAAAACACTTGCTAAGCATAGGAAGCGGTAAAACATGTGATGTCTATGGAATATTGAGTTTAAAAATAAAACAAATACTTGAATGTAAAACTAAAACAGTGACTAAAGTTTACAATATACATTTGATATATTCAGAATTACAAACATGATGCTTCTTACTCGCTTCAAAAATTTCAGTATAACAATACATTAGTTTCTTTTAACAACAGTAAGAATAAGTCAAATGTAAAACTTTCAACGGATAAAATATAATTTAAAGTTTGATTCAATGCGCAAAAAAAGCAATATACAACTGCATATATAGCTATTACCTATACTAGGAAGATACTCCTAAATAATCCGAAGCTTATTTAGAAGTACAATGTTTAACTGTAACATATTTCCAGACCTTAAATACTTCGAGCCATTATTTTATGAATAAATGAAATGGTTGCAAAACGTGTTTGTAGAGTCATTAAGCTAAAGTGTCTAATAAGTCTTAATTGATATCGTATGTCTAAATCTATAAACATCAAATAGTTGGTGCAAACAAAACCCACAAAGGTTTACAATCACAAGCCCTAGGTAAAACTTTAAGAACCTGAGACTTGTTTCAAAAATGAAAATTTTGCAAGTATTAAAAAGGCTAAGTTATAAAAATAAAACTGTTCTAAAAAATAATAATAAAATAAAACACTTTATAATTACGTACCTTTAGACACTCGTTTATATTATTCGTAAATTGATTCGCAACCGTTTGATATTTTGCTGGCAGATTTCCCTTTTTATACAAAATTGACTATCGTTATAGCCAATGAGATAGCTATGTATCTTGACATCCTAAATCAGAATTCTGGCCTTGTCCAATCAGATCGAATGAAACAGCAAGTCCGGTTAAATGTACGTAGGTATCAGAATGTTCTGTTGTGGTCGATGATTGGCGTTTTATCAAACGTTGATTGCTAATTTAAATATTTATTTGAACTACTAACAAAATAAGTTTGTTAAAAGCACAATAATTATACGGATGTATCATAAAACTTTGACATAAAATCTAATGTGAGAAGGTAGACCTAGAAGCACATTATACATTTCAGATGATAAAACGATATAATACACAATAATATAATAATTCTTCCACAACTGAATACAGAATCTCAAGGTTTCACGCAGGCCTGGTTCGCTTGTCGGGCCCGACATGCCTTCAAAGCAGTTAGTGGTTCGCCGACATGCTTTAAATAGGCCGACATTTTATTTTTAAAGCGACAACCCTTAATCCCTTTATCTAATTACATAGATCTTATTGATGGTCTTTTTTTTGCTTCCGAAAACAATTAATAAAAAAAGTTTTTAAAACAACTAGCGATCATGGCAGAATTTCAAGGCGGAAAAAGTACGGATTGAAACGATGCTGAATACCATGTATAAATTTAAATTAATTACTCAAATAAAGAAAATGCATCCAACGGTCAACACGTTTTTATTCAATTAAGAAAAACTGAGATTTTAGTTAAGTAAATAAAATGGGGTCGAGCGATGCGGCCGACTTCGTGCAGATGGGGGTCGAGCGTTGCGGCCTATTTCAGACCGATGGCGTCGAGCGTTGCGGACGATTTCGGGGAGGTGGGGGTCAACAGGAGTGGCCGATTTCGGGGAGGCGGTTATCATAAAGGGGCAGATTATAACGAAATCGGGGGGGGGGGGGGGGGGGGTCGAACCGATTTTGTTCACGCATGGATGTCAACCTTTTGGGGTCAGTAAAGTTTACTTGTAACACAAATTACAACTTAAAGTCGTGTAATGTAATATAGATCTGACTTCTCAGGTATTTACTGTTATGACACAAGTATGTTAAGTGTATGTTTATTAATTTTAAATTAGTAAATAGAGCTAGTCAGTCTTTGTCAGAAATCACTCACTACTAGTATAAGACTTGATCTGTTGACATAAGTCAGTAAATTTATATTACCATTGCGCCCCTTCTCTGCAAAACTGCTGCTATATGCATTTGTATACACGCGGATAGTAAGTTACTGCTAAAATCCATGGCAGACCTTCTACATTATGGTATCAAATATTTAAAAAATGGGCAACCAGTTAACATTGGCGGCAAGTGTGACTTAAACCTTAAGCGTATTTTCTGTTTAACAGTTGTGTTCGGTTCGTATTGCCTATAAAAGTCATATATTATATTGTTTAAGAGCGATGAAAGGCAAATATGTTTAAAGTGACAATTCTCTTCCATACTATCATAAAAGTACGAAATAAACGTGTAATACATGTAGTTGACAAATATTGTTGCAACTAGTATAGGTTAGTATGTAGAGTCAAAATTACACAAAGATTGTATGAGGTGTGTGTTGGGAAAATCGGGCTTAATGCATGTGCGTAAAGTGTCGTCCCGGATTAGCCTGTCTAATCAAGGACGACACTTTCCGCCTACAGTGGATTTATGTATAGACGAGACATCATTGAAACAGAAAATACCATAAAAGCGGAAAGTGTCGTCCTGGATTAGCCTGTGCGGACTGCACAGTCTAATCCGGGACGACACTTTACGCACATGCATTAAGCCCGGATTTCCCACGACACGCCTCATATTTAATATTGTATGAACAATTTGTATTAGTTTTATGTAAAATCTAAACAAACTGTAAAAGGTAGGATCGTCTTTTCAACATGTTTTCATATTTTGTTTGCCGTGAATAAATGTGAGTTGTTCTCATTAAAGTTAAATCTTCGTTTGTTATGATTTTGTACTTGGTGATCAATTTCAGTCTTATTATCCGGTTTTGCATATTTTGAAGGACATTTACCAGATGTTTTTCAAAATAGCAACATGTTATAAAAATCAAAGGCCTTGAACACGAGTAGGCCATAATGAATTCAATTTAAAATTGGGTTCTGTCAGTGTTAAAATATATTTCATCTCTGTTTTAATTTATGTAAAGTGCACACAGTCACTTTAGTAGTGAATTCATTAACACGGATTCATTTCACCGACATCCGAAATCGATTGGTCCATATTGTAGCCAATCACATTTCGATAACAACATTTTGTACCCCAAATAGCATTCTTAACTCGAGGCGCCTATGTAAGGATAGTTACTGACGAATTAAATGACTTGCACAATAATTCACATGGTAAAATGATGTTTGCTTTATGCACATTCAATCAAATAATTATTTTGATACACGCTGATTCTTGTTTGTGCATAAAGATTATCTGACTCATTTTACGGATCTGAAATCGATTGGTCCATATGGTAGCGAATGATGTTTCACTATTTACCATAGCTAGTTTACTAGAGTAAGGGAATTTATGTTACATTTGAGGCGCGTCGTGGGAAAACCGGGTTTAATGAATGTGCGCAAAGTGTCGTCCCGGATCAGCCTGTGCAGTCCGCACAGGCTAATCCGAGAGGGCACTTTCCGCCTGCAGTTGATTTATGTTTAGTAGAGACTTCCTTGAAACAGAAAATACAATAAAAGCATAAAGTGCCGTCCCGGATTAGCCTGTGCGGACTGCACACGCTAATCCAGGACGACACTTTACACACATGCATTAAGTCCGGTTTTCCCATGACGCGCCTGATTTATAATTATAGTGACTATAAAAGACACTTAGATTAACATTTAGTAATTATACTTAATATCCAGTCAAGCGCTGTTTCAAAATTTGGATTATTGGAATGCATAAATATTTGGCAACTACCAACCGACAAATTTATTTTGCAATAAATTAATAGCTAAAGGCAATATTTATACAAAAAGTATTTAAAAAGAAAAGGGCTAACGCATATAATGAGGTAAAACATTGCAGTATATAGGCCGTGTTTACTGGCCCATTTCGTCTGTACGTTTTGACGTCAGAATTGAGACGTTGATAGATATAGATGTTATATCTGTGGCGAGGATGCTGTATAATGCTAGCGTGCACTTGTACTCTCGAAAACAGACTAGAACATATTGTTGAAAGGCTTCAAACCGAATGTTTATTGCCAAAAGCCTCGTGACCGCTCGGTAGGGTACGACATCTTGTTCGAATCAGTTTGATTTTCTGGTTAGTATGCTTATTTAAAAAAACATAGTACTGTGTTAAATTACGTTTAGAAAGAAACATTATGATTTATAAAGGGTTTACTAGAAGACTTACTTACTATATATATATTTTTATACTACTTAAAGAAATGAAGAGATTTACAAGTTCAGTGTAGCCCAGAACAGTGGATGCAAGAGGTCTTCTCAGCAAATCATGGCAATCACTCTGTGAAAGAATTATTCATGCATTTGCCTATAAAAGATACTGGTTACAACATTGGACTTTTTTGCCATATACGATAATGTTGTTTTAGAAAACAGGTATACTTTGATATTTGGGGGAGTATATAGTTTCTTTGATCCTAATTTCAAACATAATTCAATGTGCCCTTGGTATCATGGCTATATCACTAGAACTTGAGTATGGAAGCCAACGATACTTGTAGGGAAGCTTAAATACGGAGATGAGATGACCGTATTACAATGATGTTCCAACTAAAAGATTTTCTTATATGTAGGCCTAAGGGCCTTTGATGTTTACAACACACTTGCATAATCTGTAGTTTAGTAAGGTATTTTCGTCTCATGCTTACATAAAATATTGACTACTGATGTGGTAATGCAATTCTAGGGATTTTTTTTTGTTTGTTTGTTGTTGTTTGCAACATATCTCTGCTGGTCTCATTTCATTCCTATCAACTGACAAAGCGCCTTATCGAGGAGCATCCGTCAGTTCCACTGATAGTCTTGTTTATTTTACTTTATGTGCAACACGTATATTTATAATCATTTGTTTTGCAATAAAAATGTATTTATGTTTCACTAGTTATATTTCTGTTATGTGTCTCGGACAAATTTCCGAATCACAAAAAGCTGTCAGATTGTCAGATTTAAGAATGATAATTAGATCATATAGACATGTAGTCAGTGACCTTAGAATATATTTGACTGGTGGGTCAGAATAATGTTCGAAAATACGATCACTCGTATATCAGGTAGATGTTCATGTTTCAGACATCTACCATGAATAGCTTTATATCGTTTTAAATATAGGAAGGAATAATGAAATTGTCATATACATATTTATATAAAGTAAAATATCCCAATGTTGTGTTTTCCGTTGTTTTTAATAATCATTTAAATGTAAAAAAAAGATTGCTGTTATATGGTACATTTTAAGGAAAATGTTTTATTGTAAATGTAATGGACTTCGCAATATAGTATTCTCTGGGTTTTCGTAATCACATTTAAATCATACAGAAAGTGTCTTTGAAATCTCACACAAATGTTATTTACAACTATTTCATACAGTTAGGCCATACCAATTTAATTCTATGTTTAGCGTCATCGGGCTGGTAGGTTTTCGGACACCTGAACGAAAAAAAAAGTTTTGACAGCGTGAAAAAACGAGTCGAAAGGCGTATAAAAATACGGAAAAAAGAAAAAAGTTTAAAAAAAAAATATTTGTAAAACATAGCATGCAAGAAGTCAATTGACACAGTTAAAATATTTTATAACAGTAGGTTCCCAATATGAAGATAATATATAATAGTTGTGCAAGTAAACATTTGCTTTAGTTTGTACCACGGCCATGAATAAGTTGTGAAAGAAATATGTTTTTTTTCTGTCGACTTGTTTGTTTTTTCCTGCCTGGTTGGTAGGTTTTGAAAAATCACGCTAAACATAGAATCAAATTTGTATGGCCTTACGTAATATCACGTTGTATGTAAATCCGTGAACAAATTTCAAACACGACTGAAGTCCAAATTTATTGCATAAGTATTAAATAATGTCATAGCATAATAAATCATAAACATATGTAACAGTATAAACAAAATCAGGAGCATAGAACACTTACTAGTAATTGTTGAGCATAATATTACATCAATACAACAAGTTATAATATCGTAAACTATATACCTCGATATCGGGGAAAAAGTAACATTCACAAACAAATCAAATTAATATTACTGATGCTAAGAAAATGGTACAAAATAGTCAATATTGTACATAAAATGATTGAAATAAATATGTATATAATATTAATATACGTTTTGTATTCTTTTTTACTCAGAGTATGGGTTCAGAAACGAAAAAAAAACATATTAATATTCCTTGAATGAGAGATAGCCATAAGGTGTAATGAAACTAACATTTAGAATATTTAACTATCCAGATACTTCGAAAGTTAATTGTATAAATAGATAGTAGAAATAAAACAATATGTATTTTGAAGCTCTTCTTCCATTCTGTTATATCATTAAGCTCTGTACATATATTTTGAAATACATATACATACATATAGTAATAATACAGGTAAAAATCCAATTAAACTCACATAAATAACAAACGTTTAACACCATGTAGATCTACCATTGATATCAATATGATGAAAAATAAAAAACACCACAAAACATGAAAGAAAGCATATCGCACAGATATGTAATGCCCAATATGACTAAGTTCTCTCCATTCAGCGTACTTCAGACACCCGCTGTTTATCCCTTGTACGGGTAAAAGTACGGGTACTCGTATCCGGAGATGCAGATTCGAGCCCAGCACCACCTCCAGGTCCACCAGTAGCAGCCCCAGTATCCACAGTACCGCTGGTAGGGTGACAGACACACGGGCTTCCGGCATGGCCAGCATGGGTACCGTATCCAACGGCAACACGTCGACCAGCGAGGCCAAGGGCGGATTAAACTGATTGGTGATTGGGCATCTAATGCTGAATTAGGAAAACGCACATAGAATGTACACAGGATATAAGTTGATTTCAACCCAGTTACAGTTCGTATTTCTTAAGTGGTCATAGAGCATATATTCACGAGTTGTGCAACAACACCGCCGATAGACGTAAATTGAAATTTAATTAAGATATATATTGTCCACTGTTGTATACAATATACCTTATTTTTTCTATACATTCTTGTACGTTTTCAAACTGTAGGCAACGCTGACCAACATTTAAAATATACAAAATATTCCTAAATATCCCATAGTTAGTGAAATAATCAAATATAATCATTTCACGATGAAATGATCAGAATATCATTAACTGGTAAATTCCTCATCTCACCAAATGACATGATATAGCAACTTGTACAATCTTCACTAAACGTTATTTCGGATACAAAAGGAAATACCTCGTTTTTCCTTGGTCGCGGTAGCTTGCTCTCCACAATCAATGGGCACCTGCTTTACAACCTGCTTCCCTTTGCACTTCTCCTTGACAGCATCAGATACCGGATCGGTGTAAGGCACCTCTTCGAAACAGTCCCCGACAGCATTTGGCTGTAAAGACCAAAGAGACATTCATCGATATTTTATTGTGTCCCAAGCTTTGTTGTTATTACTTAGTACAGTACAAGGAATTTAAATACCCGATAAATGTAGAAAAAAAATGTCTGTTTTACTTCAATCAGTTTACACCCAGAAGAAATGTATACAAGACTCAAGCATCATCGGATATTTGGCACGTTACATTTCTGTAATTAAAAGAAATACAAGAAGTAAATACAAGAATACACGAAGCTATTACAAGGGGACATGACAATAAAAGAAGATAAAAATAAGTCGGCATTACTCACATCTCTGATAATACACACATCTCTGCCCTCCGGGATTTCAATCATCAAACCCTGAAATATAATTGGAAATTTGGTTGATAAAAGCGTACACTTGCTCACGTGTTTACTTATGAGCATTTAAATCGTAAACCTTTTTTTCATCGTTTCATACAGAAGTAACACGCGGAAACCAATGCCTTCATCGTGTTCAAGTGGTAATGTATTAATGCTTAAGTCAATTTCAGGTTAACTTTGCCGAGCTATACAATCTCCAATATCCTTCACGGAGTTTACATACTAGTATTGTAATTAAAAAAATGTGTATTATTCGGCTAAACGTACTTCAACATTGAAGACTGTCAAAATCAGTCGGTCCTTCTGGTAGATCTGCATGTCGACACCGGTCTTGGTTTCCTTGGGAACCAGTTTGTACTCATCGCCTTGGTCATCCGTCAACACATCGGGTAACTTCTAGATGCAGTGAACATGTCGGGGATTAGTGACAATATATTGACTTTTTATGCACATGTATACTTAACCAATAATAAACCAACAAAAAACTTCAAAGCCCCGTATAAACAAACAAAATCAATTAAAGCAAAGAAAATAAATGTAGGTTTCACTCATTTAAAGCAAATAACTAATGTCTTGTTCTTCAAACAAAATTGTATCACAATTCATGTCAGAAACTGTCATCACGTGTTTGGAAATGCAGCAAGACAGTAGGTAGGCTTTAAAATTACAGGCACTCTTGATGTATGATTTAATAGGACATAAAACATGTACTTCTGCAAGGTTTAAATAAAACTATAAATATTTTAAAACCGGACAGAAAGCAACGCATTATGTCTGCAGAAGATTCTTAAAAATTTATATCACTACGGACACCGGAAGTTAAAAGAAATATACGTCTTTAGAAACAAAAGCAAATACACGCTTTCATATGTGTTTGTAAACAGACAATCGTTTGATTTGGGGGTTCTGTAAGAAAAATATCACAGTTAAGTAATGTAAGTAATGTTGCTTGATGACACAAATTTATAAACCATGATTTGATTGTCCAGCATGTTGGATATTTTCTGTACTTACTGCCATGTCCTGAGCTCGACTTATAACGGTCAGGTACCCCAGTAACAGCAGGGAAACCTTCATTTTAGCTACAACAGACATACATTAAAACATATTATACGGATTAATACATGTATAGTCGCTAGATTGATAATATTCAAAGCTGTAATGTAATTCAGAACGTAAAATGGTTTTGATCCTCTCGTATAGTGTGTAATATGAGATATAAACTGTCCCTTATGCTATACAACTTAAAGCTACACAAAACAAATTACATTCGGTTCACCCGTATGTGCATTGTTCGTATATAGACAGTTATATTGCTTTAATATTGCAGCTCCTCTAGTGCCATAGTATATAATAAAAACGTACTTGAAATGAAGCTTGTGAATAATTTAAACATTTAATTAATTTAGGTAAAATACAAATATGTATACAAACTTACCGTTGATTGCAGATTGAATGTAACTTAGAGATTATTGCTTTCTTCTTAAGCTTTATCTGAAGCTGGGACCTCCTGTCATTTTATACACATTTTGAAGTTGTAATTAGCCAATCTGGTTGCAACTTACAATCCAAAACGAACGCCACATGCCGTCGTCCAATCAGAACGAATACCTTTACATATCCGGTTACATTGACGTAGACAAGTTGGTGAGTGTTAACCTCTGTTTCGTGGTCAAAACAGATGTATACATGCCGAGTGGCATCTTTCTCTTCGCAAACGATAAAATAGCGATAGAATGGGTGTGGTGATAACATACTTTTTATCAACGATTATTAATCAATCATTCAAATGAATTTTAAATGCGAATAGCAATGTCATTAAATGTATTGTGGACATTGACCGCATGCCATTAGAATGACAGATATAATTATATATCTTTTCATAGGACTGCATGACATTGCAAGATGATTCCCAGTAAGCTGCTCCTGTTGGGCATATGATGTTAAGCATGTGCTCCTTGTGATCATGTCTGAGATTTGTTTTGTATACAAGACAATCAGGAAACATATATATGTATTCATATCCGGTTAGGTCTGTAAAGTTATATAGCCGGAAGCGGGTACTACGCTTCTCTAGACACTTGGGCAGATTGTTTTCATTCTTAGTGATTTTTCAGGTTTGGTAATCTGATCTGACATATTCGTGCACGTCTTTTTCCCACTACTAGAACAATACTATTTGTGCGGGACGTTGCTTTACATTAAGATTGTCAGGTCCAGTATATCGTTTAGTTGATATAAGGGACAATTAGATTTAGAGGACTGCATACATAGCTTTTCAACAACATTCTTAAATATTAATAAAATATTATTTTATGAGTATCCTTAGTAAATGACATTCACACTCGTTATTATTGATTATTTAAACAACACGATTGAAGTTGGATTGGTCGTTAGGTGGCGAATCGAATTTCACATTTTACAACTGTGTGCCCTAAGTAGAGAACTGTCCACGGGGCAGATTGTGTGTTGGTTAAATAAAGCAGAGCGTAGATATTCGTATGACTAACACGGCTGCATACCGGTACATCGCTTCACATATATCCTGAATCAAAATAATAACTCGGTTAAACCTCGCCTATAAAAATAACATTTTAAGATTGTAAATAAACATTAAAACAGTTGTTTGTTGACTGATGTCGTCACGCGTACAAATTTTTCATCACGTAAAATGCTAAATTTGGATGGTTACTAAATCTGTATTTTATGAATGTTCTAAATTATTGGAGTGCATCGAAATATACAAAAACTTTCTTTATATTTATAAAACCAGCTTTATATAGATAAAACCAGCTATATGTATTTGAACGTTTGTCTTTAAAATCCGTAGGCTGGATTCCCATTTGCCAAATACGTAACTGTCCATTTAAAGCGTCTATATGAGGAAACTCGTAACAATAAACAACGCTTATAATATTGCAATATTTTATTTGAAAAGACTTGGAACTGATATTTGCTACACAATTTAGGTATAAAACACATTCGTTTTTATTTTTTCCACGAACAAAACGAACATTTATAATAACTGTATTCGAAATAAATGAAAATACATGTATACAATTATTTACTCTACGTTTCGCTTTCAATATACATTCTAAGGAACTAATCGAAGAATGATTGTACATGTATAAAGCAACACATTATCAACTTTTGTGTACGTGTGAAAATATGGAAGTATGAAATGGTTAGCTGTGCGAGAAGAATAGCTGGAGACTTGTAGGCAACACTCTATTGTAAATCCAAACATCAGCTATGTAAATATAACCAAATATATTCGTATATGTATTATCCAAAATAGCTGAAACCAACATTAATGTTTAATTCATAAAATCGATTTCTAACTCCTGATATATCTTCTCACGAACTCCTTTACAGCCGGTGATAGAAAACCTGTGAATAGGCTCCGGAAAGTACCTCATCTTATCAGCTATCTTCGCAACCAGCTCTTCCGTCTCGCGCTCGCTGGTCGAGTACCGGGCCTCGTGCAGGGCATCACGGATGCACTTCTGCACGTGGGGTCTCTCCAGAGGCAAGAAGGGCACGTGCGAGGATATCAGGGCACTGGCCACGAGCTGGCTTTGCCATACACCGCCTGGTAAGCAAAATGAAATGCAGGAACGGTTATACTATGTGAGTCAAGGTTTTACAATATGTGTAGCGTATGTTTGTAATATATGTCTGCAGACTGAAATGGTTTGTGCAATCAAGCCAGGGTTATCAGTTAATAAAGAGTAAGTAAATAAACAATATACACATGCACTTTTCTGATCAACACACTAATTAATTACAAAACATTCACATTTGAATCTATGTAATAGTGTACACTGACTTAATTCCTCGCGGCGTTCAGTTAATCGCATTACTTCTTCGAGTTGCTCGATGGTGATTGACTCCCGTCTCTTATTCTGCAAGTTCTCTAATGTCTTACTTGCAATTTCCCCAGCAGCGTCATTGCTGCAAAAAGGACATTTTAACATAAATGATCACATTGGCTGTGAAATAAGCTGTCTCAGAAGTTCTTAAAGCGATCTCCTATGACACTGTTTAAAGCACGGCTTATGAAACTAAGAGAACAAAATGATAATAGCTAGTAGCCACAAGCGCTATTCTGCTTTGTAAGAATACGTGTGCAAACTATGATTATACAAGATACAATTCTGACGTTAAACTGTTAACAATAAAACGCCAAACAAACATGACCTAAATTAAAAACTTTTTTCTCATAAACGCTTTTCCGATTATATATACGTTATTTTTATCTGTATTATATGCCAATATTATAATACCTAAATTTTAAATATTTCTAATGATCTGCTCCCTTGAGGCCCTTTTAATAGGTATAACCTCTTAAATACTATGGCGCACCTTAGAAATATGAATACAGCCTTCCTGTAGTCCACGCCGTCCACCTGCTCGCGGTAGTCCAGATACGGCTTGATGGAGTCTAGAACAGCGGCAGGCATCTTGTCTATCTCGTCAATCATGAACATGGATCGAGGACACAGCCGTACTGCTTGCTCAATCCTCTCTCGAAATATCAACTGAAATGTCATGAATATGCATTAAGGCAAACTGGATATTTTACATAAACTTATTCCAAATCAAAAGGATAGCAATGAATGACAATTTGTATTGTACATTTTATAGATATACAGGTCAGAAATATTGACCGCTATACAAAACAGAATTCTTAAATACATGTATTATGTATGTGTGCATATATAACAGTTAGCATGTTTACCTTGTGGGTGGAAACCCTCTCCTCATCTGGAAAGTCTTTGGTTGTTGATATGAAATGGACATATTTACTATTCATGCCGAGGGCAAACAGTTGCTCACCAACGATCTGGCTCAAATATGTCTTTCCGGTTCCTGGTCCACCATGAAAAGAAAGTACCAGTGCCTTTCTAGGCTGATGTCGAAAATGACCATGTAACTGCTTAACCACCGTTTCTGTGGCGAGATGCTGCCCATATACTTTGAACCGTAGAGTGAGCGACAATTCTGAAAAAGATTTTTTTTTTTATATAAATACATATGGCATGCATATTTTAAAACACATAATTATGTACCAGCTATCTTTATGGCGTTATAGTATCTTAGTTTGTTATCCTTTGCATAAACATCGGTCTAAAGGGCTGGATCACTTAAAGACATTGGGTGTCCTAGTTTCCTGTCAAAGGAATGTTAATCCCATGCATGATTTTTGCATGGAGAAATTCCGTTATTGTGTTGAGTGAAGTGTTTCAAGTTTGAGGGTCATCTCATAAATCTATACTAGTATCCAAAATCGAACAAAAAGATTGGTACAGCAAATGGAGAAAAAATAGGTAATTATAAACAAAATGGCGTGGTTTTTCCATGCAAATTTACTTATTGGTGGACAAAAACTTACCAAGTGATTTTTAGTTCGTAAATTGTTGAATTTATTATATATTGTAAACTTCAACATGTTTCATAGACGGCCCTTATTTGACTTGTCTATTTGATGACAGTTAAATTTCTTTTAGAAGTACAGATATTCATGGAAAGCATGAAACATGAGAAAATCAACACAGTGTTTTTAACAATAGAGTGAAATTTGTCTTTAACTTTAAAATGTGGTTCAACATATATGAATTGAATTTAACAAAAGATAAACCAAATAACCTTTCTGTATCTACCCTGCTCTATAAATAGCATGCTGTTCATGAGCGTCCTTGTCCTGTATAGTAAGGCCATACCCAGAGTATATAAACTAAAACCACGCAAATACTCACGGGTAACATTAGTGGAGAGCCAGTGGTCATCGCAACACTCGAACCATCTACAGTACAGCCACGTGTAGCTGGCAGCTGCAATTGCTACTATTCCGACAACACCGGACACAACAATGCAACTCGACACCACATGTATTTGGATAGCAACAAGCCAAATAAACAACAAAAGTTGAGTGCGCATTTTAGCCTAACACAAATTACACAATATTACAAAATCTTAAAAATTCCTTTTTTAAAACACGGTTGACAAAGGTACATTCCGTACGTGAGCTGTTTTTACATGCTTCGTTTTTTGAAAATGAATGTCCAAACAATGCACTTAACCAGATCTTATCGATCGATTTACACGCACTACTACATTACTGGTTGGCGCGTAGTGTCCGTGATTTTTTTAGTAGTTTTTCTTTATTTTCAATCGCGTAAGTAATACTTTTAAAGAAAAGTTTGCTGCATTAAAAAGTTCGGCTCCTTCTGTTTACGAGGATGTAAATATCTTGTCATGACGTCATGTTTTTTTCCATATAAGGGGCTCCAAAGGGGTAACCAATAAGCATGACTTGAAGCAATAAAACTAGTAGTATCCGTGATATTTCCTTTCAGATGAAAATGCGAATCTTGTCGTACACACCTCAAGATTTTAATTGCTCTATACTGTTCTACATTATATTACCTACATCATAATGATGTAATATTATTAAATTCTATGCCAGATTAGCGGTGATAATGCGATTACTAACATAAGTGGATGCCGGAAAATGGTCTTTTGATTACCCCTTCGGCGCCCCTTAAAAATTTGCTGATAGTAAACGGAGACAACCATGTTATTATCGAAGTAGACATTCCTCCTGCATTCAAATTTTGTCAAAAACTTCCCGAAACTAGCCGTATATTTGCTTTGAGTAAACATTTTGCAATTGCAATTCATCTTTTTTTTTTTTTTTTTTATCTATTTCACGAAAAATGCGTGTTGAATATATGAATGGTGGTGTTTGAATACTAAAATTGCTGCTTTATGTGAATAACCAAGCTATCTCCCTTGGTAAACCGAAAACAGGGAAGTGCAAGATAAAAAGAGGGGTTCAATTATATATTTATGCGCATGCGCAAAGACGTGCGCGTGAATGCCCCTCGAAGAATTAAGTTGTTTTGAGTTTGTTTTTTTAACAAAAATCTTAATATCTTGAAAAATATGAAGTTTTGCAGACTTCAACTTATTCTGCGTTTGGAACAGTTGCTAGGTGATGTGTATAAACACAGCATGCAATGCTGGAGAGCTTTTACAACTTTTAATATACAAATCACGGATACTGCTAGTTCACGTATACTACTCGCCAACCAGTAAATGATTAATATAAAATTCCTTTGCAGGTATTGTCATTTTAACTTAATCTATATCGCATATGGCATTTAAAGGTTTCAACAAAACAGAACAAGAGGGCCCTCATGGCCCTAGGACGCTCATCTGAGACCTTGTAACCCAGTTGGAATTTGCATCCCCAAGGCATGGCTAATTTTTATCCCAGGGGCATAATATTGTAACAGCCTATAGGACGGAAAATGTCACGTCCGAATTACTACTCCGCTTTTGATTTTTGTACACATACATATTGTTTAATTCAATTCAAACCAGTAATAGATAGCCTGTATGACTATCAGTAAATCCAGTTTATATTTTCACACAAACAATTCCATGCACGAGATGCTATGATGAATCTAGCATTTGTTTTGCGTTCATTTTTTTTTACTGCCATTGTGAGATTGAAGCACCGCATAGTTACGTATTTCTTCGGAACAAATGTTACTAAAGTATTTAATTGTTTATTGTTTATTGAAGTTATGTGTCTAAATATTGCATTTATAACTTGTTACAATAATCAGAAGTAATTATTCCCTTTATTTTATCCCGTTTATGTCGGGCCTATTTTCTGCTGTTTCGCGTGGTGCTGGAACCAAGCTGGATTGATGAACTTTGTTATTTTTATTAGAATGTCTTCATTATCAAGGCTAATAGGATGAAGCAATTATTACTTGCACATGTATAGATATGAAACAGTTGGATTGTAGAGCTTGTTCATATCGTATAAATCATATTATGTTTTTATGTTTGCGTATGTCCAAACAACACTGTTGATGCTGGAAGTGCTTGCTCGATTCTGATTGGTTAAAAGTCAGATCCAGCATCCAGCTCCAGCATCAGTTGCTATAAAAGGCGCGCAGAACCAGCCGAGATTATCATTTGATCATTCCAAAATCTTAATAAACATCATGAACTTTCAGGCCAAAACTAAAAAACGTAAATAATTCGAAGACAGCAGCGAAAAATACACGCCACCATCAAGTTTAACACATGAAATAGAAATACTTATAGACTTTTAATGAATATCTTGTAATAAAAAGTAAACAATTTTATCTAGTTCAGTTTATTATACGGATCATTGTACGGCTGTGTCTGTGGCGCGTATTTATACGAGTTCAGAGTTACTGTTTTCATGACAAATAAATAACTTCTAAAAACCCTGAAAGCTCGCCTCGTCCTTTATTTAACCAACCCCAACAACGAATAGTTATAGATCGAAGACTTAAAGAGAGATCTACAAAAGCACAGAGAATGCTTACAATATGAACAATCTTGAACAACCCTCTGGGCCTTGCGGTTTCAGGTAAAGATTTTTAAAGCAACTTTGCTAGTTAAGTCTATATAAAGCATATGACCTCTCGGGTGTGGCAAGGGCATAATTTGAACAATCTTTGGAGAGGACCACTATGCAATGTTACATACCAAATATAGGAAAGCTGTGGGCCTTGCCGTTTCAGAGATTTTTAAAGTCATTTTGTTATTTAAGTCTATTTAAAGCATGTGACCCCCGCAGCGTGACCAGATTTGACGCCAGGGGCATCATTTGAACAATCTTTGTAGAGGACCACTATACGAATGTTACATACTAAATATGAAACCTCCAGGCATTGCGGTTTCAGAGGAGAAGAATTTTTAAGTCATTTTGCTATTTAAGTCTATATAAACCATGTGAACCCTGTGGTGTGGTCAGTTTTGACCAATGGGGCATAATTTGAACAATCTTTGTAGAGGACCACTATAGGATGTTACATACCAAATCTCTGGGCCTTGCGGTTTCAGAGGAAAAGATTTTTAAAGACATTTTGCTATTAATGTTGATATAAACCATGTGACCCCCGGGGCGTGATCAGTTTTGACCCTAGGGGCATAATTTGAAAAATCTTTGTAGAGGACAACTATACAATGTTACATACCAAATATGAAACCTCTGGGTCTTGTGGTTTCTGAGGAGAAGATTTTTAAAGTCATTTTGCTATTAATGTCTATATAAATCATGTGACCCCCGGGACGTGGCCAGTTTTGACCCAAAGGGCATCATTTGAACAATATTTGTAGAGGACCACCATAGGATGTTACATACCAAATATGAAAACCTCTGGACCTTGCGGTTTCAGAGAAGAAGACTTTGAAAGACATTTTGCAATTTAAGTTTATATAAAGCTTGTGACCCCCGGGGCGTGGCCAGTTTTGACCCCAGGGGCATAATTTGAACAGTCTTTGTAGAGGACCACTATAGGATGTTACATACCAGATATGAAACCTCTGGGCCTTGTGGTTTCAGAGGAGATTTTCAAAGTCATGTTGCTATATATTCTATATAAACCATGTGACCCCCGGGGCGTGGCCAGTTTTGACACCATGAGAATAACTGGAACAAAATTTGTAAAGGACCACTAAAGGATATTACATACCAAATATCAAACCTCTGGGCTTCGCTGTTTCAGGAGAAGATTTTAAGTCATTTTGCTATATATTCTATATAAAATATGTGACCCCGGGGCGTGGCCAGTTTTGACCCCAGGGGCATAATTTGAACAATCTTTGTAGAGGACCACTATAGGTTATTACATACCAAATATGAAACCTCTGGGCCTTTTGGTTTCAGAGATTTTTACAGTCATTTTGCTATATATTCTATATCAACCATGTGACCCCCGGGGCGTGGCCAGTTTTGACCCCAGGGGAAGTTTTTTTAACAATCTTTGTAGAGGACCCCTATAGGATGTTACATATAAAATATGAAAGCTCTGGGCCTTGTGGTTTCGGAGGAGAAGATTTTTAAAGTCATTTTGCAAGATATTCTATATAAACCATGTGACCCCTGGGGCGTGGCCCGTTTTCACCCCAGGGGCATAGTTTGAACAATCTTTGTAGAGGGCCACTATAGGATGTTATGTACCAACTATGAAACCTCAGGGCCCTGCGGTTTCCGAGATTTTTAAAGTTTACTCTTATTAAATCTATTTTTAAATCTGGTGACCTACATATGCAGCGGACCGTAACGATTTGAACAACTTTGAAAGAGGGTCACCTAATTGTAATTCCTGTGAAGTTTGGAGAAAATCTGCCTAGTTGTTTGGGAGGAGATGCTGTTTGAATTAAAAGTTGACGACGCTCGCACGACAGACAACGGGCGAACCCAAAAGCTCACAGTGAGCACTGTGTCTCAGGTGAGCTAAAAAGTGTTGCTTTCTTTGTCTTATTGATAAAATGTTAACACAACTTAGTGTCACTTTTTATGTTTTAAAAATTCGTGGTACAACATCATATCGTTTAAATGCCATTTAATGGTGGCACACAGGACGTTTCAATGTTCATGAATAATTGCAATATTAAAGTTGCCAATATATGTAGTTTTGGTACATAGTACTTAAACCGCTGCATATGTTTCAAAGATACACAGTCCGCTTTGAATTAACACTATTTCCAAAATAATAGAATTCTAATTGTATTCAGAATTGAAGTATATTGACAAATACTTAGTACCCATGCCTTATTATACTGTTAAACAAATGTTTGTATTCACTCAACGACAGTGATTTCATTAACGATACCTAAGCACCTATACAGTCTATTGTTAGTCCACGCCCCACGGTATTATTAATAAGAAAACTACGCAGGTAGTCTTTTCTTATTTATTTACAATAAGCAGGAAATATGAAACAAGAGGGTCATGATGGCCCAAAGCGCCCACATGAGTACTGACACGGACGAAAACCTTACTGTTGTGACATGTAGCGCCACTTTGAACAAATATGATTACGCAGGAGTGCTATAGTGGTCTTACATGTACAGGAATTCTGTACAGAAAAAGAGTCATCAAAGAAACATTTATTTGATTATTTGGATTGGTCCATTGGTTTTGCACAAGAAGATTTTCAGTTTTCACTATAGCCATATAATGAAAACTACCCAGCCCATTGGCGGTCATCTTTTATTGGTATATTATTTTCAGGCAAGATTGCAAGTTTTCAATAAAGTAATATATTTGAAAAATTGGCCAAGCCCTGGCAGCCATGTTCAATGACTCGACATGATTTGAAGAAATGTTGTTGATGTCACCCAAGACAAACGTTTGTAAAATGTTTTGAAATCCAACCAGTGGTCAGTGACAATTAGATCTTTTTAATTTATTATTTAGTTTTTCAAGTGTTTAGTTGTCATGGCAACCAGTACAGTTTCTATATATTCTCTTGAACTGAAGGAATGTAGTAAAAGACAACCTGTCTCGTTTGTTTTAATCCATACAATGATTTCAGAGACAGCCATATGAAGTAAACCGCTGACCAAACTAGCGCACCATTGAGCACTTTGTGCTACGGTGAGATAAAAAAAAACATAATTATATCAATGAATGGCATAAACAAAACTATTGAAAGGAACTGCAAAAAAGATAAATTTCCTAGTACATTCTGAGAATTAATTTTAATACAAAAACTCGGTTCCAACATAACCCCATAACCTGGAAGATAACGACATGAAATACATGTAGAATTTTTTTTTCATAAATACATGGAATTGCACAAAAATACTCAGTAGTCACTGAAAATGCGTACCAAATTGGTTGTTTATGACTAAAACTATGACAGACAAACAGGAAAATAAATGAAAATATTTTAAATATGTAACACATTATCTTGTGCATTACATCCCTAGACAAAAACAATCCTGTAATAATAAACTTCCTTCTAATAAAAAACGATTGGATAGAATGTTATTGTACATTAAATATATAAAGTTGATACCATTTCATTTCATAACAAACAATTCACAGCAACAGTTATTTCCTAGATTTGCAGCCCGGTGTTGCAAAAAGGTATCAATAAAAATAAATGTAATGAAACCGTTTCATTTTATATCAGCAGTAACATAGCTGTAATGTAGTTCTTATTTACTGGTTATGCAGTATCTTGTATGATGATTTTATAGAGTGTATAAATATAACTCTTAGACACCAATTAACTTGTCAACGTCATTTACCTCCGCATGAAAACTAAACTGTTACTTTTAACTATACGTCCAATTTAGTTTATGTCAGTTAAAATATCCAAAAATGCTTTTACTATGAAGAAGCATTATGTATATATCATTAGCCTACAAAAATAATTATATTACAAAAGAGCCAATATGACATACAGGGCTCATGTAATGACAATGAAAGAGATCTTACTGTCGGAACAATTATGTACCAATTTAAATAAATGTGTTTAAACATGCTCGCCAGAATTGTCTATCATTCATCTGCATGATCGCCAGAATTGTCTATCATTCATCTGCATGATCGCCAGAATTGTCTATCATTCATCTGCATGAGCGCCAGAATTGTCTATCATTCATCTGCATGAGCGCCAGAATTGTCCATCATTCATCTGCATGAGCGCCAGAATTGTCTATCGTTCATCTGCATGAGCGCCAGAATTGTCCATCATTCATCTGCATGAGCGCCAGAATTGTCTACCATTCATCTGGTGTCTATCATTCACCTGGTTGACTACGGTAACGTTTTTATTTATTTAGCTTCTTGGCAAGCTTAGCAGTTTGATTAGTTTACAGAGAATGAACAGCTACCAAGGACATGCATATGTTTTCAAATAAATCAAGTGTTTTATGTAGGGATGGGACAGAATATTTGAATATCGGATAATATTCGAATATAAAAAACGAATACGAAAATTCGATTTTCAAATTTATTTTAAGAACAAAAGTTCTTAAAAAATCATTTTTTCCAGTTTGATTGCAAAGTTAACATGAATTCCAGTCGTATTTCCTGCCTAGCAAGTGGGCGGGGGCAGTGTAACGTTTTTACAACACATGCCAAACATGTCCAATTAACGACCATTGATAATTGGCAGGGGGGGGGGGGGGGGCACGTCTTTACAAGGGCCGCGTATTAACGGTTTGTAGGAGGCGCAAATATGACGCATTGTATCCACAAATAACAAAACTGGGCCATGTTGTGATAACGGTTTCACAGTTTGCACAACGAGTACATTGTTGTTTATTATCCTCAAGTGACATCTATACGGTTAACTTGATTATAGTAAATTACAATTACTCTCTAAGTAAACCAATAAAAATGCATCCATTATCAGCCAATCAATCTCTTTAACAAAATTAGCATGATCTGAACAATCTTAATATACGTCACTTGTAATTTATTCTCCATTATATCAACACCGTATATTATACAAAAGTCTTTATTAATAAACAATGTCACCATCACGTGCTTGGAAGTACTTTACGCGGTCGTTAGACAAAACTCAGACAACCTGTAATCTGCACAGCAGATACAAGCTGCATGGTTCTGAAAAAAAAACCTGAACGAATAACAAATTAATTAACAATACATTTAACAATATCTTACATTTCTTTATATTTGCCTGACACTAAGTTATATCGCTCAGTTAACACTAAAACAAGGTAAAACAACTACGTACACGTAGTATACATATTTTGGATAGGTAAATATTCTGACCGAGTGCCGTATATAGTAGCTTATAGTAGTTATTTACAAAACGAATATTCGAATACCTTAAACGATTATTGATTTCAGTATTCGGTCCCATCCCTAGTTTTGTGATATGTTCCTGCTCACCTTTAAAATTATCTAGGATCTAACGGCTTGAAACAAACTGTGCATGTTGCTAAATTTGAGGTTTTCAAGGAAAAGCGACAATAATTCAGGTGTTTTATGATCTGTTCTGGCTCACTTTTAAAGTTATCCAGGATCTAATGGTTTTACACAAACTGTGCATGTTTAATCTGAATAGGATGAAACATGATCTATCTACCCTATTAACAGTCCACACTTGCATATTTTTATGATAAATACAACGATAAGTAGGTAAAATATATGCTGAAGTGATTATTTAAGCTGCAATTTTCCGGAAGCAGATGACAGCAACAATGGACAACATACAAACTAGCATCAGTACTTCAAATAAATGTGTTTCATGCTTAATGTTTCAAGTTTCTATATGTAAATAGATGGACAATATACAAACTGGCATCAGTGCTTAAAAATTAACCTGTTTCATGTTTATTTTCCAAGTTTCCATGTGCAAATAGAATGTCTATCACACATTTTAAAGCACTTTGTAAATAGTTCATACAAGTCAATATGAGAGTATTTATATTAGATAAATTAATGTAAAAACATGATGCCTCACACATGTATTATGCGAAAAACATCAGTATAATTATTATATTCAGTGTAGATGTCCCTAAAACTTCAAAATCTAGACAGTTTCCATAACAAAATCAATCTTTTCGTAAATTCTCTTGCAGCCGGTTGTAGAAAACAGCTGAACATCGTTAGGGTAGTACTCCAATTCGTCTGCAATCTTTTGCACTACTGCATCCGGGATTTCGCTCTCAGACTTAAAGAATTTCTTTCCAATTAAGGAGTCTTTAATGCACTGTTTCACATGCTTTCTTTCCAGTGGTAAGAATGGTATATATGATGAAATCAGATTCTTCGTAATAAGTTCACTGTGCCATAAGCCACCTGAAATGTATTGATATTAATATACATGCATGTGTTTACAATACAACATATATCTACCACACAATAATACAAATACATGTACTTATTTTCCAAGAAACGCAATCACATATCTGACAATAACTCATATATTGTATGTCATACTGCACCTCACACTAACCAGAACACTTAAGGGTGTTATATAAGTTTGCGTTGGTAAGCTAATGCCCAAAATATTCGCAGTTCAACCATAATAACGTAACTGATATTCTTCATGTCATTTCAACTTTGTTATTGTAAATATACAGTAAGGGTGTCCTATAAAAATTACTACATAGTTCAACAGTTCAAGGGAGATAATTACTCGATTTGATGTTCAGGGCAGGTAAGCGGATCACTTCTTCCATTTCCTTCAACTTGATAGATTCTCTAGGCACGCCTTCATTCCAGTATTTGATGGTCTTCTCAGCAATGTCATTGCCTGCAGTATTACTGGAATGATAATAACAACATCTTATGTCAAATACGCTATGACAATGGCCAGCTGCATGAGCTTATATCGCATTGGTTATAATTTAAACAGGGCCTAAAAGAAGTCATTTGTGTTTTTTATTTTATATTTAACACCGAGAATTACAACAACAAAATAATACCATGGTAAGAAATTACACAACAGCTGATAGTAAACAAATTATAATAACATAAAAATTACCAAAAGACAGAAGCAACTAAAACATGATAATAAAGGGCACTAAAACTCTTGGCAAAGGCATCCTTCTCAATAGTTTTATAAAAATTACCAATATCTTTCTTACACCATCAATTATTCCAGTCCTTTTTAAAAGCCTGCTTCTCAAGGAAAAACGAATACAGGCACACATTTTAAGCCCATAAAACCTTTCACACGAAGAACTCTAGCCTACCTCAGAAAGAAAAACGTGGCTTTCCTGTAGTCCACACCCCCTAGTTCTTCATAGAAGTCCAGGTACGGCTTGATGGTGTCAATGATGCCGGTAGGCATCTTGTCCATCTCATCAATGATGATCAATGTACGCGGACACTCCTTCACTGCTTTCTCTATCATGTCGCGAAGTTTGTCCTTAAAAACAGGTTAAAATTGTTACAGGAAAAACTAAACATATCTACTTATTTACTGTACAAATGAAGAAATATGTAGGGAAACAATACCTTAAGTTGACCCTGTTAACCCTTTAAAATCTTCAGACATGAAATATTTTCACTATCCAATAACAGCTATATATTCATTTGTTTCCCCAAGTAGGACTATCACAACCAAACACTGGAAAAAATAATCATCTTAAAATATTTTCAGCAACTACTACAAAACTGGGACTAAAACAGGAGCTGTCAGAGGACAGTGCGCTCAACTATTCGAAGTATTTCAGTTGGTACATATTTTGGATAGTGAAAGGGGCATACATTTGTTAAAATACAATATTTTTAAGTGAAGCCTTGTATAGTTTATATATATTTGGAACAAAAACTTTAACAACAAAGTCTATGTAAAAAGTGGGCTAACTCTGTCAAAAAACAAAACAGAGTTATGGGTAATGTTGTCCCTGATCCTTGAGTTGATGACAAAGGTTAGTTCCAAGTTTCAAGTGAATAACTTAAGTAGTTTTGAAGTTACAAAACTTTTGAATATAAACTTTAAGCAGACAATCTAAGTGAAAAAGGGGCATAAATCTGTCAAAACACAAAACAGAGTTATACGGAATGTTGCCCCTGACACTGGAGTTGATGAAAAAGGTTAGTTCCAAGTTTCAAGTGAATAACTTATGTAGTTTTGAAGTTACAAAACTTTTGAATACAAACTTTAACCAGAAAATCTAAGTGAAAAAGGGGCATAACTCTCTCAAAATACAAAACAAAGTTATGGGGAATGTTGCCCCTGACACTGGAGTTGATGACAAAGGTATATTCGCAGTTTCAAGTGAATAACTTATGTAGTTTTGAAGTTACAAAAGTTTTGAACTTTACCAGACGCGTGCACCGACGCCGGGGGTAGTAGGAAAGCACATCTATTCTTCGAATAGTCGAGCTAAAAATCTCACTTAAAATGGCGTTAATGCAATCCCAACCATAATTATTAATGACTTGACAAAGACTTTTTTTTCTTAATTACTGCATAGAATTTAGTGATGTATAACAACACAATTTTGCAAGAAACATGCAACCATTTTCAACATCCCAGACACATTATCATAAATAATAATATATAAAACTATCATTTCTTGATCACCTTGTAGAAGGAAACCATCTCCTCATGTGGAAACTCTTTAGTAGCAGAGATCAGATGGACATACTTGCTCTTCATGCCTTTTGCAAACATCTTTTCGGCCACTAGACGGCTGACATAGTTCTTCCCCGTGCCAGTCCATCCATGGAAAGACAAGGCCAGGGCCTTACTGGGGGACTCACGGGAATGACCTTTCAAGTGCTTTAGCACTGGTTCTGTGACAAGATGCTGCCCATATAACTTTGCCCGCATTGTCAGGGACAAGTCTGAAATTTCAAATAAAGCAATACATTTGAATCTAGCTGCTTCAGTCTTTTCAAAATACAACTTTGGTAAGCTGATATAACATATTAATAAGATACAATTTAAAAATAATTCAAATGACCCACTAAATTATTTAAGCATCTTATTAAATTAAAAGATTAAACAATATAACTAAATAAGACTGACATAGCTTAAGTGGCATCTATCCAGTCAGTAAAAATGCAGTCAGTACACTGAAATGCTACGTGTAGCTCAAAAGCAAGGATCTTTGAAGAAACTATAGTATATTCACTAAATACAACCTTGCTTCTTAGGAAGTGAGAACTAATATAATTAGGAACCAGTAATACTTTTTCATATAACTTAGGTGGGAAGTAATGTAATTAGTAGCAGGTTTATAAACATCATACAAAATATAATACTTAGAATGCATTAAATGGTGAAGCTGTGCCAGAAGTTGTAATTGGCACGATAAATCTGTATGAGTGCTTTAGCCTGAGTGCTTATACACGTTTGGAGTGCCAATAACCACTTCCACAATCGCTTTGACTTTTAACGAGTTGTTTATTATATACCATTGCTAATTTGCTATTATTGCCTCCTTTGTAGACATACAGAAGTGACATCACTGTTCAATGCGTACACAACATAAATATGAAATCACTTTACACAAATGTCACTATAATCATTGTTGATGCTATCAAAATGTTGGGATTCTTGCTTATTTTCATATTTTGTAACTTCTAAAGGGATATTTTTCAAGCGGTCTCATTTTTAAAGTTGATTTTTCTACAATTTTTAGAAACAATGATACGATTTAGTTGGGCATAATTAAATAAATATTGTGTCTGAGATTGCGTCATTACGCGCACTTGTATTTTGCCGAGTTATTTTGCACTAGTGCAAATAACTGAACTTCCTGTATTGGCACATATTTAGGTTGTTTTTTTTTCCAGTACAAATTTGTTACTGTTTATAGTAATGTATATAAAAATCAGTCATACAGCATTAACAGACTTAAATATATGATAATGCATCACTGTAGCTTTAAATGCAAAGCACTTCCATTTACCTGTGAAGTTGGTAGAGATCCATTTGTCATTACAGCACTCGTTGATCATGCAGTTAATTACACTGAATCCAGCCAGAAAGCCTGCTGTGATGGCAGATCCAACGGCTACCACACCAGCGGTCAAAAATTCAGCAGATACAAAATACACAAGACATGTAAGTATAACAATTGAAAATAATACGTTGAAGCGCATCTTGATTTGCGCTAATTAAAATTCAACTTATTTCCAAAACGAAAGCGGAAGTAGAATTTTGGTTTCCGTTTCTTAAGTCAAAACGGTTGCTCATTTGTCCAAACGGGTATTTTTCTGCGTATTAAAAATTACACAAATATTTCGACTGATTTTTAATAAATATTTCTGTAATAGGAACCTTTGCCAGAATTCGCACATTTCATCAAATGAATTAAAATTTAAAGGAAATACTGCATGATGTCGCATGCTGAAGTATAGATCTAACATAATATAAAATACAGTAAAACAAGAGCTGTCTGTAAAACAGGAACTATACAGTTCAGTTTGCCCCTCTAGCTTAATTTAAAGTATTCTTTAAATATAAACTTTGGTGAAGATCGGATTAATTCAATTGCAGGACCATAACTCCACAGCTCTTGTAGTGATTTGGTTGATTTTAAAACTCGGTCACCGAGATCTATACTGTACTATGGCCACACAGATTTTCACCAATTAAGTTCAGTGAATATCGGATAAAACTGTTGGACTTAAAGCATAGAAACGAAAGTGGTCTACTGACCAACAGACAGACCGACCGATCGACCGACATTAGCAAACCAATACACCCCGCAATCTTCGATGGTGACCATAAATATATAATAATTACATTTACAAGAAAATTTGATACAAATCCATTCCACGGTGGACATGGTATCTTGCGGTATATTGAAATTTAGCTGTAATTTATACGCACGCTAGTTTTGCACGGTTAGCTTGCACATTTTGGATCGTATCGCATGACCTTGCGACAGCGCTTTGGAAACGACACAGATGTCAAGCATGTCAGACACCACGTGACGTCCAGGAACTGCCCTTGGGACCGGCATCGTAGAAAGTTACGAGGTGACTGGTAAATATGGTATAAAACACTTGTAGCACCCTTCGACCTGCGGGCTCGTTAAATTACCTATTTCGGTCAAAGTATGGTACAGCTATTACATGTTCAAGGACAAGTTGTTGTTGTTTTAATTTGGAAAATATTTAACCAAAAAAAGTTTACAAACAATGCATTAATTCTATCTTATTTTTATTATTATGTTCATTCATTTTCCATAACATTGCAACACACAAATATAAAATATTTATTTTTTCTTTAATAAATAATCTCATTCACATAATTTAACTTAAAATTATTTGTAAAAAAAATACGATTTATTATTTAACCACTATAATTTTAGTATAATAAATTATGCCAGTCACAAAATAAATTCATATGGACTTAAGATTTTCAGTGAGTTTTGTAAATAAATAATCAGCTCTAATAGACCATATCAGCAAAGAAAGTCACGTGATCTTATCCAGGAAAACACGCTGTCCAAGGCAACTCTCACGGTGGGTTTATTTACATTTGAGATATACGAGTCCAGTCTGTATTTGTTTTGATAACAAGATAGTTATGGTGTTTAATTGATATGTGCTGCAGTGTAAGGGGTTTTGCTATTAAGATGGTGTATCAATGCATCAATTTACAAGCGTTTTAAAACAATAGAAGGTAACACAACAGTCTAAATTGGGACTTCGCCGGAATATTCCGCAAGTTTTGGGAAAACAAAAGCTTTTGTTCTGCCGCTTATGTTCAAGATACACATATTGCGAAACACCGCATACACGTTGAAAGAGCAAATTTGCATATTTTCGACAAAAACTTTCCAATAAAAACTGTTGGTGTTGCAAACCAAAATTAGACTATGTGCTGCCTTCTTCTCAACATTCAAGATCCAATTATTACTGCTGCATTGGAAGGACCTCATTAGTGTTGTCAGTACCTTTCAGACATATACTGCAAAATTTATAAAATTTTACCAATGTTTCAAACTTGTTTTGCCATACAACTTTATACAATAAATTCGTTCCACAAACAGTCCTGTGTATGTAAATATCACAAAGTCACACCGATGCGCCCCAGCAAGTGCCCTTTGACCAGTTATCTGGTAATAATAATTTTTACTTTTTAATGTAACTGTCCATCTATGATTTCTAAGCAGTAGTTGTAATTATTTGCTGCATCTGTTGGAATCAGATTCCTATACATTTAGGAATACTTTATAATTTCGTAATGTTTTGTAAAGTTCCTTAATAATCATAACTTTTCCATCTTGGGATGCACCACAGCACGGGTTGATTAATAAGTCGGTTTTAAATACATTGTGAACACATTGTGATTGAGTTCCTTGTTCATTTTCTTGGTATACATTTTATGAGAAGTAACATGAGAAATGGATTACACACTAGTAAATGTTTAGTTTCTTCAGTATGCCTCACTTGGTGCACTTTTTCGGTTCATAATGTCTTCAAACATTGATGCTGTCTGTCTGTTTTGCGGATGTCATGCAGTAGTTTAGCCAGTGCTTTATCAATAGTTGATTGTTTAATTGCTTTCAATTTTCTGTTGGAAACTGTCAATGAAGTAAGAAAGTCCCTGCTGGAAGTGTTCACGTTATTAATGTCTTATATTCTAATTTGGCTGTGGAATGGGGTTTCAGGAAAAATAAAAGATTCTACTAATATGATGTCTGCGGTGGTAAGTAGGTAGGCTGTAAAATTCCGTGTTTGAGATGTGATAGTCACTCAACTGGTAGCTCAGTAGTGTGCCAATAGGAATTTCCCCGAATACAGTAAGGTGTTATTTACATCTGATACCTGTCCCTTTGACAAATAATTAATTATACCCCCACAAACGAAGTTTAGGAGGGTATATAGCAGTGAGCTTGTCGGTCCGTCGGTCTGTTGGTTGTTGGTTTCCAGATGATAACTCAAGAAAGGCTTGACCTATTCAAATAATTTTTGGTACACATGTGTAACATCATAGAATACAGGTCAAGTTCGATGTTGCTGACAAACCACTAAATTTTGACAGAGTTATGGCTCCTTTTCGACTTGAAATTCCTTTAAAACATGGTTTCCGGGTGATAACTCAATAAAGGCTTGACATATTCAAATAATTTTTGGTACACATGCGAAACATCATAGAATACAGGTCAAGTTCGATGTTGGTTACAAACCACTAAATTTTGACAGAGTTATGGCGCCTTTTCTACTTAACATTCACTAAATAAATTATTTCCAGACAATAACTCAATAACGGCTTGATATATTGAAATAATTCTTGGTATACATGTGTAGCATCTTAAAATATGGGTTAAGTTCGACTTTGGTTACAAACCACAAAATTTTGACAGAGTTATGGCCCTTTATTTGACCTAAATTCACTAAAAACATCGTTTCCTGACGATAACTCAACAATGGCTTGACATATTTAAATAATTATTGGTACACATGTGTAGCATCATAAAATACTGGTCAAATTTGACTTTGGTTAAAAACAACTAAATTTTGACAGTTATATGGCCCCTTTTTGACTAAAATTCCCGAAAAAAATGGACAATAAGTCATGAAAGGCTTCACATATTTAAATGATTTTTGGTACATAGGTGTAAGGTTACAGTGCTTTGATTATATGGGGTGCCTGAGTCAGATTGTGTACTTAATTCATAGAAATCAGTCAAAATACTAGCATATGTTTACATACTTTAATGCAATAGAGATAAATATTGTATAAAACGCGTTCATATTTGGTTTTAGCATGATTTAATGTGCTGCAAGATCCACACTTTTCCGTACTTCTTTTCTTCTTTTTTTACTTGAAAAAGCGGTTTTCGCTGTAAAAATCGTAATGCACATTAAAATCATGATATTTATCGCATGTTTTCAATGAAACATATTGCACCCAATAAAACCACACAGTAACATGGTGATTTTACGTACATATAGCCCCTTTAGTGCCGCTCCCTGTTTTGTGTTTAGAAGAAAACTTAAAGTTTTGATATCGCGAAAGAAAAAACAATTCTACATCATTATTAACATATTCCTAATGTGCATGCAAAATTTCAGACCGATCCACAAAGTAGAAATGCTTGAAAACGAGAATGATGCCTGATAAGCAATCTGGCTTGCGTTTTCAGTGCTTTGATTATATGGGGTGCCCGAGTCAAATTGTATACTTAATTAATAGAAATCAGTCAAAATACTAGCATATGTTTACATACTTTAATGCAATAGAGATAAATATTGTATAAAACGTGTTCATTTTTGGTTTTAACATGACTTAATGTGCTGCAAGATCCACAAGACGGGTTTCCGTACTTTTTTCCTTTTTTTTTTTTTTACTTGAAAAAGGCGGTTTTCGCTGTAAAAATCGTAATGCACATTAAATCATGATATTCCATGTTTTCCATGAAACGTATTACAGCCAATAAAACCACACAATAACATGGTGATTTGATGTACATATTGCCCCTTTAGTGACGCTCCATGTTTTGTGTTTAGGTTACAATATACTAATTCCAATCCTTATGTAATTTAATATAAAAACGATAACTTTAACCAAAAATAAATGCAACATTTTGCACATAGGGACCCTCATAACCATACATTTTCTTAAAGAGCATTTTAAGCTGAATTGATTTAAGCAATGACAAGGGTATGTCATGCGTTATGTAAGAAAGAACTCGACACTAAACAAAGTTGACTGTTTTATCACCATCGTTTTAGCGGCTACTTTCTAGTTGAATGTAACCCGCCTCAGCGCAAGTGTCATTCTGTAGTCTCCAATCTTAAAACATATCAGTGATTTATTTGTGCATACCAATGCTTACCCTACCAACATCTCCCAAAAAGAATATCGAAGCAAGTGTCTAAACCTAAAAACATGTCTTCGAGATAAACGCGTTGATTTATTCAGAGAGTACATCATAAAATACAGATCAAGGTCTAATTACCCCAAAACGGTTAGATAATAAGGACATGTGGTTGAGTGCAGGATGCATATAATTTGTAAAATACAGTTTAAATGATATGTTTTGGTATCATTTTAAAGGTATATATGTAAGCAATAAGAAAAAAGGCTGTTTTATGCACTACGTTTTGTCTAGTGGTTCCCAGCTTCATAACTTTTGGCCTATGTATTCATGCGCAAAATGGCAGCCTCCATGCCCGTCAAAACCTGTGTGTTTTTTCTAAGGTAAATATTTTGAGTTACAACACAGAGAATTTTTTGACATGCTGTTTTTTCAAAAGGCTATGTCCTCATCGTTCCAACAATGTATGGTGATATATTGGAAAGTAGCTTGGTCATGGTGAAAAGTGAGATCGAATTTTGAATATTTTATATGTAACAAAGAAGGAATTTATTTGCGCATGCGTAAGTTCAACTTCGGTTACAAACCACTAAATTTTGACAGAGTTATGGCCCTTTATTTGACCTAAATTCCCTAAAAACATCGTTTACTGACGATAACTCAACAATGGCTTGACATATTTAAATAATTATTGTTACACGTGTGTAGCATCATAAAATACAGGTCAAATTTGACTTTGGTGAAAAACTACTAAATTTTGACACAGTTATATAGCCCCTTTTTGAATTAAATTCCCGGAAAAAAATGGACAATAACTCACGAAAGGCTTCACATATTTAAATAATTTTTGGTACATAGGTGTAACATCATAAAATACAGATCAAGTTCAACTTCGGTTACAAACGAGTAAATGTTGACAGAGTTATGGCTCCTATTGAAATTTTTCCAAATACACTGTTGACCATTTACAAATTAAAGTATTCTCTCTCTGTCCATTTCTTTCGAATGGATGCCATAGTTTTGTGACAAGGCTATATTGTGACACTCATGTGACAATTCTAGATCGGATTTCTTCCACCCAGGATATCAGTGACTGCTTCAATATCTTCATTCGATGAGGATTTTCTATGGTTTTTTATTCTAGCATCGTACAAAAAGCACTGTACTGCTTCCCATTTCCGAAGTTGTCTGTCATTTGTATCCTCCTAAAAGTCAATTTCTTCTGGTTCAGGTTTTATTTTGTCCCCCCGGTCTTATGCCACGCATGCCCAACCTCCGTACACGACATGTCTGCTGGTATTTCTGAGATTTTTTTGCTGACCGGTCACCCAATAGTTAGCTGTGTAGAGGAGGCCAATCAGATGGTTACACACACCACCAGACCTGTTAACATGAGTAAAGATGTTGCTTACATATAATAATGCATTTAAATATAATCATATCATAAATATATTTTTCAGATTAATGTCTTAGTTGTTGTTATATATACACTATGTTTAATACTAACGTTATTTTGAATAAAAACTATCAATGTTACATAATTATTAATGTTATTACACACCACGCGATACTGCTGCATTGTCCACTGACGACTGCCCGTCTGACAAATAAATTGCCGTTGACAATTCGTGTGATATTCTCTTTTTTTCTTTGACTTCTCCAATACTGTGCTTTCATGTGAAACTGGTCAACTGTCTTACAAACACATGCGTCGTGTCTGTAACTTTTCACAAAGAAATTATACCCTTTATTGAACGCTCTATCGTTTCCATTTTGTTTTATGTAGTCAACAATATAATTTGAATAATAGAGAATAACTTGGGAATCCCATTTAGTTTTTTAGTCCACTCTGTAGAACTTTAAAATGTCATGTCGACTTTAGTTTAAGACCAAATTGCAGATCATTAATGCACAGAGCATTGAATAGTAAATATTTGTTACACATTCATTTTGGTGTTCTAATTGTTTATGTATTAGAATCTTTATCTGGGCCTATCAGTTCTAATTACCAGCAAAGCCTTCCCATGAAAGCTGGTCAGTGTATTGCTATTGTAAACACAAAGTTCAGCTGCAAGACAGCATGTTTACCTAGAACAGACCACGTGACCGCTTGTCGAGATGGTCTATACATATAGTTGATGGTAACTTTTGATTTGTTTCTGGATTTTTTCCGAGGATTTTGAATGCGGGTTGTAATTAAACACGACTAAATCACACTGTTAACGTTTGTATGGCGCTTAAATCCTAGATAAGTCCTTGAATTTCAAATGTACATGTTTTGTCAGCCGATCCGGATTTCAGCCCATCATCAACAGTTTTGGATATGATCTTAAATTAATTCAATAAAAATAAATATTTATTATTGGCCTTATGACTATTTTAATTTTCATCTTTCTAAATGAACGTTGGTATTGAACTTTTAAAATAAGTCTTGAACCATCAGCTAACGTGTAGTAGTAATAGTGGTGGTACGTAGAAGCTTGTCTAAATTCATCGTGCGATATCCGGTGCCATTATTTCTAATATAATTAAAATGATCGTATATTATCCGCTCCATTCGCTATGAACAAACGTCAAAACACCCATTTTAGGGCAGTTAACATGAGTTGAGTATAATGCCGATTTAGTATTGCTGTTTTAGAACGATTATATCCCAAAATAATGCCAAAACATATATTAAATCATTATATATCATAGTGTTCCGTGAAACGCTTCATTATGATAACTTACATGTATTTGTTCGTTTCTTGTGCTTCTTTGTCGTTCGTAACAATGTCGATGTGCTGTTTTCACCATTTAGAATCCGGTGCCTGTTCGTATAGAAGCCGTAGTCTAATTTCATGAGACGTGCTGCGAATTTAGTGTTACTTTTGATACAGGGCTAAATTCGCTGGAACGTCTCATTGTTGAAAGACCATTTATGTGGTAGAAACCTAAAAGTTAATTTGTTTTCTAAATTTCCATAATTTGCAAAAACAGAGTTATCTATCAACGTATTTTACTTGAACAACACGAGAACTGATTATCATGAACCGAAATTTACCGTATATATGCATTTAATTCCGATTTTAACTTGTGTATAAGTCTATCACATGTATGTAGAAATTCCCAAAATAGCAGCCTCGTTTAGCACTCAACCCAATCAGAGTGATGCTATCATGATACTGACCAATAGAATGATGTAACACTTGTACAGCGTGGCAGAATATCGATTAAAGTTTACACAGTGGAGGACAACGAGATTATTTGAAAATGCAACAGTGTGTAGGTTTAAATGGCTCAGGCCTGCAAAATGAAAGTGTTTTCATACAAATATTTATGGAACATTAATAAGAAATGGTTTATCTGTTCAGGTATGTAACTTTTATTGCAATACGTAGACACTAACTATCTAATTTCGGGACGTGAACGTAGCGATCAAAATCATGTCGGAACAATATAGACAAAGAAGGAAAACTTTCCACCACAGAAATGGTTGTTCCCCGGTACAGTCCGTCAGCAAACATTGCCCATATAAAAAGTAGCTCAATGTTTGCATAGGGCTTACAAGTACAGTTAATAGAAGCCGGAGAACGCATATTTGTTCGTATAGAATCCGTTTTGCTTATCCACCGTGCATTCATAACTATTGTTGCTAACAAAGCACAGGTGAACAAACAAACCAACCAACGGTAACAAAATCCTAAACTCCTTGGTGGTGGTAACTTTATATGAGGTGTGTCGTGGGAAAATCGGGCTAAATGCATGTGCGTCAAGTAACATGTCGCCCCGGATTAGCCTGTGCGGACTGCACATGTTAATCCGGGACGACACTTTACACACATGCATTAAGCCCGGGTTTCCCACGCCTCAATTATTTACAAACCAACGTAATATCTACACATTTTTTTAAGAAATCAAAGAAACACAATGCTACACAAAACCAATGTCATTATTACTTAAACTACACGAAATATAAGTAAAAGATACACCATTAGTGGACACAAACATTGTTTTGCCCTCGCATAAAAGCATGTCAAGTTGTGCGGACTGCACAGGTTAATCCGGGACGACACTTTACGCACATGCTTTAAGCCCGGGTTTCCCACGACACGCCTCAAACAAACGTAATATCTACACATTTATTTAAGAAATCAAAGAAAACCAATGCTACACAAAACCAATGTCATTATTACTGAAGCTAAAATGGATCACTTTAGGAATATGAAACATCTAAAAAAAAATTGAAGGCAACAAACTATTTAGTAGTTCGTTTCATGCAGTTATCGGCCTTGATAATATGTAATCATATTCACATAATTCACAGCCACATACTTGAAGACAAATATATTCTATAATTTGGCCATTATTAGATGAACTTTGTCATGTATTCGCTTGCAACCTGTTGTTGCAAATACTTCAATATCATTTGGAAAGTATTTTAACTGGTCAGCAATTTCCAGAACTTTCTTTTCAGGTATTTGTTGTTCGTTTACATAATATTTATTTTCAATTAACGAATCTTTAATGCACTGTTTGACATGCGTTCTTTCCAGTGGTAAGAACGGTATCGACGCAGAAATGAGACCGCCTGTGATTAATTCACTGTGCCACAAGACACCTGAAATGGAGCATTTAATTCATGGTAAAAGCATATTAAATATTTTCGTACATATAAATACGCATTTTTCATTCTTAAAAATGAAGCGGTCACAACTGATTGCAACTCTGCGATTGATCGACTTCGCACAAAATCTGCCTGCTTTTATTTCTTTGCGCCGACATTAAGACTTTTTAAAATATTCGTTATCTCAGTTCTGATAATGTTTTTTAGCAACAGAGAAAGTAGATACCGTGTGCAGCCATTGGATTGAGCTTCATATCTATTACAAATTAACTTGCATTCCCTACAAGGGAAAGTGACCTCAAATTGCATGTTTACCTAGCGACAATTAAGGCCGACCTATATTGGTATCACTCCGTCGACAAGGAGGTCTGCTGTTAAAGATACATAACCCTTCAAACTGATCATAAATTACGTGATGAACGCACATTAAATTTCAAATATAGTAACAACTTTGCTGGTTGTGCATATAAAGTCGAAATTATACAAAGATTTAACGTTGTAAAACCAATTTGTAAATGTATATGCAAAACCTTTAAAATGATGCCATGGCAAAAAATACGTGTGCGGTAACATGTCCAAGCACTGTGCTTCACCTATGCACAGCCGCAAAGAACCGCGCAACTTGGAATACAGCTATATTGCAGCCACACCACGGAACTCTCAGGTTGTGACCGAGGCATTGTGACATGAATCGAGAAATGCATACCTGATTTTTCGTTTAGCGTTGTTAACTGTATGAGATCTTCCATGTCCTTCAATTTTATAGACTCTCTACTCATGCCTTTATTCCAGAACTCGAAGGTCTTGTTGCTAATAGCAGTTGCTGCATTATTGCTAAAAGAACAAAACATACCAAGTGAATTTTTCAAAGAATATATTGTGCATATTGAGTATTACTACTTATAATAGATCGTACAAGATGGTCATTTTCATTTAAAATGCATTGTAATAAAATCATAAATGTGAAGTTGTTCATGCATTCAACGAGAAAGCTGTCGAAAGCGCGAAACAATACTCTAAAAGGTACGTGGAATTAGTTATAACTAACGGTTCATTGGTGAGATAAATAAAATAAATATAAATAAAATAAATACAAACAAGAGCGGTCATTTAAATCTGACATATGCCCCTGAAGGCTCTTTTTTTTGGCAAAAACGAAAACAGAATGATGGGGATTGCTTTCCCTGATGGAGACGTTGATAGTAAAGAAGAATTTTAAGTTTAAATCAAATACCTATGATAGTATTCAAAAAGTTTGACTTCATGAAAATCTTTCACCAAACGTTCTAAGTTAAAAAGGGGCATAAATCTGTCAAAACACAAAACAGAGTTATGGGGCTTGCTTTCCCTGGTGAAGACATTGATAGTAAAGAAGTATTTTTAGTTTCAAGTAATAGTACATGTATTTAAAATCTTGGACTTTATGAACAACTTTAACTAAAATGTCTAAGTTAAAAAGGGGCATAATTCTGTCAAAAACAAAAAAGAGTTATGGGGGTTGCTTATCATGGTGGAGACGTTGACAGTAAGGAAGTATTTTAAGTTTCAAGGAAATACATTTAACAGTATTCAATATATTGCACTTTAACCTTGGCCGGACGAACTAACGGACGGACGGACAAACGAACGGACTTTCGATTTTAATATGCCAACCTTCGGGGGCATAAAACATGTCATAGTTTGTCAAATGCCTAGATACCGTAACTAACACTTCAGAAAAAAACACTAACATTAAGTACAACAGCTTACCCAAGAAAGAAGAATATCGCTTTCCTATAAACCACACCATCTACTTTGTCATGGAAGTCCAAATACGGCTTGATGGTGTCTATGAGACCATGCGGCATCTTTTCCATCTCATCAATGATTATCAATGCTCGTGGACACGCTGTTACTGCTTGCTTAATCTTTTCGCGTAGTTTATCCTTAGAAATACAATTTCATGTGTTAATGCGAGTAGATCTACAACCAAACACCCTCACAATATGCTCTGCTATACTGGCCATATTCACATGCATTGTACATATAAAACATTTTTTTAAAGCAATACTATACAAACTATAATATACACGATTATTTAGTGTATGTATTAAATAGTTAAATACCTAGGTATATTTGTAATGTATCTTCTAATTCTAGAGGATATTAAGTAATCTGCATGCACTTAGCTCACTGTTTTTAGATCAATGTTAAGCAGCAACGTAATTTTAATAGAACAATAAATTAGAAAAAAACTATGCTGAAGATATAATAGTAATTACCTTGTATGATGAAATTATCTTCTGTTCGGCATCTTTATGTGGAAACTCTACTGCTGGTATGATCCAGTGGACAAAGGTACTGTTCATGCCTTTCACAAACATTGTTTCAGCAACCAATCGACTCACGTAGTTCTTGCCAGTGCCAGTCGATCCATGGAAAGATAACGCCAAAGCCTTACGCGGGGATCCGTTAACATGACCTATGAGGTGTTTCGACAGTGTTTCCGTCACAAGATGCTGTCCATATACTTTTGATTTTATTGTACGTGGTAATTCTGAAACGTTTAGAAACAAGGTTGTACTAAATTGCTCACCGGATCAAAACGACTTTACTAAACAAGTTTACACTATAAATAAGTGTTTCATAGTTAAGTCTACTGTGTATCATCAAGACTGTTATTTAATAGTTAAAGCTATACATTCTGGTAAAATAATTTTTCGTCTGGCATAACTGTGTTTTGTCTGGCATAAATGTTTGTCGTTAGTTCTATAAAACCTTGCCATTTATACGTGCAAACACAATCTCAAGGAAAGAAACCATATAAGAAGTTAAGTCTTTCGTTTCAATTCTTTTCTTATCTTTATTGTATTGCGAATGTGTTTGCATATTAGCCAATTGTACAAAAGAAATGTGAATGTATTTGTATATTTGCCAATTGTACAAAAAGAAATAAATATGTTTAAACTAAATGAAAGACATCCATATATCGTTCACTTTGTTCAGTAGCATAATGTAATCAAGTATAATTCAATAGAGTGAACACAACTCAAACGATCGGTTGACAAAGTTTCAAACTGATCACATAAAACTGAAGCCGCTAGATTGTGAGCGCCCCTTAAAGTAGTAAGTCAACAACGTGCTATTAATTTCAGTTGATAGAAGATGACACATAGTTTACCAGAACCTACATTCCATAGAGTAAAACTTTCTTGCCAAGTGTAAATCTGATCTGATGAAAAACGTGGGTCCTAGGAGGTAAAAAGGGTTAATTATATTCGACCTAGTGACGTCTTTTTGACATTTTTCAGAAATCATCGTACATTACCATACAGGAAATTGTGATCCAATGAAATGTGGACGACGGACGCTAGTTTCCAGTGATCCTAAATGATCAAATTACTACGTGCCGGATAAACTAAATACTTAAGTCTTAATGTAGTAATAAAACTAGTCTGCTGCCATATACACCATTGAATATTATCCTTACCAGATAAGTCGGCTGAAATCCATTTATCATCACAACACTCATTGTTAATGCAGCTGAAAGCACTCATTGCAGCCACAATGGCGGTGATTACAGATTCAAAGAGAACCATAACTATATATATTGACTTTCTCGTCTGTCACAAAGCATACTAAAATAAAAAAAAGAAGCATGAACAATGAAAGAAAACTGGTCGTGAAAATATTGCCCTCTTTAGATTAACTTACATTTGAAACACTTATAAATTGATACTCTTGAAGTTTTAATAATTTGTTAATTAGTTGAAATACAAGTATTAACAACAATGAATTTACTTAAATACAATGTGGATCCATTTTCAAAAAAATCGATAATCAATATGATGTGTTGTTTGATGTGTTTTGAAAAACAGACGTGTAGAAAAAAAACTGGGCTTTGGGTGATTGCGTAAACAATTCAACTGAAGTAATCGTTGATTTGAAATATTAAAAGGGTAATTGTTTACCTTTCAAATCTAGTACGGTCCGAAACTTGACACTTTAAAAATATTACAAATAAAACACGCACTGTTTACCAGTTAGATATCAAATTAGAGTTCCAATATAAAAGTCAGCCCATGTGACACGTTTGTTTATTTTAGATTACACCAGCAGTGTGGTAATTATATATCCCAGCTATAGCATGTACAGTTTTCAGAAACTTAAAATCCAGAACTACGCTCATATGTTAAACAGCTGTCTACGTGTAACGGAAATCATTTGGCGAGTCCACATTAAGCCAATCACAACGTTTACATGCACCTGCTGTCGCTAGCCTTAAAATGCATGATGATTACTCGATAGGAGGGATTTACAATCAGCCAATATGCTAAAAATAGATTCACCGATAAGAACTGACCATAGCAACGGTAGCTGGTCGGACAAACTTTGTACGACCTGCCTTCTATTCACTATAGATTTGTTACAGAATTGGGTATGAATTTACAATTTAAATCTAAGTCATTGTAATCTAAACATCTAACAGTGACTACCCAGCCAACAAGCATATATCGGATAGATATCGGTATATCGATATCGTATTGACAAACGGCCCGATATCTATCCGTTATCGCTAGCAAGTACTGTACATATTGGATAGATATCGGCCAGTTGTCAGCTATCGATATAATAGTTTGATATCTATCCGTTCTCTATCCGATATAGTTATGGTGAAAAATAAAAAGTAGATGTATACATGTAGTGTATGTGATATATGTTTAAAAAAATCCATTTATGAGTGGCATTTCTTCAATATGTGTTAAGTTGTCGTCATTTTAAGTAACGATGTCGGATCGATGTACAGCCGATATCGTTCATGGCAAGAATTAATTACTCTTAAATTTTCATAAAATTATTTATGTGTATCAATCCGGCAATACTAAAGAGTATTTTACTGAAATGAATGTGCGTTCTATGTCTCCACAAATCTTATTTGAAATAGCTTCACAATTATTTTCGTCGAACAAAATCGTTTTCGGTTGGCGCAAAATTCTTGTTCGTTTAAACTGGAATCGTTGATCTCCAAAAAGTTAAAGTAACATTAAAATGTTCAGTTTCCTCTTCAATGCAGAAAAAAACAACAAGAATTAAGTACCTATGTCTATTTGTAGACATCGTGTTTCTTTATATCAGCTATTCAAAACTTATTAAGTCTTGTAGGCGTAGAAAAATCCAGGTTATTGAAATTTAACGTATTTTCGCGAGTAGTGTTTAGGTTACGCATGCGCAAATAATTTCCTTCTTTGATACATATAAAATATTCAAAAGTTGATCTCACTTTTCACCATGACCAAGCTACTTTCCAATATATCACCATACATTGTTAGAAAGATGAGGACATAACCTTTTGAAAAAACAGCATGTGAAAAATTTCTATGTGTTGTAACTCAAAATATTTACCTTAGAAAAAACACACCGGTTTTGACGGGCATGGAGGCTGCCATTTTGCGCATGAATACATGGGCCAAAAGTTATGAAGCTGGGAACCACTAGACAAAAAGTAGTGCACAAAACAGCCTTTTTTCTTATTGCTTACATATATACCTTTAAAATGATACCAAAACATATCATTTAAACTGTATTTTACAAATTATATGCATCCTGCACTCAACCACATGTGCTTATTATCTAACTGACAGCATGTAACCCTGAGGATGTGACTTCCGTTCTGGGGTAATTAGACCTTTATTATTATGGGTATATTACGATACTTGTTTGTCATATCTACAAATGTAAGTATTTGCAGCGAGATATGTTTTTTTTTACATGTTACAGGTTCAATATACTTCAAAATTTGTATTTTAAAGGCTTACAGTTTCAATTTATTTTAATTTTAACAGTATTGTATACATTATATTTAAAGTGACTTGTTCACAGATTTTTGTATTTTTTGTAGTATGCCATTCATTGTCTTAACTTTACAGATTTAAGCATCGAAACTAAAAAGCTCAAGTATGATGACGATAAAAAAAAGCTCCCACCGGGGTTCGAACCTCAGACCTCTAGATCAAAAGGCTTCCGCCTCTCTGGTGGCTCTTCGGCCTCTTTGGGTGACAATAAGGTCTTGGACTTGATAACGTTCATCACTGACAAACCGGCTGCATATTAATATGGACTGATTAATCTAATTTGAATTTGTCATTTGGACAGATGAAGGTAATCAAATATACATTGGATGTAGCAATTACTTGGTCAGAACATGCAGTTCACTTCTATTGATGTGAGCAAGTTAGTAACACACTGTTTAAGGCTTAAACTTTAAGCAGTTTCTGCATAACACCATTACAGAGATCAAGTACAATTTCTCCAACTCGGATTTAATAATTATTATTATGACTCAACATTTTCTGTGTAATATTGTTACAGTTATGTAAAATTGGAGTGTATAGTAAAAAATGTATTGCATTATATGACTACAATTATTAATTGAACTACTTTCTGTGATCTAAACTTCTCACACAAAAAAGAATAGTAAGTTTAATTTACATACATTCCAGCTGCCAGTGGCATACAGTGTCTGCTTTGAACAACACCATTATCATTATCGGGTAGAGTGCTGCATCAAACTCTGGCTAAGGAATTTGACTGAGATAAAGAACATGGAATAAAAAACATTCTACTCATCATTAATATTATGAAGACTTCTAAAGTAAACACATTAAATGTGTGATAGGGACTGGAAAGTTCCAATTCATAAAGTTATTTTTAATAACTATTACCACAATTCTTAATAACAAGTGTACTAGGTGGTTTATTAAAAAAAACAATTTAATGACACACACTGTATAGTGTTACTTAATTGTTTGACATTTTTCATGTTTTTGTGAAGACATGCAAAGGTCTTAGAATTCTGATTTTGTTTAAAGATGTGATGCAACTTATTTATGATGCTAACAACTAACATGTAATTAATATATATAATCTTGACTGAACCATAGTTATCTTTTATTTGCAACATTAAATGTAAAATTTTTGTGATAACAAAGAAACCATTTCATCTAGGATGCTTTTGGAAGCATAATATTGTCAAATGTGTTGTTGTTTTTTGTATTTCAGTGTGTTTACACTTTTTACAGGAATTGTCTTTGATTTTGTTTTCATTTCCAGTTTGGATTCGAATTAGATTTCCATTTGTTCATATGATTTTTAAATATTGAGTTTGGTCTAAATTAAGGCCATTGAAATGTTGAAATTTCAATTTGATACTAAATGTCTAATACAATTATTTGTCGATTAAGTATTGATGAATTATTAACTTTTTCAATTTTGTTGCACGGGTTTTATAGCATGTATGATGATGGATGATGCTAATATTCATTAATAACTTACATATTGATAGAAAGCATTTGTAATTGTTTTCCGTGGCAATTCAACTTACAATAAATGATTGCATTTTTTAGCTTTTCCTTGGTTACTGTCACATCACTGACATGTTGTAAGTGACTTTTTATACAAACCTATAAGATTTCAATGTGACATGTCCTTTAATGTTTTTAACTATTAATTCGTAACTGATTTAAATATTAATTTAAAATGAAGACGTTGAAAGATCATATAAACCTTTGTTTAAATAATATACATTCCCTTGATGATTTTCTATTGCTTCTGTTATATTTATCACAGCTTTTGGGGATTGTTTTATTATAATTTGGTTTTCAAACGTCGTAAATGTTTTGAGAAGATATAATTATATGTAGTTATTAAAAATGAAGATATGTACACTTTCTTGAGTATTGTTGCAAATTGCACATCATTTTGAAATTTAGCATTAAAATAAACAAGTGTGGTTATCAATTCCAAAGAAATTGACAACATCGTCGAACAGATATCGGACCAATGTATACTTGCTAGCTGGACCGATATTGGCCCAATGTCTATCCAATATACGTCCGATAAACAATGCTCCGATATCTATCCGATCAAATGCCGATGGGCAAAACGTTGATCGGATGGATATCGGGAGCGATATCTATCCGAGATATTCAAAACCTATCGGATAGATATCGGACCGATGTAGGCTTGCTTTCTGGGACGATATTGGCCCGATGTCTATCCGATATGTATCCGATATGCAAAGCTTCGATGACAGCCAGATCTAATGCCGATGGGCAAAACGTTGATCGGATAGATATCGAGAGATATCACGAGCGATATCTATCCGAGATATTTAAAACATATCGGATAGATATCGGACCGATCTAGGCTTGCTTTCTGGGACGATATTGGCCCGATGTATATCCGATATGTATTGGATATGCAATGCTTCGATGACGGCCCGATCAAATGCCGATGGGCAAAACGTTGATCGGATGGATATCGCGAGCGATATCTACCCGATATTCAGAACATATCGGACAGATATCGGACCAATGCAGGCTTGCTAGCTTTTAATTCATTAAGTTTTTATCTTGATATCTGACACTAGACGATTATAGTACTGTTTCTGCTTGGATTTTGCCATGTTAATTTTGTTTTTGACAACTTATGTATTAATGCCTTAAGAATAAGTTTCTGCGGATTCACTAGATGTTTGATTTAGTTTTTTTACTGGTTGATGTTTGCTCGTGGAAACCGTATGTCTTGCAAATGAGTTTTTCTGAACTCGAGAATTTAAATATATGGACGGCCTTTACCTTGACACGGATGCATTTCGCTGTTTTTACCAAAACTTCAGCCAAACCATTGGCTTGTGACCTTGAGGGAGACCTATTTTTGCATGTGAAATTTCACTTATTAGCAAAATCATAAAATGGCTGTAATGTGCATTGATTTTCGTTATCATTGAATAATACATTAAACACACCAAAAGTACTGAAATGTGCACGGAGTTTATTTTTAATCACAGTTGAGCTTTGGCTGTCGGTAATAGAATAATTTATAAAAAGGTATTTTCTCATTGAAATGAAATATGTTTTGTTTGTTGGTGTTTCATGTGGTAGTCTGTTTCATGAAATAAGGATCAAAATAACTGAGCAGTTGCTGAGATATGGCCTTCATAGTAACTTGCGCACAAAACCTTCACCAAGGTTACAAGTAATCTCCATGCTTTTCTTATGCAATGACCAATACATTATTTTCAATGGAAAGTACGACACAAAATACGAGTATTTAAGCGGGTATGTTTTGCAATCTTTACCATCACACATATGCGATCTCGCTAGAAAAAAAGTATGGCAAATAAAAATATGTCAGAGTTAAAAGTAACATGTAGAAGTGTTGGCTGTGTGAATGCCACAATATATAATTCTGAAAGTTTCGGAATGTGCACAATACTATCTTAAACTGTGAATGATTTAACTCGATATTATATTAGGCATTCGTATCAATTAGTGTTTTATTTTCGATCATGTAAAGGTTGTGTAACCCCGACGGTAATTTACATAGAGGTCATTAAACAATGCTACAAATTGACCTCCTGGGTCATTGTTTCAACGTTACACCACCATTACATGACAGAAACATAAAACATTTATAAAAAACCAGGTCACTATTGTGACTCTTACCAACGGCCCTATATCAGTGAGAGCATTAAAAATGAATTGAACGTTGAAATATGACTGTAAGTGATCAGTTTTCAGACATCCCGTCCATACATGGCACAATATAGTAACCAATTTTACATAATTTTATAGACTGTATTACGCATCTTAAATGGTTAGCTGGGTTTTAATTTTAATACCAAACCAGCATCTGCAGAGTTATGACCGATCAATTGGCAAATAATTAGCAGCTTGTGGCGCGCTCGAACGTATTTATACAACAAAACGTTTATTACTTACAGTCCTGAAAAAACTAGACGTGTGTCCAAAGGACACGAGTGACCCCACATTCCGCTGGTTGTCACAAACCCCTATGCAATTACTATACCTAGGTAAACATGTTCACATGCTGATGAATATGTCTGTAATGTTTCATAACTCTAGAAGTTATACTTTAAGAATTACACGCGACACAAGTTCAAAATTGCAGTTCCGCGAAAGTTGTCAGGCCTCGGCCAAAAACCAGTAAAACTGTACGAGGTCCAGGTAAAATGACCAGAACACTGGCCCTCCTGTCCGGTGAAAACTTCTCGTCAAGTACCTATTTGTTAGCTAAATATTTTTGAGCGGCACGTAAAATAGAGTTCGGGCCAGTAATAATTAAGAAATTACCAGACCTTGTGGCCAGTAAAGGATTTGGGACTTTAGCGGACAATGAAAATGTCAATTATTGCTTGAAAGAGGTCATAACTTCGTTGACCTTTGACAAATCTCCACCAAAATACCTAGCTGCCCAAATTCACATACTCATGAATCTGTTTATAAAGTTGCATCACTCTAGCAGTTATATATTTTGAGTTACACAAGTAAAACATCGTATTTTGCTAAACAAAGGGGTCATAACTCTGCTGATCTAAGACAAATCTGCACAGGTGCACAAGATCAGATGCTTATGTGTGATCTAAATGCGTCATTTCACCATTTTGAGCCCGGCATCGTTAATGGTCAGTTTCTTTTACTGTATTGAATCGGGAACCAGTGTGAAACAGTAAAAATTACATGAGTGATAATGTTCATTGTTTCAAACAGTAAATTACCAATTTTATTTCACTGGTATTTCCCTATAAATCACTGCAAAACATAAATAAAAAACTTAAAAGATAAAAAACAGACCTGGTTTCCTGTAACATAGGTTACCTACCACATACCCTACAACACGCCACAAAGGTCAATGCAATAGTTGAATCATAAATGTAATTATTTATTAGAGTTAGATATACTCAAAGTGATTTAAGATGACAGTCTTTCAAGGACCCATGAGAAAACGTGACAGCCGATGCCATTGATCAATCCTCAGTGAGATGGGTCGATCCCGTCCTCGAACATTGACAGATCCAATGGCGAAGACACGTTATCACGCAATCATACAGGATACGCAACTGGCAAGCCATATTATCTGATTATGAGGTGATATATGTTCGATGCAGCTGACGGCCATCGTCGGATACTGACAACGCTTCTCTCTATCTTACCTTATTTGCCAGAAACTCGTTTCTGATAAACTAGCTTATCGAAAAACTTTAACCTACCCAACTTGAAATAGGCTTTGAATGTAAATTTTCAAACACGTTATCCACCTATCAATATTTTCCCCCAGTGGGAGGAGCGGCGGCCAATCCCAGTGGAATTTTACTAATTGTATTTTGGGGGACCTAATTCCTCACCCTAATTCGCTGCATTTTTGTCTAAATCCCCTCAATGGTGTATCGAAGGGCCCAGGGGTCAATATTACCGGGATCTAAAATGGGAACAAAGTATATATTCCCGGGACCCGGAATCATTCGGCATGTCAAATTGCTTACAGTTTAAAGTCCCGTATATGCCCGCCGCCCCCCTCCCTCCCGGATGCCGACGCAGACGCTGGGCCGACTTTTTTTCAAAGGGTCAAGCTAACCACAAAAAATTTATTAATGTTTTCCTTTTTTTTTTTTTTTTTTTTGGTCGAATAATCTTTATTTCAATCAATACATATACAGAACATGCATTTCAAACATTACACAGTACAAACATAACACAGTACAAGTACAAATAATACCAATTAAAGGACCAAAATAGAAACAAGAAATGTCTTTTAAAAAGACAATCGGCGTAGAAATTAATATTGAGATGTGATTTGTTTGCCCTAAATATAATACAAGGGGATCAAGCTATGACTTCACGGACCCAATATTTTACGTTCCCTATTAAGGAGACTTCTCGGACACTAGATTTTTCGGACACTATAAGAAATCGTTCGGCCCCCAAAATTAATTTGATATAAACTCAATAATTATTAATATCTGTACCGTGAATAAACCGATCATATACCACCGCATGTTTTCAGCAGTGATACATGAATAAGCTAAATACTAGTAATTTACGTAAACATAATGGATACATGAATTTGTCTGGCAAATTTAACAACTTAACATTGTCAGAAATCAATAGTGGGAATGAATGAGCAGTAAGTTTATGAATTCCCCATTTATTGCAATTCTCGGGTTTAGGATTCTCCAGACGCTAATTAATGCGTGTTTTTAACACAGCTTTACCGCGCGCTATCTTTAGAATGATTCTCCTGCTGGAGTTGTAGAATTAAATCACGGGGACGACAGTCGGTTACAGCGTACAATAATATTTTTACACAATGATTAAATAATAGGGAAAATAAGCTCAATAAAATTTGCCAAACATTGTTTTGCTTATTTATCAGAAATATACCAGAAATTGAATTTATATTTTGTGCTTGCGAGCTCAACAGGTAACATTGTACGTTAATTGTGACCGACTGTCGTCCCCGTGAATTGTAGCATTGTAATTGCTATTTATAGAGCGCGACGATTATGTAGGCTACACAATATAGTTATTTCATTATGTGAATGAATATAACATTCTGATCATGACATACAATGAGTGAAGTTGTTCATAATTATGTTCATTTTTAGAGTATATGTCGAAGATATGTCTATAACTTTAATTTAACCGCTTATGTAAACAATTTTGTAAATATTTAATCCCAAAAAGTATGCAACAGTTATTGGTATACGTTAAACCATTGTTTGGAGTTTGCATTCCATAAAATTAGAAAGTTTGCCCAATTCTATTGGCATTCAATTTTCCCGCTGCATAATTATTGCAACAAATCTAGGTCAAAAGTGATCTTAGACAGCTACGCCGAAAAAAGGAAAGATAGATGGCGAACATGTTCAAATGAGGTAGGCATGAATCCATATGAAAAAGTAATGCAAAAAGATTACAAGAAGGTCTTGCGAAATATGAGTATACACTGGTTTATAGAGCATTTTAACATATATGCATAATGAAGGTTTACATTTGTAGGGGTGCAAGAAAGCTTTTTATTTTAATTGAGTACAATTTCTATGTTTCAAGCTTGTAAAATGAATATGAGGATATCAAGTGCTAGGGTATCATCTGGAAAACTGAATGGAAAAAACATGTATGTAAATGAAATTTTGTAAGACATATTTCTTCCTATGTGGAGATATTAAATTTTAACAAAAGTAAGTCAGGAAAAAACAACAACAGATACACAAGTTGGATATTAAGAATTCATTGCAGCACATACGAGAAATAACAGTTTAGGTTAATAATCTGTCGAGAGCAATATATTTGCTAAAGTTTCTTCCCGTGCTAATTTAAAGCTTTCAATTTATTTTGAGAGACTGCAATGCTTTTTAAGCGTTCATATTTTTATATAATTTCTAGCATTTTCGACGTTTGGCTTAACAGATGACATTTTGCATTTATACAAAAATAACTTTGCACAAATAAATACATTGTTCACAACATCATTTTTCTTATCGGTATACCTAGAAGAAAAAAATTTATGTTACAAAAGGGAAAAGACAAGGTGGGGAAGATTCTCAATAATATTCTTTGAACAGGGACATTCCCAGAAAATGTGTTCAATAGTTTCTTCGTTGTTTTGACAAAATATACATTTGGGAGAGTTTGTTAATTTCATTTTGAAAAGTAAGTTATTTGTTCCAATTATTCTGTGAACTATTCTATATTGGAACCATTGTAATTTTACATCTTTGCTAATTGTAAAGCGGTTGAGAAAAATGTTCATCCATTCGTTATCGCTAATTTCAACATTTAATTTACTCGACCAATTTTGTTTTATTGGTAAATTATTTTCAGTATTATTTAATATCTCGTACATTCTTTTAGCACCGGAATCGGGTTTGAGAATAGGCTTATAAGCAGGCGGTATGAACGGTCTTTGTACGTAGGCATATTGTTTGTAGTTATCACCAATATTATATTTTTTAAATTTTGCAAAAACAGCCTTTTTAATACCTAAATATAGGACAAAATCTATTTTAAGATTATACTTTTCGTTTATTGCATTCATTGTTAGGAAGTCTCCATTATTATTAAATAAGTCACATATATAATGTAAGCCTGATTTATACCAGCTGTTGAATTAGATGCTTTTTTCAAATGCAAATGTTTTCATTATAAAATAGTGGGAAGTGTATTATGTTTTGAACATTTAATGGCAGAACTTCCTGGTATTTTACAAAACTAAGTAAAACGTCCTTCCAGAAAGGAGTTGTAATTTTATCTGATATCATTTCTGGGTAATGTTTTCCACAATGTATAAGTTTATTCAAATCGATATATATGTTAGCTATATTTAACAAACAAAAATGATAACCAATAATGTGGTCCTTGGACATTACAATTTTTTTTTATTCAACAGACTTGTAATACCATTTAAAATTAGTTTCCAATCTTTATTACGCCGTTTTATGGGTAACGGTTGCAGAAATTATGAAAACATAATAGAGTTAAAGCATGCATATTGGATTGCAAAAGCCTAGTCATTTCCTTACACAAATGAGCTCAGTACAAGGCGAACTACATGTGCTTTACATTCAAAACCACATAGCAAAGGTTTATACGTCGGCCATTATTAGATGAACTTTATCATCTACTCGTTTACAACCAGCTGTTGCAAAGACTTTTGAATCTGTTGGAAAGTACATAAACTGGTCAGCAATTTCTTGAACTTTTGCTTCAGGTATGTCTTCCTTAGATGCGAAATATTTATTTTCAATTAACGAATCTTTAATGCATTGTTTGACATGTTTTCTTTCCAGTGGTAAGAACGGTATAAACGCAGATATAAGATCGTCTCTGATGAGTTCACTCTGCCACAGGCCACCTGAAATGCATACGTATATTTATATTAACACTTTTTATTAACACTGGCGTTGGTTAACCATATGTCCTGTATGTGTGTGCGTATTTGCGAGTAATTTGCAATGGTGAATCACGTCTATGGTTCTCTTTGAATTTCATCTCTGAGTTCAGAAGAAATAATAAGTACTCATCTAGTCCATTATTTAATAAAAGTGCCAAATCAATAACAAAAAATATGCATGCAGTTGCGTCTCAACAATCTTTCAAAGTTGAAAGAAAATTTATACATATATGATAGCTAAATATAGGGAATTAATTACTGGATTTGTTATTTAGAGCTGATAACATTATTATCTTTTCCATTTCCTCCAACTTTATAGATTCTCTTGGCATGCCTTCAATCCAGTACTGCATAGTTTTCTCGAGTATATCATGTCCTGCAGTATTGCTGAAATGATATGTACGGTGATCTACATAATAACGATTTAGGTTTTGTTAAGGAATGTCGTTTTACTTAACATCTGTCTCCAACGAGAGCTTTTTTTAAAACACGTATGCCCCCTCTAGGTTAAAATAGCTAAAACAGCTAATTTTAGATAATCAAGGACCATAACTCCACAGTTACTTGGACAAACTTAACAGAGATAATACGCCCACAAGATTTTTACCAAGTTTGATGAAGATCGGCTATGAACTGTTGGACTTAGAGACACAAACGGTTAAAAGGTCAATTTTAGATAATTCAAGGACCATAACTCCCCAATTCCTGGGGCGATTTGGCTGATTATCAAACTTCGCCGACATATTATGCCCACAAACATGTTCATGAAGTTTGGTGGATTTGATGAACATTGTTGGACGTTTAGCAGCTGGAGATGGATACAAGCTTTAAATCTGAATCGCGTATATCCTTTTTTAAACTTCTTTGGGGTGATTAATATGCAACCTTATGGAAATGTTACTTTTATTTTAAAAACCGTACACCTTACCCAAGAAAGAAAAATGTAGCGTTTCTATAGTCCACACCACCCACTTCTTCATGGAAGTCCAAATACGGCTTGATGGTGTCTGTGAGACCATGCGGCATCTTTTCCATCTCATCAATGATTATCAATGCGCGTGGACACTCCTTTACTGCAATCTCAATGATGCCCCAAAGTTTATCCTTGAAAAAGTTGTGAAAACAAAGAAACATAAGCGGAAAATTAATGGAATGTCATGATAATAATGCATGCAGTAACATCATTTACAAGTACATGCAATAACATTGATATCTATTCGGTCAACATATAACACAGTTATGTATACCTAAAACACTATTTTCTTCCTTGTAAAGCAATGTGCGCTGATTTACGAATAACTAATGAAAGAAAATACAGTAAGTTAAACACATTAAGCTTAATCACCTTGTATAATGGCATCTTCTCTGCATCCTCTTTGTGCCGAAATTCGGCTGCAGGGATGATCCAGTTGACACATTTTTTCTTCATTTCTTTCGGAAACATCTTTTCGGCAATTAAGCTACTCACGTAGTTTTTGCCAGTTCCAGTTAGCCCATGGAAAGACAAGACTAATGCCTTACGTGGAGACTGCTGTAAGTGGACTTTGAGATGTTTCAACAGTGTTTCTGTCACAAGATGCTGTCCATATACCTTTGATGTTATTGTTTGAGACAAATCTGAAAAAAATACGGTTAAGGTGGTTCTACGTGAGCATTGCTCCATTGATTAAATCCCCACATGCAGTAATATTTAATTACTAGCATATTATAAGTTATAATATGCTAGTAAATTACTAAATACTACTGTATTTGGGGATATTGTAGCACAATATTCATGGGTTACAATATATTCTTTTCGCCCATTTAATTTGGAAAATTACCATTTGTATAATTTAAATTACCTAATACAATTATATTTATGCACAAATAACGCAATAGTATTTATAATATTCAATAGCCAATGCACTTACCTGAAAAGTTCGGTAAGATCGATTTATCGTCATAACACTCTTTGTTGATGCAACTCATCGCACTGAATACAGCCCACAGGCTAGAGAAAACAGAGCCCATGTTAACCATGACTGCTGCTAATCCTGGTCACCAGACTCACTTAAAATAAATGACTTTTAGACGGAAACAGAAAACACGTTAAAGATAAAGGAACCCTGATCTTACAAATGTGTCATATATATAGGTCTTCAGTTTAACAGGCAGATAGAATTCAAATAAAGAGTTGTTGTTAGTTCGTTGGTTTAATTATAAGAAATGTAAAACTTATAATAATATAATTATATTTTTAATCAATATTTATTGCATTTCACGTGCTTTATAGATAGATAGATGGATGGATGTATGGATGGATGGTTAGATAGATAGATAGATAGATAGATAGATAGATAGATAGATAGATAGATAGATAGATAGATAGATAGATAGATAGATAGATAGATAGATAGATAGATAGATAGATAGATAGATAGATAGATAGATAGATAGATAGATAGATAGATAGATAGATAGATAGATAGATAGATAGATAGATAGATAGATAGATAGATAGATAGATAGATAGATAGATAGATAGATAGATAGATAGATAGATAGATAGATAGATAGATAGATAGATAGATAGATAGATAGATAGATAGATAGATAGATAGATAGATAGATAGATAGATAGATAGATAGATAGATAGATAGATAGATAGATAGATAGATAGATAGATAGATAGATAGATAGATAGATAGATAGATAGATAGATAGATAGATAGATAGATAGATAGATAGATAGATAGATAGATAGATAGATAGATAGATAGATAGATAGATAGATAGATAGATAGATAGATAGATAGATAGATAGATAGATAGATCGATCGATCGATCGATCGATAGATATTAATCTTGTTGCGTTAATCGTATTGTGTGCAGACATTGTTGTATTTAATACATGTACTATATTACCCACTGGATCGGGTGCTAGCTACTTCCTAACATTCGTGAATAAATTCTGTACACTGTTTACATAATTACTTATTTGAAATAATCGATGATGTGGCGATTGTCTTGTCATTTGAAATAATCGATGATGTGGCGATTGTCTTGTCATATAATATTTTATTGAACTGTATCTTATATATAGATCAACATAATAAATAATCGAGTTTAATTTAAACACACACAACTGCTTACCTATCGCGTGCCTTTGCTAATGTCCGAACCTTGAAACTTTAAAAATAATTATACACATCTACAAATCAACAAATACTGATAAGGCGTAAAAAAAAAATGTTTGTTTCAGGTAACATGCCCAAAAAATTAGGGCAGGTAGGTCGGGATATTTATTTATTTTTAATTTTTTATTATTTTTTTGGTAAATGGTCAACTTGAAGATTCTAAAACTGAATAAATATTCAAAACATATCAGTAATATCCTTAAACATTTTTTATAAGTGGATACTATCAAAACAAAACACTTATTTATCCCAAAACACATTTAATTATTGAAAAATGTAAATAAAACAAAAATCAATCTGACAAACCCAATAAAATGTTCTAGGGTCGGGGCATTTTTTTTAGGGTAGGTCGGGTTACCTGAAAGAAACATTTTTTTTTTACGCCTAACTACAATCAGATAACATGATTAGAGTTCAGTCTATCTGATGTTACTCTACCAAAAAGCGAAAGTTAAATACACAAACACATTATAACCAAATCAGGCCAATAAATAATTTATTTTGAATAACATGATTACAAAGACAATTTAATAGGCTATCCTAATAAATAGTATTTCCAAGTAGTTATTTACATTTCATCAGAGACACTGGCTGGACCTTTTCTAATCAACAGTTATTCATAAAGAAGGTGTCCACGTTATGTTTTTTATAATCTAATGTAAAATGCGTTTATCTCAGTGGGTTTGTTTTAACCTGTGTCAAGGAAGTGGTGTTTTTGTTTTAATCTGCTCGTAAGATTACAAAATCTCACAAAAAGGTAATGAGCGAATTCTAATGTTGTTGTTATTTTTGGATCTGGAGGAAGGAAGGAAATGGGCTAATGAACACATGATTAGAATTTGGTGGTGATCCGGATCCCGTTTCGATCTAGGACTTGTTGATAATATTATTTATGGTTGTAATATAGGGCAAATGAGCTAACCACCACTGGCAAATTCAATGTGTTAAGTAGGGGTCATCCATCTCGGAGGAGGTCTGCGCTCCCCAAGTGCTTTCTGGTTTTATATACAGCAAGTCCAAAGTAGGTTTTTTTCACATGCGCAATATTTACTAAAAATGAATCTCATTCTTTAAAAGACATTTTGTTGTGGTAAATTCTGTCTCACCATATCCTTTGAAAAATAAAATAAATCTGAAGTTAGTGACAAGTTACCGTAAATAACAACTGACCCCGGGATGCAGCGGAAAAAAACATTAAATTGGAATGTATTGCGTAAGCGGTACTATGTGAGGTACATTGTGAGGAAAACTGTACTGTACACTAGGAAATACAATGATTTGACAATTATAAATTATAAAGAATTTTTTTTTTCTTATTTACCACTTGTTGTCGGGAATTGACAGACAGCATAACTGGTTTGTACAATAGACGTATCTTATCAGAAAAAGCGTAAGTTAATTTCTTAATTCATTAAAATTCCTCAATCTCTGTCTGATTCGTGTATACTTCTCTATACATAACAATGTTTCAAACATGTAAATATTGCTAAGATGTTTCGTGTTTTAAACTTGTGCAAAACAAATATAATTGGATTTCACATAGAAAAAATGACCTAAAAATCACTTAAATGGTGTGAATACGTATCGTCGAATACCGTGACACTCTATAATCAAATGATAAATGTAGTAAACGTAATGAATCCAGCCTGGGTTACTGAGAATGATTTATAGGAGTACATCCCAAAAAACCCAAATCCAGTTTCCGCGCCTGATCACATGATTAATGAATTGAACTCCATTTAAAAACGATTTGTACAGTTTTTTCCCTTCCCTGAATTTTTTTCATTTTTACATATTTTTCAGATCGTTCAATGCTTAATACGAAGAAACCATAAAAAATGGGGGTCACAGCATTAGATTTTTTGGAAAATGCATGTCAATGACCTACCCGTGAATGCATTTTAGGAAATTTTGATGCTGTTTTTGTTTTAGCAAAAAAATAAAATAGTATTGACCTTTGATTGGTAAGAAATAACGACATCCTATTGGTTGAAATGGGTAATTGTAAGAAATCAATCCGTTAATAGTGAAAAAATAATATTATATTTGCCAAAAAATGCTTTTTCATCCTTTTTTAACGAAAAAAGTCTACTTTTTGTAATCATATAAAAGTTTGGTTTGGAATATAGAAAAAAATCTGTTTCGTGAAAATTCCATAATTTTCGATATTTGTTACATAATTAATTTGTTAACAAACTGCAAAAAAAGAAAACATGGGGTCACCGTGCTTGTTTTCGAGAAAAAGTATGTAGTTTACGTGTGCGTATTGGACATTTTTCTGTAAAAAAAACAGGATGGAATGACAGTCACAATTTATAACAATACACGTATAAAAGTAATTATACATATATTATATATAATTATTTCAGTAACAGCAGTTGATTATGACTATGTACAAAACGTTATTACAGCCAAAAAACTTTGACAATAATCGAAAGCATGTGCACAGCTATATGCGAGTCCAATGTCCAGTAAGCGTGTTTCTACTTTCGTTTTAAGTGTATTATCAAACTTTTGCAAATAAAATCGAGTCACAAGAGACTCCTACTATGATCATGGCAATTATTATGAATATATTTGATTCAAGTTTGGTCAATACAGTGTACACAATATTTAATAAATATTATTATTTGTCAAAACACTTCCCATTGTGAAGATTGAAATCAACTCCACTGATGCGCGAACAGATGACCAGAAAAAAACTACCGAAATCGTCTTTAATCATGTAGGTCTGCGTTGTTTACCAAAGCTTACTACAAAAAATATAATTACCTAAAATAATACCAAATAAAAACTGACACAGCATGTCACTATTACCGGTACGGAGTGTGCTCACTGTGGTGAAATACAGAATTCTCTCACTTTTCTGGCACTTAGTGGAATGTAACCCAACATTTTGAACATTTGCAAATATCATTTGACGAAATAGGAATTTTGCATTTAAAAATAATGTCAAACTAATTAATAAACTAACATGTCAAATATAAGATCACACTACTGAGTTTAATGAAAAATACTGATTATTGCAATAAAATCTAGATTTTATACCAGTACATTTGAATTTTGTTCAATATTTTTTTCGTTTAAAATTTAATTATATATTTTAATCAGTCGCGTAAAACTCGTCAAAATGGCAAGTTGGAATACAGAAAACCAACCACTTCTTGAGCCTGGGAGTGATCCCACGAGTCAAGACCCATATGGAATCCCAAATAGATCACATCCTATATTTGAGACAATTAAATCTGGGTATATTTTTTAAACTGTTGTGATTTCATATGCTAGTATTCGTGAATGTTTATTGAGGTTGCCATCACAATATTTGGTCATGTTCTGACCTGATCAATATTGCACGTTGTCAAATTTATTTATTCATTGCAAAATTGTAACGAATACGTAGTCTCTTAATTTTACATTATGGTTGGTGGCACATGTTTTTGGTTTCAGTAGGTTAGCAGAATTTTTTTTATAATTTTCAGTCTTCACGATTAACCAGTGGACCAAGGACTGAGTCCACCAAATTTTTGCTTGGTCTAGAAAAATGTATACGTTAACTGGCTCAAAGATCCATCAATTTCAGGTCCTGTGGTCATCAAAAAAATCATGACAGTTTTCAATTATTTCTATAACAGATTGAATACATAAGACCGAAAGAAAAAATACAAACTATGGTCCACTTAATTGTCATCTGGTCAAGTCTTATTAGCCAGTTTAGTGGACTGTCCGTCCACTGATTTCAAAAATTTATTCGTGAAGACTGCTGTTCTGTTCTCGGTTGTTTCACGCCTAAGTAGTTTCATCACTGGTTGTTTCCACCCTCGTCGTTTCGCCCCCTGTTTTTAATGTACTGTACTGTATGAGTGGTAATACAATATATATTTCTGTTGCCCAAAACTTAACTCGGTGTCATTAATATATGATTTTACATCATAATTATCAGTTAGTCTAACTATATTCAAAACAACTCTACGCAAATGGTGGTGAAACGACCAGGTTGAAAATGACTTAGGAGTCAAACAACAAGGGTGTGAAACGACGGCAAATCCTCTGTTCGTTAGGTTCCGTCACTTTTAATCACACAGTGAAATCCCACATAAAATATATTTTGACTATATTTAATAAGAATATATAATACAAACTATAACTTTCTTCATTAGGCCACTTTTCCATGTGCACATAATCCGTCATCCATGTCCTTGATCCGTGTACGTGTCAGTGAAATAAAATATCGCTCCAGTTGAAATACGCAGGGATGTTTCTATTTGTCCGTATACTTGTACATCTACATCCGTATCCGTGACAAATCGTGCAGTGCGCTATTTTTATGGACACGGACACATTCACAAACAAGTTTTCGAGTGTCCAGGGCTAATATTTGAAAAGAATATTATTTTCTAAGCATATATTAGATATTAGATATTTTTATATTATATATTATACATTTTCTTAATATATTCTAGATATTGCCTTACATAAAGATAACATTACCTAAAAATCGTTCAGTTCAAATAACGTTCAACCAGTTAATTGACATTTATAAATTGACTGCAAAACTATTTTAACGTTTTTATGCAGATTATTACCTATCTCTGAATAACTCCTGTAGACTCTGATTACAAACAAAAGGGTTGTCAGGTAATATTATGGACATGAAGATACATTGGACATATTGTTACTGAGTTTATTTTCTTTCTTCAAATTCTCAGATAATAACCTATGATAAACACATTGTAACTTAAAACTAGGACCATTTTTAATCTTAAAATGAAAGCCTACTTAAGAAAAATTATAAAATGGTTCTTTATAAATACAACTTCACGATGCCGAAAAAGGTGCAGTCACCTATGTGTTATTCCAGTACGGTACATATTGTTGTACGTAGGGCATTGAAGTAATGATACAAGAACATGTTAAACAGTTTATTTCTTTTTATTTATTAGCTCACCTGAGCACGAAGTGCTCGATGAGCGATTGATATAGGGGACCTGTCCGGCGTCGTCTATCGTCCATCGTCTAGGTGCCGTCAACACTTTGGACCGTTATCGCAATAAAGACTACATTTTTTATTCAATATTGACCTTGCACAGTTTGTGTAAGACCATAAAATCTCAGATGAGATTGTTATTGGGTCAGATCACACCAGTGACACCAGGGTTATTGCCCCTTTTTCATGCTAAAAAAGTGCAAAAGTGCCCTTTTCCAACATATTATTTTCCATCCAATCGTAACCAAACTTTCACAGTTTGTGTATGACCATCGGATCTAGGCAGACGTAAAAAAAATGGGCTAGATCGTGTTTCAAACATCAGAGTTATTGCCCTTTGTTTATTAAAACAATATACAAAAATGGACATTATTCAGGATAGAGAGACATTTTTCATCCAATCTTCACCAATCTTGCACAGTTTGTCTATTACCATGAGATTACAGTTGAAGTCAAATGTAAGCAAGATCGGATCAGAAACACTAGAGTTATTGCCCTTTGTTTGTGAAAAAAAAATGCAAAAATGGACATTATACAGGATAGAGACTTCATTTTTCATCCAATCTTTACCAATCTTGCACAGTTTAGCTATGACCATAAGATTAAAGGTGAAGTCGAATATAAGCAAGATTGGACCAGAAACACCAGATTTATTGCCCTTTGTTTGTGAAAAAAATATAAAAAAATGGACATTATTCAAGATAGAGACTTCATTTTTCATCCAATCTTCACCAACCATGTACAGTTTGTCTATGAACGTAAGCCTACAGGTGAAGTAGGATATAAGCATGATCGGGCCAGAAACACCAGAGTTATTGCCCCTTGTGTTTTGGAAAAAAACATTAACAAGTTATCAATGATTGGCTTGCACACATGATTTTTGATTCAATGTTGATCAAACTTGCTCAGTTTGTGCATGACCATAAAAATTGATTGATAAAATTTGATTTACAACAGTTGCAAGACTTGCATGCAGTTATTTGTACATGCAACTTTGATGTCTTCAGAGCCTGCATTAACATCATTTATCATCATTGGAAAGAAAATTATCAAAGAAAAAGCAAAACAACTAGTTTTCCAAAACTGTTTGCAAAAAAGACATCAAAATCTACTGTTCATGCATTTTCCAGAATTGTCAATGACTTAAAAAAAAAGGGTAAGGTAAGAATATCGAGAAAAATGATTTGAGAACCATTAGCAAAAAAACGCACATCCACTACCCAACTCATACATTAGGTAGCCTATTGCACTTACTAATGTTTTAAATCAAAATTGATCCTACCCCCACTGTGTATTGTTCAGATACCTTAATTTTCAAACCTGTCACAACAGTATGCAGGGCCCTCAATCTTCGATTTTTGCCGCCGAATATTGGCCCCATTCCCCCACCTGAAAAGTATGTTTTTTCCCCTAAAAAATGGAAAAATTCCCCCTTGGAGGTCTGCCAAAAAAATACAAAAAAATATTAACAGAAAACCTAGTTAAGATGCCAATAATGGTCCGCATCATAAGTTTAGCGGTTTTGGTCTAGATCTCTATATTGCCAATATTTCATTGACACATGTTATGTGCGATAAACAATAAACCGATCCGTTCAACATCAAAGTGAAACAGTTTGGCGTCATCAGCTTATATAGCGCGTGCTACCCATGACAATGTCCTTTCACTGCTGTCGAGTTAATTAGCAGCCAAATTACACGCTGTCCACGTGGAGGGTGTACACAGTACCTGTATGTCATAAATCAATACTGACCTATCTGAACGACAATAACGTTATCGATACAGAAAAAGTATCTTTAGGCATAGCTGTCTAAGATCACTTTTTATCTAGATTTCTTGGGATAATTATGCAGCGGGAAAATTGAATGCCAATAGAATTTGGCAAATTTTCTATTTTTAGGGAATGCAAACTTACAACAATGGTTTAATGTATACCAACAACTGTTGCATACTTTTGGGGAATTTCAATGTACATGATTGTTTACATGAGCGATTAAAATAAAGTTATAATAATTTCTTCGACATACACTCTAGAACTTAACATAATTATGAACATATTTTCTCATTGTATGTCAAGAGAATATTATGTTCGTTCTCAGAATTAATCCACTGTTTTGTTTTGCCTAGCGGCACGCTCTATAAATAACAATTGACTCTAGCGAGTTCAACACACTCACGATCATTCTAAAAATAGAGCGCGTTTAACTGCCAGTGTATAGTTGTTATAATATACATGCATCAATTAGCGTCTAGAGAATCATAAGAGCAAATATTTCATAAACTTACTGTGCATGTTAATTTGAAATTGAATGGCGGTTGCGTTCTATTAAGAATTAAATAGAATTGCACATTTCTATCAACTTCTCCAGTAGAAATAAGTAACGGAATACCGGTACGTCGCATTGTTATTCATGCTACTTTTACTTCATTTTCGTAGCATTAATACATTATTTGCAATACCATTTATACACAGAAACTCTTGATAGATTATATTCCTACCGAATAAAATTTTAAATCGCTACAGTCCAATGAAATTTGTTGTTTGTGTTACCAAAAATGGCAGTCATTATTTCAAATGCACTAAATGTTCCCTGAAGATTGCTTCTCATAAGGCGTAAAAAAAATATGTTTGTTTCAGGTAACATGGCCGAAAAAATTAGGGTAGGTAGGTCGGGATTTATTATTTTTTTTTGTAAATGGTAAACTTGAAGATTCTAAAACTGAATAAATATTTAAAAAATATCAGTAATATCCTTAAACATTGTTTATAAGTGGATACTATCAAAACAAAACACTTATTTCTCCAAAAACACATTTAATTATTGAAAAAGGTAAATAAAACAAAAATCAATCTGACAAACCAAATAAAATGTTTTAGGGTCGGGGCATTTTTTTAGGGTAGGTCGGGTTACCTGAAACAAACATCTTTTTTTTTAACGCCTAAGGATACACAGTATAAATGATTAACAGACCTCGAAATGTGTACGTATTATGCATAGTTAACTTCCAAGATGAAGGTAGGGTATATTACTTAAGAAAAAATATACACGTCTGATACAGAATAATTTTCATTCATTCACCCAATTATTTTCGTACATTGTTAATTTGTTCAATTTGGCTGACAAATTTATATAATGATGTGAACGTGAATTATTTAGGTTATTCATGTATCACTGGTGAAAACATGGTGCGGTATGATCGGTTTATTCACGGTACAAATATTATTAATTATTGAATTAATCACACATTAATTTTGGGATATGAGACGTTTTCTTATGGTGCTAAAAAAATATGGGGTCCGAAAGGTTGCCTTGTCTAGGTGGGGACCGAAAAATCTGGGGTCCGAGAAGCCACATAACTGATCATCTTGGCCCTCTTGTATTATGTTTAGGGTAAAAAGATAGCTCATTATTAATGTCAACGCCGATTGTCTTTTTTAAAAGACATTTCTTGTTTTGTTTAAGAGGAAATGTTAACTGCACATCGATGGCGATAAAAAAATTTGGTTGGTATGCGCTACAAAACTTTTATTCAAAAGTAAAGATTTCAAGTTCTCTGTGCTACAAAGTTTTTATATGGCCATCAATACACCCACGCTTTCCATGCGGATGACGGGACGTTGTACATGTCAGCATAATTTTTGCACGCTTTTCTAGCCGAACAAAGGCTTTTCATGAAGTAGATGTGTATTTTAACTGTAAATAAAGTTTGTTTTTATGACGTGTGAACAGTAAAATTCTGATAGGCGTTTCGCATTTCGATTTAGTATATGTGTTGCGATAACTGATTTTGTGATTTAATTACATCTACTTTTTGAGATAGCGAATATAGGCTTGTTTACATGTATATTCACATGCATGACCTGACAAGTTATATTGCGATTGCAATCCATTGACCCCGCAAATCGCGATATAATGGAGTTGTAGTGTATTTCCATTTTCGGTCTTTTAAGTGAAGGCATTAAATTAATTAATAATTTAAAAAGCGGGACTGCAAATTTATTAACGTGGGCGAAATCATGAGAAACTCGTTGAAATAACACGTATATAGCTGCAATGTTACATGTTTACCGCAGCCTAGCCAAAATTTTAAGCGTTATCTGTAGATCTGAGCTATGGTTTTTTGTGCTAAAAAATAATCAAAGTTATATTTATAGGAGTTTCATTTGCTGTATAGATTACTTGACGTTTTTACCAAACGACAATTGGACGCGAGTTTGTTCGGGTTGAGTTAGTTTTCAAATCAGTTAATCTGTAAAAACTTCCATATTAAAATATTCCCCCGGTCAGTCAAAATTCCCCCTCCAGAGGGCGGCGGGCCCCTTCCCCCAAAACTAATTGAGGGCCCTGGTATGGCAGTGGTCCAGATAAGATGCGTATCTGCGTAAAATACGCATGGAAATGTTCTAAATACGAATGAATTTAATATTCAGTGAGTAAAAATAATCATGGTAAAATCCACTATACGCATCGTGTGCTACTATCAGGCATACCACCAGTGTCTACTTTGTATTAAATCATTCATTATTTTCATTGTCATACCTAAATAATTCATATTTTCAATTTGAACAAACAATAAAATCCTTTGAAAGCACAGTCGTTGATATTAACACATGTCACAACTTAGAAGAGTGAAAGCGCAAAGTCATCAGTTAACTTGGCTTCTAAATCTCCAAGCCGTTAGCAACAGCCATAACAACGGTGTCGGTTTGACATCAAAGGGCTTTGATGTGACTGCAGAGCTGGGACTATTGTCAAACGGCTTGTAGTAATAAGTATTTAACACGCTGAGCACATGGATGATGAAAAAGCATCAATCTGCTGTACATTAACAATGCAAGCAAGCACTGTTGATAGAGTAATAATGAATTAGCGTTCTTGAAAAAATGTCAAGGGTGTCATCAATTAGACAGTTTTATTTGCATTGGATAAATTGGGAGATTTAAATGGGAGTGCTGAAATATAAATGTATTGGAATTAAAATGGGATGGTGTAACGGAATAAAAGCTAATATTAAAAAGGATTTTTACATTTTATTTGGATTAATATGTATTTTGCACACAAGGTAATTATGTATGCGCATTTGAAATTTACATTGATTATGTTTTTATCAGTAAGTAAATTTAAGTAAATGTAGTGCAATATTACAAAACAATAACAAAAATACACTGACATAATTTGTTAAATAACATCAACATGTTAAACTAGAAGCACTCCTACGAATGTGCTGCTCTGAAAAACAACAGCTTATGCATAGAGACCAGGGCATAGCTGTGAAGGTGACGTGGGCGATAACTTCGCCCTGGAGCTATTGACATCTCCCATAAATTTCATCAAGGAGAAGTTCACTTCGCCATCTGTTTTAAACTTCGCATAGTATCAATCAAACACCAGTCATAAAAGCTTTGAAGTCAGCTTCCATAAAAAAAAGAGAACGTAATCCAAGTAAATTTCAAAAACGCACATAATTACCTGATACGCAAAACACATATCAATCCATACTAGATGTAAATATTCATGTTAATATCCCATAATTTCCCTCCTAATACATTTTCCATTTTAATTCCAAGATGTTTATTTCATCACCCCATTTAAATATCCATTTTATTCCATGCAATAAAGCAACTGTCTGATTTTGTTCACACCCTTGACATTTCCTCTGGAACACTAATTCATTAATGCTCTATAGACAGTGCTTGCATTGTTCAGTTACAGTGGTATTGATTGATGCTTTTTTTACTGACCATGTGCTAATCATGTTACACACTTAGTTCTACAAACTGCTAGACAATGGCCCCATCTCTGCAGTCACATCAAAGACTTTTGAAGTCAAACTGACACTGTTGCCATTAGCTGTTGCTAAAGGCTTGCAGATTTGAAAGTCCAATCTAATTAATTTAACATGTGTTATTATTAATGACTGGTGTTTTTAACAGATTTTATTGTTTCTTCAAATTAGATAAATAATTGCAAGGTAATTTTAACGAAGTGTTTTATTGAGAAAAAAAAAGAATTAATAATATAATTAATATATAATTAATTTTTATTTCCAAAAAACAATGTTTTATGATGCACTGTGAACGTTTAGAGAAAAAAAACAACTAGTATTTACATTTAAAGTTTTATTGATGTTTGTATTGCTAGAATGGAAACTTGGAAAAAAAAAAATTGGAAACTAGAATAATGTAATACAACTAGAAAATATCTTGTTATTAATTTATGGAGAATTTGATGATGATAATGACCTGATGATGATGGACTTGGTACTATGATAATGATTGACATGGTCTAATGATAGTAAAAATAAGCAAAATTATGGTTAAGCGCTTTTTGGAAAACACTTCTCCTTGAAGTGGCCTCACTTCTCCTTAAACTGAACTGAGGGAGAAGTGACTTCTCCCTAAAATTTGTCCCTAGGCTGAGCCCTGGAGACATTGACACTATCAAAAAAGGCTGAGCACTGAAGCCTGAAGGTACTACTAATGTGCAGAAGTCATTGCAAATATTGGGCGTCTGTGTCAAAATGTGAGTTTGCCCCCCCCACCCCCCTCTATCCACAAACAAAAACACTGATAATTGCTTAGTGTACTGCAATATAGAACCATTTAATTGTTATGATGCTTTGAGGGTGATATAAAATACTCATGAAAAATATTGGTGTTTGTATTTTACTCATCAATTCAAAATTTCATGAGTAAAATACCCCTTGGCTGAAAAAATTATCTGGAGCTCTGAGTATGGTCTTCATCTGTACCAGTTCTCAGGTGAGCGCTTTGGGCCATCATGGCCCTCTTGTTTGTATTAATAGCACAATGCCACATGCTTCTAAAAAATATACAAGTATAATGTAGGTTTTATGTAGAATGAAGAAAAAGTTTTAGCCAGATCACATTTTTTTTAGCATTTATGTTTCATTTGTAGCAATTGTTTTTTTTTGCAAATTGCAGAAGGAGCCCTGCATGCTACGTATCAAACTCTGACTTCAGTTTTTGCCAATTGTATAAATGTATGGTTTTGTATCCGCACTTTGGCCCCGTCCCTTTGCCAGTCATTGGCTCTTAATGTGCCAGGTGTGAAAATAGGGAAAGTGCTTGGTCCTGACAATGGTGCTATAAGATTCGGTTCATATATGTGGATCAAGTAAATATACATTTCCATTGTAACTTCAACGAGCATAAGATGTCTGTGAGGTGATGTCTTTTGTGTTATACCCACTTTCATTGTCGGACATCTTCACATACCTGACCAACAATTAAGAAAATACAAATAAGATATATCCATTCTTTGTTTTACAGTATGCTTGTACCAGTTCAGACAGTTGTGGAGCAGATGGGAATTGATGTGCTGTCACTGAGGGATGAAAAAGGTCACACACCTGCCCATTGGGCTTGCCTAGGTGGTCATGCACCCATACTTAGATACCTTCTGGAGCAAAAAGCGCCCGTGAATGAAGTGAGCAACAATGATCTTGGTGCGAGGCCTATTCACTGGGCATGTGTAAACGGACATATAGCCATTGTGGACATCCTGGTGCAGGCCGGTGTAGGCTTGGATGTTACGGACAATAAGGGGTGCACCTGTCTCATAGTTGCAGCGCAGTATGGCCAGACTATGTTGGCTGGTTACCTAATGGGTAAGGGTGCCAGACTACAGATGGTGGACCGGGATGGTGACACCGCACTACATTGGGCTGCATTTAAAGGTACATATGTTGTAATTGCTTCTGTCATAATTAATTATCTACAGATCTTTTTTGAAAAGAGTTGGATTGGTGGCAGGAACAAATAAAAATCTCCCCTCTTAACAATAATCTTGAGAGAAACAATATTGAATAAAAGCACTTAAAATGATTGTTCAGCATCAATGTCAGCATCAATGTTAGAATTACAATGTTTTCCTTGGTTATTTCATTTCTCGCTTTTGTTATACATGAAAAAATGATAAGATCTGTAATAATGTTGGATGGTGGATGATCTACCAAACAGTTTATTTAAAAAATGGTCCACTGAATGAAATACATGGATGTTGATTGTTTTTAGGTAAATCGGAGCTAATGCGGCTTCTGATATACTCTGGCTTCAACCCACGCCAGAAAGACAACTTTGGTCAAACACCTCTCCATTTAGCATGTATAAATGGAGATATCAATAGTGTCAAAGAACTTTGTGAACAGGTTGGTTGGTTTGTTATATTTATAGTAGGTCTTTGACAAAGTGCAAACCAAATTATGTGTGGGCATTGTATTTTTTTTGTAGACAGTGTGAAGAATTTATAAAATCACATCCTAATTGCAAAATAGAAGGAAAAATAAATAATGACCTACACTGGAAACAAATTGTTCTGTGACCAGAAAACACATTTCTATAAATTAGTTTTGATATACTTGATTACACATGTATATACATGTATTCTGAATGTAAATGGTAAACAAACAAAGTGTGTCATGTTTGTTAATAATGTATTTTCATGCATTTGACATACAAATAGATAATTATAGCAAACCACTTTGCATTCATAAAAAAGAATAGTTATCATTTTAGGTAAATTTGATGCAGATTTTCAAATCCAACTTGTGAACATAGTTTTGTAGACATGTATTTCATTTGTTAACCTTTCCAGGATGGGGTTGACATAGCACTTGCTGACAAGAATGGCAAGACACCACTGATGTTGTCTACTGGTCGCAAACATACAGCAGTCGTAGATTATCTGAAAGCTGAGCTTAAACAGAAAAACAGTTTTCTACCAAAGATTGATTTTTGGTATGAGGATGTAACTTATTTATTTATAGAAATCTGTATTAATTCAAAACATTTTAACCTGTTTTATACCATTATGTCAGTATATATGTCTAGTTAACAGCTTGCAGCTAATTAGTTGAATTTCATGTACATGTCTTATACGAACTAGAAATAATTTCGCACACCAGTGTGTGGATGTTTTTAATAATTATATAGTTGAGTATACTTTCCAGTTCATTATGGTTCTGTTGACTTTTGTTTACTTGCAGAAGTAACATGTATATTTTCTGATTGTGTCTTTTCAGGTCAATAGTGTTTGGTCCACCTGGGAACAGCAAAGGACCGTTGCTGTTTTTCTTTGTTAACCTCTTGTGCTGGGGTTATCCTATGTACATCATAAAGGTACGGGGGTTTAGACTTTATTGACCTTTTTCAATCTTCCCAAAATTTCAAGTCAATTCATAACTTTTGGACAAAGTTGCAAACTAACAAACAAACAGTCAAACCAAAAACATATCCTGTGTAGGTAATAGTGTAGTTTTATTATGTTATTTAATGATAGAACTTTAACCTTCACACAAGTGTTGGTTTCATTGTATATTTTTGTGTCATCTGAAAAGGCGACATAGACGGGTTACTTTGGCAGCAACAGCGGCCCCTTTATTTTGTGCAGACAATAACTTAAGAAGTTTTTGTACAATCATTATGAAACTTTGGTGAAGTGTTAGTAGGCATAAAAGGAAGGTTAAGTTTGGTTTTCGGCATAATTGCTCTTATCGTACTTGAGTTATGTCCCATCAGGCGACACATCCGTCTTGCTGAGTTCTAGTTAATCTATATATGTTTAATTATTGATGATGAACTGGATTTTTAAATTACAAAATCATGAAAAGAAGTATAAAGGCATTCCCCTTGGAAATACGTTTATTTTTACAGTATGTGCCTCTTGCTGTCGAAGAAATGCTTGCATGCAAATAACATGTTAATGTTTTAGTCTTGATATAATGTTAATTATTCCTATTTTACTCTGAATGTCACACTACCTGCTGCTGTTTCCAGTGCCTGCCATACACATGGTATGACCTTCAACTGCTTCATATCGTCTTCTTCTTCACGAACGCGGCCATGTGGATCGCTCTGTTCCATGCCAGTACCACCGACCCAGGCTTCCTGCCCAGAAATATACCTGAATATGACATGGCTATCAAACAGGCGAGTTTGTATTTTTAATATTATCAAAAGTATTGAGATTTTACAAATTTGTGCCACATTTCATTACTTTTAATTAGGGATGGGACCGAATACTTTTATATTCGAATATTGGATAATATTCGAATATAAAAAAACGAATATGAATATTTGATTTTCTCATTTATTTAAAGAACAAAATTTCTTTAAAAAATCATGTTTTTGATTGAAAAGTTAACACGAAATCCAGTCGTATTTCCTGCCTAGCAGGTGGGCGGGGGCAGTGTAGTGTTTTTACAACACATGCTAAACATGTCCAATTAATGACAATTGATAATTGGCAGGGGGGCCATGTCTGTACAAGGGCCGCGAGTTAACGGTTTGTAGGAGGTGCGAATATGACGCATTGTATCCACAAATAACAAAACTGGGCCATGTTGTGATAACGGTTTCACAGTTTGCACAAGGCATACATTGTTGTTTATTATCCTTAAGTGACATCTATACGGTTAACTTGTTTACAGTAAATTACAATTACTCTCTAAGTAAACCAATCAAAATGAATCCATTATCAGCCTATCAATTTCTTTAACAAAATTAGCATGATCTGGTCAATCTTACTATACGACACTTGTAAATTATTCTCCATTATATCAACACCATATATGATACAAGAGTCTTTATTATAAAACAATGCCACCATCACGTGCTTGGAAGTACTTTATGCGGTCATTAGACAAAACCCAGGCAACGTGTAATCTGCACAGCAGATATAAGCTTCTTGGTTCTGAAAAAAAAAACGGAACGATTAACAAATTAATTAACAATACATTTAACAATATCTTAAATTTCTTTATATTTGCCTAACACTCACAAAGTTATATCGCTCATTTACCACTGAAACAAGGTAAAACAACTAAGTACACGTAGTATACATATTTCGGATAGGTTAATATTCGGACAGGGTGCCGTATATAGTAGTATACAGTAGTATTCACAAAACGAATATTCGAATATATTCGAATACCTAAAACGAATATTCGAATATTGATTTCGGTATTCGGTCCCATCCCTGCTTTTAATATATATAGAATCTTTTAACAGACTTAAGTCATTGACACTGAAACTCTGTTGTATATAAATGCCAAAAAAATGTTTTATGTTGCCTGCCTAGATGCAGTATGTAAAAGAGAGTATTTGGATAATAGTTTGAAAAGGTTTAATAGGATGAGAAATTTGGAAGATGCATACAGTTTCTTCAGAAATGTTGTTACATATGTCACATATTTCTAGAATTAAGAAAATATATATGAGATGTGTCGTGGGAATACCGGGCTTAATACATGTGCGTAAAGTGTCGTTGCGGATTAGCCTGTGCTGTCTGCACTGGCTAATCCATGACGACACTTTCTGCTTTTATGGTATTTTCTGTTTCAAGGAAGTCTCTTCTAAACATAAATCCACTGTAGGCGGAAAGTGTCGTCCTTGATTAGTTTGTGCGGACTGCACAGACTAATCCGGGACGACACTTTACGCACATGTATTAAGCCCGATTTTCCCAATACACACCGCATACAAGCTTTGTGTCATTTTGACTCTACATACTAAACTATAGCAGTTGCAACAATATTTGTCAACTACATGTATTACACGTTTATTTCGTACTTTTATGATGGTATGGAAAAGAATTGTCACTTTAAACATATTTGCGTTTCATCGTACTAAAACAATTTAATATATGACTTTTATAGGCAAAACGAACACAACTGTTAAACAGGAATTACGCTAAAGGTTTAAGTAACACTTGCCGCCAATGTTAACTGGTTGCCCATTTTTAGCTCACCTGAGCACAGAGTGCTCATGGTGAGCTTTTGTGATCGCCCATTGTCCGTCGTGCGTGTGTGTGTGCGTGCGTCATCAACTTTTCATTCAAACAACATCTCCTCCTAAACTGCTTGGCAGATTTTCACCAAACTTCACAGGAATGATCCTTGGGTGGACCTCTTTCAAAGTTGTTCAAATCTTTCCGGTCCGCTGAATATGTAGGTCACCAGAGCTGAAAATAGATTTAAAAAATGAAAACTTTAAAAATCTTCTTCTATGAAACTGCAAGGCTCAGACCTTTCATATTTGATATATGACATCCTCTAGAGGTCCTCTACAAAGATTATTCTAATTATGCCCCTGGGGTCAAAACGGGCTACGCCCCGGGGGTCACATGGTTTATATAGAATATATAGCAAAATGACTTTAAAAATCTTCTCCTCTGAAACCCCAAGGCCCAGAGGTTTCATATTTGGTATGTAACATCCTATAGTGGTCCTCTACAAAGATTGTTCAAATTATGCCCCTGGGGTCAAAACTGGCCACGCCCCGGGGGTCACATGGTTTATATAGAATATATAGCAAAATTACTTTAAAACTCTTTTCCTCTGAAACCACATGGCTCAGAGGTTTCATATTTAGTGTGTAACATCCTATAGTGGTCCTCTACAATTGTTAAAATTATGCCCCTGGGGTCAAAACTGGCCACGCCCTCGGGGGTCTCATGGTTTATACAGAATATATAGCAAAATGACTTTTAAAATCTTCTTGTCTGATATCGCAAGGCCCAGAGGTTTCATATTTGGTATGTAACATTGTTTAGTGGTCCTGAACAAAGTTTGTTCAAATTATGCTCTGGGGTCAAAACGGGCCACACCCCGGGGGTCACATGGTTTATATAGAATATATAGCAAAATGACTTTTAAAATCTTCTCTGAAACCACAAGGCCCAGGGGTTTCATATTTGGCATGTAACATCCTATTGTGGTCCTCTACAAAGATTGCTCAAATTATGCCCCCGGGGTCAAAACTGGCCACACTCAGGGGGTCACATGGTTTATATAAACTTATATAGCAAAACGTCTTAAAATCTTCTTCTCTGAAACCACAAGGCCCAGAGGTTTCGTATTTTGTATTTAACATCTTATAGTGGTACTCTACAAAGATTGTTCAAATAATGCCCCATAGGGTCAAAACAGACCACACCCAATTGGTCACATGGTTAATATAGACTTAAATAGCAAAATGACTTTAAAATTCTTCTCCTGAAACCGCAAGGCCTAGAGGTTTCATATTTGGTATGTAACATTGTATAGTGGTCCTTTACAAAGAGTGTTCAAATTATGCCCCCGGGGTCAAAACTGGCCACGCCTCAGGGGTCTCATGGTTTATATAGACTTAAATAGCAAAATGACTTTAAAAATCTTCGCCTCTGAAACGGCAAGGCCCACAGCTTTCCTATATTTGTTACGTAACATTGCATAGTGGTCCTCTCCAAAGATTGTTCAAATTATGACCCTGGGGTCAAATCTGGCCACCCCACGAGGGGTCACATGGTTTATATAGACTTGAATGGCAAAATGAGTTAAAAAATCTTTACCTGAAACTGCAAGGCCCACAGCTTTCCTATATACATTGCATAGTGGTCCTCTCCAAAGATTGTTCAAATTATGCCCCTGGGGTCAAATCTGGGCAGCCCCCAAGGGGTCACATGGTTTATATAGACTTAAATAACAAAATTACTTAAAAAATCTTTACCTGAAACCGCAACGCCCAGAGGCTTGTTCAAGGTTGTTCAACTTATGCCCCTGGGATAAAAATAAGCCATGCCTCTGGTATGCAAATTCCAATTGGGTTACCAGGTCTCAGGTGAGCCTCCTAGGGCCCTCAGGGCCCTCTTGTTTAAATATTTGATACCATAATGTAGAAGGTCTGCCAAGGATTTTAGCAGTAATTTACTATCCGTGTGTATACAAATGCATATAGCAGCAGTTTTGCAGAGAAGGAGCGCAATGGTAATATAAATGTACTGACTTGTGTGAACAGATCAAGTCTTATACTAGTAGTAAGTGATTTCTGACAAAGACTGACTAGCTATATTTACTAATTTAAAATTAATAAACATACACTTAACATACTTGATTAAATTGCCTGTGCAGTGTGGGACGACACTACACACATGCGTTAAGCCCTGGTTTCCCATGACACGCCTCGTATAAAGAATGTTTGTTGAGGGCCTTATGTAGTATGTATGTGATCTCCAGTAATGCCGTACTCTGGTTACAGGTTGCTCACTTTGATGAATGGAAGCAGGGTGAGAACCCCTTGAGCCGGTTGTGTCACACGTGTAGAACGGTGAAACCTCTCCGCTCAAAACATTGCAAAGTGTGCAACCGGTGTGTGAAAGTATTCGATCATCATTGTCCCTACATCTACAACTGTGTGGGCGTAAATAACAGGTAAGCGTCTTACTGATTTCTGTAAGCTTATAGCATTAAGGTTAAGCTAATAACAATGGAAGTATATGGATTAAAAACCTGGCTTGGAGCATGGAGAGGCATAATTTGGAAAATGGTTATGTAAGCTTTATACACTGCAGATCCGTTATATCGTGATTCACAGGGTCCATGTATCGCGATTGCAACATAGCCAGATATAGCCGGATCGCGATATAACTTGTCAGGTCATTCATGTACATACACATGTATACACTAGCATATTTTAACCATCTCAAAACATAAACCTACATGTAATTAACTCACATTTTTCATTGTTGTTACATCCACAATGTGTTATATCCCTATGTAAACATATTCCATTTGTATATAAAAATATATAATTATTCCGTGTAATTAATTTCAAATTGTGTATAATAAATTCCAAATCCGAAACGCCTAGCAATATTTTACTGTTCCCATGACGTAAACACAAATTCTATTTACAATTAAACTGTACATGTATTTCGTGTAAAATGCTTTGTTCTGCTAGAAAAGCGTGCAAAAATTATGCTGACATGTACAACGTCACGTCATCCACATGGAAAGCGTGGTTGTATTGATTGCCGTATAAAAACTTTGTTGCGCAGAGAACATTGAGATCTTTACTTTTGTATAAAAGTTTTGTAGTGCATAGCAGCAGAATTGGGTATCTACACTTATATAGCGAACGATGTGCAGTTAGTATTTCCTCTTAAACAAAAAAAAAACAGTTACGCCATATCAATAACGTTATTGTCGTTTAGATAGGTCAGTATCAGACCTTTTTCTACTGCTCTCAACGGTCTGATAGTCGGTCCCATTCCCAATGCCAAAAATGCCAATTCGGATCCAAAAATTCCCAATTGTAAAAAATCTGGATTTTTTTCGAAAACGAAAGTGAAAAGATAATTTTTCAGTACTTTACAGCCGATTTTTTCACACTGGCTTTACATTTGGATATCCTCAAATTTTATCGTTGACATTGTTTACAAGGGGAGAACACTCTAATAGCTGTGTAATAAAATGGGTAACACAAAGTAAAACGATTTGTTTGTCCTCTATCATGATGAAATTTAACATGAACTATGGGCAAATATTTTGTTATTTACACAAGTGGATGTGTAAGTTAATGGAAGGATTTAAATATAAGGAGGTCAAGATTTCTTTTCAAGTTATAACATATTTTCGCGACCTTCGTAGTGTAGGCACTGCACATACTTATAGGAAATGAGACATGCATATAATTACAAACTCTTGGTTGCATAGCTTGCTTAGGTATTTATCACAATTAAGAGTTAAATTAAAATTATTAGTGTTGTTTAATTCTTATTTATTGATTTAAAGCTGTAAATTTCTTCATTATACTTACGATTAGCGATACAAATTTTTCCCAATTTTGAAAATTTTACTTTGTGAATTTCCCAATTTAACCAAGGTACTTTTTCCCAAAAAGGTCAGCAAAAGGCCTGGTATTAAACATGACATACGGTTACTGTATACACCCTCCACGTGGATGGCGTGTAATTCAGCTGCTAATTTAAGCGACAGCAGTGAAAGGACGTTGTCATGGGTGGCACACGCTATGTAAGCTGATGACGTCAAACTGGTACACTTTGATGTTGAGCGGATCTGGTTATTGTTTGTCGAACTACAAAAGTGTGAATGAAAGAGCAGCGATGTTGGTTGAAAATCTGGATTTAAGTATGAACGTCGTGTAATAGTCAAATATTGAAGTACATGAAAAAAATCGAAATCCACGGCCGATTCACAGTATATTGGATATCGCGCAATAATTGAGCCCGATATAATGGATCTGCAGTGTATCTTCTATGCATGAATATTGTCAGTGTATCCTAACTTTGCACTAATTTTAAGTGTCAGTTTGGAATGAAATAGTCTTGCTTATTATTTACTTTTGTCTACTCTAAAAATATACATGTACCTGGGAAGTTTTATATACAGAGCCTGGTCACTATGAACATTCATAAAAAATATTTCAATTCAGTATGTGAAGTAGTTATTTTATCATTAAAAAAGTGTTTTTTGTTGTAATAAATTCATGACTATTACATTACAAATTTATCAAAAATGTGTAAAGTAGTATTATGTTAGATATCTATTAAAGTTTGATTAAATTTAAAAAAAATTAACATGACCTTTTGGGGGGAAAAAACCTTCACATTTTTTAACCATTACACCATTTTTTGACAAACAGTTTTTCTCTCATGTACCATTGTGCTGCTTGCCATCAGGAAATTATGCCGAATTTCCCAGCCAATCAATCCTTGTATTCCACTTGCACATGTTTATAGGTCGTTGTAGCTTCAAACTGTTGTGTACATGACATTTTAAATAAAATTATTCTTATACAAAGTTAGTTAAGACTTGTATGCAGTAAGGCACAATATATTTGCCTTTCCTTTGCTGACTCTTGTATAATGACAGTGTTTTTTTAGGGCCATTCCCCTGCTTAAAAAGTATATATTTTCTCCCCATATTTACATATTTCCCGTCTGATGTATAGCTCGACTATTCGATGAATAGGGTGAGCTTTCCTACTACCCCCGGCGTCAGCGTCCGCGTCTGAATTTTGTTAAAGGTTTTAATCAAAAGTCTTGTAACTAAAAAAACTGTCAGGGGCAACATTCCCCATAACTCTGTAACTTGTAACTACCCTTTGTCATCAACTCCAGTATCAAGGGCACCATTCCGTATAACTCTGTTTTGTATTTGGACAGATTTATGCCCCTTTTTCACTTAGATTTTCTGGTTAAAGTTTATATTCAAAAGTTTTTTAACTTCAAAACTACATAAGTTATTCACTTGAAACTTGGAACTAACCTTTGTCATCAACTCCAGTATCAAGGGCAAAATTCCCCATAACTCTGTTTTGTATTTGACAGAGCTATGCCCCTTTTTCACATAGATTTTCTGGTTAAAGTTTATATTCAAAAGTTTTGTAACTTCAATACTACGAAAGTTATTCACTTGAAACTTGGAATATACCATTGTCATCAACTCCAGTATCAGGGTCAACATTCCCCATAACTCTATTTTGTATTTTGATGGAGTTATGTCCCTTTTTCACATAGATTTTATGTCTAAAGTTTATATTCAAAAGTTTGGTAACTTCAAAACTACATTAGTTATTCACTTGAAACTAACCTTTGTCATCAACTCCAGTATCAAGGGCACCATTCCATATAACTCTGTTTTGTATTTTGACAGATTTGTGCCCCTTTTTCACTTAGATTTTCTGGTTAAAGTTTATATTCAAAAGTTTTTTTAACTTCAAAACTACATAAGTTATTCACTTGAAACTTGGAACTAACCTTTGTCATCAACTCCAGTATCAAGGGCAAAATTCCCCATAACTCTGTTTTGTATTTGACAGAGCTATGCCCCTTTTTCACATAGATTTTCTGGTTAAAGTTTATATTCAAAAGTTTTGTAACTTCAATACTACAAAAGCTATTCACTTGAAACTTGAAATATACCTTTGTCATCAACTCCAGTATCAGGGTCAACATTTCCCATAATTCTATTTTGTATTTTGATGGAGTTATGTTCCTTTTTCACATATATTTTATGTCAAAAGTTTATATTCAAAAGTTGTGTAACTTCAAAACTACATAAGTTATTCACTTTAAACTTGGCACTAACCTTTATCATCAACTCTAGTACCAGGGGCAACATTACCCATAACTCTAGTTTGTAGTTTGACAGAGTTATGCCCCCTTGTCACTTTGATTTTCTGTTTAAAGTTTATATTCAAAAGTTTGGTAACTTCAAAACTACATTAGTTATTCACTTGAAACTTGGAACTAACCTTTGTCATCAACTCTGGTATCAAGGGCAATGCCTATAACTCTGTTTTGTATTTTGACAGAGTTATGCCCCATTTTCACATAGATTTTCTGGTTAAAGTTTATATTCAAAAGTTGTGTTACTTCAATACTACAAAAGCTACTCACTTGAAACTTGGAATATACCTTTGTCATAAACTCCAGTATCAGGGTGAACACCCCCTTAACTCTATTTTGTATTTTGACAGAGTTATCCCCCTTTTTTACATAGATTTTCTGCTTAAAGTTTATATTCAAAAGTTGTATAACTTCAAAACTACATTAGTTATTCACTTGAAACTTGGCACTAACCTTTGTCATCAACTCCAGTATCAGGGTCAACATTACCCATAACTATGTTTTGTATTTTGACAGATTTAAGTCCCTTTTTCACATAGATTTTCTGGTTAAAGTTTATATTCAAAAGTTTCGTAACTTCAAAGCTACATAAGTTATTCACATGAAACTTGGAACTAACCTTTGTGATCAACTCTAGTATCAGGGGCAACATTACCCATAACTCTGTTTTGTGTTTTTACAGAGTTGGCCCACATTTTACATAGACTTTGTTAAAGTTTTAAATATTTATGCCCCTTCCACTCTCCAAAATATGTACCAACTGAAATATTTCGAATAGTCGAGCACGCTGTCCTGTGACAGCTCTTGTTTGTTTATGAAACTTGTATAGTTTTGGAAACTAATGTACATGTACACAACAGTTTAATACTTAGATATCACCTTGTTCATGTACTTCGAACTCTGAATTCACAGCATAGTTTTAGGTTTACATTATTATCTGTGTGCTATACTGTTCCTTGCCCTCTGCATGTTTTAAAGCACATGTATAGCCCTAGTAACTGCTGAGTTATGGCCCTTGAATCATCTAAAATTTGCCTCTTTAGCCGACGGCCGTTTCTGCTCTCTATATCCAACAGTTTTATCTTCACTGAACTTGATTTAAAGATTGCATTTGAACTAGAGGAGGCGTAACTGTTTTACAAACAGCTCTTGTTATCCTGGGTTTAGTTTGTTGACTTTGTACAAGATTCCACATGTTTATTGACGAACATTTACATGTATATTAGAACAGTCAGCATTCTGAATTAACAAGATTCTAACACGGAAATTTATACATTTATAATACTAAATTTGTAATGTATGCATGCATAAGGGTCAGTGTCAAATTGATTTTTTCTGAGTTATATATATATATATATATATTCCATGTTTAATATACAGTCGACTCCCAATGCCTCGAACTTGCTTGTCTCGAATTTCTCATGGCTCGAAGTTTCTTTGAGGAACCAATATTTTATTGCTATACATTCATTTAAATTTCTGTCGTTTGGCTTGAACTCACAAGGGTTGAATTTTCTGATGGCTCAAAGTGTTTGTCAAGGTCCCAGTTACAGTTTTTGCACATTGTTTGGCTCGAACAGGCTTGAGCCACACCAAGTTGCTAATAAATCAGATGCGCTTGAAAAGCGCCAAGTGTTGAGTAAACGCAGTAATTGATTTCACATTTTTTACAAACTTTAAATAAAAAGCATTAATAAAATATATATAAATATATATAATAACTATTTAAACATATGAGTACTCTTCAATTGGAAATTTAAAATAAGGCAGACGGATTACCGGCCATGCATGTAAAAGTAAATCTTCTCTAACTCCGTTAAGCTCGAAGTTTCGATGGCTCGAGGATTTCTGGCGGGTCCCCATGACTTCAAGACATTGGGGGTGGACTGTATATCTCACGTGTACGATGTATCATTAGTTGCACAAATAATTCGGCTTATTCATAGCTTTTATAACATTGCTCTATTGTATACTGCATGAAGACAATTTATCAGTATATCAGTGGACTTAATCAATATAAAAATAATATTTTAAACAAGATATCTTTGAAAATACATCTATCAAAATATTGATATTATGAACATGGTTAAACTGTTGACATTATTAAAAAAATTATATTTATCCTGTAACCACAGGTAACTGACTGTCTGTCCATTGTCTGTCTAGTGTCACAAATGTGGTTTGGATAAATATTTTACCCATTCATAGATTCTCAAAGTACCTCACACAAATGTTCAGTTGTGCAAACAAAGATTTTTAGAATCAGCTGACACTGTAGTAGTTATTATTTTTATTAGCTACAATGTGGATGTTTTATTTATACTAGCATATTCACTGCTAAAAAAGCGAACATTTTTGTCTGAAATTTCCACTTTTACTATCATCTATACATTATCAGCATAGTTACTTTTTTGTGTCTGCCAATTTTCTCTTGTTTTTTGCATGTAGCCCAACATTTGTGTCCACAGTTTATCTTTCTTTTTCTTTCTAAATTGCGTTATTAACCTGCACTATTTATATCGTAGTATGGAAAAAGTCTGTGATGACCAGAAATGACCAGAAGCTGAAAATACATTGTAGAACTGAACATTAACTATATATTTTTGTTGTTTTGGTGTCTTTTTAAGCAAAACAAACTTTTTTTTGTAAAGTGCATGCAATGGTTATGGTCTTTTCCTAAGCTTTTGTACATGTAAGCATTAGAGACGCCTCTCTATATACAGCAAGTCTGTACAAAGTATTAATGGGTCCCCCTGTTGTGTTTCTGTTGCTGTAAATTCTGAGCAGTGCATGATGAACAGCTTGTGTTAGCATCCGTTATCCTTTGTGTGTTAAACCTTATCAATCAAGACAGTCTTCAGAATTGTACTTACATGTATGTATGGAATAAAATAAGAATGTTAAACAGGAATTAACTATTGAAATAAATATGAGGCACATTGTGGAAAAACCGGACTTAATGCATGTTCGTAAAGTGTCGTCCCGGATTAGCCTGTGCAGTCCGCACAGGCTAATTCAGGACAGCACTTTCTGCCTACAGTGGATTTATGTTTAGAAGAGACTTCTTGAAACAGAAAATACCATTAAAGCGGAAAGTGCAGTCCGCACAGACTAATTCGGGACGACACTTTACGCACATGCATTAAGTCCGGTTTCCCACGACGTGCCTCATATTTTGTTGACGGTTGTACAAGTATTCTGGGCATTACAGTGCTAATTGATTGCCAAGTTTTGAATTCCAATACATAATAGATAGATTTCATATCTGTATTCTATAATTTGGTTGTGAATAGCACATTATGCATTTCTGAAGATTGATTATAAAGAAAAATATTTAAAAATAAAGGATCCCAGTAAACAAATATTGTCATGTATAAAACTTATCTAATTGTAATCACCACACATGCTGCATTTCTTATTGCGAGCCTAATATGCAGTGTTGTTTTGGTCTCATTGTAGGCACTGGTTTTTGTCGTTCATACTGATCACGCTGGTCAACATATATATCACCGACTTTTTCTGCTACTACCGTGTCCATTTGTTTGGCTGGGATTGGCTCACAATTATTGGTGCAATTGAGGTCACCGTTTTAACAATTGCCGTGACTGGTCTCTCTTCTATGATGGTAAGACAAGCTTTTGTTTTTAATGAGATCTGTTTTGGTTGATTTCTTGAGATCTAACTGCATTATATTCTGGAATTAACAGGAACTTGGTTTTTAAGATTGATGATGGTCTTTAAAAATGTTCTTGTAGCTTTCAAGTTTTAAATGGCTCAAGAAATTAAGAATTTGAAGACATGAAAAGTATGTTTTTGTTGATACATACATGTATAAAAATGCTGTGAGGCTGGGAGTCAATCAAAACAGATCTCATTTTTTTCAAACACACGTTAGATAGCTAACATTAGATAGTTAAGGTTGATTAGATAGCCAAGGTTGTTCATTTTCTGGTTTGTTCCTAATCACAGGAGTTTGTTTTCAGAGTTTCGTTTGTAATATTTTGTTATACGGTAATGGTCAATGGGGCCATATCCATCTACATGAGCCTGACCACCATCAGAGTGCTGGAGGAGAACTGGAACATTGTCTACATCTTCTACATGGGCGTCATGCTGTTCTTTGAAGGAGTCTCTGGTTACATCACCGCATCTATGGTATGTTATAAGACAGTGATTGTGATAGTGATTGTGCATATTTGTAAGCAAGTTATAAGCTGAATCAGGAATTGTTAAGGATCACAACTTAGTAATCAAACGGATCACAATACACATGATTGTTTCATCAAAATAAATAGAAAGCATTTTGTTCCCTTTAATTCCTTCGTTATTGAGGCATTTGTTAACAACTAAGCATGTACAGGATTTAAAACCACTCAGCTAATAATCAATGGTGTGGAAAAGACATAAATAATTGTGTGCATAATTCTCTGTTTTCCTGGCAATATTTTTTCACAACCATTGTGTGTCATTTTACATGTTAATTTATATAGTAATTTAATTTTCTGCAACAAAAATTACATGTACATGAATGCGTCAACTTAAAAAGCTGATTACTTTGGAAGCCCCATTACCGTGTATTTACCTGCTTCTATCTGTAGGCGTACCTGGCCATCACGAATCTCACCACAAACGAGTCGCTGAACTGGAAGCGGTACAAGCACATGAAGGACAAGGAGGGGAAGTTCAAGAACCCATTCAATAGCGGCATCAGGATCAACCTCCTCGAGTTCTTCTACATTGTCCCCCTGCCTAAAGATCTCTTAGAGAAAGATGATGATAATGAGACAATGTAATCCTTAGGATGACATTTTGATTTGTGATTGTAGTATTCGTAGCTAACTAGATAGCCGTTGCCTGTGATTTACATGTACTAGTCATTACGTAGACATCACTATATTAATGTATAGTATACGCATTTTCAGTCAAATGAAATAATTATATAGCAACATGGAGTCTTGGAATGGTATTCATAGAAATTACTTCTTTGAAAATGTTTTTTATGCCCCCGGCATTTTGATGCTGGAGGCATATAGTGATTGTCCTGTCTGTCCGTACTTCCGTCCGTTCGTGACAAGGTTAAGTAGATTTTGCCGTTTCGTCGACCACCAACACTGCTTACTACAAAACTTGCATACACAGTTGTTGCTTATGACTATTCCCTATCCACCCATATCACCCAACATCACTTTGACCTTGACCTAATTTGCACTTGGAATAATTCAAAATGGGCTGTTTCTTGGTTTACTAGATTTTACTGTTTTGTCTAGCACCAACACAGCTTGCTACAACACTTAGATACTTACACATTTGTTGCTTATGACCATCCCCAATCCATCCATATCACCCAACCTCTCTTTGACCTTTACCTTGACCTAATTTGAATTTGAAATTTTGAAATTTAAAAGTGCTATTTCTTGGTTAAGTAGATTTTACCGTTTCATCTTGCACCAACATCGCTCACTACAACACTTGGATATTTACACAGTTGTTCCTTATGACCATTCCCAAGCCACCCATATCACCCAACCGTACATTGACCTTGACCTAATTTGGACTTAGAATAATTCAAAAGGGCTGTCCAGCACTAACCGGGGGCATGTGTGTTTATCGAACAAAGTGTCTTATAGATCTTGTCATTGACTCTTTTTCCATGAGGAATTGGAGCATTAGGAGCTAAATTACAGAATGTAAAGTGATCTGTTAATTTGGAAAATCAATTAAGCTGTTAGAAGAATACCATCACAAGATCAGTGTATGTGTTTGAGTGTTGAGATGTTTAGCTATTATGAAAGATCTAAAAAAGTAAACAGCCTTGTGAATACTGGTGCAAGATGATTTAAATTGCTGCAATTGGTAATAAAGTTGTTCTCCACCTTTCAAAAAGTTCACATCATAGTCTAGACATTGAAAGACAGCACCTTTTATGTCATTCTTTTCAACTCTATTAATGTTATTGGGGACTACTGAAATAGTAAATTACAGATATTATTTTACTTTCAATCTTCCTTTTTGGCACAGCATTTTGACATTGCTGTATTACAGATGTCAGTGGATGCCGGTAGTTATTCCAAATACCATATCAAATATTAAGTAAATAACCTGGAGACAGTCTCAGAAAGTACAAATAGTTGTGGTTGTGAGGAAAAACATGCTATAGTCTTTCAAGAATTATCAGAAAAGTACAATGTTATTAGCAATGTTTATGAAGATCTTTTTTTACAATTTCTGATATTGTTACAGTAATGTATGATAGCAGCAGTGACCTTGTTAGTTAATTAAAATTCTTTTGCAGGTGCTGCCTATACTATAAATAGAACTTATTTAAATTAATTAACAATTTCATGAACATGTGCTTAGTTATTAAACAATGAAAGCTGCTTGTTAACAGATTATTGCCAAGGTTCAAAAATGGTAAATTTTCATGAAAGCTGTGGTATAAGTGATGACGAATATGTAAGATCAATCATTTAACTTACCTGCTAATTATAAGTCTAAATTCAGGTATCTTGAAGAGACGGTGAATGCTTATGTTTGTGTTGATATTTGGAGATAAATGAAGATGTAATTCCATGGATGTTGAGCCAGATATAGATCTGTTTACAGGCAGCTTGAAGTGGGGTCAAAGCATGTGTTTGTGTTGGTTGTTTCTTCCCTAGATCTATGGATTACCCTGTGCATGCATTAAGGAGAAAACATGGAGTATCTAAGTGTTAAAGGGATATGGAATAATGAGATTAACATTTATAATACGATTGAGGCGCGTCATTGGAAAACCGGACTTAATGCATGTGCGTAAAGTGTTGTCCCGGATTAGGTCTACACAGGAGAATCCGGGATTACACTTTCCGCTTTTATGGTATTTTCTGTTTTAAGGAAGTCTCTTCTAAACATAAATCCACTGTAGGCGGAAAGTGCTGTCCTGGATTAGCCTGTGCGGACTGCACAGGCTAATCCGGGACGACACTTGACGCACATGCATTAAGCCCAGTTTTCCCACGACGTGCCTCAGTTGTAGCTACCTGTTATGCACCTATCAATATTTTTCCCCAGGGGGGGAGCGGCGGTCAATACCAGGGGAATTAGACTAATTCCATTTTTTGGGGTCTAATTCCCCACCCTAGAGCCAACCATTTTTGTCTGAATCCCCACAGTGGGAGATGCCATATTTAAGTTGAGTGAAAAATCGGGCATCTAAATTTTCAAATTTTATCAGGATCTAAAATCAGACCAAAGTCTTATTTCCCGCGACCCGGAATCATTTGGCGTGTCGAATTCCCGCCTGTCAGGTATAACTTTCAGTCTTAAGTCCCGTATATGCCCGCCGCTCCTCCCCTGGGGGAAAATATTGATAGGTGCATTAATCCCTATTCTAATGTATGTTGAAACATGCAATATAAGATTCATTTGAAATGCAGCTGTTCCTTTTAAAGTAATAATTTTCAATACAAAAATAGAGTCATCTAGAAATAACAATATTACAATTATTTTTTTTAGCATAACACAGTTTGAGTTTTTTTATATTTAACAATTACACTGATTTAAATCATGCTGTGTAATATAAAATATAATCAAAATAGCACATAATAGACATAATGGAAACGTTTTTTGCAACTTTGAATTTTAGAAAAAACTAAAAAAAGTTCATTCATTAACAAATAAAATCTTTTTTTAAGAGTCAATGTCTGGGAACAGTAGCTGTTGATTTAGGTGGTAAACAGTGAATATGAACATACATATTCGTAATATTAAACAGTCGTTCGTTTTTGTTTTTTCAGTGTTTCCACGCTAGTTACAACATTACAGTCAATGAGAGAATCAATCATAAGCGATATAGCTACCTTAAAGATGGAAAGGGACAGTTCTATAACCCCTTCCACAGGGGTCTACTCAAGAATCTGAAGGAGTACATGCGCATAATACGGCCGCAGGAAGAAACGGACGTGGAGCTTTTGTCAGTGAGAACTGTGTGACCCCTCGTCACCCGGTGTATAGTTTGCTTGTAGGATAATTTATTCACGCTTTATCAGCCGTTAATGTGCTACTTAATGGTCTTGTGGTAAGATTTGTTTCTTATTTTTTTGGAACATTTTGTTATCAGACTAGATCTGTGCATTACTCCTGTTCTGATATTTTTTAATCAAAATTCCAAATTAATTTGGCTTTGATTTGTCATAAATATACCTTTTTAAAACACTTGTTGAGTTTTAAAAACGATTTAAAACATTGATTAAGAATAAATTTCAGGGTTTTCGTCAAGAACACCTATAGAAAATCACTTTTAAATTTGTTTGTATCATTTATGGCTTCAGCAATGCTTATTACATGTATTTTGTTAGAGAATCATTTATATAAAAATGTAGAATACTACCTCTTTTATACTAGTTTTGAAACACCAATTTAACAATGAAATCATAGTGTATATAGATTTTGATTTTATTTAAATTCATGTAATTTCTTATTAAATACAGTTATTTAAATGAAAATATTTCTGAAATATATCGGTATAAAATGGTAGACTATGAATACTAACATGAGCAGTAATGTAAGCCTTTTAAGCATATTTGATCATACTTAATATGTGAGGTCAAACATTACAATTTACACTCTCACATTATATATTAGTGTACATTGTCGTGTTTCTGTTTGAAAGTATTTAAATTGTCACATTTTATGGGTATACACTTATTATGACCCCCTTCGAAGAAGTGGGGGTATCTTGCTTTGCAACTGTCCGTTGGTCGGTCGGTAGGTAGGTCTGTCCGTAGACCATTTCGTTTCCGCACGATATCTTAAGAACGCTTTGACCTACGATCATGATAGTTGCTACGCTGGTTACTTGGGAGGAAAGGAAGAACCCTATTAAGTTTGAGGTCAACAGGTCAAAGGTCAAGGTCACCGTTGCTAAAAATAGAAAAATGGTTTCCCCTCAATAACTTGAGAACGCATTGAGATATTTTAATGAAACTTTATACATAGATACCTTACATCGAGACCTCTCAGGGGATTGCATATGGGGTGGGTGGGGTCAAGGTCACCATTACTAAAAATAGATAAACAGTAGACCATTTTGTTCCGCACGATATCTTTAGAACGCTTTGACCTACGATCATGAAAGTTGGTACGATGGTTACTTGGGAGGAAAGGAAGAACCCTATAAATTTTGAGGTCAACAGGTCAAAGGTGAAGGTCACCGTTGCTAAAAATAGAAAAAACAGTTTCCCCTCAATAACTTCATAACGCATAGAGATATTTTAATGAAACTTAACACATAGATACCTTATATTGAGACCTCGCTTGGGATTGCATATGGGGTGGGTGGGGTCAAGGTCACCATTACTAAAAATAGAAAAACGGTTTCCGCTCAATAACTTGAGAACGCATTGAGATATTTTAATGAAACTTTATACATAGATACATTACATCGAGACCTTGCTTGGCATTGCATATGGGGTGGGTGGGGTCAAGGTCACCGTTACTAAAAATAGAGAAACGATTTCAGCTCAATAACTTGAGAACGCATTGAGATATTTTAATGAAACTACATACATAGATACATTATATTGAGACCTCGCTTGGGATTGCATATGGGTTTGGTGGGGTCAAGGTCAAGGTCACCATTACTAAAAATAGAAAAACGGTATTCGCTCAATAACTTGAGAACGCATCAAAATATTTAAATGAAAGTTCGTACATAGATACGCTATATTCAGACCTCGCTTGGGATTGCATATGGGGTTTGTGGGGTCAAGGTCAATGTCACCGTTACTAAAAATAGAAAAAATGGGTTTCAGCACAATAACTTGAGAACGCATAGAGATATTTTAATGAAACCTCATACATATATACCTTATATCGAGACCTCGCTTGGGATTGCATATGGGGTGGGTGGGTGGGGTCACAGTTGCTAAAAATAGAAAAACGGTTTCCTCTCAATAACTTGAGAACGCATCAAGATATTTTAATGAAACTTCATACATAGATACCTTATATTGAGACCTCTCAGAGATTTCATATGGGGTGGGTGGGGTGAAGGTCACCATTACTAAATATAGAAAAACGGTTTCCGCTCAATAACTTGAGAACGCATTGAGATATTTTAATGAAACTTCATACATAGATACCATATATCGAGACCTCGCTTGGGCTTGCATATTAAAAATTTTTCTTAACAATTGCACATATTCACAACTTGGCTGCATACATGTTTTACAAAATCTCTTGTTTGATATGCCCAACTGTGTTGATGAACATTATTGTCATGTACATTTTGATTTATATACATGTATATTGTGTTGATAAACTGTGTAATGTCTTTCAATGACATTTCATTGACATTCACTGTTATAACTTTACGTTTTAACAAACTGTACTTGGTAACTTGGCTCGGGGTTGGCTCACAAGTTGTGTACCTATTGTGATTCCAGGGCCCATATCCGCTATGCCCCTTTAATTACAAACTTAAGAAAGCTCCTTTAATTACAAACTTATGAAAGCTCCTGTAATTACAAACTTATGAAAGCTCCTTTAATTACAAACTTAAGAAAGCTCCTTTAATTACAAACTTATGAAAGCTCCTTTATATTACAAACTTATGAAAGCTCCTTTAATTACAAACTTAAGAAAGCTCCTTTAATTACAAACTTAAGAAAGCTGCTTTCATTACAAACTTATGAAATCTCCTTTAATAACAAACTTAAGAATGCTTCTTTAATTACAAACTTAAGAAAGCTCCTTTAATTACAAACTTAAGAAAGTTCCTTTAATTACAAACTTAAGAAAGCTCCTTTAATTACATACTTAAGTACATTTCTTAAACCCATGTAATTAAGCATGTAACTTTCTATTTATGTCATCATGTACACAAAAAAACTAAAAGTTGCTTCTTGATGTTCCTAAGAAGAAAATCATTGAATTTAAGAATGAAATTTTTATTTGAAATGTTTGCCTTAAGAGTACAGCTTTATGTATTAAGATTTTCTTAAGGAATTTTATGTATAGCGCTTTGCCATGTTGCAGCTGTAGCTGTAAAAGATATAATATTATTTTGCCAAGTAAAAACATGTGTAATATTTTGTGTTTTGGCAGCCCTGTTTATCACATTATGTTGTGTTTAGTATATCTTTGTTTCCTTTTAATCAAATATTGATGTAATCAAATTTATGAACTGTATTTTTTACCTTTTTGGCAGATTAGTAATCAAACCATTACTACAATCATGTTTATGAAATGAAGTATTCACTTCTGTTGATAGATCATATCTTTCAAAAACATATTAATTTCCTTTTCTCTATGAATTATCAGAATTGTCACAGTTTACTTATATGTGATAATGTTGATGCTAAATGTTATTTTATAAGCAATATTTCCATAACATTGTTTGCACATGATTATATGGTACAGTTACATGCAATGAGGTAGTATCAGTATGCAAGGGAATAGCTTTTTCATGCACTATTCTTTGAGGTAGTATCAGTGTGCAAGGGAATAGCTTTTTCATGCACTATTCATTGAGGTAGTATCAGTGTGCAAGGGAATAGCTTTCTCATGCACTATTCATTGAGGTAGTATCAGTGTGCAAGGGAATAGCTTTTTCATGCACTATTCATTGAGGTAGTATCAGTGTGCAAGGGAATAGCTTTTTCATGCACTATTCTTTGAGGTAGTATCAGTGTGCAAGGGAATAGCTTTTTCATGCACTATTCATTCCAGTCCTTTAAAGTTTGTGATATATGTCAATAGTATTCAAACTGTAACTGTCATATTAGAGCAATTTATTTGTTACATTGTAACATACTTATTTACATCATTATCTACATTTTCCAATAGAACACCATCTTTTAGGTTGTGTAACTATAGCTGCAGATATTTGCAAACAAGTTGATTTTGAAACAAATATCAATGAAGATCACATGAATCAAAGTGTCGGAACCAATTGTTTCTGTAACTACGATACAGTTTTCAGTAAGTACTATTGGTGTATGTATTTATACAAAATATTTTTTTATGCTAAAATCTACTTACTATAACTTAAATTATGTAAATATTATTGCCTGTCAACAATGACTACAAATAGGTATTCGGAAATAAATGTTACATTTTGAACATCTGGCCCAGTTGCTAAAAATATTATTAGTTACTTAAAGTTATCAGCCATTGCACTTTTGTTTTTAGGCATAGCAAGCTTTGAGCGATTTCATATTAGTTTTTTCTTTTACTAAATTGTCCTTGTTTATTTGTAAAACAAATTTAATAGAAAAACTTCTCGTCGATTTGTTTATTGACTATTTAAGTTAGCAGGGCATCAGAATAACTGGCCACAACTGATCCCAGGTAATCTTAAAGTTCACATAATGTTACCTACTTTATTGTCACTAACTGTATATGTTCATAAGTATGGGCTTGCTTGCTGTTTGCCGTTTTCCTCTTATGTTATTTTTTGTGTGTGGGGGGGTATTAATACTCGTATCATCTTTGTGCTAGTGTTATTCTATGGCTTCCAAGCATATGCTTTAAACAAGATACTTTACAATTGCTTAGTGCAACACGTTTGTAATTCATATGAGGCGTGTTGTGGGAAACCTGAGCTTAATGCATGTGCATAAACTGTCGTTCCGGATCAGCCTGTGCAGTCCGCACAGGCTGATCTGGGACGACACGGCGCTTTTATGGTATTTTCTGTTTCAAGGTGTGTATTCTAAACATAAATCCACTGTAGGCGGAAAGTGCCGTCCTGGATTAGCCTGTGTAGACTGCAAAGGCTGATCTAGGACGGCACTACAAACGTGCAAATGAGCCAGCTTTTCCCACGAAACGCTTCATATGTAGACATTGTAATAACAAAAGATTACATAGTCTTGCTCTTAGTCATTGATGTGTATTTGTAAGGAATTTGTGTTCCGTGGTACATTTTGCCTCATAATACAAGAATGAGTGTGTGACAGCAATACTTTGTGTATGTAATGTCGGCCACTCATGGGCAATATTTTATTAGTGTGAATGGACTTCAATCAACAACAAGGGTAACCATTTTTCATGGTATTGAAATATGTCTTAGTATCGATGAAAGAAACTGTTTTTTTTCATATGCATAATAATACAAAACTTCTAATATGTCAAATTTTCATACATCAAATATTGAGTTACATAATTATAATATGTTACCTTATTGAACTTGTCTGAAAATTTGCATTGCATTGTTGTTTGTTTTCCAAATTTATATTTGAGAGATAAAAAAACATCTTAAATATATGTAATTAAAACACTACAAATAATTTTACTCGTTTTAGCTCACCTGAGCACAAAGTGCTCATGGTGAGCTTTTGTGGTCGCCCGTTGTCGGTCGTGCCTGCGTGTGTCTTCAACCTTTCATTCAAACATCTCTTCATAAACCGCTTGGCAGATTTTCACCAAACTTCACAGGAATGATCCTTGGGTGGACATCTTTCAAAGTTGTTCAAATATTTCCGGTCCACTGAATATGTAGGTCACCAGAGCTAAAAATAGATTTAAAAAGTGAGGACTTTAAAAATCTATGAAACCGCAAGGCTCAGAGCTTTCATATTTGATATGTGACATCCTCTAGAGGTCCTCTACAAAGATTGTTCAAATTATGCCCATGGGGTCAAAACGGGCCACGCCCCAGGGATCACATGGTTTATATAGTATAGGAAAATGACTTTTAAAATCTTCTCCTCTGAAACCGTAAGGCCCAGAGATTTCGTATTTGGTATGTATCATCCTGTAATGGTCATCTACCAAGATTGTTCAAATTATGCCCCTGGGGTCAAAACGGGCCATGCCCTGGGGGTCACGTGGTTTATATAAAATATATAGGAAAATGACTAAAAATCTTCTCTGAAACCGCAGGGCCCAGAAGTTTCATATTTGATATGTGACATTTTCTAGTGGTCCTCTACAAAGATTGTTGAAATTATGTTCCTGGGGTGAAAATGGGCCACGCCCGGGGGGTCACATGGTTTATATGGAATATATATTGCAAAATTACTTCAAAAATCTTCTCTGAAACAGCAAGGCCCAGATATTTCTTATTTTGTATGTATCATCCTATAGTGTTCCTCTACAAAGTTTGTTCAAATTATGCCCCTGGGGTCAAAACTGGCCACATGGTTTATATAAACTTAAATAGCAAAATGTCTTTAAAAATCTTCTCTGAAACCCCAAGGCCCAGAGGTTTCATATTTGGTATGTAACATCTTATAGTGGTCCTCTACAAATACTGTTCAATTTATACCCTTTGGGTCAAAATTGGCCACGCCCCTGGGGTCACATGATTTATATAGACTTAAATATCAAAATAATGACTTTAAAAATTTTCTCTTCAGAAACCGCAAGGCCCAGTGGTTTCTTATTTGGTAGGTAACATCATATAGTGGTCCTCTACAGGGATTGTTCAAATTATGCCCCTGGGGTCAAAACTGGCCATGCCCAGGGCGTCATAGGGTTTATATAAACTTAAATAGCAAAATGTCTTCAAAAATCTTCACTGAAACTGCAAGGCCCCGAGGTTTCGTATTTGGTATGTAACTTCCTATAGTGGTCCTCTACAAAGATTGTTCAACCTATGCCCCATGGGTCAGAACTGACCACACCCCAGGGGTCACATGGTTTATATAGACTTAAATAGCAAAATGACTTTAAAAATCTTGTCTTCTGAAACGGCAAGGCCCACAGCTTTCCTATATTTGGTATGTATTATTGCATAGTGGTCCTCTCCAAAGATTGTTCAAATTATGCCCCTGGGGTCAAATCTGGCCGCTCCCCGAATGGTCACATGGTTTATATAGACTTAAATAGCATTAGGAATTTAAAAATCTTCACCTGAAACTGCAAGGCCCAGAGGTTTGTTCAAGATTGTACAAATTATGCCCCGGGATAAAAAATAAGCCACGCCTCTGGATGAAAATTCCAATTGGGGTACAAAGTCTCTGGTGAGCGTCCTAGGGCCCTCAGGGCCATCTTGTTTACCAGTAGGTACGAATGTTTAATGCAATTTCGTATCTTACATATTTCTGTCAGTATATTGGCTCTTGTATGAGAAACTGATTATATGACGTTTTTCGCAATAAAATATATAAATTTTTAATGTGCTATTATTTTTCAACCTGCAATGTGTTACACATTTAAAAAATATTATAAAATAGTAGTGGCGGTATATTTTGTAGACCAATATGAATGTATATAATTATATTAATCGCTTGTGAAACGGACACAACTCTCACGTCCAGTTATATCAGTTTGATGTTCACAGTGTATGAAATTTCAAGGGACCTGTTCACAGATTGACACATTGACAATTTGTCTATACATGTACAAGTCTTTATCAATTTAAAAAGGATAGACTGTGACATTTTCAAAAGACCAAAGACCAGCCAGTATTTTATTTTATTGACGTTCCACATATAACATGGTGGAGTGAAAACGATATGATCACACACAAAGAATGGAAATAAACAATCAACAGCGACCTTATATTTTTTAATATTGGCTACTTTGCCCAAAAAGTGTCAAACATTTGACGGAGTTACTGGAATCTCTACAATGTTTTACATAGCTTTTAATATGCACCTTATAAAATATCATAGATCACAATATAAGTTCAGAACAAGTACTACAGCCATTCACATATGCATGAAGTGCTTTACATTGTTTACACAAGATACTGAAAAATGCAATTCGGTACTGTGAAAAAAGTCCTGAACATGTGTTCTTAATTAATTAATTGGAAAATGTTCATTTAATTGTGGTGTAACATATATGTGGCATGTCGTGGGAAAACTGGGCTTAATGCATGTGCGTAAAGTGTCGTCCCAGATTAGCCTGTGCAGTCCGCACAGGCTAATCCAGGACGGCACTTTCCGCCTACAGTGGATTTATGTTTAGAAGAGACTTCCTTGAAACAGAAAATACCATAAAAGCGAAAAGTGCCGTCCTGGATTAGCCTGTGTGGACTGCACAGGCTAATCCGGGACGACGCTACGCACATGCATGAAGTCCGGTTTTCCCTCGACACGCCTCATATGTATATCCCTTTGACATAATCACTAAACAAGGCCTGAAACTACAATGCTGAATGGACATAACTTTACTATTTAGCAAAGAAAACATAACTGTCCATTGCTATGGCTGCACCTGCACCAATATGTCAAAAATACTGCAAAACCAAATTTTGCATGATAGAAAATGACAAAATATGCATAACACTGCATGTACATGTATATACCACAACATTGTGTTGAACATTTCACCGAAAGTCGGTACAACAAATAAGGAGATTAACTAAAGTCTATGTCCTTGGATTTTAATAAAAAGTAACCATTTTTCCTTATCCTGGGCCCTGCTAGCTCATGTTCATGTCAAGATTATATTATGACTAGATATTTGTAGGTTGGCTTACTTTGTCTGGGTTTTTTTGAACAGATTTTAATTGTGTTGGATGTGGACTGAATAATCTGATAGGCATGAGGCAATACTTTGATATCACAAAAATCTTACTGCAATCCAGTATATAAGACATACATATCACTATACACAAACAAAGTGCATTACATCAATAAGTCCAAACAAATACATGTACACTTGAATAAAGCTGTAAACACTTTCCATGCTGTTTTAAAACTCAGAATGGGTACACGCTACAACTATTGATTATACAATAACATTACAATAAATTGTAATCAGCATTAAATTTTGTTCATGTTTTTACAATGTGAAGCAACAAGTAAAGCTGCATCACACTATGAACATGCACACACTTGGTGTTCTTAATGGCAACCATGGAAACTCTTCCATCAACATTTCCATGTCAGCAGGATTTCTGAAGAACAGAATAACAGACCACAGTCTATCAACCCTGAGATCTTCCAGGCACATGGTTCATTAGCAGGGGATACAACTGGGCAACAACAACTTTCTACAAGTGTTGCCTCCCTTTGTTCAGCAGATGTTACATTCCAGGTTCTGATGGTCTCCGATGTTCAAGATGACGGCCAGGCCGCGGGCAAGGTAGGACATGGTGCCATAGCGACCGCTGGGGGCGGTGTCGTACAGGTGCAGACAGATACCAGTAGCCCCCATTGAGAGATTCACCACCTCACCAGAGATGTTCTACACAAATAACGGTACAGTATTACAATGTTTGCCTGTAAACACACATTTTGCCTCGTCATCACAGACTTCATATGCGTATGGTACATGGTGCATATGGGCCGGTGGCCTGTTATAGCACAGTAAAGTTTGAATTTAATTTAAAACAATGTTATATTCATAGATTTGCATAGTCTGACTAATAATATGTTCATATTAATCAGATTTGGTTTCACAAATTTTGTAAAAATTTAATAAGTAATTGTAGATCTATATCATAATTCCACTAATCCAATCAGTTTATGGATTGTAACATATACATTTTATTAATCATTTACCATGCTATTTTGATACATGTATATGTAATTGTAACTTTCAAATTCGTTAATAGTCCAGCAATATCCCCAAAAATGTCAATTTGCTCAACTGGCTAAATTTCCGATATTACTAGACACATGTACGATCATACCTGTTCTTTAATGAAGATGTCATTGGCCGTGTGTACTATCCGGTCCACGTGTAGCACCTGCCCACTGAGGTTGATACGGCAGTCGCCGTCCACCAGCAAGGTCGTAACCATGAGGGCCTCGACCATCAGCTGGCGGTACTCGGGCTGAGGGATCATGTTCAACACTCGCTCCACTTGCAGGGCAAACTTGAACTCACCTGACGTCATCTGCAGATAGATTGGATTTGTATCTAGTATGAAGCAAGATTGAAGGATGTACTAAATTTGAATTATGCACAAGCATGCCACGGTCATGGCTTAATAGTGGCATATACAATATTTTAAGGTAAAATAATATGTTTTTTAACTGAATAGGAATAATCTAGAAACATACCATGGTCATAGCTTAACCATAACATATACAAGATTTTAAATGAACTTATGTACAGATTTTCGTATTTTTATGAAATATCTACTACTACAGTTGTTTCCTTTAAGGAATCGGTGACAAAACTTTGGATATTGTTAATTTGCCGATCTACATGACATACCTAATTTCTTACAACACCTGTTGTATGACAAAAACAGATAATAATACAATTTTTTTTTCTTTGAAATGTATTCACATTATTATCAGTATGGCTGGCTAGCACACTACACTTCACGAAGTACATGGAATGTCTTCATACCTCTCGTGTGAGACTGTGTGGCAAGAAGTGGCTTCCAATGCTCAAACCGTGACACTGAAACATGCAAATGATAACTATCATGTAGTTATTATTCACACATTCATCTATTATATTTACTGTACATAACATTATTTGCAGAAAAATGTAAATATTAATTTTTGCTAAACTTACGAGCAGTACATTTCAGTTATTGTATTTACATTTGATCTAACTATGAAAATGCATTCAAAGAAAATATCACATTATAATATTATTATGCTGTCTCATAAATTATAACGATATTGCCCATAACCTCAGTTTTCAATGTAAGATTTTGTTGCTAATATCCTCAATGTGCAGGACTCGTTAAATAAATGAGCCCCACAACATTACCACTGTGTTTTATAATGAAAAGCATTTTTGTAAACTATTATTAAGAAAACTCTGGGTAGTGACATCAGAAAACCATCAAACTTCCCTCAAAATATGTTGTTTTTAAACGGATCAAGCAAATACAAGCACTGTTTGTAAAATATTTATAAAAAAAAACAGTATTCAAAAGATACAAATCAGCTGAAAGGGGGGCCCTTGAAAACTAAATTTGCATGCATGAGTTCTTTAAAATGCGAGAGAATTTTTTTAAACTACTATTAACATAACTACACTGGCATACCTTTTCTAGCACCTTCCAGACCTGGGTGTAGAAGCCAACGGGGACCCTGTTGAGAGCTCCGTCTAGCCGACGCCGACGGAGCCACTGACCCTGTCTGTCCTCCATCTCATCTTCCAATATCTCCGAGTTAGACTGCACCGACACAGACGGCATCTTCTGATACAGATACGCGTATTCAATTATAAGTACGGTACACAGAAAACAAGGATATCAGTAAAACTGATGGATGCTCCCCAATGCGCTTTGTCGAGCAATATAAATGCAATTGAAAAGGGCAAAGATATTAAAATGACTAAAAATCAAAAGAATTGTGTACTATGTTTTAGAAATTTTCAAAGTCCCATAACTCTAAGAAAAATCATTGAAGTGGTACATCCTGTTAATATGCACACCTCCTCTTGGCAATGAAGCTTCCCGTGAAATTTCATTAAAATCTTGCCAGTAGTTGCTGAGATATAGCCCCGACAAGAATTGTGCACTATATATTATGTCAGAAATTTTCAAAGTCCCATAACTCCTTGACAAATCATGGAAGCTGAACACCTCCTCTTGGTAATGAAGCTTCCTTTAAAGTTTTGTTGAATTCCAGCAAGTAGTCGCTGAAAAATAGCACAGACAAGAAAGTAAAGAATAGTGCACTATATACTGATTTCAGAAAATTTCAAAGTCCCATAACTCTGAGAAAAATCATTGAAGCGGAACGTCCTGGTAGAATGCACACCTCCTCTTGGTAATGAAGCTTCCAATTAAGTTTTGTTGAATTCCAGCAAGTAGTTGCTGACAAATAGCCCGGACAAGAAAGTGAAGAATTGTGCACTATATACTGATTTAAGAAATGTTCAAAGTCCCATAACTAAAAAACAAATCATTGAAGCGGAATGTCATGGTAGTATGCACACCTCCTCTTGGTAATGAAGCTTCCCATAAAATTTCGTTGAATTCCAACTAGGAGTTGCTGAGAAATAGCACGGACAAGAAAGTTAAGAATTGTGCACTATATACTGATTTCGAAAATCTTCAAAGTCCCATTACTCTGAGAAAAATCATTAAAGCGTAACGTCCTGGTAATATGCACACCTCCTCTTGGTAATGAAGATTCCCATGAAGTTTCCTTAAATTCCGGCCAGAAGTTGCTAAGAAATACTCCGGACAAGAAAGTCAAGAACTGTGCACTATATACTTATATCAGAAAAATTCAAAGTCCCATAACTCTGAGAAAAATCACTGAAGCGGAACGTCATGGTAACATGCACACCTCCTCTTGGTAATGAAGCTTTCCATTAAGTTTTGTTGAATTTTGAACAGTAGTTGCTGAGAAATACTCCGGACAAGAAAGATGGACGGAAGGACGGACGTTCTAAAAAATGAATACTTATGTGACTATTTCATGACTTACCCTAATGCCATTTTAGCCCCCTAAGGGACTAATTTAGCCACCTAAGGAAGTTTTTACTTACAAAGGGATACTTATGTGACTATTTTAGTCACCTAAGTATCCATATGTGTGTACGGACGGACAAAGCGGCGACTATTATGCTCCCCCAAAAATTTTCGGGGAACAAAAAAATGTATTCTATTAATTGATTATTTCACTGTTGTTATTTTCTCTTTAACTTTAAAGTATATCAATTATTTCGTTTCCATGCTAAATATGTTACATGCAAGATCTTTAAACATTTATAAATGAAATGAGTTGTTCTTTTTTTGGTTTGCTTCTGCACATGTATGTAAATTGCTCGACAACACTTAGGCCCTATGGATCTTGTAATGACATAATCTTCAATGTAAGTTATGATTATCATAAATCTACATTTAAACATAAAACATTTCAAAAAATTAACATGGATATTTTAAGAAAAAATGTTAATGGAAAATTTCAAAGAAACTCAACAGTAACCATTCAAAAAACTATTAAAACCTAAACAACAACACACATATGCAAATTTGCATTGCTGAAAATGTAAAATAAAAATGACCAAAAATACAATCAACTAGAATTGTCACATGAGTGATTGATATACCCCGACAATATGGCCTTGTCAAAAAACTATGGCATGCATTCGAAAGAAATGGACAGAGAGAATGCTTTAATTTTTGAATGGTCAACAGCGTATTTGGAAAAATTTAATATCAATAGGAGCCATAACTCTGACAAAATTTAGTGGTTTGTAATCAAAGTTAAACTTGATCTGTATTTTATGATGTTACACCTATGTACCAAAAATAAGTTAAATATATGAAGCCTTTCATGAGTTTTTGTCCATGGTTTTCGGGAATTTAAGTCAAAAATGGGGGCCATAACCGTGTCAAAATTTAGTGGTTTGTAATGAAAGTCGAACTTGACCTGTATTTTATGATGCTTCACATGTATACCAATAATTATTTAAATATGTCAAGCCATTGTGCAGTTAACGTCAGGAAACCATGTTTTTAGGGAATTTAAGTCAAATAAAGGGCCATTACTCTGTCAAAATTTAATGATTTGTAACCCAAAGTAAAACTTTACACGTATTTTATTATGCTACACATGTATACCAAGAATTATTTGAATATGTCAAGCCATTTTTGAGTTATCGTCCAAAAATCATGGTTTCAGGGAATTTTAAGTCGAAAAGGGGCCATAACTCTGTCAAAATTTAGTGATTTGTAACCAACATCAAACTTGAACTGTTACCTATGATGTTACACATGTGTATGAAAAAATTTGTGAATATGTCAAGCCTTTCTTGAGTTTTCATCCGGAAACCATGTTTTTAGGGAATTTAAAGTCGAAAAGGGGCCATAACTCTGCCAAAATACAGTGGTTTGTAACCAACATCGAGCTTGACCTGTATTCTATGATGTTACACGTGTACCAAAAATTATTTGAATATGTCAAGCCTTTCTTGAGTTATCATCCGGAAACCAAAAACCAACAAGCTCACTCCTGTATACCCCCCCCCAAAAATTGTTTGTGGGGGTATAATAACACATAAAATATTAAAATACACAAGCTTAAACTCAATTTTAACACAAAAAGCAAGAACGTCAAACATTTGAGAAGATGTTAATACAAGCACCAGTAATTTTCCACCAAAGAAAAATCCCTTGATTATACACAGTAGGGGTCAACTGCATGCCTTACTTACGGTCTCCCCCGGTTCAAGACGGGACCGTTCCCCTACCACCGACCCCACTATGTGGGACTGAGCAGTCTTAATCTCCAGATCTTATAAGAGAAAACAGAGTGTCAGACATAGAGCTGCATACACAGGGATGTAAAGTCCTAGGGGTAGTATTGCATGGAGACGTGCCGCCGTGTATAGGTCTTGCCTAGGGGTAGTATTACACGGAGATGTGCGGCCGTGTGTAGGTCTTGCACAAGACAGAGGAGGTCAAATCCAGAGCTGCAAACAATGGGAGATGAGTGGTGCTGCTTAGGCCTTACAATGCAACAGGAATACAGGAAGAGCTGGTTATACCAGGTTATTGAGGTACAACAGTTAGAAGACATGTGATTTGTGAAATACAGATAGTCAACATAAGCAGTCAATATAAGCATAATCAAGAGTAGAGTGCAGGCATGCAAGCAAGGAAAGTAGAGCGTGGTTAACAATATTACCCCTTATTTTAATATAAACATGGTAGTAAGACTTTCTCCTACTGTAGAAGGCCCAAACAAGGTATGTTTTAATGAAGACCAAAAAGTACTTTCTTGGTATTATTGTAGGGAGCAAATTTCTCTTATTTACTGAACATTCACGTACCAGTAATTTCCATTGTGTAGTGTTTTTTTTTATTTTTTTTTATTTTATTGCATGGCAATGCAGGTGTGATATTAAACACCTTAGATGCTTTGATGTCACAACAATGCTGGAAATATTTTTGGTAATTTTAATATAATTATTTTTTCAACCCGATTTATCTACAGTCACGGTAACAATTTTAACATGACCTATTAAGAGAAACATCTCATGAACCCGCGAACAGCAGACAGAGGAAAGCCAAACACCAGTACAAACCCAGACACACAAATCCCAGAAAAACCTGTTAGCCCATGTTATAATGATAATGATTTTGGCTGCTATCCATATTCATTTTAGCATGCTATGTTTTGCACCTGAAGGTGTAGAAAATACAAATAATCTACAAATACTACAATAAACAATGAGTGACATCTTTGACAATGACATCAAATGTTGGAAGCCTATATACTTCGAATATTCTACAAATTGAATATAATTTGTTTTGTGGTCAAAATGATAAACATTAATATTTTTAAGTAATGTTAATGTTTTAACTGATCACTGGGATATCAAAATAACATTGGCTAACACCAGTGATCACATGCATTCTGACATGCTGAACACAAAAGGGCTGCAACAACTAGTGTTCTGCTGGCTCCAAAGTAGAACATGGTCGATTCACAAGTTACATAATTTTTGAAGGACATTTTATTATTTTCATAATTTTAAGACCACTTTAAAAATAAGCAAATGTTCATTAAACAAGTACAAATAGTGCCCTAAACTACGATGTATGAATTTCTTTTATTATCTCAAGGTTTTATGGAAACAACAGCCATTCAGCAAAGAAAAGCAAAGTACGGTCAGACTTTGCTGATTTGTAGTTTCTCTGAACCGACGACATTATTTTTTTTACTTTACTTACACAGTAAAACATAAATAAGTTCAGTGTAAATAATGTTGATGCATCTTTATAGTTGCATTGAATTATTATTACCATCATCCTATGTATTGAGAAAAAAAAATGTTTTTTTCGCAGACTGTTTTGGAGAACTAGTTGCAATGCGATAATTGCGATGGCTGTGCTTTATGGTCAAGTTTTGCCTTTTCTTTGCTAATTTTCTGTCCAATGATGATAAATGATGTTAATGCAGGCTCTGAAGCCATCAATGTTGCATGTACAAATAACTGCATGCAACGTTTGCAACAGTTGGAAATAAAATTTTATCATTTTTGATGGTCATATGCAAACTGGGTAAGTTTGGTGAACATTCAATAAAAAATCGTGTGTGCAAGCCAATCATTGATAATTTGTTGATGTTTTTTTCCAAACACAAGGGGCAATAACTGCAGTGTTTCTGGCCCGATCATGCTTATATTCGACTTCACCTGAAGTCTTACGTTCATAGACAAACTGTGCATGATTGGAGAAGATTGGATGACCAATTAAATCTCTATCTTGAATGTCCATTTTTGTATATTTTTTTTCACAAACAATGGGCAATAAATCTGGTGTTTTTAGCCCAGTTTAGCTTATATTTTATTTCACCTTTAATCTTATGGTCATAGACAAACTGTGCAAGATTGGTGAAGATTGGATGAAAAATGAAGTCTCTATCCCGAATAATGTCCATTTTTGCATATTTTGTTCACAAAGGGCAATAACTCCGCTGTTTCTGGTCTGATCTTGCTTATATTCGACTTCAACTGTAATCGCATGGTAATAGACAAACTGTGCAAGATTTGTGAAGATTGGATGAAATATGGAGTCTCTATCCTGAACTATGTCCATTTTTTTATATTTTTTTATAAACAAAGGGCAATAACTCTGGTGTTTGAAAAACGATCTGGCCCATTTTTGGGGTCTGCTGAGATCTGATGGGAATACACAAACTGTGAAAGTTTGATTAAGATTGGATGGAAAATAAAGTCTAGTTAGAAAAAGGCATTTTTGCACTTTTTTGCATGAAAAAGGGGCAATAACTCTAGTGATACTGGTGTGATCTGACCCAATAACAATCCCATTCAAGATTTTAAGGTCATACACAAACTGTGCAAGTTAGATTAATATTGGATAAAAAGTGAAGTCTCCAGCGAACCCAATTGTTGACGGCACACGGACAACGAACAACGGCTGACGGACAATGCAGGAGAGGTCCCCTATACCAATAGCTCACCGAGCACTTCATGCTCAGGTGAGCTAAAAATCTCTGGCCAACAGATGCCAAACGTTGCAGCCCTTTTTGAAGCAAACACAAAAATGCCAACTTGAGGTTATATCCCCTTCCACTAGCTTGAGGTTATATCCCCTTCCACTAGCTTGAGGTTATATCCCCTTCCACTAGCTTGAGGTTATATCCCCTTCCACTAGCTTGAGGTTATATCCCCTTCCACTAGCTTGAGGTTATATCCCCTTCCACTAGCTTGAGGTTATATCCCCTTCCACTAGACTGAGGTTATATCCCCTTCCACTAGCTACAACAACTAGACAACGAGCACTCCGAGGTCCAGGTTGGGAGGCAGCCATGTTAGAAATGTGTCGTTAGTAAGCACCTGATTAGATGGTCCTTTTTTACTCAGCTTCTCAGCAAAGGCAGACGTTTCCTGGCGGGATTGTTTCGATACTACTGAAAACTTGTACTCATCATCATATTCGTTCATAACTGCAAAATAGCAAACACACGGACATGCAAAACAAACATGAACTGGTCGAGTCTACACCACATCTGATGGAATGTATACAAGGTATATGTCCAATGTGGTATTCAATGTGCACAAACTTACGCTGAACAGTTCAAATAAGCAATCATACATGTAGATAAAAAAAACTTTCCTAACAGAATCTCTTTTTCTTTTTGAAAAAAAGTATTGGAAATGATTTTAACAATGTAAATTTTTATTAGCAGTTTTAACATATTTTATGATTAGATATATTATGCATGTACAAATGAAATACATTCGAACATCATTTCGAAGTTGTCGGGACCAGCGAAAAAACTTCGAAATAACAATAGTTTGGATTAAACATTTTCACCATTTTATAACTTGAAACCTGTAACGGTCGCGTCACATTTTCTTTTTATCCACAAACGCGACTGTAAATGAGCTAAATATAGTTCTGAAACGAGTAAATAAAATACTTTTAAAATCAAAAATTTTATAAAGGGAACATGACTCAGTATGAAGATATAAATGCAAGCCGTGAGTTATTTGGTTTACCTTTTTGTAAGAGTATATTGTTATACTGCTCGTGAACAGCAAACCGATTTGAAAGTCTTAAGTTGACAGGACACCAATTAGAAGCTAGTTTCAATTGCCCAGAATACCTTACATGAAGTTACACAGGTCGCACATCACTTAACTAAACTAGTGTTAATTGTGCCTATTAGCCAATAACGGCCATTATTTTTACAAGCTCATGAATCTTTTCATCAAAGGTGTGAAAACATCCAGTCCCAATCAAGACCGTGACTTCGTATTAACAATAGGCAAATACGTGTGAAATATTCTTTTGTGACAGAAGTTTAGACTTGGAAATAATGATAATTTGAATTTAAAAAGTTAGAATTAAACAAGTTGATTTTAGTCAAATAAAGAAGAAATAAATTGGGAACTAGAAATATACATCGAAATAGCGCTGACTTCGAATGAGCAGAGTTCGAAATAACAATGTTCAAATGTATACAGCTTTAAGCTTTTTACTATTTTGGAATTTTTCCAAACTATTTTTCCATATTATGATAATCTTACATAATAATTATTATGCATGAATTAACTATTTAGCATTTGTTTTAAATAGTTAAGTTCATTATTTGACAGAGTGTAATGGCAACTTTTAAAAAATTGTCGTGCAAGCATATCTATCACATATCTTATAGCATAATATATATGTTTTCAAGAAAAACTCTAATGCATTTAGCAAATTCAGACAGACATATATTATATCTGAACCTTTGTTATCTACATGTACTAATACGTATTGAGTCCATTAATGTATTCATGAAACAAGATCACTTGACATAAAACTGTACTCAGGCTTCTACTAGTAACGACGAAAACTGAATGTGGGATCATTTAATTAAGACACACGATCACACACCAATATTTAAACTGAAATGTAACATCATTACTTGCATGCCAGAAGAAAGTTTTAGGTTGGTGCTAAGAAATCGGAATTTGTTGCCAAACATTAAGATTTTTGCCAAAATACCTGTAATCAGGAAATAGTTCCCTCAGAAAGTGAAATTATCCTTATTTTTCAAATATTTCAAGAAATTTTAGTAGCCAATTAGAAATTTTAGTGTTTTTTTTTTGTTTTTGTTTTTTTGTAGCCAATTAGAAATTTTAGTAACCAATAAGAAATTCTAGTAGCCAATCAGAAAATGTAGTAGCCAACAAGAAAGGTTAGTAGCCAATGACCAGGGATCATATTATTTTCGGTTCTGCCAGTCTGAGACCGACTGTGTTTGAAAAAGACCGATTGAAATGACAAGCAATCGGTCCAACCAGTTTTCTTAAATTTCTCCAGTCACTATAAAACTCTTGATAATCCCCCTATTTCAATACACAATACCCACATTTTATGGCCCCAATGCTCTGTAGGTGTGAAAGCCGGATTCTTGATGCGTGATAGACCACAGTCGTGTCACTATCGATTGATAATTGGAGTGTTTTTGATGCAGTTCGTTGACTGTATTATATAACTAACACCGATCGGTCTCTGACGTCGATATCAGAGTGCAACACCAAGATAAAATCTTGCTACTATAGAGACTGAGCAACTGCGTGTAATCCTCATGAAAAACGTGCATTTTTTGGATAATTGTACTGCATTCATAATGATGTAAATCATGCATAGTGATATGAAACCTAACTGAAAACAAGATACGTTTGTAAAACATGTATGCCCCCCGACTTAAAGCCTTTGTTCATTACAGAAGTGCACTGTTTCTGAAAAATCTAAGCTGAGACATGTTAACCATTATCTTGATAGGTGTTGTCTTCTCTGCAAGAGCATTTTTTTATCAAATTTGATGACTCGACCCAAGTATTCAGTAATTATCACTCTGTAATAGGTCATCTACTCAAACTGACCATTGTACCTATATAGTTTGAGGACCATGTACCAATGGTTCATCTGTTATTTAGTGGAAATGTTTTTTTTTTACAAGCCCCTGTGACCTTGACCTTTGATATCTTGATATCAAAATCGATAGGGGTCTTCCTTCCCTCAAGACTAACCAGCATACTAATTTATATGATCCTAAGTTAAAGCGTTCTCTAGTTAATGTGTGGAAACTGGTTTCATGTTACAAGCCCCTGTGACCTTGACCTTTGACCTGTTGACCTCATAATTGATAGGCGTCTTCCTTTCCTCCCAAAACACCAGCATACCAACTTGGATGATCGTAGGTCAAAGCTTAAAACTTTCATGAAGTTAAAACTTATAATAGACATGGAAATGAAAATTAATTGGAGTTTAAGGCGTACAAACCAGATAATGATTATAGTTTATAATACACATTTTCGAACATGCATAATTTTCGGATACATATAATTCGGATATAAGATAAGCGTGACTGGCGGACCTCAAGACCGATTGACTTTCCAGAAAAATATTATCCCTGCCAATGACTATTTTGGCTACTGGTAGTGTTAACATAGGAAAGTACAATATGTCAACTGAACATGAACATCATAAAGAGTGCATAATAATCAATGACATCCAAATATTTATGGAATTAAAGCCATTTAATCTAACTGTTGCGCAGTAATATACAAATTGAATACACACAATCAGTGACAGAACAACCATGAAAAGCAAAGGGTTAAGCAAGTAAGAATTCTTCTTAAACTTCACGACCCATTCTTGTGAGCTCATACAAAAGAAGGGAGGCCGACTTGGGCCCTGCATGAAAAAAGAGGGTAGCGACATAAAATCATATGCTCATATCAATGTTGCAATAATGCTACTCTTCTTGTACACATCATGTATAAGAGAACATCAGAAGAAAACACTGTGCATTAATAATTTGCATATATTTGTAAGACTGGATTTATAACCTTTGCTTCTGCATGAAACCTTTACTGAAACAATTACAAACAACAGGTAACAAACCTTATCAATTAAATATTTTATAACTAAATGCTTTTCTACTGCTTGCTTTAAGAAACCTCTACAAATTAAAGAAATATATTTGGTATATTACACCAGATTTTGTGCAAATTATGTTTATTAATACTTACCAATGATAGGACTACATGTACTTGTTAAACCCATACATGCGCATTTTTCAAACTTATAAGGGAAATTTGTTATCATTTTAATGACAAAATCAAAAGTTTATATTTGAAATATATATATATATATAGATATATATATAATGTAAACTGAGCTATAAATAAACCAGACACTTACTTACAAAATTACATTATTTCTAGAAATTAGACATTATTTAATGAAATTTTAAGGCCAAGGTCCCAGGACAGCGAGTTCCAAATTGCAAACATTTCCCTTTGTCATAGAATAATGCCAAGACTATCCAACAGACTTATTTTCACCAAGACACTCCTAATGATGTGATTAATAAAACATGGAGAGCCGGCGTACCTGTTGTGATGACGAACTCCTTCCCACTCAGTATGTGGTGTAACATCATCTTCAACTCGTACGGCGACAGGTTCAACAAGTGATCTGACGCGTCTTCGCCTGCAGAGACACATGTACTCAAATAAGTAACTTACTACATGTTTCTTATTTCAATTTAGTTTTTGCTGCCTTGATAATTACTTTTGAAGCTCTTTTCTTAAGATTTAAAAGATGAAGTGTGAATTTTTCGCTTTTTTAAATGGGGCACGAACAGACTGTAAACAAATACAAGATTTTATATTCCAGATTGTTCCATCTATATATCGTATATTGCATATATGAGCACTATACTTTGTTGTTGACACATTTAATACAAGAAAGTCTGCTACCTGAGCACTTGAAGAGTCGAGCCATTTCACTGGCCATCACCTGAATAATGAGTCCCACCCTCATACGCAGCATTTCTTTGAACAACTTGGGCTCCGTCCGAATAAACATCGCCAAGTATACCAATATCTCCTGCAAATGGGGTAATAAAGAAAACAGTCTTGTTGTCACTGAAATCTGCATTACATACATGAATGTTTTGTTTTTTTAACCAATCAGGTTTCAGAATGACAAAAGTATTTGGAAGGCAGTATCTGCGAAAGTCTGCCACACCTAGGACAAAACAGGTGTTAAATGCCAGAAAAATGACCAGAACACTGGCTCTCATTACTGGTAAGGATTTCTGGTCAGGTATCTGCTTGCAAGCTATATCATTTTGAGGGGCCAATCATATGTAGTTATGGCAAGTAATAAGCCATATACGGTGAACGTTCCCACACCCTGGCAGCCATGTTTTTTAATGAATCAAAATAATTCAACGAATTTGTAGACAGTCACCCAAGAAACATGGCTGTGAAAGTATTTCAAAATCCAGTAAGTTGTTTCTGACATGAAGAGTGTCAAAGTTGCCTCTACAGCCATATACGGTCAAATTTCCCCAAGCCCTTGATGGCCATGTATTTTTTAATGAATCAAAATTATTTTTAGGAATTTGGTAGACAGTCAAGCTAGGAACATTTCTGTTAATGTTTTTGAAATTCAGTAAGTGGTTTCTGAAAAGAAGACTGTCAAAGTTGCCTATACAGCCATATAGGGTCAAACTTTCCCCACCCCGTGGCCATGTTTTTTGATGAATCAAAATTATTTTAATGAATTTTGTAGACAGTCACCCATGTAACAAAGGCAGTCCAAAGAACAGCTATATCCCCAGCCATGATCCTTCATAAGATTTTAAAGGTGACTTTGAAAGTATAACACTGACCTTCTTTCATGAAAATTCCTTAAAGGGCAATGGAGATATGGCGCTGACACAAAAATGGAGGCTCAAACATTTGACCTTTAAGTGTGACCTTGACCTTGAGCTGGCAAGACTGCTCTATGCCTTCTGCACATGGCCTCAATGCAATAAACATTTGAGCCAAGTTTCATGAAAATCCTTCAAAGGGCATAGGAGATATGAAGCACGCATAAATGGAGGCTCAAACATTTGACCTTCAAGTGTGACCTTGATCTTGATGTGGCATGACTGCCTCATGCCTTCTGCACATTGCCTCAATGTGACCTTGATCTTGATGTGGCATGACTGCCTCATGCCTTCTGCACATTGCCTCAATGTGATAAACTTTTGCGGCAAGTTTCATGAAAATCCTTTACAGAGCACAGGATTTATAGAACGGACAGGAAAATGGAGGCTCAAACATTCAACCTTCAAGTGTGACCTTGACCTTGAGTTGGCGTGACTGGCTTATGCCTTCTGCACATGGTCTCAATTAGTAAAACATTTGAGGCAAGTTTCATGAAAATCCTTCAAAGGGTATAGGGGATATGGAGCGGACACGAAAAACGGACATAAAAACGGAGGCTCCAAAATTTTACCTTCAAGTGTGACCTTGACCTTGAGCTTGCATAAAAGGCCCATGCCTTCTACACATCTTCTCAATGACCTAAACATTTGAGCCAAGTTTCATGAAAATCCTTCAAAAGGCATAGGAGATATGGAGAGGACACGAAATGGAGGCTTGAATATTTGACCTTCAAATGTGACCAGACCTTGAGCCGGCATGACTGACTCATGCCTTCTGCACATCGTCTCAATGACCTAAACATTAGAGCCAAATTTAATGAAAATCCTTCAAACGGTATAGGAGATATGGAGCGGACATGAAATGGAGGCTCGAATATTTGACCTTAAAGTGTGACCTTGACCTTGAGCCGGCGTGACTGACTCATGCCTTCTGCACATCATCTCAATGACCTAAACATTTGAGCCAAGTTTCATGAAAATCCTTCAAAAGGTATAGGTGATATGGAGCGGACACGAAATGGACGCGCGAATATTTGACCTTTAAGTGTGACCTTGACCTTGAGCCGGCGTGACTGACTCATGCCTTCTGCACATCGTCTCAATGACCTTAACATTTGAGCCAAGTTTCATGAAAATCCTTCAAAGGGTATAGGAGATATGGAGCAGACACGAAATGGAGGCTCAAACATTTGACCTTCAAGCCTTCAAGTGTGACCTTGACCTTGAGCCGGCGTGACTGACTCATGCCTTCTGCACATCGTCTCAATGACCTAAACATTTGAGCCAAGTTTCATGAAAATCCTTCAAAGGGTATAGGAGATATGGAGCGGACACGAAATAGAGGCTCGAATATTTGACCTTCAAGTGTAACCTTGACCTTGAGCCGGCGTGACTGACTCATGCCTTCTGCACATCATCTCAATGACCTAAACATTTGAGCCAAGTTTCATGAAAATCCTTCAAAAGGCATAGTCGATATGGAGCGGACGCGAAATGGAGGCTCGAATATTTGACCTTCAAGTGTGACCTTGACCTTGAGCCAACGTGACTAACTCATTCCTTTTGCACATCGTCTCAATGACCTAAACATTTGAGCCAAGTTTCATGAAAATCCTTCAAACGATATAGGAGATATGGAGGGGACACAAAATGGAGGCTCGAATATTTGACCTTCAAAATGCCCTCGCCTCGAGCGGGCGTGATTGACTCATGCCTTCTGTACATTGTCTCAATGACCTAAACATTTGAGTCAAGTTTTATGAAAATCCTTCAAAGGGTACAGGAGATATGGAGCGGACACGAAATGGAGGCTCAAACATTTGACCTTCAAGTGCGACCTTGACCTTGAGCCAGTGTGACTGACTCATGCCTTCTGCACATTGTCTCAATGATCTAAACATTTGAGCCAAGTTTCATGGAAATTCGTCAAAGGGTAGGAGATATGGAGCGGACACGAAAATGTTACGGACAGACGGACGGACAGACGGACTGACAAAGGGCATTCCAATAATCCCCCTCCCGATTCGCAGCGGGGGATTAATAAGAGATTACCAGATCTTGTGGACAGCAATGGATTTAGGAATTTCATGGAGACTGGGAAAGTATAATTAATAGAAACAGAAGATAACTGTACCTGTGTAAGGGAAGCTGTACTGAGGTCAGTCCCACAGGCCTCATATATGATTGAAGCAAGTTCATCTGGGGGGAGTGGGCTGAAAGAAAGTGCTGATCTTTATAGAACAGGGTTGAGACTTATTTTCACTTTATGAAATAGTGCTTGGAATCCGTATTTGTTTCCCCTAAACGGGAATGGTGGCAGAACCCTGCAGGAGGGGAAAATCACATCACTTTTGATGAAAAGGGGAGAATTTTACAACTCATTATTTAAGACATATTCAGTACCTGACTCTTTTTCACCCTCTACTGACTAATGACAATTGTTACCCTAATTAATGAAAGTAAAGAAATCAAAATAAAGTAGCAAACTTGAGGCTTAAACAAGTTTATTAATAGTTTTGGATATGATGTACGATAATCTGTTTTTTTTCCCCATTTGGCGAGAGAAATTATGTTGCAAAAACAGGGGAAAAATATATACTCTTTCTGGAGAAGATTGGGGCCCTATAACAGCCCTGAAATGGTCATAAATTGAATTACAGCACATGATTATGATAGCTTATGACATTTTTTTATTAAGAATCATTACACAACAGGAATTAGCTTAGATTATGATATCTTATTTACAGGGATAGAAATTAGCTTAGATTATGATATCTTATTTAGAGGGATAGAAATTAGCTTAGATTATGATATCTTATTTACTTTATTATTACTAAAGAACAGTGAAATGTCTTATCCATCTTAGTATGTTAAATGCTAATGAAATACAATAATTTAGTGGAATGTAAATGCAGATAGTTTCACCCAAAACACAGGCACAAAAGTCTGTTAATACATGTATTTTAGAAGTTTACAATATGAATTTTATTAATTTTTTTTTCAAAATGTCAACTTGAATCAATTTATTGTAGTAAAGTGTTTTGTGGTGACTACAGTACACGTGCACTAACCAGGTGATGATTTTCTCCCTGTCTGGTGGCAGGCCCACTGAAAGCTGCTTCTGTCTCACCAACAGGTCAGTGGCAGCCTGGGGGGAGACACAATATATAACAAACTCTATATAAATGATTAATCTATATTTTCGACTGATTCCCATAAATTATGCAAGTTTTAATCCAGGTGTGAAACAATTCCAACCTATCGGCCTAGTGCAAGAGTTCCAAAATCATCCCTGACACCTAGTGATAACAGTTTTAACTGTTCCCAAAACGCGTATGAAATAACTATACAATTGTTATACTTTAGCTCTGACACATAATGAATACCTGTGTATATTACAAATCTGTTACGTTGAATGTACAAGTTTCGTTAAATAGATGCAAGAATATTTCACTGATAATACAGTTCAATTTATTCACATCAATAAATAAGTGAAACACATGCATAAACCTAGTATAAATGAGGGGCATCATTGATTAAACCAGTTTTAATGCATGTGCGTAAGGTGTCGTCCTGGACTAGCCTGTGCAGTCCGCACAGGCTAATCTGGGACGGCACTTTCCATTTTTATTGTATTTTCTGTTTCAAGGAAGTATCTTCTAAACATAAATCCACTGTAGGCGGATAGTGCAATCCTTAATCCGCCTGTGCAGACTGCACAGGCTGATCCGGGACAACACTTGACGCACATGTATCAAGCCCGGTTTTCCCACGACGCGCCTCAAATATAGGAAATAATTCAAGCGCTAAATCATGCTAATAGAGTTCAGTATTGTCAGGTTGATTTGTCCTAGCTATACACGTACATACAAGTACATGTACATATGGATTTGTAATTACATACTGATGTAACTGTATTGAAAAATAATTTCTAAAACATGATATATATGAAGTTGGCAGATGCTATCTCAACAGTGTGTAAATCTTTATTACCAACTGATATAGTTTCAACTACTATGTGGGAAAAAGAATGAACAACCATTTCCTTTACTGGATGTATGTCACTCGAGAGGTAAATCAGAAACAAGTTGTGTTTTTTTTGCGCAAATCCTGTCACCCAAATGAAAATTCAAATTAGAGCCTAAAATCTGTACAGAAACAACAAACCACCAAATTATGGTATTACAAAAATCTCAATGTGTGTCTACCAAGGCTAGATCCTCGACCCTCTTCTTCAACATCCCTGCTGCGTGCCTCACCAGCCACCACTGCTTCCAGTGGCCAGCCTAAAACATACAATAGAGAGCAGGCCTTGCATTAACAGAAGTCTGGGAGTAATTTACTAACAGTTTTTACCACAGGACTGTCAAAATTGAAACCATAGGATGACATTCAGCAAACCAAACCTGAAATTATTTATCTTGATTTATACACCACTTTTACTGAATTTTTTGGCATATAATCATCTAATGACAAAGAACTGACCTTAAACAAGCTTGCATTTTATATCCAATTTTGTGTCTGAAATGCTCAGGAATTCCAATATCCAACGCTTGGAAGTCAGGAATTCCAAAAATTTCCCTGTTAAACCTATCCATGTTTTGCCACAAACACCTCCCCAGCTATTTTTAACAGATTAATTTCCAATTTATTGAACATCACATACACATCACAAGCTATACCAAATTCTCTTCTGTTTAAAATAGGTTAACTGTTAAACAAGTGATATCCAAATGCAATGATTGGATAAAAATGCAGATTACTTTGCATACGCTTGACTTTTGTAGAAATGTTTATAACATACGCTTTAATCCTTTAAAAAAACAACTGGCCTTTGAACGAGATTTGATTGTCGATGTGTTTAGCCATTCAGAAATCTAGGATTTAATTGTTTGATGGCGGTGTTTTGTTAAAACATGTCAAGGGTGTTTGTCTGAGTTTGACCTAAGTAGGGTGGTTGTAAATCCCAAAGAATAAGTCAATTCTGCATAGCTGATACATGTATTTGTAACTTTACTCTTTGGAGGTGAACAATTTAGATATGCTATAAATGTATATTTAAAAACTGAACATGCCTCTTACCAGTCACTATTGAACAGTGTTCATTATCTAGCAAATTATGTTGATGGACATAATGTATTAACATGAATGTGTTGTATAAATATCATAACGGGCCTAACATGTAAAGATTATGTCTTTTTATGACCTACATGAATTACATGTACATACAATTCTTTATATATTTGCCTTGTTTGTATATGAGAATAAGCTACTGGTTGCACTATTATTTAAACTGATACATGTACTAGATATCATGATTGTTTATAAAGCCCACAATTTTTAAACTTGGTCACCTTTTCATAGAGCTCCACTAGAAGTTCTCGCACAGTGCAGGATTTACCATCTACCTCTGTATCCCAATTGGGGCCCCTGAAATGAAGCAATGGATTATATTTCATAATTTTTATTGTGAAGTATGAACTTTCTTATAAAATAATTCAACAAAGCAGTGACTTTATAAAAACATAATGCAATTTTAAGTTTAAAAACACTGAATACACACCGAGTTAGGCCAAAGTAAGATGAAAAATGACGTCCTTATGTTCCATTTCGCAGTATTCTTGAAAAAAAAAGGGCAATTACTCCGGTGTTTCTGGTCTGATCTAGCCCATTATCGGACCTAGCCAAGTTTTTATCTTCATACACTAACTGCAAGATTGGTTAATATTGAATAAAGACTGCAAGATTGAATAAAGAGTGAAGTCTATATCATGTACGCAAGCCAATTGTTGAGGAATTATGGCCGCCGGAAAACGCAGAAAATTCCCGCTATACCAAAAGCCGGTGCTTAGGTGAGCTAAAGATGTGTGTTGAAATAAGCTAGAATAAACCAAATAATCATCCGATAGTTTAGCAATCTTTAGATGGCAAACTCAATGTGTTTGTGAACCATATTAAAGCCCAAATAATTTAAATAAAACTACACCTACTTTTTCATGTACAAATAATGGATGATGTCGGCCTGCTCGTTGAGGTTCTGTGACTGTGACAGCTGATCTACCAATTCGTGTATATCCACGTTGTGGTATGAGGCCTCACTGTTGAACTTGTCCATAAAGGGCCAGACCCTGTGTGAGGATTTAGGGGACCCCATGGGGCTCTGGGTGGGACTTCTGTTCGGGGTGTGCATTGGGGACCGACCATTTCCCTTCAAGTGGGGATGGGCGAGTTCTGGAATAATGTTGCAGCAGCCACGTCACAGAAACTTTAAAACAAACTTTTATTAAAATGTAAGATATAGCTGAACAACTACAGGGGTGTAATTCCAGTATTATTTCAGGGGAGGAAAATAAAATACCATACTTATAAAATGTTTCACCAAAACACATCAGTTCCAAGTTGATCCAGCAAATTTAAGCTAGATATTAATACACAATATTTGGCTTTCATAACACGGAAATCAGCTGAACAGAGGAAGAATCACACCCGCGATATTTAATTTCACACAACGGTCAGAGTGCTCAACAATAAATTCATACCAGCATGCAGTTAAAACACCAGCCAAACTTGGGGAAATGCAATATTGAGTATGACTCATCTGTAAGCCTGGTTGTAACAAAATATAACTTACCATTAAATCTTACTTGATTTTGGCAAAGAGAGAATTCAAACTTTCTAGGATTTTATATTATATCTAAGTGAAATGGTGAACATAAATTACCTATAGTATTTACTGACGTTTATTGTTGAATGCAAAATGAGAATGTTAATGTCCAGTCAAAACCATTAATTCAAATTAATATACTTTAACTGGGAAACTCATTACTATGTTGATGAAAAATAAAACAGAAAATACTTTACCTTCACTAGTGTTGATCCTTGGTAGAGTGCCCTCTGTTAAAAAAACAATAACAATACGTTTTAATATTCAGTAAACAACAACACTTATAACCAAAAATTAGTCTTCCCATTACACTACCAGAACAGACAATTCACAATTTAAAAGTCTTATACATCCAAAACAATGGCAGATGAACCCATAGAGTGGATTTGAGTGAAAACTCGATAAGCACAATTTAAAACCAAAAAATGGGGAATAAACAGTCGTTGTGGGTACTTTGGCAAAATCTTTGAAATATTTTATACAATATTAATTTCCACATTAAGACCAAATTGTATCCTTGTTGCTAAGCTAATATAGCACTACCGTACATTGTTAATGTAATAATTCTTTACAACTAAGCTAATATAGCACTACCGTACATTGTTAATGTAATAATTCTTTACAACTAAGCTAATATAGCACTACCGTACATTGTTAATGTAATAATTCTTTACAACACTCGATCACTTCAAACAAGTAAGCAAACTGAACAGCTAACTCTTCCACGATTCAAACTTGTAGTTATGTACTAAACTTCACAAATTCCCTTAACCAAGATTTTATAATTTATATTAAGAATTACTCTTAAATGAACATATTAAAGTTAATGTTTCTGTTAAAAATTGTTAAGAACACAATTGTTAAAATCTATAAAACATATTATTATTTTTAATACAGATATGTACTTATTCTGTATCTGTGTTTTCATCAGCATAGTTTGCATGAGCGATAAAAGCATATGAGCCCAAACAAGAGCTAACCCTAGCAATACATGATGGCATTATAAAAGCTGACATTCTTGGGAAGTGTGGCATGTGCTTAAGCAATCAGCCAATGAATACATCTATACAAACATTTTCAAAATGCATTCTTAATAATGTAATTATAAATTATACAAATTGCAAATGCTATCTATGGACATAGCACAAAAGTGCTCTAAGTGCACAATATGAAGGCTAAGCATTAAAGCAGCCAGTATGCGTAGCAAGATCATAGAATTGCTTGCCTCCCAAAGATACAATTAGGCAACAAACAGATAGAAAATTAGCACTTAGATCATAGCAAGATCAGAGAATTGCTTGCCTCCCAAAGATACAATTAGGCAACAAACAGATAGAAAATTAGCACTTAGATCATCGCAAGATCATAGAATTGCTTGCCTCCCAAAGATACAATTAGGCAACAAACAGATAGAAAATTAGCACTTAGATCATAGCAAGATCATAGAATTGCTTGCCTCCCAAAGATACAATTAGGCAACAAACAGATAGAAAATTAGCACTTAAAAATCTTACTCGAGCTGTGTACCAAATGTATCATATATAATTGAAAAACAACCAAAAGTGTGACAAATAGACTAGGATGTCCTCATAATTTTGTGGTTGCCACATAAAATATCTCTATTCCTAAACAAATTACATTCTCCGCAATGGGATATTCTTAATAATGTTAAATGGACTAATTTATATGCAGAATATATTAACATAATTATATGAAAACAGTTCTTATCTCTCTGATTATTTATTGAAATTAATGTTGATGTACTATTGCTGTTGAAATATAAAGTTAAAGAATTTTAACATGAAATAAAACAAAATTAACATGACCAAATAAAAGTGCAAGATATTGCTGATAATATAATGCAGTGTGTGCATAAAATCATGCTGCATAATAATAATGTGGCAGACTTTTGCAGAAAGAACATCACACTAGCCAGACACCACACAGACAGATATGAAGAACAGTTTCCTTGGTAACCAACATACCGAGACATGCAACACCTTTACGTCTTGACTTCTTTGCTACCAGTGGAAAAATGTATGACAAACATATAAGTGTGTAACGAGGGGGAAACAACTGTAAAGATTTTTTAAAAAGGTGAAAAAACTGTATATACCTAGAGTTTCATCGAAGAAATCTAGAAGTGAAACAACACAGATTTTCTAAAATTAAAGTTTTTTTACTGCTTTTGGAAAGTCAAAACTTAAGCGTTATGATACTCTGGCACCAAAATATACACACTATACCTAAAGCATTTCAAGCTGATACATGTACCCCATGCTGACATATAAATAACACTCACACCTTCATCAAAGAGAAACAAAATAAGGATAATATACATGTGGTTCACTATTGTGCACTATTTCGTTAACATATTTAACATGGACAGCAGGTTATCTGAACTAACAACAATATATGCCTGGCAATCATGAACATAAGCATTTTAAGTAACTCATTTTACTTTAGGCATAAGAACATAGCAAACAGTGGATATTCTGAAAATAATTCTCATATAAAAATGCCAAGAAATGGCAGCAACAATTGACACATCCATGAGTACCAGTATATGCTTGTTGCATCACAAACCGTTAGTTAAAGAAGAAGAGCTGATCAAGAATGACTTCATGGATCATTTTAAAACACATAATAAGCACACATAATTTTAAGTTACTTAAATATTTAATGGACAACATTGAAACAAACTACCAATTGAATTAAGCTACAAAAAAAAATATTTCAAATTAAATAATTATAAAAGAATAATATCTAGTCCTTGTTAATACAGCCATTGGGTGAGTACTGCTACACTCTTTTCAGGGATCATATTATTAATACATCCATTGGGCGTGTACTGCTACACTCTTTTCAGGGATCATATTATTAATACATCCATTGGGCGTGTACTGCTACACTCTTTTCAGGGATCATATTATTAATACATCCATTGGGTGAGTACTGCTACACTCTTTTCAGGGATCATATTATTAATACATCCATTGGGTGAGTACTGCTACACTCTTATCAGGGATCATATTATTAATACAGCCATTGGGTGAGTACTGCTACACTCTTTTCAGGGATCATATTATTAATACATCCATTGGGCGTGTACTGCTACACTCTTTTCAGGGATCATATTATTAATACATCCATTGGGTGAGTACTGCTACACTCTTTTCAGGGATCATATTATTAATACAGCCATTGGGTGAGTACTGCTACACTCTTTTCAGGGATCATATTATTAATACATCCATTGGGCGTGTACTGCTACACTCTTTTCAGGGATCATATTATTAATACATCCATTGGGTGAGTACTGCTACACTCTTTTCAGGGATCATATTATTTTTTTCGGTTCTGCCAGTCTGAGACCGATTGGGTTTGAAAAAGACCGATTGAAATGACAAGCAATCGGTCCGACTGGTTTTCTTGATTTATCCAGTCACTATTAAAATAATGATTATCCCCTGATTTCAATACACAATACACACGTTTTATGGCCCAAATGCTCTGTAGGTGCGAACGCCGGTGGATCATTGATGTGTGAATGACCCCAGTTGAGTCACTATCGATCGACAATTGGAGTGCTTTTGCAGTAGTTTGTTGACTGTGTTATATTATTGACACAGATAAAATCATGTCTGGTTACCATAGATACTGATAATAGCAGCCGCAAGTAATCCTCTTGCATTTGCTGCGCAATAATTTTATGTACTGTGCTGCATTCCTAATGATATAAATATTAATATGAAATCTATCTAAACATCATAGTAAAAACATAGTTCAATACAATTAGTTTATTTGTTAGTTGGCTTAATTGACGTTCATGGCATCAAGTAGTTAATTACAAAATGATCATATTGTATTACATTATATTTTAACTTCAGTTCAGCAAAACTCGTATAACAGACATAGAAATTAAAAGTTTATTGAAGATTAAGGTATGGAAACTTGGTAGTTTATATTAATAAATAAAATACACAATTTCGGACATACCTTATTTTTTGATACACGTAATTCGGATACAGAATGGGTGTTTTATTGTACTTATTGAATTGCATTATCTTTAAATTTTTGTGAAGTTAAAACTCACAAAAGACAAAAAAATGAAAATTTATTGAAGTTTGAGGCGTGAAAACTTTGAAGATATAGAATATTATACTTTAAAATACACATGTTTGGCATGCACCATTTTTGGATACACAAAATTCGGATAAATCATGAGTGTGATCAGCGGACCTTAGGACCAATTGAATTTCTATAAAAATATTATCCCTGATACAGTCATTTATATATGTACACATTTCCAAAGTTGAAATTCTGGGGTAAATGATGTTATATAAATATTTATCTCTTATACATGACTGTTTCAAACACATTGCTAAATAATGACTAAAATTATTTTGGCAACAAAGTTACTCAATGGTGCAGCTCTTGTAACTGCGTCTTTTAGTCATTTTCTGTGTTTTAGAATACATACCATAAAATTGTTAGGTCATGTAATGTATAAATAATGCAACTTGCAGAGGATTTTGTAAAAAAATTAACTATTATTTTTTGTAAGCAAAGTCTTTGATTATACTTATTAACATACCAGTAGAAGATATGAACACAAATATAATACTCTGTAGAGCTTTTATATGCATCCAATTACATTAAATGGTAGATATACAAAGATAAATCTATTCTTGAGAAATACTGGTACATATCCTATTATATGCAATGGAAATATAAATCTTTTAAATATGGAATAAGTCAGGGTTAAGGTTTCAACTTTAATTGTCAATTGATAAAAAAAAAAGTTAAACAATTATGTACACACAAAAAATACACATGACATTCGATATAGTAAGCAAGTTAAATTTATGACATTTTCTTTACTTACGAATTACATCTTAAACCATTTTTTTACATAATGGGCACCCAACATCCATATCTTCTTGATCAGCCCTTCTCAACATACAAAGAACACATCAGCAACAGGGTGTTTCCATGGTGACATATTAAATACAAGCATGCATATGTAAATGAAGGACACACCCTCTTGAAAAACATGAAACATGCCCAGTTAAATTGTTATAACTCTTTGTTATGCTAGTTGATCAATGTACATTTATTTTGCGACAAATTTGTGTTAATCAACTATAATAATACCAATAAGCAATTACAAATAGCCTTGTTTGTAGGGTTATTATCTTTTTTTTACACATGTTATGGAAAGATTTACAATGGCCCTGATGGTTGTAAAGGGACATTATGAGTTATTATTTCTCAGCCATGTCGATGTCTCTTTCAACATGACCAAAGGTCCTCGGCATGTGTTTTCTCTAGCCTAAACATTGTGAGGGTCAAGTTTGACCCTCTTGTGTCAAATATGGGGGACATTTGCCAATATACAGGGTCAGAACTTTTTTTCCATTTAATTCTTCAACATAAATTACAAATCATATAAGGGACAGAATACGTTTAATTTAATCTAAGAGTGTTTTACCCATTTACTATATATTAAAAATGACCATGTGTAACGCGAAAAGAATTTTTATAACTGAATTAAGGGGTTAAAAGTGTGCATATTAGACATTATGTTTGTTTTAAATATTTGACACATAAAAATGTCGTGACATCAAATTGCAAAAAATTGCGTCAAAAACACAGAAAATGCATGCAAGAGAAAACACTGCACTGCAGCTATTCGAGATGGGCATGAAGATGTACATATGCATGAGGTAGAACTAAGTTAGTTTCAGGAACAGACAGATATTACCTCCCTTCTCCAGCTTCCGCAGAGCCAGAGACAGTGCTACAAACAACATACACAATGAACACGATCACAAGCGGGGCGGAACAGTGATGCATCATAAATCACAAGGTACAATACAAACAAAGATGCCATTCATAATAAACTAAAACTTAAACTATATCAATTTGTGCTGATATATAACTACAAATGGTACATGTAGTACATAATCAAGTAACATAAATTATTTGTAATTCCTAGAAGAGATAGAAACTTTCATTAGTGGTTACTGTTTTTAACTGTTTTACATGTATTCACATTACTCAACACAATTTTAGCATGCCACTCGATAAAATTAATGAAACCATCCGCAAACCACTTAATACACTGAACTCTAGCAAAAACATACACAGACAAACATAACTGTCCGTCAAGTACACAACAGTTCTTATTCATCATTTCAAACCAGTTGTTAACTAGAATTGTCACATGAGTGACGGATATACCCCCACAATATTGCCTTGTCACAAAACTATGGCATCCATTCAAAAGAAATGGACAGAGAGAGAGAACGCTTTAATTTGCGAATGGTCTATAGTGTATATGGAAAAATTTAATTTCAATAGGAGCCATAACTCTGTCAACATTTAGTGGTTTGTAACCAAAGTTGAACTTGATCTGTATTTTATGATGTTACACCTATGTACCAAAAATAAGGTAAATCCTTTCATGAGTTATTGTCCATGTTTTTCAGGAATTTAAGTCGAAAAGGGGGGCCATAACTGTGCCAAAATTTAGTGGTTTGTAACCAAAATCAAACTTGACCTGGATTTTATGATGCTACACATGTGTACCAATAATTATATAAATATGTCAAGCCATTGTTGAGTTATCACCAGGAAACCATGTTTTTAGGGAATTTATGTGAAATAAAGGGCCATAACTCTGTCAAAATTTAGTTGTTTTTAACCAAAGTCAAACTTGACTCGTATTTTATGATGTTACACAAGTATACCAAGAATTAATTGAATATGTCAAGCCATTCTGAAGTTATCGTCCAGAAATCATGTTGTTAGGGAATTTTAAGTCGAAAAGGGGCCATAACTCTGTCAAAATTAGTGGTTTGTAACCAACATCGAACTTGACCTGTATTCTATGATGTTACACATGTATACCAAAGATTATTTGAATATGTCAAGCCTTTCTTGAGTTATCATCCGGAAACCATGTTTTTAGGGAATTTTAAGTCGAAAAGGGGCCATAACTCTGTCAAAATTTAGTGGTTTGTACCCAACGTCGAACTTGACCTGTATTCTATGATGTTACACGTGTACCAAAAATTATTTGAATATGTCAAGCCTTTCTTGAGTTATCATCCGGAAACCAAAAACCAACAGACTGACGGACCGACACTCCTATATACCCCCCCTAAACTTCGTTTGTTGGGTGCAATAATAATAATAATATGATAAATGGCTCTTTGTAGCAATCTACAAATGATGGCATCTGAAGATAACATGTGTACAAAATTATGTATTATTAAGTGGTGTATGGTAAAGAAAAAGAATATCGCTAAAATTAAAAGCTGAATGAGATATGAAACTCTGTATTGTATGTGTTCTAAGCATACAATCTAGAACCTACTGGTACTTTAATGTCTTTATACCCCAATATCTATAAACCACAAAATAAACTATACAGGCACCTTTTCCAACATGAATATACTTATTTAACTATGTGTGTACTATTGCAAGTACACAGAGTATAACGTGTTTATCCGTACCTGCAAGAGTGAATTTGATTGTGGATATATAGAGAACAGTATGCTAGTCAACTGTTTTGGAAATTCGAAGCAGTCAAGTGGCTTGTGAACAGTTGTATGCCCTGTTGGAGGCCAAATTTGTACAAGCCATCAGAATTGTTACAAACATCCAAAAGAATCAACTAACATTATGTTATTATATACCTTTTCTTGTGTAACATGATAAAATAGATTTAAATGAACCATGGACATATTTTTGGGGGGCAAACAGTTTTTGACCAAAAAACTATTTAACTAGTTTAATTACATAACTCTCCAAATATTAAACAAAACACAACACAATTTTTGTGTATCTTTTTTTAAGAAGAACATTGGAAAAGAGGGTTCACGTAACTTGAAAAATTAAACCATGAGAATCAGAACAGAAAATTGTTTTTTATTTACAGATAAACAATGATAAAGCGAGACTTATTTCAATTTTAAGATGACCTGAGTTTACAGTTTCGGAACTACTTTTTCAAGTTGTTTAATGGCAATTTTACAATGAAAATTGTGCATGTGTCATGTTAGAATTCCACTTAAAGTCCTTTAATTAGGGGTGAGATCTTAAAGTGAACTCTGGCTACCTTTAAGTGAGGCAAAAAACAGCTAGTGCTCAAAATAGCCGGTTTTGAAACAATTGATGGATGTTTTTCTATGGTTCATACAGCTTTTATTCCGCTTTTCATGAAAGAATATGCTCATGTTGTGCCAAATATTCCATATAATCATGCGTTTTATTTCAAGACTATAACTTGTCATATAAAAAAAAATTATTAAAGGTACAGTGTGTGCAGGTGTGTTGTTAACTTGTAGATCTCACAACATTTTTTCGCATTTTAATAGTTTAAAGACAATTTTATGACTATCGATATGCAGTTTAGCCTTACTCTTACACAATAGCCAAGTTTGACACTTCTAGAGCAAATTATCATACTTTAAGGCTGCAAAAACCTACTTAAAGCTCAAAAATATTTCTGGTGACGACTTTAAGTACAAGATTACAACTGGTAATCAGGCATTAACGGTTGCAAAACAAAGAATCTGATGTGCAGATATGACAGTTCGTCCATCCATCCATATATCTGCATTATAAATATTAAATACAACAATCGTTTAGTATATACGTTGTTGAAACCATTACATTTTAACGTTTGAGCATTTAATAATTACCTAATTGAATGGAATTAATATGAGCAAAACTATGAAATAACTAATATAATAATTTAATGAATTATCAAAATAAATCACATTATCGTTGCGCAAATGAATTTATTTTGTAGTGTTGCATTTAAGTAATTAAATATTGATTAATCCATTTGAATTATTTGCATATTAAATTTTAATGTTAATTCACATTTTCAGCGAACGAGTCTCCTATGGCAATGATCAGATGACCAGTTTCTGTCCAATCAAGGTTGACCCAGGAAACTGTTCACTAGCTGTACCAGTCTAACAATATGTTTTAAAGGGGAACTAACAATGTCCTGCTGGTGTTTATAATGTATCCTAGCATCAGTTTATGAAATTAATAAATATGTTCAATATTCACTATTCAGTATTGAAGTAAGTATCAAAATATGTGTTTTAAGTATCATTCATTTACATGTATTATATTGTTTGATTCCATGGTAAAATATGAGCAGATAGACCTCAACACAAATAAAAGAACTGTCAATATTTTGTCAACTGTCAATTACTTTATAAATTCCTATGGCAAATGCATCATCAATGATAAATGTTATTATGTTTTGAAAAGCCATCAAGGTAACACTTTGCAGATAATATTCTGTAACAACAGCATTTTTCTTTAGCTTTGTAATTTACCAAATAATAAAGACTGCAATGATACACGAACATTTCTAGAAAAGGTATATAATAAGTTGTATTACAAGCAATACGTGATTAAATATAGTACTGTGTATTATTTCCAGTAATTTTTTTTTCTATTTATTGATTTTTTAGTTATTAACTACATGCAATCTTGTAAACCACCCAGAAATATAATTATATAAACAGCCATAACCAATAATATCAGACCTTAAACAATAATGAATTACACATCTACAATGTTTGATTCATTTATTTTGTGTTTCCCTCGAAAACAGACATAATAAATATATATATACTGTTTATTCATTATGGCTATATATATATATATATTTGGTGTGCAAATCTATTATGAAAGTCCTGCTGTTCTTTAAAAGAAATAAAATTGAAAAGTAATTAACATAAAGCCTTATTTCAATATAAAGCTTTTTACTGGTACAATGTAGGATCAAGTAATGTGCTTTGGAACTTTGTTACACACTAGGCAAAAGTTATAACGCACTACAGACTAAAAAGTGCTGTAACTTTCTTATATATATAAAATACTTTATTGAAATTTTGCATGGCGATAGGACACACATCTCTCAACTACACGACCAGGTACTTTCATTATATATTACTGACCATAAATTTGGTTTGGTGTTAATTATAGCTGACATTTCAAGCTGAAATTCTTAACAAATACAGAAAATACAACAATTTCCATTTGGTGAGTTATAACTTTTGTTGAGTGTATTGTGAAAGACATAGCAAAATTATTTACCAGAAAATGCAATAAATAAAGTTATGTAATTTAAAAAAAAAAAATCTCTTAGGATTTCAAACACTGTGTCTATTTAAAAACAAACAACATGTTACATTCGATCGCTTTGGATAAGAAATGTTATCATATGATGAATATTATAACATTAAAAAGTTATAGGTTACACACTTCATACCAGAAATTCACAAAACTGACTCCAAAATGAGTTCCTCATTCACCAATATCAAATTTGTACTTGAATATTATAGCAAGACATTAAAATGGGGAGCAACCAATAAAAGGCTTCAGTGTCCTTTGTGATCTAAATTCCGAGTTCTACTGTGACATGTTTGATGGAAAGGCATTAATGCAGGAAAGTCGTAGTTACATCTGGAAAATGTGAGAAAAACCCTGTGAACAAATATGATATATAAGCTACACTATGTCCACACAATATCTGAATTATTTCCATAAAATGAAGGTGATGAAGTACAGAGCCCGGTCGATCACAGAAACACTACCCTCTGAATTTGCTACATCATTTTGGAGACACTTCTGAGTGGTAGTACATGAGTTACTGATAATTGTTTAAAAGCTCTTGTATTTTCTGGGCATATCATGAGAAAACATGAATCGGTTAAAAGGATGCACGTTAAACATATATGTGGTAATATAATATATAAATTTAATGTGTATCTGTTTTGAGAATACCTTAATTTTAAACACTCAAATACATATTTCAAATATGCTAACAACAGGATTTCAATATTTAGTTAAATTTTAATATTTTTTTATGCCTTTGGACAGACATGTCTACTCGATTTCACAAATAAAATTCAAAACTTTTCAATGAACAACAAACAACAGCAAAATGGCATTCTAAGGTAGGAATGACAACAACGCACATTTCCCAAAATTGTTTAAATAAAATAAATATATATAAAAATTAACAAAAGTGAGGTGTACATGTCTAACTATACTTAAAGCAGCATGGGCAATGAAGGGAAACTGAAGCAATCTTTGCTTGTGGATAAATGTTAAATCTCGAGATATGCCAAGAAATGTTCATAAAGAGTATGACGGCAGACTGGCACCAAGAACAACAAGAGATAGCCAAAGGTTGTGCTCAACACACAACTGATCGTATATACAGATTTGCCATATTTCTCCAGGTAAATAATAAACAGTAGGACATTTTTCCATATTTCTGAATTTTGCTGTACCACGAAATAGCGTTGCAGAGAAATATAGCAAGAATCCATACTTGAGAAATAGCTTTGTAAATTTGAAGAGATTAAAAGTGTTAAATATCCAGAAAAAGCTTTGTAAATTTGAAGGCATTCGTAGTTGTCCCAGACTGCAATCAAACTCTTACTGGACGTGAACCCTACTGGTGAGATATGGGTACCACACTTTACCTGGGGAGGTGGGGCTAGTGAGGCCCACGGACACATTTCCGCGCTGGTTCAACTGAGCGTGCAGAGCTCAACACAAAACAAGTTACATTGAGATACGTGTAACATATGACATCTGTGCAACAAAACTTACACACATACATTTTAACATCCTACAAACCTACACGTACCAGAAAACCGGTCCTGTCTTCACAAAATTACATGTTATGTCAAAGATCTGATTTTGGTGTCTATCAAATTTACAAGAATATCCTTTAAATTACAGGACCAGCAGCATTTTTCTCTAGGATTGAGAAGTATATTTTTTTTAGTTCTGACCATACATGTGTCAGCAAAAACATTCAAATTAAGAAAAATATCAAAGTAATGATTGACATTTACATGTTTGAGAACATAGGACTATACATCATTCACGTAATGATTCATTATGACTACCATTTTATAAATGAAAATAAAGTGTACATAACAGATTAACCCTGTAATTAGTTGCCCTGCTGATACATGCTGGTTATCTTCATTCCTCTGGTACCAAATAAACTACTTCTGATAAATAGCAATAATTCTAGCAATAACAACTTTGTTGTGGCGTTAGGAATAAACAACTCTGAACGTCAAATAAAATATGACACGAGATATTATTATGATGATAAGGCTAAGAGCATGTCATTATAACATGGGCTAAATGTTATATTAACTAGCTGTCAGATTTTACTACTTTTCATGATAAAGGTTTTGATAGAGTTTTCTTGGTATTGACCAAAATATAAATGATCTACAATTACATATGAGTATCAAATTGTTATCAAAACTACTAAAAGGACGACTCCACCTTGATGAGAGAATTCTGACGATGCTTGCATCAGCTATCAGCCAAACAAGCCTCAAATTATTCTATCACAGAATGAACAAAGCAGGACAGTAATACATTCAGCAAGCCGCCACTGAAACAACACCTGCAGCATATAAATCCATACAATGCAAAGCAAACCCTCTATTCCTTTTTAGACAGCTGCATTTGCGTGAACCAGCAATATACACAGTAACAAAACATTACTTCAAGTTAATGCAGACATTTGTATTTGTGATATCCCATAAAATTATTCATTAAAATTTAACTTTAACAAGAGCTGTCTGCGGACAGAGCGCTCGACTATTCAAAGTATTACAGTTGGTACATATTTTGGATAGTGGAAGGGGCATAAATTTGTTAAAATACAAAACTGTTAAGTGAAGCCTTGTATAGTTTATACATTTTTGGAACAAAAACTTTAACCACAAAATCTATGTAAAAAGTGTGCAGAACTCTGTCAAAATACAAAACAGAGTTATGGGTAATGTTGCCCCTGATACTACTAGAGCTGACGACAAAGGTTAATTCCAAGTTTCAAGTGAATAACTTATGTACAGTCAAAACTCGTTATTTCGAAGTCGTCGGGACCGAGAAAATACTTCGAAATAACAATTATTCGAATTAAACATATGTAGATGTTCTTGAAAAAAAAAGTTGTTGTATAAATCGCATAGTTATATAGTAGAGATGCGGTTACACTACACACTTTGATTGAACTTATAAAAAACGAATAAATACAATAACTTGATGTACATGAGTTTATTTTATAAAATTCCTCAGCGATCGTTTTCTTTGACTTTACACCACGCTCCACTTCCATGATGGCATCATACTTTTCTTGGTAGGTTTTCAATGTATGGCATCGTTTAACGCCCTTCCCTGCTGCCAATCCGGATATCCTCCCGGGTAGGTTACCGGGCCTTTCTCCAGATTGCTTGGCAATGGGATTGATGTTTTCAGTATTGATTACTGCTTCTGACATCATGAATATTAGCGCAAGTAAATATGAACTGATGATCTGACAAATGCACGTCTAACTTAAATACAGAAACCTAATAATTGCTCAAACGTTTTGACATCCGTGTTTGTAATTCAGTCTTGTTAAAGCAATAGCTTGGCACGCTTTAATTATACAAACACAACAGCTTGGTTTAATCGATTATTAACTCCGGAAAGGTGTGAAAATCAAGCAGAGAGCAAATGCTGTCACAGCTAATATGGTTAAGGTAAAGGTGTGAAAATTATCTCCATCTTTATTATTAACACTTTGAATTAAAAATTGATAAATGCATTGAAAAACAGGTGTTGGGACCGGATTAATGGGTTCGAAATAGTGATAATTCGAAATAACAGTGTTTGAATTAAACAGCAAAATTTTAATTAAAATAAGAAGGAAAAAATCAACACCGAAAAAAAACTTCGAAATAACAAGGAATTCGGATTAACGGTGTTCGAAATAACGGTGATCTACTGTAGTTTTGAAGTTACAAAACTTTTAAATATCAACTTTAACCAGAAAATCTATGTGAAAAAGGGGCATAACTCTGTCAAAATACAGAACAGAGTTATGGGTAATGGTGCCCCTGATACTAGAGATGATGACAAAGGTTAGTTCCAAGTTTCAAGTGAATAACTTACGTAGTTTTGAAGTTACCAAACTTTTGAACATAAACTTTAAACAGAAAATCTAAGTGAAAAGGGGGCATAACTATGTCAAAATACAAATAGAGTTATGGGTAATATTGCCCCTGATACTAGAGTTGATGACAAAGGTTAGTTCCAAGTTTCAAGTGAAAAGCTTATGTAGTATTGAAGTTACAAAACTTTTGATATAAACTTTAACCAGAAAATCTAAGTGAAAAGGAGGCATAACTCTGTCAAAATACAAAACAGAGTTATGGGGAATGTTGCCCCTGATATTGGAGTTGATGACAAAGGTATATTCCAAGTTTCAAGTGAATAACCTAACGTAGTTTCGAAGTTACAAGACTTTTGAATAAAAACTTTAACCAATTCAGACGCGGACGCCGACGCCAGGGGGTAGTAGGATAGCTTTGAATAGTCGAGCTAAAAATGTTTGTTATTACCATATATTATTGTAACCTTAACAAAAATAATACTATGCAAATTATTAACGCAATTTCGAACTTGTAAACTATTAAAATATTCAAAAGTAATAATAATATTGATGTCTGTACAAAAGTTATAAATTTGGGAATGGTTTATTGCAAGTACGAGTTAATACATGTATTATGAGAAAGAAACAGAACGACTAGAAGTTTACAATTCACTATACTGAATTGTTGGTAGTACGAATATACTTCAGGTCTAAAAACAAACATACAGTATGACATTTATTAGTAAATTAGCATGTAGACTGGATTATTACATATCATGGATTGAATATTTATTCTAGTATTCAAATGCCATCTGTTGACTGACATACATGTATGACTTAAGAAACTAATTTTCTTCTGTGCGTTTTTAGCTTAAGAAGTGATTAATTTTTCTGCAATGCACTGGTAACTCGAAACATGGATTTTGATAATTGCTTTCTTAAACAATCAGAAGAAAGAAAGTGATTAAGAACCATTTTCTTTTCTAAAATTACAGAAATAATTATATAAAACAGGAATACTTTAAAGAAGCCAACATTTTTCAAATTTGGTAAACAATTTAATACCTTCATTAAATTATATTATCAAAAAATATTTAGACAAAACTAAGCACTACCATTCATGATTTAAATATTAGCTCTAAATGATTTCAGAACAATTCGAGTCTGCCAATAGAGAGCCTGAATACTTGAACATAACAGCAGAAAGGTAACATGGGTATGGGTACGCTTGCAGTATACCAGGTCCCTCACAACTCTGAATTCCCGAACTTGGCAACGGCAACACGTCCTTATCAGCTAAAACAAGTTTCACTGAACAATAAAACGAGAGCTGTTTGTACAGCAGGTATGCCCCCATTTAGGCCCAGAGCAAATTAAATTCTCCATACAAAATTGAAAAGAAGACAAGGCCAATGTACAATGAAACAAGTTTTTCCAACTATTGGTCAGTTTGACATTAACCATTGACCCTATGACCCAATAATCAATAGGGATATACATGTAGTCTTAACCAACCTACCTATCACATTTTATGAACCTAGGCCTAAGAGTTCCATAGTTATTGCCTGGACAAGGTTTTGCAACTATTGGTCAGTTTGACCTTGACCTTTGAACCAAGGACTATAATCTGGATAAAAACATGGCCAGACATTCGCAAAGCAATATACCCCAACTTCTTTTAAGGGGGCCCTAATTATTATGTTGCTTCTATGCTGTAACATTATTAGTTTGATATTGTAGTTACATCATTGTTAAGTTTCTTATGTGATGTACACGAGCAAACCATCCTCCTCCTCTCACCTATATATCACTAGTAATAAATATTTCTGCTGCATTAGTGGTATTTACGAATGTGTATGTACACGTTATATTATTTCAGAAAAAATTGATATAATTGACAAATGGCTTCACATACACCTGTACATGTATCTGGTTATTAATTTTGACCAATACACACATTTTATAATGCATTTCTCTCAATTACAATATGTTCACAATGATCCGTATATTATGTTGCGTACAATCACATGACATAGGGAAAGATCCAGAGCAAAATAGCAGGGTGCTGCACTTTGCTCCTTTTTGGTTCTTCCCTGCTGCCCCCTGCTCCTTTTTGGTTCCTCCCTGCTGCCCCTCTGGGCTGGTCCACGCAGAATATCGTTAAATATATTGAATTTTTGGATAGTTTGCAAATATTAAATTGCAAAAAATATATTATGCTTAAAATCCTTTATATGGAGCATTTAACTGATAAAAACCCTGGATTTAGCAATTATTTAGAATTCAAAGAACTGGTCCGGCATTCCCCACTGCTACTTTTGAGTAGCACCCTGTACACTTTTTCATTCTAGATTTTTGTCTAAGTATCAATGTTCATAACTTGCATGCAATATATAAGGTTTTAACATAGTTTTGCACTGAACCATTTATGTGACAGTCAGTTGTATTAAATGTACATCTACAAATAATAAATACATGTTCATAACGCATTTTTTTAAAGTATGAATTATATACAGTGAAATTTTGAACAGCTGATTGAAGTTAATTACATGTAGGTATAGTCATTCCACAGACCAAAAACAGAAAACAATCCTTTCATTTGATCATTACTTGCCAGTAAAAGTCTACATTAAATAGAAGGAGCAAAATAATAACTTGGCAATAGAGGGCATTCTAAGAATCAGAATATCAATGGGAGATTAACAGATACATGAGATACAACAATTAGCCACCCGATACGTCTGCATCTGATATAAACTTCATACCTGGTATGTCTTGAGCGTCAACTGTGATGGACCTGGACCTCCTGACTATACCACGGATGGAGCTGTGTCTGTATGATCGAGAGGCTTTCTTACCGAGGCTGAGAATTCTGGGACGCGGACATACCTTCTTAAGAACATTGCCTAAGAAGTCTGAGATTTGTGAATCTGAATTGAGAAATATAACACAGGATTTTGTCTGTGGCTTCTACAAGATAAAATGTGGTGCTTCATTACACAGATAGAAAAAAGTATGCTCAAACTGGATTCTTCTCCTGATGAATTCTGTTTAGATGCTATACATATTGAATAAGTACAGTAATAATTTAAGTGGTGCATAGCCCAACTTACTTTGTGAAACTGTATTTGAAATGATTGTTTTTGTTTTTCTTTTGTCTCTTTTGGGTTCTGTCTTAACTTTCATGACAACAATCTGTTTAAAATGTGAGGCATCGTTCACTGTGTACAAGCACCAGCTGTTATAAATGTCAAACAGTCGAACATGTTAAATATGCATGTGTCTGACATTTCCCTAGCCGTACCTTGACCGGCACTCTGCATGTCGCTGCTGATGAAGCTCAGTTTGGTGACACAGGACGTGGACACGAAGTCACACATCTGGCCCAGGTGGACGCGGGTGCCTGCAATGTAGCCGCTCTGCAGCTTCTTGATGGTGCCTACCAGCGAACTCGGCAGCTTCTGGTACTGGTCTGCAGAGAAATGGGAAACATTATCATTCCAGTTTTACAACGTTTGAGGCGTGTCATGGGAAAACCAGGCTTCATGCTCATGCGTAAACTGTCGTCCCGGATCAGCCTGTGCAGTCCGCACAGGCCAATTCGAGATGGCACTTTCCGTCTACAGTAGATTTATGTTAGCAGAGACTTCTTTGAAACAGAAAATACCATAAAAGCGGAAAGTGTTGTCTTGGATTAGCCTGTGCGACTGCACAGTCGAGGACGACATTTTACTCACGTGCATTATACCCGGTTTTCCTACGACACCGCTCATATATAGTATTCACATAGATGCACATTTTAACAAAGAATTTGTTTAACAGAATGTCCTTAATTAATATTTACCAATCTGAATTGTTTAGTTTATTATATATTTTATTATTATTTATGTTCATTTTCTGACAAACTTCTTTATTATTAAAATAAGAGAATAGTGACATGATTTTCCCAAAATAACAGCATAACTAAATAATAACTTCATAGGATTTATAAATAGGGATGAGAGGGATTACTGATTACTGTGACCAACAGGTAAATCTGATGACAGTTTACTGATGAAGCACGTACAAGAAAACTATTTACATATAATTATTAATTAAAGGCCCATGTTTTAATACCAATGAAGACAAATTCAGAATAAACAATTGTACCAAAAACAAGACGTTGATGAATTATTTTATATTATGTAACCATTCCTGTCTATGTTGCTTTCACTAATATGAATCTTACTTACTAAATCCACATTATATTTTTTTTAACAATGCACCAATGATACATTACTAGTTTTTCTCCCCCATATATTTGAATCGATTCAAACGACAGTGTGTAAACAGTGTGAACACAGAATAGTAACAATATTCAAGCTTTGATATATGCCATGTGTGTTTTTCGAATAAAAGTCATCAAATCAAGAACTTTAAAATCAAAGGACTAAGAGTTTATTGGTCACATCCCTAATTATAAGGTACAGAATCAAGTCCACATCTGGTGTATGTACCTTCTACATTGACAGTATTAGTATATTTCAAACACGAAAAGCATACACATAAACAAACACTGAATATTACAGGAAATATATTGGTTACAGTTAAGCATATGGCTACATATTTTGACAATGTGTTAAAGCCTCATTAAAGGTGGAAATGGTCAAATTAAGAATTTAGTCATTTAAATGTCTGGTAAATTATATTATTGTATGTTTAAGCTTCAGTTATATCCTGGGTCAGGAAACTATTTGGTGTTTGGACACTGTTTAAAATAAAAACACTGATCCTCCAAGTAAACTGTTTATAAACATAAGCTTTGTTTATGCTAATGAACGTGCAACTCGGATATCAGTCTATTCATAATAACAAAGGGGTTATGTGCACAAGCTCCATGCTTTTCATGAATAACTGTACTTCTAACGGTAATATAAATTGTCATAAATTGGACACGTCATTTTGAGGGCCGCTATGAAGCATGTTATGCAGTAATTGAAATGTTTAATACATAATACGTTCAACAATCTACAAACTGAAAATCACTTGGTCAGTTTCTGACCACTAACAAGTAAATTTCCATACTAAAAAATTTCCAATGGTTTCTCAATTTGTTGTACTAATTTATGTCTTTATAAAATTCACATAAGTAGGTTTATTACAAGACCCTCAAAATTGAAATACTTCAGTGACCACTAAAATGGGGGTAGACGGGCTTTAATTGAAAAATGGTACTACAATAATGTATTGTTAAGAGTGTGTACAAGGATTTAATTATGTAGGTGTTTATTTTTCATTTAGTTTATCGATGTACAAAATGGCAGAAAACATGGCTTTTAAAGCCAAACGTGTAATCGTTGCAATGCTTGCTTCCCTTTATGAGTACATGCCTATGCCGTATAATTGTTATTTTAAGACAGTAGATGCAAAAATCATGCCTATTATATTATATGGATCGGAAATATGGGGGTTAAAATCTGTTGATATTGTTGAAAGTGTACATATTTATGCTTGTAAAAGGTTTATGTCAGCACCATTGTATTCGTGTAACAATTCTATATTAGGTGACTGCGGTAGATATCCAATTCATATTTATGCATCAAGGCGCGTTATTAAGTATTGGCTAAGTTTACTTGAAATTCCAAATTCCCGTTACATTAGAAAGTGTTATGAAATGTTGAAATGTTATGATAATTTGGGTTATAAGAATTGGGTTTCCTCTTTACGTGAGCATTTGTATTCCATAGGGTTTGGATATGTTTGGGAACAGCCAGGTGTTGTAAATAAAAATGTATTTTTGCTAAGTTACTTTCAAAGATTGAAAGACATTTTCGTACAAGCATGGGTTGAGTCATGCCGTAATTCTTCAAAATTAAAAACTTACAGTGGGTTTAAAGTGAACTTTGATATCGAATTATATATAAATATTTTAACCGTACGTAAGTTTAGAAACGCATATGTATGTTTTCGGACATCTTCACATAAGCTCATGATTGAAAAAGGTCGCTATTTAAATATCGAGAGGGAAAATAGGTTTTGTCCATTTTGCAAAACATATATTGAAAATGAGTTTCATTTTCTGTTTATTTGTCCGAAATATATGGACCTGCGCGAAACATATATTCCTTCTAAGTATTATACGCCCCCTACTGTAAATAGGTTCAATATTATTATGATCTCACGTAATGAGAAAGTGATCAGAAATATTGCAATTACTTGTTTTATGCATTTGAAAGGAGAAATTTATTGCTGCCTAACTCATAATTATATATAGCTGTACCATAGTAACCATTGTATTTTGTTTGCATATGTGTGCATTGAAAATGGTGATTATGTTAAGGTATATGTATTTGCAAGGGCCGGAGGCCATATAGCAATAAACATTGAATTGAAATTGACTACAATAATGGGATTTTTTCATGCAAATATCATGCATGTGAACTGCATTCCTTTTACAGGAAACTAGGGCACCAATTGTTTTTAAAAGCTAAACTATACAGTGGAATAAAAATGTGTCAAATACCATTTATTTAAAATGTTTTTTTCGTCATAATAATTATTTTTACGTGTTTGTAAAATCTTAATTAAACTCTTAATGGTTGTTTTAACTTGCAGCACCTCGTGTGTGCCTTTAAGGAATACTGCACAAATTATTCTGTTTTACACATTTACAAAGAACAGATACAAGTGTAATCCATTCTCATTATGTATTAGGTATGAGTATCAAGCAAAACGTACAGTTTTTGTCGAAACTCAATGACAGCAGTTTAAACATGCACACATTATATGATAGTCACAAACACAATAAATTAAGAAAAAGGCAGTCAAAACTGGAGAACCTACAGATATTAGTTGCAAAGTCTAAGTACATGAAAAAACCATTTGAGGCGTGTTGTGGTAAAACTGGGCTTAATGCATGTGTGTAGTGTCGACTCGGATCAGCCTGAGCAGACTGTCCTGATCCGGGACAGCACTTTCCACCTATATTAGATTTATGTTTAGAAGACACTTCCTTGAAACAGAATATACCATAAAAGCGGAAAGTGTCGTCCAAGATCAGCCTGTGCGGACTGCGCAGACTAATCTGGGACGACACTTCACGCACATGCATTAAGCCCCGTTTCCCATGACACGCTTCATTTGTAAATTGGCTAATTGCAGTATTAGTTAGAAGATCCGCACATGCCCATGAAAGCTTGTCTAAAGACGATTTCTGTAGTTTTTTCTGCGCATCTTTTCGCGCATCAGTGGAGTTGATTTTAATCTTCATAATGGGAAGAATTTTGACAGACAATAATATTTATTAAATATTGTGTACACTGTAATATCCAACTAGAATCAAATTAATTTATAATAATTGCCATGATCATAGTACGAGTGTCTTGTGCTAGATTTTATTTGCGAAAGTTTGATAATACACTGAAAGCGAAAGTAGGAACACGATGACTGAACATTGGACTCGCATATAGCTGTGCACATGATTGCAATTATTGTGAAAGTGTTTTGGCTGTAATAACATTTTGTACATAGTCATAATCAACTGCTGTTACTAAAATAATTATATATAATATATATCTATTTACATTTATAAGTGTATTGTTATAAATTGACTGTCATTCCAACCTTTTTTTACAGAAAAATGTCCAATACGCACATGTAAACTACTTAAATTTTCTCCAAAACAAGCACGGTGAAACCCTGTTTTCTTTTATGCAGTTTGTTCAGAACATAATTACGTAAAAAATATAGAAAATACAGGAATTTTCACGGAACAGATTTTTTTCTATACTCAAAACCAAACTTTTATATGATTACAAAATGTAGAATTTTTTCGTTAAAAAAGGATCAAAAAGCATTTGTTGGCAAATATTTATATTTTTTTCACTATGTAACGGATTGCATTCTTACAAATACCCATTTCAACCAATAGGATGTCGTTATTTTTTACCAATCAATGGACAATACTATTTTTTTGCTAAAACAAAAACAGCATCAAAATTTCCTAAAATGCATTCATGGGTAGGTCATTTACGTGCATTTTCCAAAAAATCTAAAGTGGTGGCCCCCATTTTTTATGGTTTCATTGTATAAGGCATTGAACGATCTGCAAAATATGTAAAAATGAAAAATTTTCACTGAAGGGAAAAAACTGTAGAAATCATTTTTAAGCCAAACTATGGACAAACTGACAATGTTGTTGCTTACCAAGTAAGGTGGTATTTAAGCTTATAGCTAATAGTGGGCGGCCCATGCCTTTCCAACAATGTTTTATGTAGGAAACTTCCGATCGCAGAATATCAACCATAAATTGGGTGTCTAGGCTTGTGTAAAATTGCTGGGAGTCCAAAAACTGTGGATTACACACAAAAAATAGATAAAGTAAGCTTAATGTTATATTTATTCTCAACTATGTTGTTGCAGGTACGCAAAACTATGGTTCTCGAGAAACAAAAAAAGTCATGAAATTCATCTGCTTCCTTCCTTCCAAATGTTGAGGCATCCTATAAAACATGATGAAAACGCATGGACAATTAGCTAGCTGTGGCTGCAATTACAACAAGACTTGATAATCTCCCCCTACCACGATTAAACTTCATTCTTGTGACCTACATGTATTGTTGTTACATTGAAGAATGAACTTCAAAGTTACTTGAATGTAACCTACCATTAGTATTTTACAATAAACATGAAACAATTTAACAATTTTTGTTACATTGAAGAATGAACATCAAAATTACTTGAATGTAACTTACCATTAGTATTTTACAATAAACATGAAAACAATTATGGACTATTATGTTGTTGTTTTTTTCCACCAATGCATTTCGGTAATTGACATAATATGTCTTTGGATTGTTTACATACATTGTAACGTTATTTTCCCCTTTAAATTAACATTTAAAAATACATTTGAAAGTATAATTTAATAATTTAAATGTAAGTTTTTTGTGAAATAAAACATTGATTGTTCAGAAAGCAACCTTTACCTCGCAGAATGCTCAAGTAAGAACTAATAAAAGTAACCACAGAAATCATACAAGAAAAGCCATATCTGGAGAAATAACGACATTCAAAGTTCAACACCAATAATAAACATAAAACTCGATGTGTGATGTCATATAAATGAATGATGATGAAATCTTGTTTGGTTAAAATGACATAAAATAAGTGAAGTATTAAGAATGTTTGTCTGCATTCTGAATATGTTATAGATTCCAAATCCCAATGTTCATATTGGGTCAAAAGTAACTGGCAGCTTATAATCATTAATTGTTGTTTCATGTACATTGTACATTAAACATTACCTAAGTAAAAAAAATATCAATTGGCTAATTTTACTTAAACAATTTATCTAGAAATGTGTGTAACATATTTGTCCATGTGCATCAGCAACAACAGGAGGTAATGTTAAAGGGAAACAAACTAAGGGAAACAAACTAAGGGAAATAAACTAATTTTGGGAACAGACTATAAATCAAGTTTTTTTCTGGTGAATGTGATATTTTTCAAAAACTGACTTTCCAGAATAAGACTTACAAGAAGCGAACTAGACAATCCTGTCAGTAATGGTACTGTTTGAGGTTCACCTATGACCTGGCGCATGTGTACAAACAAACCAACGACTATCAGCAACATGAACAGTTGCAAATCATAATAATCTTTCAACTATAGTGACATTGTTGGTTTTGATACTGACGGATACAGTGTATCAAAATATGTATCAAAATCCACTGCCAGTTTACATCCCATATTTGAATCACAAACTTTTAGTTTTTCTCACGGGAAACAAGGATAAGGAATATACATTGCCACTTTTGGAGTTTTTTTAATATTAAACAATCCCAATGAATAATGTTGCAAACTTAACAGTGGTGAACTCCAGCAAATGCTTAGCTTTAGTCCACACTGTAATGCTTTGAAAATATAGGCAGCTGTTATATTTGCCATTTTATATAATTGGTTATCTGTGCAATATCCCGCCAACCTGGCAGGCAATCAATAAATGTTATTTCATAATATTTCATTATATACTAAAGTACATGTGGTGTAGTAGAATCTTTACAGATGCAGATATACACTGTTAGATATGCATTTTGTTAACAATAAACAGACCAAAATTTAAAAAATGACATGAACAATGAACAGGTACGCGTGACTGTTCACCGCTACTGCAGCATTAGAGGTCAACGTGGCTGCTACAAGCAAACTTTATATAGTCACATGCACAACACTAGCAGAAAAGGAAACTGCGGAAAAAAGAATCAATGAGTCGTGTCGTGGGAAAACTGGGCTTAATGCATATGCGTAAAGTCTTGTCCCTGATTAGACTGTGCAGACCGCACAGGCTAATCCGGGAATGACAAAATATGCTTTTATGGTATTTTCTATTTCAAGGAAGTCTCTGCTAAACAAAGTTCCACTGTAGGCGGAAAGTGTCGTCCAGAATCAGCCTGTGCGGACTGCACAGGCTAATCCGGGATGACAGTTTACGCACATGCATTAAGCCCAATTTTCTCATGACACGCATCAAATAAAGAATGCAAAATAGGCTGAAAGTCACACCTAGCATGGAGCTGTTGATGGGGCACACAAACGTTGGCCTGCCCATCATACGCCAGTTGCGTGCCAAGTCGTCCATGTTATGTTTCATCGTGTCAACAAGAAAATCTATGTCAAGTGGCAAGTAAAACTGATGCTGATCTACAAACTGAAAAACCAGTGGGTTAGATAGTCATTTCATATACTGGTGAATAGATGGAATGATACAATATGCTATCATTATATATAAAGCAATATGCTTAAAACCTTCTAATTACCCCTGGACATGATGGTAAAATGATAAAATACATGTCATAATACATGTTTATGCATTTCAACTGGTCTGTTAAAGCTGTCTATTAAGATTAAAACATGTTTTACATTTATTAAATAAAAAAATACTATGGAAATGCTGATACACAAATATATACATATATCAGTTGTTTTTAATTAAAATAACACGATGTGCAAAAATAAGGCACACTTGTATTAGGAATTGAATGTCATCAAAAAGATAAATCTAACAATTAGCTTGTACTAAGTAATTTGCGGCCCCAATAACATTTTGAAATATTCTGCCAATTTATAAAGTGTGCAATGAATATAAATCAAATTGCAGGGCAAACAATGAACATTAAGTATTACTTAGCAAGACTCATATGCCTATTTCAGCTTGCAATTAATTGAAGTCTTATTCTCATTTTATTCTTAGTACGAACTTGACAGATTACCTGAGGTATAAATGCAAGTATCTGGTCCTGCAGAATATAGAGTTTACTGGTTGCTAGGAGGCCGATCTCACTCGATGGGCGCCCTGTCAAACCCATGCGTTTGTTCTTTCCTATAAAAAAAAATAAATTGGTCTAATAATCTTGCAACATCAAAGAAATGATTACAGCCCAAATAGGTTCTTGCCTCAGGATTGCATGCATTCATTGATATACCTGGTAAGTTTTTGTTGATTACGTACATAAATCATAAGGAAAGTATTTGTAAAGTAACTGTCAATGGGTGTAATGCAAAATGTATTTGTGCAGTAAGTCATCCTATCACTTTGTTAATTGTGCGATTTGAAAATTTGTGATTCTAAATATTAACAATAGACTGGTGTTTTGAGATAAAATAGGCCCCGATTTCTTGAAAATGTGTAGTTTGAATTATTAATAATAGACTGGTGTTTTAAGATAAATTCAGTCCTAATTTCTTGAAAATTTGTAATTCTAAATATTAATAATAGTGTTTTAAGATAAAATATGCAGATTTCTTGAAAATTTGTAATTCTTAATATTAATAATAGACTGGTGTTTTAAGACACATTGTAAATTAAGCCCTGATTTCTTGAAAATTTGTAATTCTAAATATTAATAATAGTGTTTTAAGATGAAATTTGCAGATTTCTTGAAATTTGTAATTCTTAATATTAATAATAGACTGGTGTTTTAAGATAAAATGGTTACACACCAGTAGACCAATTACTACACTTCACTTAAACTCAAGTCACAAACAATCGGTTCAACTTACCAAGTAGAGAGTAGATCTGGCTGAGGACCCTAGCTGGATAGATCTGTATCGGTGCCACCTCACTCACTGTCTGCACCAAAATACCTTGCTCGGCCATTAGGTTCTGCATCATGATGTCCTCCGCAATCAAAACCACTGCAAGTGGCAAAAAGTGTCTGTACTGTGCCATGTTAAACAATGAAATGTTCTACTAATTGCCAGTATGCTATGGGATTTATAACTACGCCAACTTAGGTCAAACTTCTGACAAACACTGTTGGCAGTACTTGAATGTTTTCACGAGACATCTCTGTCAAACAATAATGTCCTAGCTTTCTGAATAGCTAAATGAATTTCAATAAAGACTTGTTGAACCTTCAATAACAAAGGTTTTTGTCGTTGATGTTTTCCGTATTGTTATACTTCTGAATTTTTTGCCTGGCCGTTATATCTATGATGTTGATGATTAAAAACTTCATTAATCAAGAATTTGAAAATACAAGGATTTAAAATTTACAGCCCATGTAAGTGCAATTACACGTTAACATACTTAATAAAACAATAATCATGTTTCGATGTGTAGAAAAGCCGATCCCATATAAACGTTTATTTAGTATTATTTTCATAAAGGTGCAACTTTATTTATAAATTAGAAATTCTGCAATTTTCATTTCGTTATGAATGGTGTACAAGTTGGTCAAAAACACCAAGTGACAAAAAGTAGCATAAATGCTAAGCTGCGTTTATCACAATTGAGCAGTGTTTTGACACATTTTAAACCCACCTTGGACAACTACATCAGGTCGTGGCTCCGTGATCAGTCGTCGATTGAGTGGGTCCAACTCCCCAGGGGATATAAATTTCTGAAGAAAATCAAGATTAATGTATTGTCTGTTATGCAATTATTTGCTACCCACTATTTCACATATTTATTCTTTGCTGTATTATTTTGCCACAAATAATGTGCTTTTATTCACTTTTTAATCAATATGATTTTAATTCTATTCTTAGTAATGTTTAGATATACTTTGGTAAAATACTGAATACATACATGTATATAAAATATAACTATTAACTAGATATATTTATGTACAATGAAAACCTTATGCAAAAGGTCTGAATACTAATCAATAAAATTAAGGTGTATACAAACAAATGGACTACCTCGTCAATGAGTCTGCCCAGTATAAACAGGGACTGTCCCCACAAGTGGAGTCTCTTTCCTGTCAGCTCCCTATTCTGGCTGTCCCGGGCCCTGATCTCCATATCAACCTGAACACATTCATGAAATACAATGGCAGGGGTCACTGATGTTTCCACATTACACAAGAAGTGCAGTCGCACAATATGACACATGAAAATACAGGGCACATTCAAAGCTCAGAACAAAAGGTATGCATGCAAGATTTAAAGGTAACGCCCTTTAATCTACAGTTATACCTTGATTTTTAAAATCACATGCATGTGTAATATTATTTGTTTAAAGCTTTATTTGAAATTTGACCCTTTTTATTTATTGATCTATACTTCTGGAAATAATATGGTAGACCATTTGAATTCTGCTAGTGTAGGTTTAATTGCATTGTAGATCTAATATGAATGAAAGACGGTATCAAAAAATAACATATGAGGCGTGTCGTGGGAAAACCAATCTTAATACATGTGCGTAATGCGTAAAGTGTTGTCCCTGATTAGGCTGTGCAGTCTCCACAGGCTAATCTGGGATGACACTTTCCGCCTACAGTGGATTTATGTTTAGAAGAGACTGTACAGCTGATCCGGGAAGACACATTACGCACATGCATTAAGCCTGGTTTCCCCACGACACACCACATTTAATTACCTTGTCTTTGGGCACTGAGTACATCTCAGGCATTAACGGGCTGCCATCTTCCGTTTTTATGATCACCGTGTCCAACAGGGCTTTGTACTTCTCAACCTGGAATATCCAATGCAATATACAAACTTACTAGCTAATGTGAGAACATTGTGAGAAAATGCCATTTGTTTTCAACATGAAATATCCAAGGTGATTCAAACATTTTTTGAGGTAACATTTTGAAATAAGGCCGAGCATTTTCAACATAAAATATCCAAGGTGAAATAAAAAATTGTTAGCATATGTGAGAACATTTTGAAAGAAGGCCATGCACTTTTCAACCTAGTTTTTGCTGAAATGACACCTTAACCCACCAAATAATAAGTGTAAATCTGCACTCAAAAGCTTAACAAAAACAAAATCAGTGGTACTGAATGTTCAATTCATGACCATGATAGTCCCCTTACTGATTCTGTATCACCCCTATACAGGCCGTCCAGAATGAAGTAAGCATAGAACACGGGCCACTGGTTCTCTATTTTCTCAAAGGCCAGTAACTCCCAGGGCTCGTAATGCAGTCGGTTGGGGTCTTCTCGGGCCGTCTTGTAGCCATCTCGCAGGAACCTTCTACACCCATAGTTACCCTGGAATCCCAGTACAAAACACTATCAGTCAGTCTCGTTAACATCAACTCTAGTTTGACACTACTATACAGGGTTCATACAAACTGTGAAACCAAAATTCCATGACTTTTCCATAACATAGATCAGTTTTTCATGACACATTCCAAACATACAGATGTCAAAATAGTACACTGATATCCACATTTTATTGATCTACACAATACAATTATTCATCTAAACTCATTCGCGCCCTGTAGAATAGAATAGAATGCTTGTAGCGGTGCAATACGTGTCTGTCCATCATTACTCTCTTCATTTTAATTTTTTGTTAGATTATATTTCAATGGACTTGATCATTATATACACTTATTGGAATATTCAAGGATACTTTTCAACATTCCAGGACAATTTTTGAATATTCCATGATTTGTCCATGATAAAATCCAAATTATCAAGATTTCATGACCATTTTCCATGACTTTTCCAGCTCTTTACAAACGCAATTATACTATCTGCTGACTATGGAGACATTATTAGGGATTTGATTTTAATGAGATTGTACTACCAATATGTGGTTTTTATCCTGCTACTAACCTAAACAGTGACCTTATAAAGCCATGACCATATAAACTTGTTGATATCCGGCAGTAAATCACGACTGTTATATACCGTCAACAGGTATTTCTACACACCGGATAACAACTTTGACGACAATGACACAGCATAAACATGAAAATGCACGTCTACTTACCAGTGTTTTTAATCCATACAAATTTTTTGTTGTCTAATTCAACAGAGTTAAACTATAATGAGTTAGTTTATCCTCACCTGTCATTTAAGTTGTTAAAAACAACTTCCTTCCAGTTACATTTCAACACACTTAAATCTCATGCAAGCGGGTTATTCTTTGTTGATAGACTTGCTTTGGTCAACCAACAAAGCATATTCCTCAAAGAAATACCCCTTTCTATAAATTGCCAATGAAATTTTTTTTAAATCATAAGTGTTTGGTGTTTTTAAAAATTCAATTGAATTGAAATCAGGATAAATAGAATACACAGTAGGTGCCGGGAAGGAGAAAGGTTATCCTGTTTGGCCCAAAAACAACAATAGGGCTCGCTAAAGCTCGCCCTATTTTCATTTTCTAAACCTCAAAAGATAAACTTTCTCCGTTCCGGCACCAACCATGTATTTCTATTTACGTGGATAAACTAGACACATCTTAACCATCAATAGATCTAGTATTAAATATGTCATTGAAGGGTTATGTCACACAGGCAAATGCTACAGGAAGATCGAAGTTGTACCTTTAAACAGATATCAAGTGATCTGTTTCAAAATACTAGTATTTCCTAAGAAATGTATTCAGATAATGTTTTTGATACTATGTAAATGAACACTACAAAATATTAGTATGAGTTCCAATAACAATCACACTACAAAAGGGTACCTCAAATTAAGGGGCAATTATTTTAAGGCATAAACCTTATAAATAATCCTATTCTTTTGCTGATAAAAGTTCCTATGATCAATTATTGTATGAAAAGAAAAAAAAATTTCAAGCAAATGTTTATAAAAGGGCCATGATATCAAAATGCTTAATACTTCAATGTTGTGAAGCATACCATACCATAAGTTTGTCTTCAATTTCTCCACGGGTTTTCTTGATGATGTCAATATCATCAACAGCAAATGCTGGAAAGCTGATCACAGATATTAAAGCTGCATCTATTTCCTACAAAACATAAAACAAAGACAAAATATAGTTAGGTCTCAGACAATTTGCAATGACTAGTACAGTTGGAATTCAGACTAAAAATATCCGACACTGCAAATACGTATTTTAAAATATTAAGGGTACAGTATATAAACTGCTTAATGATAATCCCAATACAATACTACCAAATATTTTTAAAGATATTAAGGAAGATTCTTCAGAATTATTAAAACAGACATTAAAACTGCTTTCTTAAATGAAAATTCCTCCGCATAAGACTTTAAATAAATCAATTAATGGTTTATATGAGGCGCGTTGCAGGAAAACCGGGTTTAATGCATGTGTGTAAAGTGTTGTCCCAGATTAGCCCGTGCAGTCGGCACAGGCTAATCCGGGACGACACTTTCCACCTACAGTGGATTTATGTTTAGAAGAGACTTCCTTGAAACAGAAAAGAGCATAAAAGCGGAAAGTGCCATCCTGGATTAGCCTGTGTGGACTGCACAGGCTAAACACTTTACGCACATGCTAATCCGGGACAACACTACACACATGCATTAAGCCCGGTTTTTCCATGACGCGACTCATATAATATTTCAACACCACATGATGAAATTATATACTCACTAACACACATCTGTACTGGTACCGGTAATAGTCTATACTGTGACATGTACCTTGGAGTTGGATTCCCTGGGCAACATTGAGTGGAGTATAGCCTGGCACTGCTGGGCCTCGTCTGGCAAAGCGTGAATCACTGAGGCCGGACCGCCCCGGGCCCCAAACAGATCCACCTCGTTAATGGCTTCCAAAGCAGCCTGAAAATATGCACCAACATTTCACAAAAATACATGCTTGTTGGTACTTGTAACTCATTAACTCCTACACAACATATTTAAATAGTTTAATGTGTTATTAACATCATATTACCATATTTAAAAGCAATACACTACTTGACAAAGGATCTTAGTTACTTGGTCACTCTGAAACTTCACCGTCAGTTGGAAGGTCTGACATCTGATTGAAAATTTCATATCATTTGTGTGCATAATGATTGTTGCATGTGCTGACTGAAACACCTTGAGACTGTTGTTGACCTGTCGTTTTTATCAATAATTGCTGTTCTTTGTGCATATTACGTCCCATCATGAAGACATCTCCATATCAATTACATCTATTCTTAACCGCATGTATAAATTATAACTGACAATTTGAAAATGAGGCCTGATTTTTCCACGACATGTCTCAAATCTTTATCTTATATATTAACAGATCAATACAAATATTACATAATGTGGGTAAAACATCTTACTTTTGCCATTCCTATGGAGCTAGAATTAAGTTCTGGGAGCCCGTGGTTGGTTTTGTCTCCTCTCTCCCACACACCATAATCCTATATAACAGAATCATTTTCTAAAAGCTTCAGTTATAAATGCACAATAAATGTACCGAAATAACTAATACACTAATGCCATAGAATTTTTTTAACTTTTCTGGTTAACTTGTGGTTGGAGATGCTATATTTTTCAATGTGATAAAATGTATCCCAGACACTCATACAGTAACTTAAAAACAATACTTACTGGAGTTCTGTAGGCTGTCTCAATATAGAACACTAGATTCTGCACAAAGGCTACTTCATCCAATGTGTATATAATTTGAAGCCCTGTAGAAAGAAAATGAAGGTCAAAACAACTTATACTAGGTCCATAAAGCAACATATTCTAGAACATGAAATTAATGTAAAACATGCTCATTTTTAATCACATTCATACAACATATTGTAAACAGTCTTTCAGAAAAAATACCATTATGAAACAAATCTTACTCAAATGTTGAATTATTTTTTTTATATAATTACATGTAATTTAACCTACAGAAATAAAGTAATGTCTTGAGCTGCAAATAAAACCATAAAATACTGCAATGAAAAGACCTGCACTTCAACCTGACATTCCAAAAAGTGCCTGACCAACGGACCGGACTGGTTATTTTACAGCTGGGACATGTACAAGATCCGAACGTCCAGTAAAGTTTCCATAATCAGATCCATTTTATGTCCTGTGAATGTGGATTCGGTCCCGTTATTCTGACACAAGCACAGGACCGAATGTCCAGTTATCTCCAAACACTTTTTGGAATGTCTGACTGCGATCCCTACCTGCAGCTGTCATCTGAGCCAGGTAGAGCAGATAGAGGGATGTGGCGTCGATCTGCAGGTGCCCCCACTCGTTGTCCCCCACCACCGTCTTGCCTGTCTGGCTGCTGTACTTGGCGTGCAAGCAGTCCTTCGTGCTCTGGGTCTTCTTAAACTTCTCCAGTTTGTCCACTTGCAGCATCATGCTTCGTAATAAACCCCTCATCAACTTCACCACAGACTGCAATTTGGTATTGATTAAGAACATTGTTTTCAATCACTAACTTGTTACTTAAAAACTAATGCTGAATTACATGTATTCATTTCAAGTGATAAATGTAGTGTTTTTTTATGTAAGAAATAAACTTGTGTTAACTTATCAGAATATGATCACAGTGTAGTTTTGATTATTGAAGATTCTTACCAGTTTACAGCTAAAGATATACTGGCCATTAATGTATATATTTACAAGAAAAAATGCGCCGTTTTTGTAAAAAAAAACTTACCTAGACTTGTCAGAAATGGGAGAATATGCATCGTTTGCAATTAATTTATTTCAGATCTTAAAGTTGGCACTGGCTACTGGTAGAGCTAACATATTACATGTTATTGTCAAACACATCAAACTGTTACCAACCTGTTCCAATTCATATGCCTTAGCCAGGTCCTCATCCAAGTCTGCATTTTTCCTGTACGCCAGGGCAATGCCCCACACGGCCATAATTGTGTACACATTATCTCTGACCCAGGCATGGCAGTCATGCTCAGTTGTTCCAAACAAGCCAGTAATTGGGTTCTAATAAAAGAAAAAGTTTATTACTTTAATTGTTACAAAGAGTATCAATAATTAAATTATACACTGTAGTATCATTCGTATCACATTTATGTATACCAGTATTTAAATGCGTTTTATGCTCATGTGTTTTTGAACAGCTCATTAAACTGATGTACTGATAATATTAAGCAAATGTTTAAAATATATTAGTATAATATTATTGTAGCTACAGTATTACAAGTCAATTTATCAATCTAATTGTTAAGTAAAATCTCCAGTACTGCTAAGATGACTGTTTTAATGGGGTGGATCAACAAGTGTTTTGATGATCAGTGGAAAAAAGTTTAGACATACGACTTGAAATACAAATCTATCTGTATACATCTGTATCCCAAATGGTCAATCTCATTAATCTTATTAATTTGTTAGCAGTTTAGGAAGAAGGCTGTGTTTATGCAGCAACTGTCACATGGACTGACACATTACCGTCTTGGTACATATTCTCAAACTGTGCCTATTCTTTAACCTTTTGTTCGTGCGTTATTTACAAGCTTCCCACGTGTGTATGACGTTCATCATATCATCATATTATGTGAATCAATGCTGCAGTGGATAGACAGTGCACTTGCCAAAAATTTACTTTAAAGATGCGTCAATATAATGCATTTTTTATTAAAATTTTGTAATGTGATACAGTTTTATTTAAAACTGTGTGATAATGATGTGTTTATACATTTCAAATAAATTAACTATTCTTTTAAAAAAATACTGTTATTGTACACAATTGTGTATAAGTGATTGATATTATCGTTCTTTATTGTTGTGTACAAATGTGACACGTCGTGAGAAAACCGGTCTTATTGCATGTGCTTAAAGTGTCGTCCCGGATTGCTAATCCAGGATGGTACTTTCCGCCTACAAAGGATTTATGTTTAGAAGAGACTTCTTGAAACAGAAAATACCATAAAAGCGGAAAGTGCCGTCCTAGATTAGCCTGTGCGGACTGCACAGGCTAATCCGGGACGACACTTTAGGCACATGCATTAAGACCGGTTTTCTCACGACGCGCCACAAATATGCTTTTTAAACAAAGTCCACGGGCTATAGTTAATCCGGAGAGGTACCGTTCTATCTTAGATACTTTTTTTTTTCGCCAGATGCTCTAGAATAACAGCGTGTTCGGTAACCTGATAATCCAGAAATATACGCTTTTTATGCAAACATCATCATTCAGTAAATAAAGCCACAAAATCATGCTAAATCGGCAAAATGATCACTTTTTTAATGCGCTAATTTCATATTCTGGTCTATTGTTTAACACAGTTCTAGTACCCGTTTCATCAATATTCACTAGTTGTTTCGAACTTAAACTTAACAGTATTTCACTAAAATTGAGATTAAAATACATGTAGATTGCTCTATAAGTTTGTAAAGAACAAAAGCGTATTCACCAGGCTTAGATGACGTCATAACCCAAACAGTGACAAGAAACGGTATAGAAGGACGCTTGTTTTATATGGGAGATTGTTATGGTTGACCTGTTTTGAGTGCTGTCATTTCTTTAGAAAGGTATATTTACAGATTTCAGATTTTGACATTTAAGATATATATTTTGTTTGTATTAAATAGGTTTTAAAAACAAGCATGGACAAACATATTTTAAGTAAGATTACATAGTGTCATTTAGAGGAACAGTATCTTAAGAACAGAGCATTCTTCCATGCTAATGTCATTAATAATTTCTGATCATAGACCATTCGTTACATTATCTGCTGCATGACAAAAGTTATATCAGAGCTAATATAAACAAGTGAATTTTTAAATAACAATAATCATAATTCAGTGCTCCAGCCAGGGTTTCAAAAGGGCAGGGTGCTAAATCCTGAAAAGGGCACTTTTGCGCCCATTTTTATTTTTGCAAGGGGATGTACCAATATACATGTATATACTTTAAAAAATGCACAAACATAGGTTACATATATTTGTTATTTATATTTTTTTCATACTTTATTTTGAATAATTAAACTAAATAAAGTAATTGTACTATTTTACATTATTATATAACTTAAAAATTCTATACTCTAAGACTATATAAAGCATAATACCGGTAAATGGTGTAAAAGAATAGTCATTATTGTTCTAATACAACATACCATCATATTTTCAACCAATATTATTGTAAGTTTTTGTATAGAAACTTCAAACGTATTTATTTAAAAAAATAACTGTAATTATAACCCCCAAATATTACCAATAGCAGTTAAATTCAACAATTTTAACTATAGCTAGCATAAATATAATCAAAATGCATTGGGTTGTATTTGCTATGTACAAACATAAGTCTGAAATGAAACGTCCGAAAACATGTACATACAGCATTATTTCATCAATAATCAAAATGTTAAATATGTTGGTATTTCAATAAAAAACTTAAATATGAGACTGGAAACTAATTAAATACTTTAAAACAAAACGGAAAACATTCATTTTATAACAAAATACAGAGTTTGACTATTGGTAATCAAACCGTCAAAGATACTTCAATAGTTGTATACAGTTATGGAAGAGGTAACTACAATAAATCAAATGAATAAACAATTTATAAAATTACGAGAAACATGTTTATTCTGTATTTGAATTTTGATACGTATTCTAACGCTAATTTACCGTATTTTTTTACCAATTAATTGATTTTAAAACTCGTACATGTATATTGACATAACGACACATTGTCTGTTTTTAACGTGATCTTGTTACAGGACACGGTTGTTGTAAATATTATACATGTGCAAAAGCGTTTTCCAGCAGCTGTACATACACGCTTTCCACCAGTATTTCATGACGTCACTGGCGTTAGGAAATATTACGCGCTTTACACCCACGTTTTCCACCAGTATTTCGTGACGTTGCTAGCGTTAAGTAATAGTTTGCACCTTTTTCCAACAAAACACAATTTGGACACGGAGATGTGTAATTGTGATTAATATACTTGTAACTGGGCACCAAAACATTTTTTATGAAATTATTTTAATTTGATGTTCCGCTTTGGTAATCAACATGTGAACCCAAATTTCATAACGGCTCTTTAAATATATCAAATTAATAAATACTTTCATTTCCATTAAAAATCCAATTTAATTTCATTCTTTACACATTAAATTCAACTGTTAAAACATTCACTGCTACAATTCACACTTTGGCATTTACTCCCGGACCCGTTCTGAGTTCTTCCAAAATCCCTTTTACGCGAATGCGAAAGTACAGAATAATGACTTGATGCAATTTGTTGTGTTTCATATTAATATGCTTGTGCTTTTCTATTTATGGATAATTTAGATCGGATTAAAATATATTATAATACCATAAATGTTTAACTTATTTTTATTAACGTACGGGTGATATGTGGGTTTGATGTGCTTAATTGGTAAATGACGTCTCGACTGCTCATAATCAATTTTAGTAATATTTTCTCATTACACAAACATGTGTTTACCATGTTTCTGACATGCAACTCCATGATAAAAACGTGTTTTGCTAGAATTTCGCAACAAATTCTGCAATGTCAAGGACACTTCATGGAAAACGTGCGTGATTTCTCCTGGTGCAGAAACTGCATATAAATGACTAATTTTGTGTACGGATACGCCCAGTGACGATATGGTAAATCAACAGCCATTTTAATTGACAGCGTCTGAGCATCATGATCAGATCGGCAAAATTAGCAAGCACTTATGGTCTACTTGATCAAAGGCAAGATAAATGACGTAATATACATGTATGCACGGCTTTTGTCAGTCGGTATTTACTCGGGATATTAACTGGACGCAGCGTGCATCCACTTTGCTTCATTAAGCAGTACATGTTTATAGACACGGTGGATTATATGGTTGTATATACAGCATAGCCAAGATCAAAGAGGGTAGGGCGGGGTTGAGTGAGGCAGGGCGAGGTGCAAAGAGGAACGGGCGCTGCCCCGCTGCTAAGTAGGCCTAGCTGGAGCACTAATCATGTAAAAAACAGTTTCTTGATGTTTTTACGTGGTAAAGCTATCTATATCTATTACTAGTATACTCTATTCGGATGGAGTCGTGGTACGGACGGAGTCGTGGTAAACGATAAACGTCATCAAAACCCCATACTTTTTCTAGACTTGGCTTCTGATCATGAAAACTATATAAAAATGCAGAGAATATTGCTAAGTATAATTTGTTTTCCTAAAACTTGCTTGTATAATGCATTTCTGCTAAGAGTCTCATCGATTTCATTGAAGTAATAAGATATTGTTTTTACTCTGTCATTTGTGCAATTAGAAGTAGTTCCCCGTGGGTTTTGTACACAAGTTATTTTCTTTCCCATAATACTGTACACTATTTATTTTTCCAAATCGGAAAGGATTGTGCTTCCCTTGTTACTGATTACCGCAACTCTGTCGTGCAAGTTGTCAAATTTAACTTATAGACAGTGTTGTGTGGTTTGGTGTTTTGCAGGATTCCGAATGAAATAATTGTTCATTTGTTGATTATCTTATGTGTGTAAGATATTTTTACAGCTTATAATCGTTTATTAAAAGTTGTAAGTGTTATCTTTCCTTTTTGATTATACTACAAATTGTTAGTGCCGCGACTCCATCAGAACACAGTACATTGTTTTAGTGTTTACCTGAAATTTTAAAATTGTCTTATTCACAAGCCGTTGAAAGTAGTCAAGCCGAACTCCGGAATTACTTCTGTTTCTCATGATGAAGTTCAATCACAGAAACATTGGAAGTCCTGTCAAAATGATAGAATTGTTGACACGACCTACAACCTTGTTGACATTAGGCCAGCTCTGAATGTCAAGGCCATTTGATAGAAAGAAATATTCGAATTCAACAAACTGAATTGGAATTTAATATATGTTTAGATTACGTACATAAGAAAATTAATTATTTATACATACAATATTTTATCTGATCGTAAAGACATTCAGTGCCTTCGAATCTACGGGACACTAACACGGAGTTGGTTTTCAAGGACAAAATTGAGTAAGTTTAAATATTTTACATATTGGTTTGCTTTCACCATCACATGAAGTGTTAATACGTAACGATTGGAACATCGTTACAAAATGTGGTAGTTACCAATCTAAAATAAAGTCACTTTGCCGACGAAATGCAGCAATGTAATGTTTTCGCCATGTAAACTTCGGTCGAATATATGGTCCGATGAATGAATTCATTTTGACATTTTTTATCATAGTCTTTACTGATAAAACACGCAAATACATTCCTTTCAGTACTGGACACATTAGTGGGGCTTAGCTCTAAATTAGCCTTATGTTTGAAGGACAGAATGTCAGAAGAGAATGACAGTTTAAACGTACCAATACCGAAGCATACCACTTGGAATGTTGGAATGACAAGGTCCTAAATTGGTACATGGCGTTCCCCAAGATTATTTCAGGCCCCCTGATCCCGAAATGGGTGGGTTAGGGATGGGTATCCCCTCACAACCTCCAAGTTTTTTTTTTGGCATGTTGTCAAATGATGTTATCTGGTGCGTTATAGCTTCTAAAACTAAGGCTGACGCTTTTTAAATTTTGTGTAAACATTTAAACTAAATGAAATAAACTACACATCATTGATGTTGCAAAACATCCTGGTTGTCAGCAGACTTTTCGTACTCTTTTGTAGAAGACACAGGTTTTACATAGCATAAATGTACATAAACAATACAGTTTGTGTTTACCAAACTACAGCAGTAACACTAGATAGGCTTTTCCTATTACGATTTCATATTAGCATATTTCTGACAGATTTTTTGCAGTTTAAAAATTCATCCAATAAAGTTTGGACATTATAAAATATGATGTGTGTGGATACATGTCTATTGCACCGATTGGTCATTAATCATAACGTTATTCCAAAGCGAAGGTAAACTAAGCGTTTCTATTTTCTCACATTGATTTTACTGTGTGATGAAATTGCGCCTACTGGGCAGTGCTTCACTGTGATTGATTGCAGCTTCGGAATAACTGTAAATTGTTAATATTTTCGGCGAAGTGGCACTCGCTTTGATCCTTCACAGACTTAATTGAGTGGGTGTGCATGTTTCTCAAGTGCATAACGACCATTGTGACATGAGAGATTATCTTTCACAGCAGGAATTGCTGGTCTGCTGCAGTCAACACAGCTAATTTATTGATTAAATATACGTGCCCCGGTTTATAGCTTTACTTTTCGAAGAAAAGGCAAGCTATTCTACTCGCCCCCGCGTTGGCGTCCGAGGTAGGTTAAAGTTTTTCGGTAAGCTAGTTTCTCAGGAATGGCTTGAGGGATTTCATTCAAACTTGTATTCCCCACATTAAAATGAACCTATAGGCCAAGTTTGGTAACTCTAGATTGAAATTTGACAAAATTATGGGCCTTTATACACTTAGAAATTTTACATAAGCTATAAAGACAGGTTAAAGTTTTTCGGTAAGCTGGTTTCTCAGGAATGGCTTTAGGGATTTCATTCAAACTTAGAATCTTTATTCCCTATATTAAAATGAACTCATGGGCCAATTTTGATAACTCTAGTTTGAAATTTGTCAAAATTATGGGCCTTTTTACACTTAGAAATTTTACATATAAGCTGTATGGACAGGTAAAAGTTTTTCGGTAAGCTAGTTTCTCAACTTTTCGTTTCCACTCCCTCACTCGAGAACGGATTAAGCTATTGTAATGAAAAAATGCAAACATAGATACCTTATATCGAGACCTCGATAGGGATTGCATGTGGGGTCAAGGTCACTATTACTAAAAATAGGAAAACTGTTTCCGCTCAATAACTTGAGAGCAAATTGAGATATTTTAATAAAAATTAATACATAGATACCTTATATCAAGACCTCACTTGGGATTGCATATGGGGTGGGTGGGGTCAAGGTCACTGTTACTATAAATAGAAAAACAGTTTCCGCTCAATAACTTGAGAACGCATTGAGATATTTTAATGAAACTTAATACATAGATACCATATATCGAGACCGTCGCTTGGAATTGCATATGGGGTGGGTGGGGTCAAGGTCACTGTTACTAAAAAGAGAAAAACAGTTTCCGCTCAATAACTTGAGAACGCATTGACACATTTTAATGAAATTTTATGCATGCATACCTTATATCGAGACCTCGCTTGGGATTGCATATGGGGTGGGTGGGGTCAAGGTCACTTTTACTAAAAATAGAAAAACGGTTGCCGCTCAATAACTTGAGAACGCATTGAGATATGTTAATGAAACTATACATGCATACTTTATATCGAGACCTCGCTTGGGATTTCATATGGGTTGGGTGGGGTCAAGGTCACTGTTACTAAAAATAGAAAAATGGTTTCCGCTGAATAACTTAGAACGATTTGAGATATCTTTATGAAACTTAATACATACATACCTTATATCGAGACCTCTCTTGGGATTGCATATAGGGTCAAGGTCACTGTTACTAAAATAGAAAAACGGTTTCTGCGCAATAACTTGAGAATGCATTGAGATATTTTAATGACACTTCAAACACAGATACCTTATATCAAGACCTCGCTTGGGATTGCATATGGGGTGGATGGGGTCAAGGTCACTGTTACTAAAAACTAGAAAAACAATTTCCGATCGATAACTTGTTACTAAAAATATATACACGGTTTCCGATCAATAACTTCAGAATGCAACGAGATGTTTTAATGAAATTTCATACATAGATACCTTATATCGAGACCTCGCTTGGGATTGCATATGCGGTGGGTGGGGTCAAGGTCACTTTTACTACAAATTTTATTGATGTGCTGACTTTAATGCATTTCGTTAGAAAAATTTGGTTTTCATGGAATATACATATTTATTGTTTTAGAAAAAAAATGCCAGTAACTCTGACAAGCACAAGAAAAGTCGAGCGCGCTGTCCTCCGACAGCTCTTGTTATAATCGCAACACCAATTTAAGGCGCCCAGGATATGTTCAAGTTAAAATTTAAAACAGCCTGGGGGAGGCCCTGTGGTAGGGCTGGTATGCATCATCCTGTACCCACACATGATGCAAAAAATAGACTTGCCAGGTTCCACTTTTTGCCACTAGCATTTAAACTCCTATCAGCTATTGTTGTTCAGATTAATTTCCATTCATAATAATTATAAATACCCCACAAGCTTTGTGTAAATTAAGTTGTAAAACATGATATTCTGGTACAATGATAGGATAAAAAACTAGATTGATTTGCATATGATTGACATTCTATTAGACGTTAAATAATTGAGACTGACAGTAGACAGATTGTCATCACTTGCCAGTTGGCCATCGACTATGCTATGTAACAATTGTAATATTAACCAAAAAAATGTATGAAGTTTCAAGATATTCATTCGTTGTGTTCAGCAGCCCAAAAGGGGTGCAGAATCTCGTCTTGATCATATGCATTATATAAATGGAAAATACTGCAGCCAAGGCAATTATAAATATTGCATGCACATCAATTTATTGTCTTCTTTCAACTGTCATAGTATAACACCATAGGATTCATAAAAAACTGCACAAAACAAGCTTCAAATATAACCTACGCACTAAGGGTAAGTTATTTAGCCTGATATCAACTTTATTTTCTTCTTCATTCCAGGCCAAAATGAAGGTCTCTCAGCAACTTAGCAGAGAGCTTGGCCATCTCGGACATGCAAAAAGGATAATCAAATTTGGAACATCTCCATTCGAACAAGTGCACTTTCCAAATGTTATGTACAGTTTTCCCAATGTTATGAAAAGAATGGCTAGACAGTTCCTCATTGTTGTTCCTCGTAAGTGAGCTATTGTTTTTATATTTTTTTAATTGTTTCTGTTACAATTTCAGATTTAATGAACACAAATTCCATTAACAGCATAAAATTTTAACCACTACTAATCAGTAATGTTATTGCATTGCAAAATACTCGTTAGCACAGTTAGGAATACATTATGATACCAGTATATAACAAAATTTAAAACTATTATATTTGTTGAACAAACATGGTTCGACTTGTAATTGCTGTTAAAACTTTATGCAGCAAAATAATAACTAGTGTTTGTAAAAATGTTGTAGTAAATGAAACAAGAATGTCATTACCTGGTATCTTAATCATGTGTAATGTGCTCCAGCCAGGATTTCAAAAGGGCAGGGTGCTATATCCTGAAAAGGGCACATTTGCGCACGTTCTTATTTTTTGCAAGGGGATATACCAATATATATGATTTGAACAATGCACAAACATAGGTTGTATAATATTTTCATTTATAAATAATTATTGTTTTCATATTTTATTTTGAATAACTAAACTAAATTATGTGTACAAAGCAATAAAATTATTGTACTATTATATTATTATATAAGTTAAAAGTTTCATTCTATATATAAAACATAATAAATGGTTAAAAAGAGTATTCATTATTCTTGTAATACAACATACAATAATATTTTTAAGCAAAATTATTTGAAGTTTTTTATAAGAAACTTCAAAATGTATTTATTTAAAATAACATATCTTTTATATGACCCCAAATATTCTCAATAGCATTTGAATTTAACAGTTTTAACTATAACTACATGTAGTATAAATTTAATCAAATGCATTGGGTCGTATTGGTATGTAGAAAAAGTTGTCCGAAATGAAACGTCCGAAAACAAGTCCACTAAAAAAAATAATCAGACTGTTCTATATGTTGGTATCATAAAACTCAGATATGTGACTGGAAACTTATTAAATATTTTTAAACAAAATGGAAAACATTCATGTCATTGCAAAATATAGCGTTTGAACCAGAACAAACTCTCGCTAACTGTTGTTGTTGTTGTTGTCGGCTCTTCGCAAGTAAGGTTACACGTCACTAGTATTATCTCATATAGTCTCAAGTATATTGTATGCGCTTGTGTGAAGTCAGTTGTGCGTGAATCTCCCAGTTTTTGATACAAAACTGCTCAGTTCTCTTGCTATGGTGGTTCTGCTGTTGGACCATGCATCCTCCGGACCGGATGCCAGTAATGTACATGTAGATATCTCTGTGTGTTTGATGCGTTCTGTGTTCCAAAGTGTATTGAACATATTCTCTCTGTGTATAGCATGTAGTGGGCATTCTAATAGGAAGTGTTCTACAGTTTCTGGTTGACCACATTTACATAATGGGTCATCGGCCATATGTGTTTTGAAAAGATGATCCTTCAGTTGACAATGTCCACTCTTGAGTTGCTGTAAATGTTGTTGATTATGTAGACCTTTGAAGTGTATATGGTTGTTCATTACACATTTTTTGTGTTCAAAAAGTTGTCGTCCAGTTTCTGAAATTTCCCAACGTTGCTGCCATTTTATAGTGACTTCATTTTTGGCTCCCATCTTATTATCTTCTTTAGACAATGGTTCAGTAACCTCATTTGATATCATGTTTTCAGCTTCATTGGCTGCCTCTTTTGCGAACCTGTCAGAATGTCCAGGTGACCATTCTATAGATATTGACATTTTCAGTTTTGTTAGTTCATGTATTAGAAGTTAAATTTCCTCTACTAGATGGCAGTTTGTGTCATTTTTCCAATTTAAAGTAAGAATTCCTATGGCTGACTGACTATCTGACCAAATCTTTAATTATAAATTCTAGTGTGATTTTGATTGCTACAAGTTCTCCAGTCAGTATTGATGCAGTTTTAGAAACAGGTTGTTTTATTTGTACACAATCCTGATAAGGAATGAAGATTCATAAACCCGCTCCACATGGACCAGGATTTCCCTTACAGACACCGTCAGTAAAGGCAATTCCATGTACTGTGTCCGGATCTTCTCTGTTGATCTGTTCAGTTATTAGTGTCTTCGCTTCTTCCTGTTGCTGTTTAGTACTTGTTGTTAATGATCCAAGGTTATTCCAATATGAGGGTCTTCTTCGACTGGGCTGAAGACAATCCAGGTATATTAGTTCAGGTTCTATCATTTTAGTTTCCATTTCAGTAAGTGTTTCCATGTCAACTACTTGTTGTAACATTACAGACATTGGAGTTGTCTTGATGGGGTTTGATTGTAAGTTATTCCTTTCCACGGTGAGTTGTTGTTTCAAAAGTGATGTATCTTGCTTTGCCATGATTTTCACAGTTTCCCTTATTGATAGCTGTTCTCTTCTTAAATCTAAGGGAGTATGTTGGCTTGCACTTTGAAGCTGTTACAGCTTGCAGTACCCATTCCTACAAGGCATATATTTAGCCCTTTCCTTTGTACTGAATCCAGGCTTCTGGCAGACTTGCTTGATTGCCACACTGGTGCAGCATATTCCAAAATAGGACTTACTGTGCTTTTATATAATATGATAAATGTTTTCTGAAATAATTTTTTTCTGATTTCGCTAGGGTCATCAGAAGTTTTAGGGCTTTAAATGATTTGTGTTCAAGGTGTTGTATGTGACTGTCAAAAGTCAGTTTTTCATCTAAAATCACACCAAGTATTTTTGTTTGTTGTGCTCTCTTTAGGCTCGTTACACTCAACTTCTGTGTAATGTCTTGCAATCCACTTCTGTGTAATGTCTTGCAATCCATCCTTGCATTTATATTAAATAGGCAATATTTAGTTTTTCCTACATTAAGTTTCATGCGCCAGTCTTTTGTCCATTCTGCTATACTGTTCAAATCTTTTTGGATCGAGTCCTCTATTGTTGTTAAATCTCTATCTGTTTTCCAAATTGTTCCGTCGTCCGCAAATTTTACTTTTTCGTTTCTTACATTCTAGAAAATATCGCTAGGGAAGACATTAAATAGAAGTGGTGACAGTAGAGATCCTTGTGGTAGGCCTTATTCAGTTTCTATTTGTTTTTCTTTCTAGTTGTTCAAGTAACTTACTGCCATCGGGGATGATAACAAGTCATTCAACCAACTCTAAATTTGGGCCCCTAATACCCATGGAAAATATCTTTACCAGTAGGCCTCTTCTCCAGACTGAATCAAACGCCTTTTCCATATCAATGCTAACAGTAGCTGTTATTTCATTATTGTTCATTCCAGTTGAAATGTCTTGTACTAGACGGAGCAGTGCATGGTTTGTTCCTCTTCTTTCCCTGAAGCCTTCCTGTTCATTGTCTAGGAAGTTGTGATGTTCAGAATATGAGTAGAGGCGCATGTTGATGACCCTTTCCATACACTTTCCAAGTATACTAGTCAGGCTAATTGGTCTGGTTTATAGTAAGTATTATAGTAGGTAGACTTCCTGGCTTTTGTAAATATTTCACATAGGCAGTTTTTCCATGCATTTGGCAATTTGCCTTTTTGATATGAAAGTTGGAATAAAATTGTAACAGCATTGAGTATTTCATCATTTTAATGTTTCAGTAAATCTGTTTAATCATTATCTGGACCGGTGGCTTTTCAGAAGTCCAGTTTTTGCTTCAACTTCCTCTTGTGAAATTGATGTATTAAGGAAGTCATTTTGTGAGTCTGTATTAGATTAGTATATTTCTTCATAGTATTCTTCTATTTCTTTCTTGAAATTTGCATTAAACTTCTCATCTTTTAGATGGTTTCCTCCAAAGAATGTTTAATTGAGAAGTTTACATTTTTCTTCTTTTTCATATATGGAATTTCCATTGTTGTCAATCAACGGTAACACACCACCATTATTGTAGTCTTTGTATGACGTAAGTCTTTGTAACTGTACCCACCTTTGTGTTTGATTTTTGCTTTTATTTATAATTTCACAAGTGTTTCCAATCCATTTTGATTTGGCCTTTTGGCAGATAATACGGAAATTATGTTCTTTTTCCTTTAATGGTTGTAGATTTCCTGGCGTTTTTCTTCTTCTGAATTGTGTTTGTGCTTTATTCAACTCATGCTTAGTCTGTTTGACTTCATCATTTGTCCATGGTGATAATTTCATACGTGTTCCTGGTTGAATGTATGTTTTTGGGACACATTATTCAACACATTTGTTAAAATTTTCAGGAAAATATCCATAAATAGAATCAGTATCCCGCCGTTACGTAAAAAAGCTTGAATTTACATTGACATTTCAGCACATTGTCAGTTTTTAACGTGATATTGTTACAGGACACGGTTGTGGTAAATATTCATGTACCAAAGCGTTTACTAGCAGCTTGAACGCACACGCTTTCCACGAGTTTTTGATGACGTTGCTGGCGTTAGGACAAAGTACGCGCGTTACACACACGTTTTCCACGAGTTTTTCCTGACGTAGCTATCGTTAGTTCGCGCGTTTTTCCAACGTAACACGATTTGGTCACGGAGATATGCAATTATTATTAATATATATAACTGGGCAAAAAAATATTTTTAAAAAAATTATCTTATTTTGATGTTCCGCTTTGGTTATCAACGTGAGAATCCAAATTTCATAATGGCTCTTTAAATATATCAAATAAATAAATACCTTCATTTCCATTGAAAATCCAGTTTAATTTAATTCTTTACCCATTAAATTTAACTGTTAAAACATTCATTGTTACAATTCACAGTGTGACACTTTGGCATTTACTCCCGGACCCCTTCTTAGTACTTCCAAGTCCTTTATACGCATTTTAATTAAATACTAGTAAGCTGCACACAATTTTGTTTGAACATCAAAGTGAAAATCATGCCTTTGATACAAAAGCCGACATCCGTTCGACGAGTTACTGATCAAAAATTTTAAATATGTCGTCAGCAAACAAGAGCATGTTCTAGGGTTTGTATGCCATAAATGGAAAAGTACAGAATTATAATACAATTTCTTGTGTTTCATACTAAAATGCTTGTGGTTTTCTACGTATGGATAATTTAGATCGGATTAAAATATATTATAATTCGATAAGTGTTTAACTTATTTTTATTAACGTACGGGCGTTATGTGGGATTGATGCGACTGACTTGTAAATGACGTCTCAACTGCTCACGATCGATTTTAGTAATATGTTCTCATTGCACAAACACGTGTGTAACGTATTTCTGACATGTATCTCCATGACAAAGACGTGTTTTACTAGAAATTCGCTCCAAATTCTGCAAGTTAAAGGACACCTTATGGAAAACGTCGGTGCATCGGCAGTTGCGGAAACTGCGTGTGCATGACTAATTTTGTGTACGGATACGTCCAGTGACAATATGGTTAATCAATAACCATTTAAATGACAGTCTGAGCGTCATGATCAGATCGGCAAAATTAGCGAGCGCTTTACCTGATAAAAACTAAGATAAATGATGTACTACACATGTATCCATGGATTTTGTCGGGAGATTAAGTGGACGCAGCGTGCATCTGTTTTGGTTCATTGCATAGTACATTTATTTAGACGCAACGGTGGGTAAAGAGGAACGGGCGCTGTGCCCTGCTAGTTAGGCCTAGCTGGAGCACTTACTGTCTTTATGCTCTTTATATTAATGTTTTAAAATATATATTTGTCAACATAGTCATTACAAACTGGTAGTCACTGATTAGACTCAGTGTCTTTTTTTTTTAGCTCACCTGAGCACAACGTGCTTATCGTGAGCTTTTATGATCGCCTTTTATCAGTCGTGCGTCGTGAATTGTTCGTCGTCAACATTTACCTTGTGAACACTCTAGAGGCCACATTTATTGGCCAATCTTAATGAAACTTGTTCAGAACATTTGTCCCATGATATCTTGGCCAAGTTCGAAACTGTGTCATGTGTGGTCAAAAACTAGATCACTAGGTCAAATTGAAGAAAAAGCTTGTGAACACTCTAAGAGTCATAGTTTTTGCCCAATCAACATGAAACTTGCTCAGAACATTTGTTCTAATGATATCTTGGCTGAGTTCAAAAATGATTCCGATCCATTGAAAAACATGGCCGCCATTGCCCAGGGGGCGGGGCAGTTGTCCTTATATGGCTATAGAAAAGCTTGTGAACACCCTAGAAGTGACAATTGTTGCCCAATCATACGTAACTTGCTCAGAACCTTTGTTCTTATGATATCTCGGCCAAGTTCGAAAATGGTTCCGCTCCATTGAAAAACAATGGGTCATGTGGGGTCAAAAACTAAGTCACTAGGTCAAATTGAAGAAAAAGCTGGTTTACACTCTAGAAGTCACATTTTTTTGCCAAATCTTCATGAAACTTTGTTAGAACATTTGTTTTTATGGTGTCTCGGCCGAGTTTGAATCTATGTCATGTGAGATCAAAACTAGGTCACAAGGTCAAATTTAAGAAAACGATTGTTAACACTCCAGAAGTTACATTATTTGCCCAATCATCATGAAACGTGGTCATAGCATTTGTCCCTATGGTATCTAGGCCGAGTTCGAATCTGGGTCATGTGGGGTCAAAAACTAGGTCACTAGGTCGAATTGAAGGTAAAGCTTCAATTTCATTGTGTACTTCAACATTTTGAATATCTGTTGTCACTTAAGTTTTTCAAACCATGATGATTAAGGCCACATCAGTATATCCATATCCATATAAAACTCTAACAATGGAAAATTGTTCGACTAATGAAATTCAGGTGAGCAACCCAGGGCCATTTGGCCCTCTTGTTTGTTATTTTAAAACTTTTTGCAAAGCCTAGAGTGTTGTCATTGAAATTAAAAAATTTTGAGACGGCAATAGCAGCCAAATTTGGTTTCAGTTTATTACATGTTATGTGTGTTGTCCTTTTTAATATATTTGTATGCCCTCGGCATCAATATGTGGGAGGCATATTATGATTGTCCTGACGGTCTGTGATTCCATCCGTCCGTATGAGGCTTACTACAACACTTAGATGCTTATACACTTATTGCTTATGACCATTTTATCAACCCATATCACCCAACCTCACCTTGACCTAATTTGGACTAAGAATAATTAAATGGGCTGTCCAGCACCAATGGGGTCATGTGTGTTCATCGAACACAGCATCTTGTTTATATTTTATTTTTCCATTTCAGCATTGTATGGTGGGTGGTATTGCTACACATGGATGAAGCATGCAAACCATGAGTTCAAACGGAAGAATCCAGCAGACTATGCTAATGACAGCTAAAAAACATTTCTATTCAGTGTAGACATTATAGGAAGTTGTCAAATGAAAACTCTTCATCAAGACATACAGACTACAGAATTTATTATAGGCACAAAGAGTAAAAATGTTGTGATACTGTAGCTGTGTTTCTGAATACAGTTTTTAAAATTCACTTGCTTGTTAATTTACTTTTTTGTACATGTACATCATAAAAGGTGAACATATTTCATGTTATGTTGTGAAAGAGTGGCCAATACCAGTAAGTAATTGATAACATTATCATTTCACTGTGGGTCAAATATAATGATAAAATGATCATTTCACTCTGGGTTATATTCAACATTAATAAAAAAAACATTTTGGCAACAACATGAAATAAAAAGAAAATTGAATGATTTCAGTGTAAGATCTTATTTATATAATTTGTGGTCATTGAAAATTTATGTTATCAAGCGTGGCTGCACCACTTGTAAAATATGTTTTCTATGACCATTCATGAAATAAAACACTATCTTAACACTGAAATTAAGGGACATACAAAAATAATCCTTGAAATTGTGTCCCAACATTTAGGGACATATGAGATACAATGTATTCTATATGTCTTGAACCAAATAAAAAAATTTTTGGAGATAATAATCGCTTACTAAAATATATTATATATTTAATTATAAATAATTAGAAGGAATATTTTTAGGTGACTGATCATGTTTATAAGATCAACTATTTCTTGCTGGGAACTTAATGGTAATTAATTGAGAAGCTTAATTAAGAAGACCATGCTCCAGTAGAGTACACAGTTTGCACCACGTGTCAACTACATGCAAACATACCCCATGATGGTGTACATTATGGTGTATAGATAAGCAAACGCAATATACCCTGTCACAAGTCACTATGCAACCAGTGTAGTGGCAGGGTATTGAATGTTTATACAGTAACAACCTAAGGTGTTATTTTGGTGTCTCAATATTTAGGAAAAGGAAATAATTCAACTTTCAAATGTGTCCCAATATTAAGGGTCGCAAACAATAATTATTTTTCCAAAAATTAGGAGAGTCCCAATATTTAGGGTATCCCAATAATTAGGGTAATTACGGTAATGTCAATTTTAGCCGTTAGTCAGTGTTTACGGTAAATACTTTCAGTGCATGTTCATGTCTTCCAAATCGTTTGACAGTATAAATTTTGCAGCTGTTATTACTTTTTGTAATAAATCATTTTCATATTTATCTATAAACCTGACCAGTAGCCACACTTACATGTATCAAAATAAGTTGTTTACATTCAAAACTTGAAAAGTTGAATGTAGCATAATAAACACTATTCCATATTTGACATATAACTTCACAAATCTAGGCAATTTGATGTGCTTTCTGACTTGTTACTAAATACTGGCCAAGAGGTGCCAAGTGTATCCAGGGAATAAGTGTTTAAAAATATACATGTGAAAAGAGTAACATAACTATATTTTGCTGTTGAATAACAACTTGTTGCACATTGCTTGAACTGGACATAACTGCAACTTTTTTAATGAAATACATGCGTACACAAACTAAGTTTAAGAGACATTAAACAAAGACTGAATAGTAAGAATTTATTTGCTGTTAAAATCACAGATGTCACAAAAGTGATAGATATTAACACATAATGTACACAAACTAAGTTTAAGAGACATTAAACAAACACTGAATAGTAAGAATTTATTTGCTGTTAAAATCACAGATGTCACAAAGTGATAGATATTAACACATAATATAACAAATACAACTTAACACCTAACAAGTATAAAGTAAACTGTCCATAATCCCTGCACAATTGCGGTAATACCCAACGGTTTGGAGTTTTGATGTGTAGCAATTAAACCACGAGGGCGATAGCCCGAGTGGTTTGATAACAAGCATCGGAACGACAAACGGTTGGTTATTACGCCAATAACCAATGCTTACCCGTCAATTATTTTGATTCTAACACTATTTTATATATAATTTGTCTGTATTTTACAAGGTAATGAAGGAGAACTATATTTATCTATAATCTGCCCATTTTCCACACAGTACATTCACACGTGCGTTTCAGTGACGTCAACAAATCATAACAATTCAAAATGACGTCAGCTTCATTGATAAACATTGGGCCAAGAATCAATATGCCCTTATACATATTGATAAATACAGTGAAAATATTATGCTAACAAGCGCAAATTAGAACCATATTAACAACACTTAAATGTTTTTTTGTGAACTTAAATGTAAAATATGTAGTAAAAATTTGAGTTTATTGCAGAAATCATTATGCAGAAATGATTTGTTTGTCACAATTTTGCCATCGGATGTTTAAGCACATGCATTTTACGGAACAATGTCTTCGAATTTCCGGAACTATTTTCAAAACATTAGGCTCCGCCCATGATTTGTTGCAGAATAACCCACGGTTGATTTTCTTCTTTATCTATGGAAAACTTGCCGTGTTAGAACACGTTATATACAACTGGCGAATGGGACTAAAAAAGTCACAATAAGGTAAATCATAGGTGAGAATGAGTAAGTCTTGATTACATTGAAAAGTCTTGTACATGTTAAACAATCACGCTGTCAAAGTAGGATGTTTTCTCACATTTTTGTACAGACTAAATACATCTCTTCAAATTGAAAAAGCTGGAATGAAATTTAGTGAACTACCGTAAAGTGTGGGAATTTGCATTGTCAATGCTTTTTTCTCATTTTAGGGAAAGGTGGAGGGGCCCTTCAGATAGGGTATTTTAGGCTAAAAGGGGAATTTTTTTTTAAGCATTATTACATGTTTATATTCTACTGTGTTACAAAACATTTATGAATAGGGTTGCTACAATTGAAAACTTGGATTATGCACTACTAACTCGGCTTATGAAAAATTGCTGGGATTCTTTACGAAAATTCCTCTATTTTAGTCAATTTTTGTCTGATTTTGGTCATGAACGAGGCATATAGCGAGTGATCGTCCTGTCTGTCCTTCCGTCTGTGACAAGGTTAAGTAGATTTTACCGTTTCGTCTAGCACCAACACCGCTTACTACAACACTGATACTTACACGGTTGTTACTTATGACCATTCCCTATCCACCCATTTCACCCAACCTCACTTTGACCTTGACCTAATTTAAACGTATGATATTTCTTGGTTAACTAGATTTTACCGTTTCGTCTAGCTCCAGCACCGCTTACTACAACAATTTCCCCCCATATCACCCAACATCACTTTGACCTTGACCTAATTGCACTTATAATAATTCAAATGGTCTGCTTCTGGTTAACTAGATTTTACTATTTCATCTAGCACCAACACTGCTTGCTACAACACTTGGATACTTACACAGTTGTTGCTTATGACCATCCCCAATCCACCCAACTTTACTTTGACCTTGACCTTGATACAATTTGGACTTATAATAATTCAAAAGTGCCATTTCTTGGTTAACTAGATATTACTGTTTTGTCTAGCACCAACACCCCTTGCTACAACACTTGGATATTTACCCAGTTTTTACTTATGACCTTTCCCAATCCACCCATATCACCCAACCTCACTTTTGACCTTGAACTTACTTTGGACTAAGAAATGGGCTACCCAGCACCAACTGGGGGCAAGTGTGTTTATCAAACACAGAATCTTGTTTTACAATAAAACTGATATTCTTAGGGGCGTTTTAAGGTAAATATAGGTGAAAAATATATACTTTTTAAGCAGGGGAATAGCCCCAAATTGTCCCTAAAAAAACACAAATTGTGCAATGTCAGAAGCAAAATGATCAACAATGGATATGCATTTATTATATTCCAAAGACTTTTCACATTGAAAGTAAAAATAGCATAATTCCTATATTTAAAATATTTTGCATAAAAAGTGCATTTTTAAATGCTGTTTATTTGTTACTGGGGTGTGTTTCAGTGTTCTGTTGTGTGGAATAAATGTTCACATAACACATTAACATGACATGACATTGTTTACTTTGCTTTGGCTATTTAAGACATTCAAAATACAAAGAAAATGAAGTGCAAACAATAACTTGTTAAGAACTTATCTCCCAAGTCTCACACTTCCACACATTGAGCAAAAGTAAACAAACAACAAAATAACATGTATTGACGAGTACAACAAGTCACGGAAAAAGAAAAAAACATCTGCATCTCACAATGGCTGTCAAGAAGAACTGGTGAAATGAAAATATTTCCCCCAAGTTGCTTATTCCAGTTCTAAAATGACATTGTCACATGCCAGTTTTCATAAAAATTCTAGTCCTTTACAGGGCTCACACTGGCATAAACTTCCTTTAGCCAAAGGTATGACACTGTGTTTTGTGGAGTTTCTAGGGTTCTATGAAGTAAAAGTTGTGCCAAGCAGAATTTGTTTCTGCTAAATGTTCAAATTTGTTGGGCAAATTATTTTAGCACAGCCCTGTAAAACCAAAGATAATTAACTGTACAGTATCTAGGAAAATGTTCATTGGCACAATCTAAATAGGCAATGGTATATGAAGACCGTCCGTGCAATGGTCTAAGGAAGGATCATGTTCAGACCCTGGTGGAAACCAGTCACTTTGTCCATGGTGGGAGTCCACTTTGTTCGTGATTTTTCGCGACAGGTGATACGATGACCTCCTTTCAAGCTGCGATAGTACCATCAACACTTGCCTGAAAGTCAAGTTTTACTTACATGTACATTCAATCCATCCATGTATCATGTGTTATAAAAAATCTCAAGGGTTTTCAGTTAAACTTTAACATTATTTTTATTAATTACTGCTTCACTAAAGTGTTGAACTCGCTGATTAAAATCAGATATTAAGAGACACCTATACTAACCTGCGTAATGCAAATTACATTTGCTTCACAATAATAATAAAGAAACCATTGATTTTATATCAGCACCTTTAAGTTCTGTATCCAAGTTCCATATACACAATCCATTTTCTTCAGGCCAAATCAATTCAGTAGTGTATACTGTTAACAAGATTATCTTAGTTCCACCTACATGTGCATGGGAGGAATGCTATCGACGGTTGTGAGCGTTCCCCGAGTGGATACGAGGTTGGAGCTGTCACTGCAGTTACATCGGACATGCACGCTCTGATTTGGCAGCTGGTTCTCCACGACAAACAGTCCCCCGCTCCAGCCATACATCAGCGAGTAGCAGTTAACTCCCTTGCGTAACTAAAATATTGTTTAAAATGCAAACATAATAAATTATCTCTGATACATTATGTCATATCTAGACATTATCTTAATGTTATTTTTCATTGTTTTCATTTGATTACATAAATGACTACTAGTATGCTACTACTGATAAATCTATTTATTCTGACAAACCCCATAAATAGACAAATGAGAAAGAATCAACCAATTGAACATCTGCTTCTGATCATCATGAACAGTTTCATTACGGTAATTCCCAGTGCAATGATTTGTTATATCCAGACACAGACATTGCCAAAGAAAACAACCCATAAACATCTTATATTTAACATGAAAATCTTGAATATCAATTAACTAGGGCACATATACACAAAGTTCATTAGTAACACTTATGCAAATTTCTTAAAATCATAGAATGCCTTAAATGCGTGACTGGTTTAAAGTCATTTTGTCTAAAATTGTTTTAATAAGGTAAGAATCATCAAATGCTTCATATTTTAACATATTTCAAATATAAAATATTAGTGTACACAAGAAAATGTTTATTTGAATGTTTAACTTTAATATGATGTTCAGATTTTCCTGAGAAGCTTTTTTTATATGATCCCAGATTTTATGTGTACACAATGCAATTTAAAAACAACAATTCACCATCATAATAACTGTTACATTTACCTCTTCCCTGGTCCCCTTTCCCAGAGCCAGCTGCATTATCGCATCTGCATATGCATATCTGTGTTTCCCCTTGTTGATTTTGATGTCTTCAATGGCAACCACCTTGGAACTGTGGATGGCCATCACATATTCAGGCCCTGGTCCAATTTCATCTACAGAAAAAGACAATATTTTTCACTTAACCACATGCATAAATACACACATAGTTTTTATAAACTGGTATATTTTAACAAAACAAGTGCTGTTTGTGAAACAGGTATGCCTCCTCTAGGTTAAAAGCAATCTGTACAATATCAAGTTTTGTGAAAATCGGATGAACAAAATAGGACATAGAGAACAGAAACTGCTAAAACTGAAAATTTTAGATAAATCAAGGGCGAGAACTCTGCAGTTCCTGAGGCGATTAAGTTAATCATCGAACTTAGCTGTGATATTATGCCTTCAAACAGTGTTATCAAATTTGCTAAAGATAGAATGAAAACTGTAGGACTCACAGTGGAAAGAGCAAAAAATACTAATTTTAGATAATTCAAAGGCCATAACTCCACAGTTCCTGGGGTAATATGGTTGATTATCGAACTTGACCGAGATATTATGCCCACATGGATTTTCATCAAGTTTAGTGAAGATAGGATGAAAACTGCTGAAACCTTTAGAGAGCGGAAATGGTTAACAAGAGGGCCACGATGGCCCTAGGTCGCTCACCTGAGTTTAAAAAATCCCAGTTTTGACCCCAGGGGCATCATTTGAACAATCTTTGTAGAAGGCTGGTATTCAATGTTACATACCAAATATGAAACCACTGGGCCTTGCGGTTTCAGAGGAGAAGATTCTTTAAGTAATTTTGCTATTAAAGTCTATACAAACAATGTGACCCCTGGCGCGTGGCCAGTTTGGACTCCAGGGCATCGATTGAACAATCTTTGTAGATGACCCCTATACAATGTTACCAACCAAATAACAAACCTCTGGGCCTTGCGGTTTCAGAGAAGAAAGTCATTTAGCTATTTAAGTTTATATAAACCATGTGACGTCGGGGGCGTGGCCAGTTTTGACCCCAGGGGCATCATTTGAACAATTTTTGTAGAGGACCACTAGAAGATGCCACATACCAAATATGAAACCACTAGGCTTTGTGGTTTCAGAGGAGAAGACTTTTCCAGTAATTTTGCTATTTAAGTCTATATAAACAATGTGACCCCTGGGGCGTGGCCAGTTTTGACCCCAGGGGCATCATTTGAACAATCTTTGTAGAGGACCCCTATACAATGTTACCAACCAAAATCCAAACCTGTCGGCCTTGCGGATTTCGGAGAAGATTTTAAAAGTCATTTAGCTATTTAAGTCTGTATAAACCATGTGACCCTCGGGGCATTGCCAGTTTTAACCCCAGGGGAATCATTTGAACAATCTTTGTACAGGACCACTTTACAATACTGTAAAACCATTATTATTCGTCGGACACTAATTTTCGTGGATTTTCGTGGGTCAGCTCAACCACGAATTCAAATGTACAACGAACGTTTATGTCCGAAGTCTTATATCCGAAATTATTAGTATCTGCACTATTGTGACGTCAGACTAAAAGGGCGCAACTACTTTTGACCCATGTTTGGGTGATTGTGTTCCCTCCCTTGATTATTATTTACTGAGAATACTGACATGATTAAATTATACTCTATGTTTGAAAAAATAAATAATTGTATGACGTTTCCTTCTTAAAAGAACAGATAATACTGACAGAATAATTGAAAGGCACGTATCGATATTCGCAGTTTATCACTTGTTAATTGTCATGCGCTTAACTGGCTTCGTGTCAAACTGCCATTAACAGGACCCACTGTTTTATTACAATTATACAGAACAGAACAGAACAAATGTTTTATTAACTTATTACAGCTCATCGTTATTTTACACTATCAAATTAACAGACATGCATGAAGAAAAAAACACAAAAAATATCAACATATACAAGACACTATGGGTACCACTATTAATTGGACTGTTTATTGCGATACTGGTATATTGCACCTATGTTTAATCCCGCTAATTGGTATGGTGTTGTTACACTAGGGACCACGTTATCGTGAGATTGAGAAGATAAGATACAGACAATATGGGTAATTGACACAATGTTGTTTTAGCGGATGTCAACCGAGCGCAAGGGTTGTTAGAATAAACAAAAAGCACAGTATTTTTTAGGATTTTTGGCAAAAAATCGAAATCCACAAATTTAACAATCAACGAATATGCTCGATTTTTATGTATCAACGAAATTTCATGTCAACGAAATTAAATGAATCCACAGTATTACATACCAATTATGAAACCTGTGGGCCTTGCGGTTTTAGAGGAGAAGATTTTTAAAGTCATTTTGCTATTCAAGTCTATTTAAACCATGTGACCACTGGGGTGTGGCCAGTTTTGACCCCACAGCATCATTTAAACAACCTTTGTAGAGGACAACTATGCAATGTTACATACCAAATATGAAACCTCTTGGCCTTGCGGTTTCAGAAGAGAAGATTTTTAAAGTCATTTTGCTATTTAAATCTATATAAACCATGTGACCCCCGGGTCGTGGCCACTTTTGACCCCAGGGGCATCATTTGAACAATCTTTGTAGAGGACCATTAGAGGATGCCACATACCAAATATGAAACCACTGGGCTTTGCGGGTTCAAAGGAGAAGATTTTTAAAGTCATTTTGCTATTTAAGTCTATATAAACCATGTTACCCCCGGTGTGTGGCCAGTTTTGACCCCAGGGGCATCATTTGAACAATCTCTGTAGAGGACCACTATACAATGTTATATACCAAGTATGAAACCTCTAGGCCTTGCAGTTTCAGAGGAGAAGATTTTTAAAGTCATTTTGATATATAAGTCTTTATAAACAATGTGACCATTGGGGCGTGGCCAGATTTGACCCCAGGGGCATTATTTGAACAATCTTTGTAGAGGACCACTATACAATGTTACATACCATATATGAAACCTCTAGACCTTGCTGTTTCAGAGCAGAAGATTTTTAAAGTCATTTTGCTATTTAAGTCTATATAAACCATGTGACCCCGGGGGCGTGGCCAGTTTTGACCCCACAGCATCAGTTGAACAATCTTTGTAGAGGACAACTATGCAATAATACATACCAAATATGAAACCTCTTGGCCTTGCGGTTTCAGATGAGAAGATTTTTGCTATTTAAGTCTATATAAACAATGTGACCACCGGGGCGTGGCCAGTTTTGACCCCAGGGGCATCATTTGAACAATCTTTGTAGATGACCACTAGAAGATGCCACATACCAAATATGAAACCTCTGGGCATTGCAGTTTCCGAGGAGAAGATTTTTAAAGTCATTCTGCTATTTAAGTCTATATAAACCATGTGACCACCCGGGTGTAGCCAGTTTTGACCCCAGGGACATCATTTGAACAATCTTTGTAGAGGACCACTATGCAATGTTACATACCAAATATGAAAACTCTGGGCCTTGCGGTTTCAGAGGAGAAGATTTTTAAAGTCATTTTGCTATTTAAATCTATATAAACCATGTTACCCCTGGGGCGTGGCCAGTTTTGACCCCAGGGGCATCATTTGAACAATCTTTGTAGAGGACCACTAGAGGATGCCACATACCAATATGAAACCACTGGGCCTTGCGGTTTCAAAGGAGAAGATTTTTAAAGTCATTTTGCTATTTAAGTCTATAGAAACCATGTGACCCCCGGTGTGTGGCCAGTTTTGACCCCAGGGGCAGAAGATTTTTGAAGTCATTATAATATATAAGTCTATATAAACAATGTGAACCCCGGGGCATGGCCAGTTTTGAACCCAGGGGCATTATTTGAACAATCTTTGTAGAGGACCACTATACAAAGTTACATACCAAATATGAAAGCTCTAGACCTTGCTGTTTCAGAGAAGATTTTTAAAGTCATTTTGCTATATAAGTCTATATAAACCATGTGACCCCCAGGGCGTGGCTAGTTTTGAGCCCAGGGGCATCATTTGAACAAACTTTGTAGAAGACCACTAGAGGATGTCACATATCAAATATGAAAGCTCTGAGCCTCGCGGTTTCATATCAGACGATCTTTAAAGTTTTCACTTTTTAAATCTGTTTTTAGCTCTGGTGACCTACATATGCAGCGGACCGGAAAGATTTAAACAACTTTGAAAGAGGTCCATCCAAGGATCTTGCCTGTGAAGTTTGGTGAAAATCTGCCAAGCGGTTTAGTAGGAGATGTTGTTTAAATGAAAAGTTGACGGCGCACGCACGCACGCACAATGGACAACGGCGATCACAAAAGCTCACCATCAGCACTTTGTGCTCAGGTGAGCTAAAAAGGAAATTTTAAATAATTCAAGGACCATAACTCCACCATTCCATGGTGATTTGGCTGATTATCAAACTTGGCCACATTTTTTTAACAGCAGGATGGCATGTCATTAAAATAAATATACTGGTACATAGCCAATACTTTTTTTTAATAAAGTTTGAAAGTGACATAACCATTAGCCAGTAATAAACCTACCAAACTGATGGAATCATAAACATTACCTAATGACCAATGGTTGAAGGCCAAAGGCAACACATAATAATCGCCAGGTTCCAGCATAACATTGCAGCCCACGAAGCTCTTCAATTCCCGTCTGCTGCTCTTGACCAGTTTACCGAAGGAACGGTGTTCTGAGGACGACTCTTGCAGAATGAGGACACATATATCTAGTATGCCTTTGTGGTTGTCTACTCCTCTAAAATTAAACAAGGCAGTCCGCCGTGATCCTTCACTAGATTTAAAAGGTTTCATGAAAATTCCTTAAAGGGTACAGGAGATATGGAGTTGACATGAAAATGGAGGCTCAATCATTTGACCTTTAAGTGTGACCTTGAGGTAGCAAGACTGCTCCATGCCTTCTGCACATTGCCTCAATGTGATAAACATTTGAGCCAAGTTTTATGAAAATCCTTCAAAGGGCATAGGAGATATGGAGCAGACACAAAAATGGAGGCTCAAACATTTGACCTTCAAGTGTGACCTTGACCTTGAGGTGGCGTGACTGCCTCATGCCTTCTGCACATTGCCTCAATGTGGTAAACATTTGAGGCAAGTTTCATGAAAATCCTTCAAAGGGCACAGGAGATATAGAACGGACAAGAAAATACACGCCTAAACATTCAACCTTCACGTGTGACCTTCACCTTGAGACAGCGTGACTGACTTATGCCTTCTGCACATGGTCTCAATGAGCAAAACATTTGAGGCAAGTTTCATGTGAATCCTTCAAAGGGTATTAGGGATATGGAGCGGACACAAAAAACAGACACAAAAATGGAGGCTGAAAAATTTAACCTTCAAGTGTGACCTTGACCTGGAGCTGGCGTGAAAGGCCCATGACTTCTGCACATCATCTTAATGACCTAAACATTTGAGCCAAGTTTCATGAAAATCCTTCAAAAGGCATAGGAGATATGGAGAAGACACAAAATGGAGGCTTGAATATTTGACCTTCAAGTGTGACCTTGACCTTGAGCCGGCGTGACTCATGCCTTCTGCACATCAGCTCAATGACTTAAACATTTGAGCCAAGTTTCATGGAAATCGTTTAAAGGGTATAGGAGATACGAAGCGGACACAAAAATGTTATGGACAGATGGACGAAGGGCATTCCTATAACCCCCCTCCCGCTTCGCGGCGGGGGAATAACAAGAGGGCCATGATGGCCCAAAGTGCTCACCTGAGAACTGGTACAGATGAAGACCATACTGTTGTGACAGGTTTGAAAATTAACGTATCTGAACAAACACAAAGGGGGATAGGATCAATATTGATTTAAAACATCGGTTAGTGCAACGGGCTAACTTAAGTACGAGTGGAGTAGTGGATGTGCGGTTTTTTTGCTAATGGTTCTCAAATCATATTTCTAAATATTCTTACCTGACCCTTTTTCATGAAGTCAGTGACAATTCTGGAAAATGCAGAAACAGTAGATTATGAGGACTTTTTCACAGACAGTTTTGGAGAACTAGCTGCAATGCGATAATTGCGATGGCTGTGCTATAAAGTCAAGTTTTGCTTTTTCTTTTATAATTTTCTTTCCAATGATGATAAATGATGTTTATGCAGACTCTGAAGCTATCTGATCAATGTTGCATGTTGAAATAACTGCATGCAAGGTTTGCAACTGTTGGAAATTAAATTTTATCAATCAATTTGTATGGTCATATGCAAACTGTGTAAGTTTGGTCAACATTGAATAAAAGATTGTGTGTGCAAGCCAATCATTGATAACTTGTTGATGTTTTTTCTCAAACACAAGGGGCAATAACTCCGGTGTTTCTGGCCCGATCCTGCTTATATTCGACTTCACCTTTAATCTTATGGTCATAGACAATCTGCGCAAGAATGGTGAAAATTGGATGAAATATTAAGTCTCTATCCTGAATAATGTCCATTTTTGTATATTTTTTCACAAAGGGCAATAACTCAGGTGTTTATGGCCCGATTTTGCTTATATTCAACTCAACCTGTAATCTTATGGTCATAGATTGACAAAGATTGGATGAAAAATGAAGTCTCTATCATGAATAATGTCTATTTTTGCATATTTTTTTCACAAAGGGCAATAACTCCAGTGTTTCTGGTCCGATCTGGCTTATATTTGACTTCAACTGTAACCTCATTGTCATAGACAAACTGTGCAAGATTGGTGAAGATTGGAAGAAAAATGATGCCTCTATCCTGAATAATGTCCATTTTTGTACCTTTTTTCATTAACAAAGGGCAATAACTCTGGTGTTTGAATCACGATCTGGCCCATTTTTGGCATCTGCTGAGATCTGATGGTCATACACAAACTGTGAAAGTTTGGTTAAGAATGGATGGAAAATAAAGTCTATATGTTGGAAAAAGGCATTTTTGCACTTTTTTTCATGCAAACAGGGGCAATAACTGTAGTGTTACTGGTTCAATCTGGCCCAATAACAATCCCATGTGAGCTAAAAATGTTAGGAACACTATTTTACAGGAACAACTGAATGGAATTATTATGGGGGTTATCATGAATCTGTCAATTAATTTACCTTTCGCTTTCTTGAAAAATGCCGATTTCCAATTCAGTTGTACAAAAGACTTTTATCTTTCTAATATTTGGAGGTATTGCAGCATTTCTTGGGAAGCTGCCTTTAACCCTTATTTCATGCCAGTCTGGTCTCACTTTACATGTGTCAACACTGTCGAAATACCTGAAAAATAAATAATAACATAGTTTAAAAGGACAAAAAGACCACATTTGAAGCTTTTATTCTTCACATTTTCCGTATTTATGAGCCACAGTGTATGTACAGTCTTTAAAAGTTCACAGTAAGTTTTGGAAGACATTTGGACATAAATAATATAATTAAACTTGCTGGAATATACTTTCAACTTTTTAGACCACAAAAAAAAGTCTAGAAAATATTTAAACAGTGTAAAACAAGATGATCTGGAGCAAAATTTATGGACATTTATCGAAAATTTTCCACATTTTTCTCCATTTTGAAAGCAACATTTTTTAGCATTCCATTTGTACTTGTCCATTCATGCAGACAAGCCATAATTCTAACTTGCCCAGACAGATTTTAACTTGTCCAGGGCTTCAGGCAAACAGGGCTCACAAGGCCATTCACCTCATGGCTACAAATTAGAATTTTCTGCTAAAAAATATGTTTGACCACAACATATTCCCTATAACAAGAGGGCCCTAGGTCACTCACCTGAGTGTAAAGCATCATGGCTTTTAACAAGAAGATTGTTAAAAGATTTCATTATAGCCATATAAGGAAAACTGTCCTGCCCCCTGGTGATCATTATTTTTGAGGAATCAAAATGATTTCCAGGAAGGGTCACCCAACGAAAATTTATGTGGAATAATTTTGAAATCCAGCCAAGAAGATTTTTTATAGTTTTCAATATAGCCATATTAGGGAAACTGCCCTGCACCCTGGCAGCCATGTTTTTAAACAAACCAAAATGATTTCAAGGAATTTGGTGGAGGGTCACTCAATGAACATTTCTGTGAAATTATTTTGAAATCCAGCCAGTGGTTTCAGACAAGAAGATTTTTAAAGTTTTCAATATAGCCATATAAGGAAAACTGCCACACCCCCTAGCGGCTATGTTTTTCATGAATCAACATGATTTGAAGAAATTTTATAAAGGGTCACCCCAGGAAAATTTATGTGAAAACTGTTTTCAAATCCAGCCAGTAGTTTCAGAAAATTGTTAAGGTTTTCAATATGGCCCTATAAGGAAAACTGCCCCGACCTCTGTTGGCCATGTTTTTTTAATGAATCAAAATGATTTGTAGGAATTTGGTAGAGGGTCACCCAAGAAACATTTCTGTGAAAACTATTTTCAATTCCAGCCATTTGTTCCTGACAAGAAGATTTTTGAAGTTTTCCAGTTTTTAAGCTTTTGGTTGCCAAGGGTTTTCAATATATTCTAATGAATGGAAGGAATTTGTTAAAGGACCATCCCAGGAACATTCCCGATAAGTTTGGTTAAAATCCACCCAGTGGTTTCAGAGAAGAAGTTGTTTGAAATAAAATGTTGACGCCGGACGCCAGACACAGACTGATCACAATAGCTCACCCTTGAGCACTTCGTGCTCAAATGAGCTAAAAAGATACACTTGAGTGAAAATTAAAATGTTTTCTACAAAGAAACGTAAAATTGGCCAAAGGAAAATTTAAGCAAGGGGAAGCCCTGGCAAAAAGCGTTATATGAAAAACATCATGGACTATAATAAACATTACTTGATGAGGTCGTCAAGGGAGATCCAGAAGACGCCCAGACCCCCACCCTGCACCATGAGGCCATGTTTGACATCTGCCGGAACATTCTTCCACATCTCCGACTCATCACTCCAGTCCCCCTTCCACGAGTGATGTCCCCACGGGTTGCGAAGCCGCAGTAACCTGGCAACCAGAAACAGGGTGTAAAATTGAGAAGAAATTGATCAATCAGTTGCATTCCATAAGTGATGCCACCTAGGAGTGTAGGGCTTGCAACCTGGCCACGAGAAACTGGGACTCTGAAGAACAGAGATATAAACTTAATGTTTGTCTTAAATTTCACTACAGTAAATTACTTGGAATTTATGTCGCCTGAAGAAATATGATGATTCAGCAAATGTCAAAATATACAATTAATTGAACTTTCTTCACTACAGTAAAGTCATCAATTCTTGTTTCTAGTGGGTTTTTTATGATAACCAAATACAAATGAGAAACCAATCTAAAAGAATGAAATCAACTAAATATAAATGTACTTCAATTCAGAAACTCCATGGTATAAACATAATATTTCAAAAAGTTTTCTATAAATGATACAAGAATCAATGTTTAAAGACAAAAAAGTCATACATTAATTATAAATAACTGCTTTCAAAATCAATAACAGACAACTAATAGTTAATAAATAAAATGTTAAATTATAAACTATTTTTTGACATTAAATTTATATTAATTCATATTAATAAACTCTGCCATTCGCCAAATTAGTCAATGGCTATAAATTAACACATTTGCCTACAGAAAATTCTGCTTAGCTACAACTTTTTCTTTATAAACCCCATAAATAGCCCAAAAGAGAAGAATGTTGACGTAGCAAGGACAATTGTGTGTACTTGTATCCAGAAATCTCCCTGACGTCCAGTATGGAGTATGCGTGTCTGGAACGCAGACCCAGCTTGTTGTAAGTCTCCTCGTCAATCTTCATGTTGCCTGCGCCACAGGATGCACCCATCAGGAACCTGGCCATGTACAAACAATCACTCGGGCTTACCAAATACTCTGTGTGACTGTATTGGCGGCACAAGACCCTTAGTATTAGGGGAAGACTATTTATAATGTATATTGTGGAATACTCCGTGCTAATGGAACACTTTGGTGCATTCCATCAATGCAATTTAATCCATTTGAATTCATTTGTGTATTTATGTAATCAAATGAATAAATAACCTTTATAAATGGGTCAATCAATAGAGCTTTATTGGTTAATTACTAAAATAGAAAAGTTCAAGCTACAAACATAACCAATTGTAAATTAAGATTCAATCTACTATATACACAATACATGAAATAACAGTAAAAATATGAACCAAAACATTGCAGCTGTAAAGCTTCAACTATAGACATAAAAAAAAAGATTAAAATCTAACAGGTCTGTCCAGAATGTTACATGTATGGAGATGTTTTGTTCTTATTCATGTATACACGGGTTTGATTCATTTTCCTTCAAGTTGATTTCTTCTCTTTGCATGACACATTTTATAAACAAATATTGCTGAAATATGAAAGATCTGTTTTGGTAAATGGTAGATGCCTTGCCTTAAACTGGTTTCTGAAATCACACAACGTATATACATGTACTAGGAATGGCAAAACTATATGATTTGTTTGTTTGGATTTTTTGCTGTTTTTAACAGTCTTTCAGTCAGTTAACCTACTCACACTTTTCCTGGGCCAGCTTAGCAGACCAAAGCAGTTTACCAGCACCAAGTGCACATTCCTATGCCAGTAAATGACAACTGCCCTACTTGAATTTGATGTAGGGGGAGAATGGCCATATAAATAATTTCATGACCAATCCCCACACAAGTTATGTGGCCGGGCTGGGGTTCGAACTCACGATCCCCGGATTGACTGTCCAGCGCTCTACAAACTTGATTTAATGATCAATTGAAGGAACAAACCAATATTCATCCCTAGTATATACATGCATCAGCAATGTTCATTGTTTCCCATGATGGCAAAGGTCACTTACATCGATTCTCTACAGCTTATTAACTGTGCCCACAAATAGTCTTTATCCAGCTTGTAATCTGAATTCTTTTTATCTGAAAACAGAACACAATGAATGCAGCAATGATGTTAAAAGAGGATATAATGGCATTGATCAAAATACACATGACCCTGTAAAAGGATGTTGCGTCTCTTGGAAGAAAATAGCATGTGAAAGGTCTTGCTAGGCAATATTGAAGTCAGGTATATTGTAAATACCCAGTATAAGTCTACGGCTGTGCATACAACATAAATGCAAAAAATACATCCTTGCATTAATTTTCAACATGACTTATCATTGAGTGCATTAATGAACAAGAGCTGTTTGTAAATAAGGAATGCTTTCTCTATGTTAAAAGCAAATTTTAAAATATCAAGGTGATTATGGGATTAAAACTGTTCGACAACATTCGTAAACGGCTAAAAAGGCCAATTTTAGATAATCCAAGGAATATAACTCAAGAAATTCTGGGGTGATTTGGCTGATTATCAAACTTGACTCAGATATTATGCCACAAAACATTTTCATTAAGTCTGGTGAAGATCAGATGAAAACTTCTGCCCTCGTCACTTGCATTCTCAACAAAAGTGGTATACTGACCGACAGACCTACATTAGCAAACCAATATACCCCACCATCTTTGATGGGGGACATAAATAAAGACATGGCTTGATACCGGTACATGTATATGGTTAACGTAGCATAAGAGTTCATTCAATTAACTAATAATGATTGATTGCTAGAAATACAGTAAAACGTCATTCTTCACAATATTTTCTCACTACCACTCCATCAATGAGCCCAGACTCACCCTGCAGGGCGATGGTGGCGCATGGCTGCCCCGTGAGCACAGACAGTCCCTCTATGCACTTGCCTGCTATCAGGGCCTCGTAGGAACCATGCAGCTTGGCCATGGCCTTCTCTATCAGCGGAACCCACAGCTGCTTCCTCCGAGCCTGTGGAGGCAGAGATTTCATGTCCATGACGATTGTAGACTGTTTTATTTGTTTTTGTATGTTTTTATCATTTTTTTTTCTTTTTATTGGCATTTATCTGTTATTTTGCATTTCAAACTTGATTGCACTAATCAATACAGAAAAGATGACTTATTAATAGTGACCATTCAACTAACATTGATTACGGGGCACATATTAAATTTGGATCAAAAAATAACTTCCATCTTTCACTGTACACAAAGTAGACTTTGTAAGACTTAGTATGGAATGACAAGTTTTATCTACCACTGGGATTGTTTTTCCTTATTTTACAGAAAAAATTCCCAACCATGGGGAAAAAATCCGAAATACATAGAAATGAGAACCAAAGTTGTCACTCCTGAAATGACTTGTATGGTCATGGATGAACACCATTAAAACAACAAGTTAAAACAATAAAACACCAGTTTTTTTAATTTGTTTATAAAATTTCTTTCTTAATTTTGTCCCAATTGCAAGCTTTCACAACACGAAATTCCCAATTTGTAGGTAACCGACCCATTCCCAAACTGGGAAAAAATCGCTGTATCACTCCACCTGTGAGAATATCAGTCTAGAGTGCACATCACACGGCAGCACATCATCTACCAGCACAATCTGCTGCTCCCCGTTCTTGTAAAGCCTGACCTGGTAAACCCCCTGTAGACAATACTCCTTGGTTGGGATGATTTTATTAATGAAATCAGGCTGCTCCGCAAGAACTGCCAATGCACTGAGAAACCTACAATAGATACAAGATTTGGTAAGCATATAAATTGGCATATTAATTATATTTCTATCAAATAATGTACAGCTGTACACCGCTACAGGATGAAAGGATGGGAAATTTAATATTTGTCAATGATATTTGGTTGAGTTTTGCAAGTTTTGATTAATAATAGGTCAAATCAGGTACCATACAAACTAGCTTGTCTAAGCTGACCGTACAAATGAAAACATAATCGATAAAGGATTTTAATTTTGTACACTTGACAAAACAAAATTTCGTACAAGTATTCTATGTAATGAGCCTTCCATTTCAGAATTTAAAGTACTATACATTATACAGATGAGAAACAAAATATTAAATGTCGATAAAATATGTTGAAATTAGATGCGTCACAAACACAGATGCCCACATGACAAATGTTTGGACACAGACACAGGGCATGTTGCCAACACTTATTTTTGCCTTCACAAATATATGTTCATGTATATTCTATAGTGAAAAAAAGACAAAGCGCCATAATTCTGCCAAAATAGGTTGCAGCCAAAATTCCTTCCTTTACGATCACCTACGCATTAAGGTTCTTCAGCTGTAGAAGTTTGAGCGAAATCCGCCGAGTAGGTCAACAAGTATATATTTGATAGAGGAAAAAAACAAAGGGCCATAATTCTGCCAAAGTTGGTCGCAGCCAAAATTACTTCCTTTATGATCACCTACACGTTAAGGTTCTTCAGCTGTGAAAGTTTGAGCAACATCCGCCCAGCAGGAGTTGAGTCCACAAAATTTCGGGATGTATGTACAGACGGGCGGATGGACAAGTGCAATTCTTAATGCCTCCCACTTTGTGGGGGCATAAAAATTACCAGCAATTTCCTAGTTGTCCTTGAGAGATGTCGTCAGGCATTGGTGTTCGGTACACAACCCAGGGGACTTTGTTTTCTGACTTATGCGACTTAATCTGGTCACAGCGCAGCCATTTCACCACGAGTCTGGCCAGATCACTTGAGTCATTGGTGAACAGCGACTTGGAGATGGGTGGAAAGGAATCATCAATAAACTTTTCATTGTGCTGTTAAACAAATAAATTAAATGTATAGTATAAATGTTGCACTTTTGATGTTGTTCCTCTAAAACATAAACCCCTAATTCAGCTAACAAATATTGTATGTAAATATAGTATACTAGCATGGCTTGAATGCACATATTGTGATTTCGCAACTACAGACTCATGTTTATTTCTATATAATAAATGCAGCGACATTACTGAACAAACAACATTTACAAACCTGCATACAGAACATCTTAATGTGCTCCCACAATTCCAATGCCTCGTCATCCTCGCTCTTCCTGATCACGCTGACGAGGATCGACTTCTGTCTGTCAATTGGTCGCTTGGGACGCAGCGTTCCCATGGAAACAATCTGGTTGGGTGACACCGGCGCCAGATCACTATTACACATGGAACAGGAACCAGTATTTTTTGAATTTATGTACGTGCACACAGTGCACTGATGTCCTTTGTGTGTGGCTGTGGGTGATGCTGCCTTTTTTACATCAATTTTCATATCTTTGTCCTTATTTTTCTCACCTGCTTGAATATTTTTTTCATCTTTTTTATCATTATTATTTATTCCCTTCTTTGGTGCATATTGCTTCTTTTCTTTAGTTTCTGTTTTTCTGTTGTTACTGCACTTCTCTGCAGAATTACTTTTCGGGGTGTCACAGGCAGCACATTTATTATCAACACTCTTGTTCATTAATGTGCATTTTTTGCAATCCCAATCGATTGGCTTTTTATTATTACATATTTTACACACCAAGTTTTTATTAGGATTCTGATTTTCACAACATTCACACAACCAAAATACTTTATTTCTAACTTCTCTTTCTTTCTCACTCGCATTTAAAGGCTTTTTGCTCTTTGATTGTCCGTTGTTACCTATTGGTTGCCTTTTAGGAATTGCGGGTTTCTTCAAATCTGCTGCTTTTGAAGACTTAGGAGGTCGCTGAGGGATGGTATCTGGCTTCTTAATTTTCACAGGCATATTATCTTCTGTCATCTTACTTGACTGCCTATTTTTAGTTGGATCTTTTGCATCATCATTAGATTTTTCATCTGATTTCGCATTTTCGTCTGAATGCCTCTTAACAGCCAATTTTTTAGGCGGCGGTACAGGAGAGGCTGGCTTGAGTTTTGAGTAGTCAATATCTAACGGAATATCTTCAGGATTGGGAATATTGGTGACCCTTGGTGTTTCGCAGATTGAACACTTCACAAACAATGGTTTATTAACAAATGTACACCTTGAACAAGACCATTCCTCCACTTCCATCAAGTTGTTTTCTCCTTCACCAATCTTTGTTTTATTACTTGTTTGTTGCGAGTTATCTCCGTTAATGTTTGTGTTTGCTTTGTTATCTGCGTTTTTTTCTAAATGACAGAACTTGCAGCTATCAAAATAGTCTTCATTCTGACCATTGCAGTTTTTATTTGGGCATATCCAGACGTTCTCATCAGCATCATTCCCTTCATTATCTTTATTCTCAGCTGGAGTACTTTTTGAAGCTTTCGGCAAATCTGTCTTATTATTGGTTGATTTTTGTACTTTATTTAACTGGTCATTTGTATCACTGTGTTTAGGTCTTGCAACATTACCACTGCCCTCATCTGCTTTAGTAAAATTTGGCACTCTTCCTGTTTTATTATCTCCAATTTTAACTTTCTTAATTTGTTTATCTAACAAATCTGATTTGTTATCAATGCCTTCCCCTTCAGCAGCAACTGAAGAATGACTTTTTTCTTCTTTGTTCTTTTCTACACTATTTGAGCCTTTACCAGTATTTGCTTCAGAATCGGCATTTTTCATTTCCATTGAACTCTGATTACTTTTACTTTCTTTATCAGCACTAACAGTAGAAGTAGAAGGTGCTTCCTCCTTGCCCTCGTCAGTTGCATCCTTAACAAGGAAGCCCTTAAATAGTTTTGGTGCATCCTCTGGCGACTGTGGTCTATCATCATGACACATTTCACATTTATCAATGCACCTTGAGTTGATAAATGTGCATCTTGAACAACTCCATGTAACTTCTAAATCCATCCTGAATGTTAAGTTCAAAATATTGCAATATCTATGATTTTCATAAAGCTACTGGTACAGCTAAAGACATAGAAATCAAATCAATTGTATGTCCACTCACGCAGGTATTAACTACTTTGTACCACATTTTCACCTTCAATTTTGCAACTGTATTTTATTTGCAATATAACGCTCATTATCTCTGAATGAAAAACAGACCTGATAACTGATCTTATTTACAATCCTGAGTGTGTAATTTGATTGTCTGCCTCAAGCATTCCATTTTCAAAAAATGTATAGAGGTAATGTATAGATGTTATGTATAGAACAGCTTAGGTTATGACTTAAACACACAGTATTAAATGAACTGCGATGTGAAACTTTCATGCATTTTTGAAAACTGATACATCAAGCCTAAATATTAAACACTGTTTAAAGCCAGTCATCACTGCATGGTATGATATATACATGTCCAATATAACAACACATCCTGTATGGGATATCCGATAGCCCACTTTATAGCTAGGAAAAATGACTACCCCTTTCAATCACCTCTGTTGTGATAAGCTGGACGATTGGTGGCAATGAGGAAATGTCAATGGTTCTAGGTACTCAGTCCTATACTTGATCAAACAAAATAATAATAAAATCCACTATTGCCAGTATTGCCTGTGTGTAGTACAATGCACATATATTTTTTATCAGGTATTCACTTCCTAGTGGAGATCTTCATGGCTTTCTTAAGTCTGTACCAAGCAACTGAAATAGATAGGGTAGAAACAGGTTTTAAACTGTAAAATCTGTGTGTTATTTTGTTTTTGTTGGGGTTTTTTCGGCGTTTTTAACAGTATTTCAGTCATAGCACAGCGGTCCGTTAACCTACTCACACTTTTCCTGGGCAATCTTAGCAGATCTAAGCGGTTTACCAGTACCAAGTGCAGATACCTTAGCCAGTAACTGACAACTGCCCTACTTGAATCAGAGGTAGGGGGAGAATGGCCGTGGAAATTATTTCATGACCAATCCCCACACAAGTTATGTGGCTGGGCTGGGGCTCGAACTCACTATCCCTGGATTGATAGTCTAGCGCTCTACCAACTGAGCTAGCCAGACCCGGCAAAATCTATGTGTATATACAACATTCCTGGTAAAAGGAAAAATATAGTATCATAAAGGTATAATTTGACCATTACAAGAAATAAACTGCTTAATATTGACCATTTGTGAAGTTAAAATACAAAAACATAAACACAAATTCAACAGAAAAAATACTGATATTTGCAACAAAAGCTCAAAGTTTATACTACATGTACAGTGTATAGGCATTACAACTGGTAATGGTATGCTGTTAATATTCTACTGACTTCAGAACATATTACTGTTTAAAATATTTGAGAACAACGATTTCTAATGTGCATAATGTTCAGTATTCACTACATATTCAAGCCTCAATAGTTTAAACAGGACTGTTACTTTAAACCTGACACAGTAATGTGTGGCAAAGGTATTAAAGGTAATAATTAATCCATCAGAAAAATATGTCAATAAAACTTAATATGCAATTTAACCTTACATTTTTATACTGCAATACTGAAAACATTTACATTAATTTTATTGGTTATAAATAATTAGAGCACGTACCTTAGAAATTAACTTTGGATCACAACAACATTTCTTACTTGTATTAAAGATTCGAACATGTACATGTAGTTTGTGTTACTTCCTTAAAACTAAATTCAGGAAATAGAACATTTTGAAGTTCCTAACTATGGCAGTCAATGTCGCAATGTTATGGCCGTTAGTTGGTTACTCACTATTAATTGAACAAAGAGTATTTATGCAAAGTGATGGATAAAAACAAAACTTCATATACCGATAGCCATAATAAAACAATGAACAAGCTAGAAGAAAAATTAGTTGTGTTTACATGTTTTAAAAGGCTTAACAAAATTAATATGTATAAAACCATATTATTCTCTGTTCAGTGACTGCTAACAAATATTTTGGTAATATTTGAAATGTTTGATTGTGGTTTTCTCAAAAATTAATGATCACTGATAACTTGTTGATGTTTTTTCCAAACACAATGGGCAATAACTCTGGTGTTCCTGGCCCGATCATGCTTATATTCGACTTCACCTGTAGTCTTACGTTCATAGACAAACACGATTGGTGAACATTGGATGAAAAATGGAAGTCTCAATCCAAAATAATGTCCATTTTGCATTTTTTTTTCACAAACAAAGGGCAATAACTCTGGTGTTTCTGGTCCAATCTTGCTTATATTCTATTTCACCTTTAATCTTATGGCCACAGACAAATTGTGCAAGATTGGTGAAGATTGGATGAAAAATTAAATCTCTATCCTGAATAATGTCCATTTTTGCATTTTTTTTTTCACTAACACAGGGAAATAACTCTGGTATTTCTGGTTTGATCTTGCTTATATTCAACTTCAACTGTAATCTCATGGTAATAGGCCTTTCCCAAAACTAGGTTACTTCACTTGCGTAATCACGAGTGATGTCCACTGTTCACTTCCGGCGACGTTTATTGATTATAAGGCGGGATACGAGTATTGATATTTACCGAAAAACATGCAATATATTTGATTTTCAATCTTAAAATTGTGTTCATGTCGTTAAAATAAATTTACAAATAGCAACATTCGTATATAATATAAATCGTGTACTTTATTTATCAATTTAATTATTATTTAGATTTTTACAATATTGTCTACTTTTGCAGATTGGCAAACAAACTGTACACAGTACGTTTAACGGTTATTATGTAACAAAATGGAAAAGTAGCAATTTCAGTATCTAAACAACCTATGCCTTCATCATGTATTAAATTTGCATTATTAAATAAAATAAATAAAAAGCTGTTTTGAGTAAAATTATTTTGCTAAGTAACTCTAAGCTACCATTCTTCTGGCGACTAAAATTACGAAAATAAGGTATCATCACAGAAAGTTTGAGCGTAATTCCGATGTTTTTGACAGCAACTGCTTTTCTGAATTCCATACACATCTGTGTTTAACGTTAAAGCTTTTTTCATTGCAGATATTCTTTTTGTGTGCTAAATATTGTACGGTGTTTGAAAAGGCTTCGCTTCAATCTTGAAATATAACTATCTGTTGAATTACTGTTAACACAATATTACAATAACTAAAGATGATGTCACTCCTCATTAAATGTTATAACTGATGTTGCATTAAAAAGATTAAGTAAGTAATTTGTTTATTATTGTGTCATGTGTTTACACAACGTTCATGATAACTTCATATAATCAATGAAACAAATAACACCCGACCCAATGGGTCTATATGTCACCAGGAAATAGATATGTTGTGATAATTATGTACATAATAGTGTGAGTATCTATAATATAACAGACATAGATATATACATTTTGAAAAACGTTTACACAATTCAGAGTAATTAATTAACTAAGCCAACAGAAAAGTCTAATATAAGTTTGAATAAATATTTTATACTTGTTGAGTCTGTTTGATCAAGTATTTAGTTTTGCTTCATGTTTATAACTGAGATTATTTCTTCATTTCTGTCGGAATCGTGGTAAACAAACAACATTTTATTTCGCAGCAGCTACGGTAATTTAGAAAAACAAAACAGGATGAGCTCTTAAATGTTCACCACCTTTCAAATCTTCAGAATTGAAAATTAAATTCTGTGCTATATTATTTCACTCTTCAATTTAAACCAATTTATTAATTCAAAAAAGTGTTTAATGCTTTTAATAAGGTGGCGAAATTTCATCATAGGGTGATAGGCAAAGAACAACAACGGAGACAACAACATTTTAAAACGTGAGATAAACTTTCATTTGAGATGCAAAGAATGGAGACGAAGTGTGACTTGTTAGTTGTCTCTGCATGTAGATCTTTATCATCAATGCATTACGCAATTGCACAGATTAGCTGTACTGTTCTAAGGGCAGTTTGATAAGATCCCAGCAGTTTGTGGCTTAGGTATTTTTATGACCCCCTCTTCAGTCAGATAACTAAGTATCCATTGAGAGAACATGTGGTGGTATTTATGTATGGAAAACAACCTTTTAAGACCTTTAAGACGAGACAAGAAGACTACTTCTTTTTTTCCGGATGCCTGTCATAAGGACATGTGGCCTTAGTAACGAGTTTAAAACGATTATACATTTAGTTCCAATAATTTATTTTTGTAAAATATATCCTGTATGAGTTTTTTATAATATTTAATCAAAAACATACGGTTTTAAAAATTTCCATTACAAGTTTTGAAAGCCGCTTGGTCTTAGATCTATAATACTTTATAGGGCAAGCTAGGGAAAACGTCACCGGAAGTCGGGTTTCAAATATGGCGGATGTGAATTTGCAATAACAGGAGGTAATTTCCAAGGTAGATCACCTAATTTTGGGAAAGGCCTATAGACAAACTGCAAGATTGGTGAAGATTGGATGAAAAAGGAAGTATCTATCCTGAATGATGTCCACTTTAATTTTTTCATAAACATAGGGCAATAACTTTTGGTGTTTTCGAAACACAATCTGACCCATTTTTGGTGTCTGCTGAGATCTGATAGTCATACACAAACTGTGAACGTTGGTTAAGATTGGATTGAAAATAAAGTCTATATTTTGGAAAAAGGCATTTTTGAATGATAGGGGGCAATAACTCTAGTGTTACTGGTGTGATCTGGTGTAACAGTCCTGTCCAGATGTTATGGTCATACACAAACTGTGCAAGTTTGGTTAAGATTGGATAAAAAGTGAAGTCTCCAGCGTGAGAATGAAACAAATGTTTGACTGCACACAAGACGAAGGAGAGGTCCCCTATACCAATAGCTCACCCAGCACTTCATGCTTAGGTGAGCTAAATATTTATCTGCAGAAAGAAAATTAAAGAAAATAAACATTCTCTTTGGACCAAAAATATGTAGGGTAGGCAGCAAAAGTAAAGCGTAGGTAGGGATAACTGAAACAGGACTTTTTTTTTGCCTTAACTAAATAAAAAGGGTTCCATAACAAGGTCAATAAAATACATCTATGATTTTTAGCCACACAAACATAATTTAACTTCTAAGTTACATTTTGAAACTTAAATACTATAGGCAATACATGTGATCAAAGAATTTATTAAATAACATCTCTGATGTTATGTACATGTACATGACTTTTTTGTATGTATATAATTAAGAAATAGTTTTCGATTTATCATTGTTTATCGGTCAATAAACAAAATTTTTTAGTTCTGATGCATAGGAATTTAACCAAAAGGGTATAAGCCCGAGTTGTTTAATAGACATGCATCAGAACGACAAAGAGTTGTTTATTGGCCAATAATTTAATTAACTATAATGTTTGACTTACAATAAATAAACAAAGAATAGTCTAGTTTCATGTGTATTGTATCCCAAGAACAGAGCTGCATATTTTAATAGACACAGTCACTGAATCAATAAGATTATGATTAGTATAACTCTGTATGTCTGATATAGATAAGAGTACTGGAGATTTAGTAAATATGCAAATTTAAAATTTGGAAAATACTCATGAATATTTGAAGTTTTGCTTATGTAGGAGTAAATACACCTTTATGCACGGAGACATGTTAGTGGAGAAAAAACAACATAGATACAATCCGAGGATTACACAATACTTCCTTTGGCGAGTAAAGAAACGGCATAACCCTGATGTGTCAGTGATGGGTCATGTATGGAGGCGATTTATTTAAAAAACACAATTTAAATATGAAGACCTGTTGGAGGACAGCACGCTCGACTTACTGTACAAGCCATTCCTGAGAAACTAGCTTACCGAAAAAACCAAGCCCGGACACAGAAGCAGACGCCAGGGCGCGTACAATACCTTGTCTTTTCTTGGAAAAGTTGAGCTAAAAATTTACCTATTTTCATTGAAAGGCCAACACAATTAATGACAGCTACTATATGAAAGTGATTGTTTACTTGAGAAATCAAGATGGCCCCAGAGTATTGTTATATTGCGGGAGTACCAGTCCGTTTAACTATCTCCAGCACTGTACAATATTATACATGTAAATGGCATACTGTGTTCCAATGGAGTCGTGGTACTAACGATTTTTTGAATAACCGAAATGGAAAGATAACACTTAAAACTTTTAATTAACAATTTTAAGGTGTAAAAATGTCTTAAACACACACGGCAAGCAACAAATAAACAATTATTTCATTTGGAATCCCTGCAAAACACCAAACCACACAACACGGTCTAAGTTAAATTTGACATTTTGCACGACAAAGTTGCGGTAATCGGTAACAAGGGAAGCAATCCTTGGCAATTTTGAAAATAAATAGTGTACAGTATAACCTCAATTACCCGAAAGGAAATAACTTACGCACAAAACCCACGGGGAAATACTCCTACTTATTAGACGATAGAGTAAAAACAATATCTTATTAAATTATGCAATGAAATCTGATGAGCCTATAAAAAGAAATGCATTATACAAGCATGTTTAAACAAAAAAGAATGTACTTTGCAATATTCTATGCATTTTTAGATAGTTTTCGTAATAAGAAGCAGAGACTAGAAAAAGAGGTGGGTTTTGTTTACAAGAAATGTCCACTAGATGACGTTTATTGTTTACCGCGACTCTATCCGAATAGATTATACCGGGTGTACCTTATACCAGTGTATTAAGCTTTAAAACACGATTAAATATGAATAACATTATATTTATATTGTAGAATAGTGAATGATATTTACAATAATAATGTTACCGTTCATAATTTGGCACTTTAGTACGATTTCATATTTTCATCAGTGCGACATTGACCTCTTTGTTGAACCTAAGGTCGGCCAGTTTATTTTATAACGTATGTACCGATTAGCAGTGCAAATGTAATAATCTTCATTGTTTCATGATCAACTGCTGTACTAGACCTCTCGTTTATATGACTTGCCTGAAAGCAATATTTACAAACAAAAAACATTGTTTTTCAATATGTTTGACTTTGCTTTTTCTGTTTGTTCAAGGTATAATCAGGATAATATAATATAAAAAATATACATCAAAAGCGATAAACATATAAATATGAACAATATGACAATATATCATCTAATCAATTCAGAAATATAATCTATTTCTATCACAGACAAAGTAAAACTATCACAGACTCTAGTAATATTTGGCAATGGAGACATAAGAACTGACTGCCCCGCCTCGACCATACTCTGAATATCACAGATTACACCGATAGACAGTATACATCGATAGACAGTATACACTGATAGACGGTATCCCAAGTATATATGTAAAATATGGTCAATCAGTAATGTATATTTAGCCCTAAAATGGTTGTTATATATTAATTATTGTCACGGCAATGTTGCTGTTACCTGTTACTTGGGTTCATACCCCTATGGCAGTCTCAATTTACCCAGGTGCTGAGTCAAGATGCTACTGTGACTCTACTGTGTCACACTGACACTGACAGTCATTCCCAAAGAATGTCCCTTCAAAAAAACAACCAAAATGCTGTCCACTAATCAAATATTTGCAGACGGTTTAATTTATAATAAAACTAATACTATAAAGAACAGTGAAATTTAAAATAAAAGGTACATTTTTACCTATAAAGAATCGAAAGTTGTTATCAGTCTTAACATTAGGATTTTACATGCATAGTTGTGTACAATATCTATAAGGACCTTTGACATTTGCTTCATGTTTCACGCGTTCTGATAGGTTACCAAAAAATACAAGTTAACCAATACAATAACTCGTCTCATTTATGTGTAACTTACGTACTTCCGGGATTAAAAAGAACTCTTTTGGTTGACACGAAAAACATAACATTGAAAATTGTTCAGAAACGAAAAAAGTTTAATTTTTTTAGTGCATTTATACCTTTAAATGTGCATCGCGACAGCGGTAAAGAAAAAGCAAGATGAATCACGTTGTCTATTCGGGCTGGATGATTAAGTCTCCACCAGAAAAGAAACTGACCGGCCCTTGGAAAATATTTAGGGCTGTAAGTTGTTTACTTAATTTGCGTATTGCTTTTATACAAAATAGTACATGATGTAACGTGTCTATTTTTGCTGATGGTTGAACATGATAACATTATGGCTAATGTCAAACTAGACTCGAATGTATGTTTATCCCCATACCTGGTGCATTATTTGAATCCGGTACCATTCGCCCTGAAACACGTTTCTCCCAGGGATGATGCGCACCAAAATAGATCTCGACCTGTGATGTTTCACCCCAAATATTTCAACGGTTGAGTTTCACAATTTGTCAAAAATGTGAATCAGTAATGTGAATTGAAGGGAACTAAAAGTGGAATTATGACAGCCCAAATTCACTTATTCGAAGGACCAGTATTCAGTAAAACTCTTTCATATACAGAATTTTGTATTGAAAGATGAGGACGAAAAGCAGACATTTATTCATTTATCTTTATCAGCACATTTAACAAAACTCAATATGATAATAGATGCATATATATTAATGTAAGTTTTTTTTTTAAATATAAAAAAACGATATCAAAATCAGGCATCCTTATTTATTTATTTTTAGTAGAATATTTCAAATATAGGAATATTAGGGAAAGATCGAAAGAGCGAAATAGCAGGGTGCTGCGCCCTGCTGCCCCTCTGGGCTGGTCAATACAGAAATGTTGAATATCTTTTGAAATTCAACACATTTTTTCAAATATTCAACGACAAATAAATATACTATGCTTTAAAACCTTAATCAGAAGCATTACACTCATGAAGACACTGGATTTAGGAAATAAATGGAAAATGTCAACAAACTTTTCTGGCTTTCCACCCTGCTCCTTTTTAACAGCACCCTGTACCTTTTTTGATCCTAGGTCTTTCCCTTAGGAATATGATTACACCTGCCTATTGTGTTAAGTTAATATTTTTGTAAAATGTGGTATAGAAAAAAACAACATGAGTGCTGTGTAGTTAAAGTAAATCTCATAATTAATATATATCTCACAATTATCTGTTCGATTAGTTTAAACAGATCAGGTTGCAAGAACAGAGTGGAGGGACTGTCATGGTTTGACAAGTGACACATAACACACTAACACCCCTCAAATAGGAGTTGGGGCACAGTGTTGTACAAACATCCTGCTGTGACATGATGCACATACTGGCTCCATAGTATGTTATTCCCAATAATTAGGTAGAAATGTCACAGCGCGAAAAGTCCCGGGGGAAACATGTTTTGGGGCAAATGGTCCCGTTACCCATTATTTAAGGGATAATTCTTAGTGTCTGGACATGACAGTCCAAAATTCCATGACCTACCCAATCATTGACAGTCCATGTAATTGACTGCCCAAACTATAGCGATACAAAATACATATAGGTACATTTAAATGAGTGTTTGCTTTGTGATTTATTTTATTTATCTGAATAATATTTTATTAGCAGTGTTTTAATATTTTTCAATAATTTGAACAATAGCACTATTACAATAATATTGTTGTCATAAAACTGTGATAACAATTGTTACGGTTCAAGTGCACTATGGCAAATAATCACACTTCAGATAATTGATTGCATAGATAAATTATTTTATGACCATCGTTATCTGATAATCTACAGCTTTACCTATGACATGTATGTGCTTGCATTTTCTTGCCATGTAATGTCCTCTTATTTATTGTCGATTTAAATACTGGTAAATCATATAAATACTTTTTTTTCCCCAGTAACTTGAATCAATTAATATCAGCACACACATATCTCAAATAAAACTTATGCTGCAACAATTATGCATGAAGACTTTGATAGACCCTCAATAACGGTTATATTTCAAATGTCAAACTGCATAGTACTATGCATACATTTAACTCAGATATTGTGGAGAGTGGCATCATAATATTATGTCCACAATATCTGAATGGCATTGTATAATAAGAAATATCTAGATACCGATATTTACAATGTAAATTCACTTCTTGCTTGTACTTCAGTATGCATGGTCAGTCTTCACAATTATCGTTTTAATCCACTTGCCTGAAATATAATGCAATCATAGTGCACAGGTGAAATTTCCATTAGCCAGACTACATGTATAAACATTGCTGAATTTCTACTATCCCGAATTACATTTCACTATACACATTGCTGAATTTCTACTAGCCCGAATTACATTTCACTAGCCCTGGGCTGTCGGGCTAGTGGTTAGCGTGAAGACTGCATGGTTATTCAAAGTTGTCTAATAAATATTTATATAAAGGTATTTTGCACTGTACAGTGTATATACTAATTTACAATACAGTAATACCCCCTGCTTAAATTTATACCATTTTACCATTAATATTTAAACTTGCAGTTGTGAGTCACATTAAAAAGTAGCATAAAGTAATTAATTAAAGCTCACACACTTGTGAGTGATGATGCACGCTGCTATGCAAAAATCTAGTGAGGTGTAGTGTATTTCTGACAATGTTATTCTTGCTTGATAAAGATTAATATATATTTCCTTAATAATTTCAGTGAATTAGTTTATCAAGACATTTCTAATGGCTTTGCAGTAAATTGCAAAGTATTTCTACCTGCTAATGATTTAATTATGTTTATTTATCAATAGATAATTTTCTATAATTCTTAACCTAATGGTAAATCATTACTGGTATGTGTTTACATCACTTATGTAGATATAGACTGTATATAATGTGTGTGTTATGGTCTTAACATTACTTTCCTTAGTTTTATTAATACTGAAGAGTTTTTATGCACATGTTCTAACTGCTATTGTTATATTATTGTTTCTTTTGTTGTATTGTTATAGCTGTTTGATCCGCAGGGGCCTAGAAATAAAAAATGCCCTATGTATACTATAAGTTGATATTTATAGGATATGTTCTTGTTCTAGTCCCCTTTGGTCAGATCCATCTGTTTGCCTGGAGGCTAGTACACGCATGTAAGATGGTGGACCTTGTGTATTATGGTCAGTGCTATCTCCTGTCATCAGCTTCAACACATTGCTGTTTATCTGATCATTGGAAGAAGTTATCAACCATTTCAAGTCATTAGTTACTGATGCATATTATTTGGGTACTTTAATTGCAAACACAAATATTTACTGCAGGAAACGCACAAAGTATGACATAATGGAAATATTAGTCAAATGTAACTTATGAATATACCACATTCTAGGTGTTAATGAACTGACAGAACTATAGATGCATGTACCTAATTTTTTGTTTATTTGTTTAACATTTAAATAAAAATGTAATGTTCATTCCAGTATGAAATGGCAGTATAATGTTGAAAAGAGTATTAAGTTACTCTGTGCATTTATTATTAATAATTAAGCACAAGTATTATTAAGTAACATTTAATGGACATACTACTCAGTTTTTGTCATTGGTAAAGTCACGATTCTTTCATTATGACATCTCGAAACAATTGAGTACTTGAATCTTGACTACTATACAAAGCAAGAATGATCATACTATTAAGTTGCACACAAAGGGCTAGACAAATTCATTGTTTGTCCATCACAGTTTTCAATGACAAAGAAATAGATTTATAGAAAGTAATTCACATTACATGTTTATTGTGTTCTTTAACATAATTATAGCAGTAAAAGTGTATCCAAAATAGGCTGAAAAGTTATAGTATATTTTCGTGTCAGAAATTTAGCATAAGTTAAATATTAAATTGAAAAATTAAAATATAAGATACAATAGCCCAAAGTTATACAAGTATATAAGTCATGTTGGTACATTGTGTTTCATTATTTCTTACATGTAACTTAAAGAGGCATATTGACAGTACTTCGACAATAACATTTGCGAAACTAAAATTATTTACACAGAATTTTTTATAAAAATTGTTCATTATGATCAGATGGCATAGTTTCTATAAGTTATTGACAAATGTATATGATTTTGTTATACAAAAAGCGGTCATCTGTGACAGTTTTGGGTGCAGGAAATTTCGTTGTAGTAGTAAAGTACATTTAAATAAAATGGACATGATGTTCAAGATGCCCATGCACACCGTAAAATGATAATAACATTGTACTGCGTAAAGCGGCCCATACACTTTCCATTTTATGTTCAGTTTTTTTTTATTTAATAAAATTGACATTAAGTTGTGCCACAAACTGTTCAATTATTTTACTCAGTATTTTGTTTCATTTGTGATTTGAACTCTGGTCTGGCAAGGATGGATCCTCTTGTAGCTTTATCTTAATGTGCTTTGCATTGAATATATTAGCTAGAAAATAGAAGTACTGGGTGGAGAATTGGCAGTTGAAATAAGGAAATGCTAAGATGGCATTCAGTAGGTTCAAAGCATTATTTGTAAACACGAGTACCCATACAAAAGTTGTTCTCATGAAGCAGGAATAGTTAAAAACCATGTCTGCAGATGATAACGCATTAAATGCACAAGAAAAGTACTGTAATGCATCAATTTATAGCCGCACTCCAGGGGATTTTTATCCCGAAAATTAAATATTGCACGATATTATTGATAATAATAATCATTTTAGTCATATTATTGACAGACCCTCAGTAAATATCTGCAATTTCAGATTTTTCTCAATATATTTGATCAATCTTCAATATAGTCCACACACTTCACTATTTATGTCAATTCCGTGCATTGACCATATTATTGACCATACAATTGAAAGTGTATAAGCCTCATAAGAAGTTTATATTGAAGTGTGTGATTTTATAGATGAGAGTTTGAATTGGGCTGGCACTGTGTATCCCAAATTTTTTTGTATTTGTATTTATTTTTTTCTTGCAGATTTCATCCAAATCTTGTTGCTACTAGAATAACATTTTTGAGAAAAATGGGAAACTATTTTGTGTTAATATGTTCTGTTGTAATGCAAGAAAAAACAATGTTTAATATTGTCCTGGACACCATACACTTGTTTCTTTTACCTGTACTATGATTAATATCAGTTAGTATCTGCATGAAATTGTAAGGCAGTTCCAAAACTTGTATACTGGTTGTTCCTGTTGTTGAAGTATTCTTGGTAAACAGTGTGTATGTGATTTTATAAATAACTGATTAATCTAGATAAAAATTCAAATCATGCAAGTTGAAACTGAGATCCTTCTGTGAAGTGGGTACATGACTCTTTATGTGAGATAAAAGTTCGTGAAACACTTCTTATCAATGTATTTAAAGTAACGGTATTTCAGTTTATATCCTTATTAAACATAATTAGTATTAAATGTTGATATTGTTGTAAAAGAATAGATGCATACTAGAATTAAAGGGGCATATCAATGGTATTTCCTATAATCCTATAAATATAGACACATACATCATACATCTATTAAAACAAGACATATTTCCATTTCTCTGGCATGATTTTCTAGTAGTGATGCTATATTGATAGAATCGTTCAGAAAAAGGTAATTTATTTACAAAGCCCATATTTATTTTTTGGATACACGTTTCCAGCAGGATTCTATCAATGAAAGCTCGCCAGCATTTATCATTGATGTGCATGGGATTAACGGTAATTTATGTACATTTCACTCATATTGGTTCTACTACTACTACTAATTTTTCCGTGCCTACGAAAGTGTCAGGATGACTCCTGTTTATATATTAAAATGATGTAGGTATGGCAACTGTTAATAGAAAAAAAACACTGTATTTAACAGTGCTTCGATATTTAAGTCCTCGGTAAATAAAATTTTTGTTTGCAAATGTAATTGTCGATCTAACGTCAATATATGCCCCTTTAACACTTTGCTGAGTGAAGGTCCCCAGTGGCGTAGCTAGGCCATTTTCGTGTTGTAGGCCTGGGCATAAGGTCAAGATACGAATTTAGAAGTTTGTCAAAGACATTTATGCTTTGACATTTATAAATTTATATGACTATATGAATTATGCGGATATATGTGAAAGTATAAACCGATAAATACAGGGCATAGCCGTGAAGGCGACGTGGGCGATAACTTCGCCCTGGAGCTATTGACATCGGTCCACTTCGCCGTCTGTTTTAAACTTCGTATAGTATCAATCAAACACCAGTCATAAAAGCTATGAAGTCAACTTCCATAAAAAAAGAGAACGTAATCAAAGTAAATTTCAAAAACGCACATAATTACCTGATATGCAAAACACATCAATCCATACTAGATGTAAATATTTATGTTAATATCCAATAATTTCCTTCCTTATACAGTCTCCATTTTAATTCCAAGATGTTTATTTCATCACCCCATTTATATATCCATTTTATCCATGCAATAAAGAAACTGTCTGATTTTGTCCACACCCTGGACATTTCCTCTGGAACACTAATTCATTAATGCTCTATCAACAGTGCTTGCATTGTTCAGGTATAGTGGTATTGATTGATGCTTTTTTCACTGACCATGTGCTAATTGTGTTACATGCTTAGTTCTACAAACTGCTAGACAATGGCCCCATCTTGGCAGTCACATCAAAGACTTTTTGAAGTCAAACCCACACTGTTGCTATTAGCTGTTGCTAATTTGAAAGCCCAATCTAATTGATTACATCACACTGTCACTCTTCTTAGATTTAATTGTTTGTTCAAATTAGATAAATAATTGCAAGGTAATTTTAACCAAGTGTTTTATTGAAAAAAAAAAAAGAATTAATAACTAACAAAATATAATTAATTTTTAATTCCAAAAAAAACAATGTTTTATGATGCACTGTGAACGTTTAGATAAAAAAAACCTAATATTTAAATTTAAAGTTTTATTGATGTGTGTATTGCTATAATGGAAACTTGGAAAAAAAAACTTGGAACTAGAATAATGTAATACAACTTGAAAATATATTGTTATTATTTATGGAGAATTTGATGATGATAATGACCTGATGATGATGGACTTGGTACTATGATAATGATTGACATGGCCTGATGATGGTAATAACAAGCAAATTTATGGTTAAGCGCTTTTTGGAAAACACTTCTCCTTGAAGTGGCCTCACTTCTCCCTAAACTGAACTGAGGGAGAAGTGACTTCTCCCTAAAATTTGTCCCTAGGCTGAGCCCTGAAATATAAAACAACACGTTCTTGCTCTAACCTTCATCAAATTCATTTACTTTACAGGTCCTTCAAACGAAATAGTTATAAACAAATATAAATGTAGTGCGTATAACATGGGCTTTAAATATATGCCTTCATGTCCGTTGCTTAAAGTGGCTCACTGCATTATAGTTGAAGTTTCAATCATGTCTGTCATCACTTTTAATAGATCTCCATTTTACAACTTTTGACAGCCGCAAATGTATTAATGAATTTGTCAATGTCAATAGCTTTCTTCCTGTGTTTGTGCATCATTGCAATACTGGAAAGCCTGTCTGTAAATGGTTGATCGCAGGTACGTTTTCAGCCTCTTCATGCAGCGGAACGACTGTTTGCACATTGAACGTTCGCGTTGTTTGATGTGCCTGTCCAATATTCAGTGTTATATATTTAAGAAATGTCTTTAAATGTGTGAAATTCATAGCTGACTACATTCAAACACACACACATTCACATCAAGAATTATATATATTAGTTATTTACAGAAGTGTAATTGTCTCCTTTTAAAGTGAATGTCATTAAATACCTCACTCATGCTTATCAGTTGTATTTTTAAATGTACTATGCACTGTTTATTTTCTACATTAATACTAGGGATGGGACCGAATACTCGAATATTCGAATATCAGATAATATTCAAATATAAAAAAACGAATACGAATATTCGATTTTCAAATTTATTAAAAGAACAAAATTTCTTGAAAAAATGATGTTTTTTTCCATTTTGATTGCAAAGTTAACATGAATTCCAGTCGTATTTCCTGCCTAGCAAGTGGGCGGGGGCAGTGTAGCGTTTTTACAACACATGCCAAACATGTCCAATTAACGACAATAGACAATTGGCAGGGGGCCACGTCTTTACAAGGGCCGCTAATTAACGGTTTGTAGGAGGCACGAATATGACGCATTATCCACAAATGTTGTGATAACGGTTTCACAGTTTGCACAAAGCGTACATTGTTGTTTATTATCCTTAAGTGACATCTATACGGTTAACTTGTTTACAGTAAATTACAGTTACTCTCTAAGTAAGCCAATCAAAATGAATCCATTATCAGCTAATCAATTTCTTCAACAAAATTAGCATGATCTGGTCAATCTTAAAATATGTCACTTGTAAATTATTCTCCATTATATCAACCCCGTAAATTACACAATAGTCTTTATTAATAAACAATGGCACCATGACGTGCTTGGAAGTACTTTACGCGGTCATTAGACAAAACCCAGGCAACGTGTAATCTGCACAGCAGATACAAGCTTTCATGGTTCTGAAAAAAAAAGGAAATATTAACAAATTAATTAACAATACATTTAACAATATCTTACATTTCTTTATTTTTGCCTAACACTCACCAAGTTATATCGCTCATTTACCACTGAAACAAGGTTAAACAACTACGTACACGTAGTATACATATTTCGGATAGGTAAATACGAATATTCGAATATATTCGAATACTTTAAACGAATATTCGAATATTGATTTCAGTATTCGGTCCCATCCCTAATTAATACGAAAGAATGGACGAACAGACGAACATGTCATTTACTCCAACTATTGTGAAAGATACTTTTATGATTGCGATGCAAACCAATAAGGCAAGTGATGCCGACACTGTGTCACTTACGTTTCGCTGACATGTGGTGCCTGGAAAGTATTAAATCGCTCGGAAATGGTCCCAACGTTTTGGGCACCCCTGTACTTTATCACATATTAAATATCTTTTTTATATATGTATAAAACAAATTGCAATTCGGTGTGATTGCTAAATTAACATTGATCAAAATGTATGGTAATTTAGATCTTGGAAACTAAACTATCAATTGAAACAATTCTGTTTAAGCTCGAAAGTAGCTTTACTATACTTTACTATAATTTCAGCTTTAAATCACATATATTTAGTATATCATTTTCACCGAACCTTGGTGCAGGAACTACGGTGTGGATTTATTTACTTAAGAATTGGTAGCCAGCTAGAACGGGTATGTTTTACTAAGTACTTTTTTGTATTGTACGAATATGAGCGAGCAAAGCAAGTGAAAAATATACGCTAATGGATCATATTTTTACCATTTTGCGATCCCTAGAAAGCTTAACTATTCAGATACTTACTTTAATAATCCGCTTATGTCTATTTCTCTTTGTGTCAAAAGGCACATTTCGTAAATGAAAATGTTTTACATTTAGATCGTCTTATAATCGATCTCTTAATAAGGAATTAAATCGTTCTACCTTTAACCGCCCATAGCATTTAGATTTTAAATGCATTTTTAGGCCATTTATTTTTTTCACCTTTGAGAAAAAGTTGTAGGCCCGGGCATACAAGCCCTACATGTAGCTACGCCACTGAAGGTCCCTAAAATTATTTATTATTAAATATTAAGCCACAGTGTTTAAAATATAACCTACATTTTGAGGTAATAAAATGACTGGATTGAAATCCATTTAGTGAATCACTTAAATGATGAAGAGCATGTTCTTAACACAGGCTTTTTCTGGCTTTTGATGAGATAATTGGATCCTTGCCTTCTCAGAATAGTTGGTAGAAATTACCATAAGTATATCTGAGGCATTTCGTGGCAAAACCAGGCTTAATGCATGTGCGTAAAGTGTTGTTCCAGATCAGCCTGTGCAATCCACACAGGCTGATCCGGGTACAGCACTTTTCGCCTACAGTGGATTTATGTTTAGAAGAGATTTCTTTGAAACAGAAAATAGCATAACAGCGGAAAGTGCCGTCCTGGATCAGCCTGTGCAGGATGACACTTTAGGCACTTGCATTAAGCCTGGTTTTGACTCGCCCCATATATTTTATAAGAGTCTCATCCATCGTTACATTTTAACTTCACAAATTTCGAGCCTCCATTTCGTGTCGGCTCCATATCTTGTGTGCCTTTTGAAGGATTTTCATGAAACTTGGCTCAAATGTTTAGGTCATTGAGATGATGTGCAGAAGGCATGGACCTTTCATGCCAGCTCAAGGTCAAGGTCACACTTGAAGGTTAAATTCTTGAGCCTCCATTTTCATGTCCGTTTTTCTGCTCCATATCTCCTATACCCTTTGAAGGATTTGCATGAAACTTGGTGAAATGTTTTGCTCATTGAGACCATGTGCAGAAGGCATAGGCCAGTCACGCCAACTCAAGGTCAAGGTCACACTTGAAGGTTGAATATTTGAGCCTGTATGTTCATGTCCGTTCTATATCACCTATGCCCTTTGAAGGATTTTCATGAAACTTGCTCAAATGTTTATCACATTGAGGCAATGTGCAGAAGGCATGAGGCAGTCATGCCACCTCAAGGTCAAGGTCACACTTAAAGGTCAAATGTTTGAGCCTCCATTTTTGTGTCAGCTCCATATCTTCTATGCCCTTTAAGGAATTTTCATGAAAGTGATTAAGGTCAGTGTGATACTGCAAAGTCACCTTAAAATGTAATGAAGGATCACGGCGGGGGATATAGCTGTCCTTTAGACTGCCTTGTTAGGTGTTAAAAGGAAAAATATTCTACCCAAATATAAAGTTCTTTAGCCAAATGGTGAAATGTTTAGCCTTTTGCTAATATGGTGAATGGCAGAGTGACCCCTGAGTTGTTAACCTACTTGACTGAATGTGAACCTTTGTTGACATCTCCTGTGTTTATATTGATCCCATTTGTTGTAAATTGTGACAAGGAAGTGTGCCCTCATACATGTATGTGTGCTCATATACACAAATACACAATAGCTTACATGGGTAATTGCACAGAGTTTTATTTATGTCCCACAGATGTGTTTTCCTTTGTGTTTATAGCCTGCCGCCAAACCAACTGCCTACATGTTCATGACAGTGTATTATCTTTATCATTTTTGGTGTTATTATAATAATTTAATACTTATTATAATGACACAATTATTGCTTGGTTTAATTTTCATTAATTTGCCATTACAGCTGAACTTTGTTATCTCCAACTCGCTTTTAAAAGTTGAAGGTCCAGATAAGTCGAATTGGAAACTAACTCCAGACTTTCTTCTGTCTTATGTTCCATAAAATAAATATGGTGTCTTGAACATTTATGTCAATGTTTTGGTTAAGTCGAAGTGTATTCCTATTCCAAATAGTATTTTCACACTTACTAATGATTGGATGATGCATCACTTACACATGCTCGTTTGTTAAAGGTCAAGGTCACAATTCAAGTTCAAATGTCAAATATTTATCTGAAGCATTTTTTCTGGCATGGAGGGATTTTCTTGTAACTTAGAAATAGAAATGATCACCATCATTGGATGTTATGCGCCAGAACAAGGCCTTTAGTATAGATATCAAGGTCACACTAAGGCCAAAAAAACATTAGTTCCGTTTCTGGTCTCCTGCCCGAAAAAAGGGTCGGTAGGTAGGGATTTTATTTATTTTTTTATTATGGGAGAATGGTGTGTGTGTTCCATATATGTTTCTTTTCAAATGAGTACCGTGTATTTTGGTACCCCATGTATTACGTGCACATTTTTACCCTTAAATTCGGCTATGAAAAATCGGTGCACTTGTAAACAGTAACATTCTTTTTCAGTCAGGTTTTTTTTTTTTTAAATTTTAGTGATATTTAATTTTATATTTAATTCATAATTTTTTTATTACTGAAACATTGCATCCTAATTACCTTGCAATCATATTTCTAATTTGAACAAACAGTAAAATCTGTTAAAAACACAGTCATTGATAATAACACCTGTTACAACTGAGAAGAGTGAAAGTGCAACATCATCAATTAGCCAGGTCTTTAAATCTGCAAGCCATTAGCAACAACCATAGCAATGGTGTTGGTTTGACTTCAAAAAGTCTTTGATGTGACTGCTGAGCTGGTGCCATTGTCAAGCAGTTTGTAGCACTAAGCCATGTAACACATTTAACATGTAGTCCATGAAAAAAGCATTAATCAATACTATTCTACCTGAACAATGCAAGCAGTGTCCATAGGGCATTAATGAAATAGTGTTCAGGAGGAAATGTAAAGGGTGTGAAAAAATTAGACATAGGATAAATTGTAGGTTTAAATGGCAGTGATGAAATATACATGTATTGGAATTAACATGGAGATTGTGTTACAGCATAAAACTTATTGTATAGTTACATGAATATTTTTTGCATTCAATTTGGATTAATATGTGCACAAGGTAATTATGTATATGTATCTGAATAAACATTGATTACGTTTTTTATGAAAGTAAATTTAGTTCAATATTCCACAAAATAACAAGAAAAAACATGGACAATATTTGGTAAAATATGTGCCACGTGCAACAGTGAATCATTATCAGGTTTATGAAACGCGATAGCCAATTAAAATCTTGTTTGGTAAAATGAATAAGAATATTTATCGGCGGAAATAAATAAATGATTTTTGGACCAAAAATATGTAGGGTCGGCAGCAAAAGTAAAGGGTCGGCCGGGAGACCAGAAACTGGACTATTTTTTGGGGGGGCCTCACTGAATTTTAAATTCATTCATATTGATAAAATTTTCATGCGTATTTTATGCAGATACGCATCTTATCTGGACCTCTGGATATTTGGTGATATTTATTTCTTTTTTTTTTACACATTTCCATAAAACTTAATACTTCCATGCGACTGCCTTTTGGTAATTGCCATTAAAGCTGAACAAAATGTGATTGACACTGCACATTAGGCCATTCAGAAATCAGAACTTCATTGTTTGTCTCAGTCTCTGAGGTGACTTGTAAAAAGAAGTATATCAGGGGTTTCGCTGTAGATCTCCACTGTGGCGACAGTTTTATCAAAGTGGCGAATTTTATTGGTGACAACATATTTTAGCCAGTGCTAAATTTGGTATTTTAGTTCCAAATAACAACACAGGTAGCATAAAAGAGCAACTTGGGTCATGTGGTAAACATTTATTCCAGAATGAGGCTGACCTAAATACAGCCTAAAACAGAGTCTGGATTTATTTCTGAACATTAACAAACTGTTTGTCCACAGTCATGATGAATTTTAACATAAATTATGGACTGACAGTTGTTATATCAACAAACGAAGATCTTAATTAGAAGGAGGATTTACCAATCTGCAAGTAAAGAGTTATTTTGATATTGTCATATTTTCGCGACCCTACAAAACGATCAACATTATTAAATCTGTTCAAATAGTGATGTAAAATCTTAATTTCCTACAATTAACGATTATATTGCTAAGTTTTAATTATAATAATGTAGTTACTAACGCTATTTTATAGTGACGGTTACTGTTAATTAGATACTGAATCATGTCAATATGTGATTAACAAATAAAATTGGCTCAAACTTTTTAAAAGTGGCGAATTTCAGTGGCGACAACTTGTTTTGAGCCAGCGGAACCCCTGTATATGATGTTTGTTTGAGATCAAACAGAAAAGGCTTGGTTATAAAACCAATAAGCAATGTATCATTTGAGAAACATAAAGAAAATAAAGATTGGATAACCAAACACATTCATTTATAATGGTAACAACCTTGGATTGTTACCAGTTGTATTATGCAATCTGTAGAAGTATGCCCTACTGTCTTCTCTGTTGCATGTGTCCTTAGCTATGATGTCAGACAAAACTCAACCTGTTCAATACAGGCAAATGTTACAGCTAGCTTCTTGTAGTCTCATAGTGGCCATGATTAACTGCAGACAAGTGTCTTTGTATTTGACAGATCTCAGGAGACATAACACAGACAGCTGTAAGTGGTTTATTCAGTTTAGTTTGTCATGCCTGTTGAATACTCATTACCCTGTGCTGTGCATTTCCATGCCAAACTTGTTGTTTTTTTGTGCATTTTGTTATTGTGTCGCCTGTGAAGAATGTCAGACACCAAAGGTCACATAGTTATCTGGATTCTTTGTCCTCATGGCTTGTTCTTTCATGTAGGGCATTTTAAAACCAGTTGAACCACATTCATATGATGTGAAGACTTGATGCAGAAAGTAAACAGGTTAACCAATTCAGATCTATTCCATTTCTGTAAAAAAAACTATTGTTTTCTTTGAGAAATCTTTTATTTTGCACAGAATTTCTACAATGAATACGTGTGACACTGTCATATTAAAATCTTGTATTTAAAAATTGATAGAGATGGTCAAATCCTGTTACTTTCTTCATTGATAAAACCATGAATAGGTGAATGGTAAAGCACATGGGGGCGTTCTTTACACTGTCAGGGTTTCTTTCCCAAGCCTTGATGCTCAACTGGGGGGTCCTGTACATGTCCATGACACTGTCAGGGTTCCTTGCCCAAGCCTTGATGCTCAACTGGGGTGTCCTGTACATGTCCATGACACTGTCAGGGTTCCTTGCCCAAGCCTTGATGCTCAACTGGGGGGTCCTGTACATGTCCATGACACTGTCAGGGTTCCTTGCCCAAACCTTGATGCTCAACTGGGGGGTCCTGTACATGTCCATGACATTGTCAGGGTTCCTTGCCTAAGCATTGATGCTCATCTTGGGGGTCCTGTACATGTCCATGACACTGTCAGGGTTCCTTGCCCAAGCCTTGATGCTCAACTGGGGGGTCCTGTACATGTCCATGACACTGTCAGGGTTCCTTGCCCAAGCCGTGATGCTCAACTGGGGGGTCCTGTACATGTCCATGACACTGTCAGGGTTCCTTGCCCAAGCCTTGATGCTCAACTGGCGGGTCCTGTACATGTCCATGACACTGTCAGGGTTCCTTGCCCAAGCCTTGATGCTCGACTGGCGGGCCCTGTACATGTCCATGACACTGTCAGGGTTCCTTGCCCAAGCCTTGATGCTCAACTGGGGGGTCCTGTACATGTCCATGACACTGTCAGTGTTCCTTGCCCAAGCCTTGATGCTCAACTGGGGGGGTCCTGTACATGTCCATGACAGTGTGAGGGTTCCTTGCCCAAGGCTTGATGCTCAACTGGGGGGTCCTGTACATGTCCATGACACTGTGAGGGTTCCTTGCCCAAGCCTTGATGCTCAACTGGGTGGTCCTGTACATGTCCATGACACTGTCAGGGTTCCTTGCCCAAGCCTTGATGCTCAACTGGGGGGTCCTGTACATGTCCATGACACTGTCAGGGTTCCTTGCCCAAGCCTTGATGCTCAACTGGGGGGTCCTGTACATGTCCATGACACTGTCAGGGTTCCTTGCCCAAGCAATGATGCTCAACTGGGGGGTCCTGTACATGTCCATGACACTGTCAGGGTTCCTTGCCCAAGCCTTGATGCTCAACTGGGGGGTCCTGTACATGTCCATGACACTGTCAGGGTTCCTTGCCCAAGCCTTGATGCTCAACTGGGGGGTCCTGTACATGTCCATGACACTGTCAGGGTTCCTTGCCCAAGCCTTGATGCTCAACTGGCGGGCCCTGTACATGTCCATGACACTGTCAGGTTTCCTTGCCCAAGCCTTGATGCTCAACTGGGGGGCCCTGTACATGTCCATGACACTGTCAGGGTTCCTTGCCCAAGCCTTGATGCTCAACTGGGGGGTCCTGTACATGTCCATGACACTGTCAGGGTTCCTTGCCCTAGCCTTGATGCTCAACTGGGGGGGGGGGGGCCTGTACATGTCCATGACACTGTCAGGGTTCCTTGCCCAAGCCTTGATGCTCAACTGGGGGGGGGGGGGGGCTGTACATGTCCTTGACACTGTCAGGGTTCCTTGCCCAAGCCTTGATGCTCAACTGGGGGGTCCTGTACATGTCCATGACACTGTCAGGGTTCCTTGCCCAAGCCTTGATGCTCAACTGGGGGGTCCTGTACAGGTCCATGACACTGTCAGGGTTCCTTGCCCAAGCCTTGATGCTCAACTGGGGCGTCCTGTACATGTCCATGACACTGTCAGGGTTCCTTGCCCAAGCCTTGATGCTCAACTGGGGCGTCCTGTACATTTCCATGACACTGTCAGGGTTCCTTGCCCAAGCCTTGATGCTCAACTGGGGGGTCCTGTACATGTGCATGACACTGTCAGGGTTCCTTGCCCAAGCCTTGATGCTCAACTGGGGGATCCTGTACATGTGCATGACACTGTCAGGGTTCCTTGCCCAAGCCTTGATACTCAACTTGCGGGTCCTGTACATGTCCATGACACTGTCAGGGTTCCTTGCCCAAGCCTTGATGCTCAACTTGGTGGTCCTGTACATGTCCGTGACACTGTCAGGGTTCCTTGTCCAAGCCTTGATGCTCAACTGGGGGGTCCTGTACATGTCCATGACACTGTCAGGGTTCCTTGCCCAAGCCTTGATGCTCAACTGGGGGGTCCTGTACATGTCCATGACACTGTCAGGGTTCCTTGCCCAAGCCTTGATGCTCAACTGGGGCGTCCTGTACATGTCCATGACACTGTCAGGGTTCCTTGCCCAAGCCTTGATGCTCAACTGGGGGGTCCTGTACATGTCCATGACACTGTCAGGGTTCCTTGCACAAGCCTTGATGCTCAACTGGGGGGTCCTGTTCATGTCCATGACACTGTCAGGGTTCCTTGCCCAAGCCTTGATTCTCAACTGGGGGGTTCTGTACATGTCCATGACACTGTCAGGTTCCTTGCCCAAGCCTTGATGCTCAACTGGGGGGTCCTGTACATGTCCATGACACTGTCAGGGTTCCTTGCCCAAGCAATGATGCTCAACTGGGGGGTCCTGTACATGTCCATGACACTGTCAGGGTTCCTTGCCCAAGCCTTGATGCTCAACTGGGGGGTCCTGTACATGTCCATGCATGCATAGGTTGTGCTCTGCATGTAAATTGTTAAGAATGCATAAAAATGTTAATCCTTAAGATTAATATATGGAATTCATACACTGGCAACTCCATAGTGGCTGCAACAAAATTAAAAATGTTGGTGTCAAATGTACTGTCAGGGGCCATAATATTGTTACGTAACAATGATTGTCAATGCAGGCGACACAAATGTTCCTATGAACATCTATCTGGTCTGTTGATTATTCCTTGCTGTGTGCATGAAATCAGCTAATTATCCTAAACTAACTTCAGTTCTTGGAAAGTTACTGTGCTTTAACCAAATTCATGGAAGATGTTATATTGTAAGGAGACCTTGCATTGCCTCTCCCAGTAATAACAATTAGCTTTAATGTTCTCAACAGACATGCATGGCAGATAATTTGGTTCCAGTAAATCAAAGTGATATGTACCTATAACTGTGTATATCATTATACTTTTGTATTCTCATGGTCCAACATTGATTGTTGTAATTAGAGTTGTACAAAGACGGTTTTATGAGGCATAGCAAGCAAAACATGATGTCTTTAGTCCAGTCAGCTAGCTGTTAGTTTCTTAAATTGGTGATTGAAACCATTGTCCGCTTATTTGTTGAAAGACTATTGTTTTATGGACATAGTATTTATTAGTTTTATAAAAATATTTTAGTTGTGTCAGGGGAAAACCGGGCTTAATGCATGTGCGTAAAGTGTCGTCCCAGATTAGCCTGTGCAGTCCAGAAAAGTGCCGTCCTGGAGAGTCCGGAACGACATTTTACGCACATGCATTAATATGGAGGCTATCTTGTGCCAAAAATGTAATGATGTACAAACATAGAAATATAAGCGGAATTTTCAGATGTATAAAATCCATTCTCTAAAATAAGAAAGTAAATCATCTAAATTCTATTTTCAAACAAGAAAAGTACATTATTGTGAAAAGAAATCGAATTCTTGATTATCAACTAGATATCTACATAAAAATTAATAAGACAGCAGTCCTTTACATTTGGAAACATTAAAATCAGTATACAGTTCTTTATTTTGACCACTCGCATTATTACCCTGCACTTCTATTTCTTCTCAACGTACTTATGAAAATGTAAAATAACGATTAAGTTTTGGCATCTGACCAACTTACTTTCACACTTCACCGATTGCGATTCGGTAATGACAAATCGCGATTCGGAAATGACAAATCGCAAGTTGCAATTTCACTGACTTCCATATAAGGAAATGCTTACGGAGTTTTCCGAAGTATTCTCCCCGCCCCCAATTTTCTCCAGTGTTGTTCGGGATTCACCGTATGCAAATTAATGTAATCTATGAAGTTTGGCCATGAAATGGTTTACCAGTACAATCAAGAGCTCCATCTACAAATCGCGCAAGTTAATTTTCAAAGTACTTGCCTGACAGGACAAGTTGGTAGTCAAGCTAATGCACAGCTCTGAAACACTGGCTTAGAGTAATTAATCTAATGAATGAGTCACTAAACACATATTTAGAGCTACTGTTAATGTACATTGTATATGTGCTTAACTCAATTTCTGTGTAGGGCCCAACATGTGCTAGAAGCAAATCTGTTACTTGATTTTGGTAAATATCACAGTGCCAATAACTCCTCTCATCGCTTTTGATCCAATGCATGAACTTTAACAAAAAAGTTCCACAGAAATAAATATTTGTCTCAACGACTGTTTCTATTTTTTTCATGAAATTGGAAATATATTTTAAATTAAGAAGAAAAGTATCCTAAAGTGCCCTATTTTAAAGCCTTTAAGAACATAAATATGATGTTTCTCTAATGCAATTGTATTTTGAAAAATAATACAAAGGTATCACTCAGTAATTTCTTCTTGTTAAAATAAAAACAATAAATTGGCATTCTCTATCAAACAAAGATTTCAACTGGTCAAATTATATTGACAAACGATTCAAGACCCTCCACATTTTCTGAGAGGGACTTAAAATAAAGCCTTTGGTTGCATGCCTTATATAACCCAAAAGAACAAGGCTGTACAGAAATCAGTTAATATTTACATAGAAATAATGAAATTCAGAACATGTTATTTATTATATTAAGTTCATTATAATAACAATTAAATGTCATTTTTAAGAACCTTGCATAATTATTGCACATGTACAAGTGTATGTTGTTGTTGTTGTTTTTTTCAGGACATACCCAGTTGTGAATCAACTGTAGTTAATGTCTTCTGTATGACAGAAACTCTCAGAACAGCTTTTGCTCACACTCACAGCTGACACAGGCATTTGTGGAATCAAATATCAGCTTTTTTAACAATTGTCAATATGTATACGCCGTGGTAGCTGAAATAATTCGCGTTCAGAATAAATCTGAACAGCAAAAACCATCAAAAGACTCGATGGCGGCAATATATATTGACCAACGCCGTGGTTTCTGCTGAAATATATCTTACATTACCGAGACAGATAGATGGCTTAATAAATTCCATAGATAATACGAACATATATTTCTTTCCGGTGTCCGGATTTACATACTGTCCGGATGTATTTACGTAACTTTGCTAGAATGTATATTTGACATAAACGGTCTACAGTACTGTAGACCTTCCACTAAATCCGGTAATTTCCGATGATGCACGAGCGTTCGATAGGCTCCTCCCACATTCTTATTGACATTTTCCATATATGGGCATGTGCAAAATTCGATACTTGTTTCTTTCGAGTTTTGTAAACCGAGAAATGTAAACGGCGACTTTCCATTTGCGTTGTTCCACTGTCGCTTTGATAGATGAACTTTTTCGCATATTCAAAACATTGAATTAAGTAAAGCTAGATCGTTTTTATGAGAAATTATTCAATAGAATGGATATTATATAGGATTTTGGTTTTCTACCGATTCCTTTTCCATAACATAACATTAGAAATTGCACAAAACCATGTTGCGATTAACTAACAGCGAAAGAGCGGAATTATATTTCTTAAAATAAAATCGTATTTCTACAATTGCACGTGTAATCTTGAAAACTGCAAAATGTTAGTTAATTTTTAACCGCTTTACATTTGTAATTTGTCGATTTGTACAAAATTTTTCTACAAAAAACATTTGTACATTTTTGGCACAAGATAGCCTCCATACATTAAGCCCTGTTTTCCCATGACACCCTCATTTCACACTTAAATATATAAAAAAGAACTAAAAAATAAAAAATTACACATTTCATTTTTTGCCACAACTCTTGCTACATGAACTGAAGACTTGAGCCCTTCCTTGGAAACACACCTTTAAGTATGTTTTAGTTTTCGGTGCTGGCATTCTTTGGAAGCATGTTTAAACATGTTGTTTAAAAGTCTACTGTACCTTTTCTCAAACCAGCCAGTAGTGATGGTAGAAAAAATGAAATTGGTTAAAGTTAAGAAAAAAAGGGTTTATGAAACAGTTTGTATCCCCTTTTTGGCATGGTATGTTAAGAAAAAAGAGTGATCATTTTATCTGATCATAAATGAAGCCTTTGAAAAATACTCAAGTTTGAGATATGGTGACAAAACAGTGGATGCAATCTCATTAAAATCAGATCTTAACAGTGTTAGGATCTGAAAACATAGCATCAGGTTACGTTCAAATGACTTTCCGAACAATAACAATCTCAGCCCTTCTACGCCCAATAAAATTGCTTTTTGCACAGCAAAGTTTGGCCAGGGTTTTTGAAAAGGTTGCATTTCAAACTGATCCTCGGGAAAAAATCATTAACAGTTAATATTTACATGGATAACAATTGATGGTACCTTAGGCGACTAAATATCCAAAGTTCACATTATTTTCTGCATAGCTTTTGTGGTTTATATATACAGTTATTCTGCAACATCTTGAAGGCAGCAATTTGATATGCTCCACAAAAGGTCATCTGAACGTAACCCCTTATGCGGTGTCATTAGATCCAGTCAGTGGATAGTATAGCAGTGTCAGACTGGAGATGATTTGAATGAGATTGAGTTGAATGGGACTCTTTAATGACCTGTAAATGCATGCTGATTGTGGTCTAAACAGCAGTTGCCTCTCTTGAATCACAAGAAGATATTAAAAGAGGAAGTGTAATATGCACACACACAAATAACCCAGTTTTGTTATGAAATTGTTAGGCTGCTTTCACATAGATATATAAAAGGATTAAGATTACAATAATAAAGATGCATAATTTAACAACATTTATCTGTGTCACAAGCTTTACATCTAGCATAATGTTGTGAATTATTTTGTTAAAAAATAAGGTAAAAAGAAATCTTTTCCATTACTCCACTTTATACATAACAGTAAGAGTGCAACATGATGCATTTTATCTCTCATCTGTGAAGTGAGATAAACGTATGTTTTGTCAACATGCAAAAAACAGTTGTCAAAATTATTGAGATATTTTTAGACAATACCCATCTAAATTTTACCATAATAGTTTATATTAAAACTGTTATTAAAACTGTTATAATTTTACAGCATTTTGTATAATACGCTTTTCTATTTGTACACACCTAACATAAATAAGATTCTTCCATTACATATTGTGCAATCTAAGTTTACTAAATTTTGTGTTAGTGTAACTTTTTTGTCCCCGATGGAGGAAATATTAAAATGTTTGGGGTCTCATTTTTGCTTGCAAATTGTCTACAGCAGCTTCTGTCCTTGTGTCCTAAATTTTAACTTAATGAATAATTCTTTTGTACTATATTTTGACTGTGTTGTTTTGTTCTGATATTATAAAGAATTATTTTTAATCTTGTCATCCTTTGTGCTGAATTTTGTTTTCTAGAGTACGCTTAATTTTACAATGTTCTCTCTATTACAAAATAAAAACAATTTGGGTGCATTGAGAGTTTTGATTTATTTTGCTGCTTACATACGGGTAATATATAACATTTTACAGGTAACAAGAAATTTTATGCCCCAACTTTCAGAGGGGGTCATATAGATTTGCCCTTGTCCGTCAGTCCATCGGATTTTTGTGTCTCGCGTAACTCTGAAAATATACCTGCTGGAGTGATGAAACTTTAAAAACATATTCATCAGTATATAAGCTTGTGCACCTGGGTATTTTGGTGCATTTTTTCTGACATCAGCTGAGTTATGGCCCTTTTTAAGCAAAAAATGACAGTTTTCGACTTGTGTCACATGTAACTGAAAGAGTATAACTGCTAGAGTAATAAAACATTATATATAAACATATTCATAAGCATGTGAACCTTGGTAGAGTAATTGCATAGGGTTTTGTGCCAACCAGCGGAATGTGGGGGCATCCGTGTCATTCGGACACATGTCTAGTTTGTTTCAAAGTTTTCTAAGGCAAAAACAAATTATGTCTGTTCAGGCAACCCAACCCTACCTTAATTATTTACCAGAGTTCTCCGTAACAACACCAATTGGATGGCAACTTGTCTTCATTTTATCATTTTTGCTGAACATAAGGGCATCATTTGCTTACCATGAGCCTTACCAGGAGCCGGTACAACAGTGTGCTCTTAATACAACAGAAAAACAGTCCAACAGATACCTATGATTGGATTTGGCAGATAACACTAAATTTTTTACCAGTATTGACCTTTAAAGTTTCCTTTTACCAGAATTGACACAAAACATGAATTTCAGTTTAAAAACTGCACCAAATAAAACAACACCATGAATTTTGGAACATTTTAAAAGCTATATCACTCGTCCAGAAGTAGAATAAAACAAATACAATAAACGTCAAGTCTCACATTTATGAAATACTCTGAATGGCAAAAGTAAACCAAATATCATCTTTAGTAAATTGAGAAAATTGAGAAAACTTTTCAATAATTAGTACGAAAACATTTTACGCTTAAAGATTTTAATCCCAGTATTCAGTTTTTATTAGTATGATTATTCAGTAGACAATTTTAGGGCATATGAACACATCAAATGGTTGAAAAAGCAGCTCAGCTGTTGAAAATCGGGTATAGTTACTTTTTTCACACAGACTTTTTATGAACTTTTTTACCTCTACGGTACTTTATGCCCCCAGCATCATGATGCAGGACGCATATAGTGATTGTCCTGTCCGTCCATCCATCCTTCGTTCCGTCCGACTGTGACAAGGTTAAGTAGATTTTACTGTTTCGTCTAGCACTAACACATATTACTACAACAGTTGGATACTTACACAGTTGTTGCTTATGACCATTCCCTGTCCACCCATATCACCAACCTCACATTGACCTTGGCCTAATTTGCACAATAATTCGAATGGGCTGTTTACATTGACCATTTGGCGGGCCTTCGGGTCGGTCGGTCTAGTCGAGCACTGCTAGCGCTCTATGTGCTGAGCTAGCGGGCGGTGCTTGGCTGCTCGGTCATATGGTTTTCAACCGGTACCGAGGGTAAATAAACTCAACTATCATCATGGGCTGTTTCTTGCTAACTAGATTCTACAGTTTCGTCTTGCACCAACACCACTTGCTACAACACTTTGATACTTACACAGTTGTTGCTTATGACTATCCCCAATCCACCCATATCACCCACCCTCACTTTGACCTTGACCTAATTTGGACTTATAATAATTCAAAAGTGCAATTTCTTGGTTAACTAGATTTTACCGTTTCATCTAGCACCAACACCGCTTACTATAACACTTGGATATTTACACATTTGTTACTTATGACCGTTCCCAGTCTACCCATATCACCCAATCTCACTTTGACCTTGACCTAATTTTGACTGAGAAATAGGCTATCCAGCACAAACAGGGGCATGTGTATTTATTAAACACAGATCTTGTTTTTCTTTATTTTACTGGGTCAGGTAAAAGGACTAATTCCCAAGGCAAAATATGGTTTATTTTGCTCAATTGGAATGAAAAAATTCGAAAATCTAAAGTGACAAAATCTTAAATTATAGGAAATGTGAATCTAAGATGTATGTCATGAAATTGCTTGTATGGTTATGGATAAACGCCATTAAAATATCAGGTTCAACCAATATAACACAAGTTTAAGTAATTCATTAATTAAACCACTATTAAATGTTTACTAATTTCCAACATTTCACGGCCTGAAATTCCCAAATTTGGTGGGTAACGTACTCATTCCAAAAGAAGTGAAAAAAATCGCTGCTGTACGTGATAATGTTTATAAAAGTATCAATAACTTCCATACAGTTAAACCACTTATAGTTGTTATCATAACAAAACAGCTGGATGCATCATCACAGTGTAAGATGTAAATTTAGAAGGTGGGAAGTACAGAATTTTACAAATGATTGGAATTCAAGGTATGTTCATAACACTGCATTGTACACTTAGTCATTTATTATTTTTAGTTTGAATTTGGAGATGCAGTGCTTCAGACTGGTAATTTATAGAAGTGACAGTTAATGATTACCTTGTAACATTGTTTGACTAGCTGTGAAGTGGATATTGTGTTTGCGGCCATTTTTTATGTCAAGTGTTTAGTGATGGGAAATTAAGATATCTATTTGGTAGGATTTAATTGGTTAAGTACAGGCTTACACTTTTAAATCTTGGTATGTTTTTGATTGGAAGATACAGTGAATCTTTATTGAAGATTTATTTCTCATTATTTCAATTGGTAAGTGACTTTTGTCAGGAAAGAGTGTATTGTCGGGATGGAATTTAAATTCTCAGAATAAGGTAATGCTTCTTATCATATTCATTTTCCTTGTGGTATAAACTTTATATGGTATATAGTTATTGGTTATGTTGATAATGCATTTAACATGAAAAAATAATGGTTGAGATGAGAGTTTTATATTGATTCAGTAAATAATTATTTAAGGTTTAAAAATAAAAACAAGTATGCTACAACACTTGGACCGATACAAATGCACACACCATTCTCCCAAACTATTGGTATGTGAAATGAGGTGTAGTTTGTTTTTGAATGTCAGGTTTTACTTACGAACATTAGCATTTTATTCCTGATATATTTATCATCTTAAAATGTTTGACACAATCAGTGTTACTATTTTAACTCGTAGGTATTTTAACTAGTGTGTTTTTTGCTGTTTAGGCCGAAAATAAAATATTGTTTGTTTCCCCTCCCGCGACCCATGCTAATGAAGGGTGGGTTGGTAGGTCGGACAAATATTTTATTTGTATAAACAAAAAGTCATTTTCATTCATGTTTTCCTTATGTTCGAAATGTTACATTAAAGTATTAATTCTTAATATTTTTGTTGCAGTAGATTCATAACGTTCTGCTTGTTCTGCTTATTTACGCAATACTATGTTCTAATTACCTTACAATAATGAGTGTAGGACAAAACACCCCTGGGACATAACCCCCCCTGTCCAATTTTGTATCAAAATTTAACAAACAGTAACATAGATTAAATTAACAGCGTTAATAATAAAAACCTGTTAAAACTAAGGAGTAATAGCCTGACGTTGCAATTTGCCGGGCATCCAAAACAGAACGCTGTTAGCAACAGCCATCGCAACGGTGACTGTCAAACTGCGGCTAGCAGTTTGTAGCTGAAAAGCGTGTTACACGCTTAGTACGTGGATAGTGTTTAAAAGCATCAATCTGTAATACTGTATCTGAACAACGCAAATGCTAGAGCATACATGAATTAGCATTCTATTGTTTATTAATAAAAAGAAAGCAACGCAACATTTTTGATAAAATTTAAATAAAAAGAAAAGGCGCTGAAGTTTATTTACTTTAATTTTTGACAAGGACTTAAGTTCCGCTTACTTTAATTCAAATGTTGCCTCAGCCCAATTTTTTGCGTAATTCTAATCCGTGTACAGTGATGAGTTTGAATAACACTTGCGTTAATTATTACTAGATCTAGTAATTTTTTTTTTTTTTAACAAAATAAGACTTGGCGCAATTAGTTTGTCGAGTTAAATGACATTGTAATTCATAATCTTAGTAAACGGCCCCTTTCACCAAAATGAAACAAAATTATGATATTTATTTATAATTATTTATTTACTATTTTTTATTTGTAGTAATTTATTACAAACGCGGCTATTAAAAACAAGCATATCTATAACAAAACACCTACCTAACACAAATGTGTTACAAATGACTTGCACCTTTACCAATTAAAATTAGAATGAGGGCGTGATAAACTTTCTAACGACAATGCTCATTTGCATATTGGAATTTTTTTGCGTTCTCATTGGCTAACTGTTTGGCTCTTGTTAAGCTGACTCCTCCTGCGTCAAGATTTTATCGATAATGGACATGGTGCATAAAGGCGAGTTTGTTCATTGCCTGTGAGCGTTCTTTGTCTTGAAAAAAAACATGCATATGCGAGCGGAAATGGTTGCGCTCTAGAAACTGACACTGAATGTTATGGCGTCCTTTTCGTAAAAGCATGCGTCAAAATACGCCGAATTATGCGGTACCGAGAACTGTCCGTTTAAAGTCATTTTATAAGCGTCTTTTGAAAGTAAGATTTGTACACGTTTTTGGATTCTTTTTAAGGATTCGCACCCCGCATTTTCATTACACACATTTATCATCAATAATAAAACACCCTGGACTGTCAGAAATGCCTAGCACTAAATTCCTGAGTAACACGTTGTTGACCTGTGACAAGGTTTGTCAAGCAGACTGCATAAGATCAAAGTGGTGACAAAGCATATGCAAAAAAACGCTAGTGAACTTGAAAGTAAAATAAAATATTGTTTTCTTTGGTCTATACATTTTTTTGGTCGCAGGAGGGGAAACAAACAATATTTTATTTTAGGCCTTATGTGATATATTTTCAGTTAATCTAACTTTACATTCTCAGTCCTAAGAGAGTTAAGCTGGTACTCCATGGCCGCGGCTGCGTTTGCGTTCAGTCCTAAGAGAGTTAAGCTGGTACTCCATGGCCGCGGCTGCGTTTGCGTTCAGTCCTAAGAGAGTTAAGCTGGTACTCCATGGCCGCGGCTGCGTTTGCGTTCAGTCCTAAGAGAGTTAAGCTGGTACTCCATGGCCGCGGCTGCGTTTGCGTTGTGCTTGTTCCGTCTTCAATTCCAATATTTTATGCATCTCTCACCCGTGACACGTCTTTAAATAATATTGTGTAATTATTACTTATTAAATCAAATTTAAAAAATTTGTTTGGGGTAAAATATAAATAAAAAATCATGTTACAAAGATTAGAATAGTCGAAAATCTGAATACATAACATCGAGAAGCTAGAATGACAGTGATTTTTGTAACTGTTTTTCTTCAGCATGAAATATTGTATAAATTATTGTGTAAATCGTATCCAGATTTGTACTCTTGTTCAAATTAATCAATATTTGTTAATATATTTTGGCCTTTCTTTGATTGTACACAGCTGACACGCATGATCCCATGCTTCTGCATCAGAAAAATGCGCGCTGCTCGCTTTTCGACACTTGCGATTTTGATGCATGAACACAGATGGAGACATGGAATAGCACAATATGAGTATCATTTGCGTTTTTATCGAAGACGTGATATCTAGACGCAAGATGCACACTGAGCGATTTGTCGCATCCATGGAATACCAGCTTAACAGTATTGACAATTACTGTCAGTAAAACACATTATTTCAAGCAGCATTGTATATTTTTCAGAGAAGTTGAACTGAACACGAAAAGGAAAGTGTGTGTTTTTGTTTCGCATCAGTAGACTAAATGAGATGTGTTTTTGATGATTCAAGTAAATCAGATATTTGCTGGTCAGTCAACAATGTATGTGAATAGATTGTTGCAGAAGTTCAAAAAAAATTATTTATGTGTATACATGTATGTTACAATTTCGAAACTGTTATTGAATACGGAAATGAGGCAGATATGTGATAAGTATTGGTTCTAAATCTATATACAAACAAATCTTTATTTGTTATAATAACGCATTAGTTCTTCAAACATTTTGTTTGCTCAAAGTAGGGAATATAACCTGTTACTCACTTATTAAATTAGCTGTTAGTTGATCCTGCTTATTTGTGTGTTAATGTGTGCTTCTGAAAATGTCATTATATTTTTGTTCCTTTATATTGTGAAGCATTTGTGGCTGTTTGTTAGGGGAAACCACTATGGGGGTAGTTTACCTGTTCAGTAAATTAAGTGATTATATCATAGATAAACAACCCTGAGCAGAATGAATAATCTGTACTTGTTCTGTTTTTAATGTAGAGAACATATTTAGCACTGAGTCATTACACCCAAAGGTAAGCATAATTTTAAGAGGATGATTTTGGACTATTTTTCTTCTTTTTTTCTGATTTTTAAACATCATATTTGATTTCCAATCTTATTGTTTACTACAAATAACCACGTAAAAAAACTCAGCAATACCCTGCGGAAATGATTACAGTCAAACCATGTATGAACCATGTTTCAAACATGGTCGTTCATGTATCAAACATATCCAGAAAACATGTTCCGGCTTTGTTTTGAGATTGTTATGAACACGTCTGAAACATGATTGATCACGTTTGTAAAATGGCCACCATATCCAGAACATGTTTGATCACGGTCAACAGAAGTTATGAAATGACCATATTACAGCAAAGAATTTAATACCATTATTATAGTAATGATATGACCATCAAAAACTGCTATAGAAATGACTATGTCTTGGCCATGAATAAGAGACATTGATACAGCTTTGTTTTGGCCATGTATTGACTATGTTTGAATCATGTTTCTAAAAGGGCCCTCACTGTCAAAACATGTCTATTCAAGTTTGGCCATGGTTTGACCATGGTCAAACCATGTTGCAACCTTTATCATTGAGTACGTTTTACCTCTGTTATGGATATGTTATGACCTTGTAAAACCATTCGGACCATGGTCAAATCAGTCCCAGATAATTTCCACAAAATAGACATAGCATGGTTATATGAGAGTCTTAAAAGATATGTTTTAGTCTTGATGTGGCAATGTTTCATTTCCAATACGTGGTCAAACCATGTTTAAAAGATGGGCATTGGAGTCATATGTATTGCCAGTTTATGTCCAGTGTCTGGCCAGTTTTAATTCCGCTATAGTCTAATTCATGAGACGTGCTGCGAATTTAGTGTTACTTTTTATATAGGGCTGAATTCGCTACAACGTCTCATCGCCGAAAGACCATTTATGTGGTGGAAACCTAAAAGTTTAAGTTTTCATTAATTTCCATTATTTGCGACAATAAAGTTAATATAAATCAATGTATTTTACTTAAACAACACCTAAACTGCTTAACATGTGCCGAAGTTTACCTAGAACATGCGTTTAATTCCGATTTAAACTTGCGAATAAATCTACATTCATGTACAGTCCACCATGTTTACCTTGCTTTGTTTAACCCTTCAAATATGCTTCAACCAATTGGATGATGAATGATAGAATTTATGACCAATCGAAATGACGCAATCTTGTCAGTGTAGTTGAATATCAATTCAAGTTTACAGGGCTCAGCCTAGGGACAAATTTTAGGGAGGAGTCACTTCTCCCTCAGTTCAGTTTAGAGAGAAGTGAGGCCACTTCAAGGAGCAGTGTTTTCCAAAAAGCTTAACCATAATTTTGCTTGTTATTACCATCATCAGACCATGTCAATCATTATCATAGTACCAAGTCCATCATCATCATCATCATCATCATCAGGTCATTATCATCATCAGATTCTCCATAAATTAATAACAAGATATTTTCAAGTTGTATTACATTATTCTTTTTTCCAAGTGTTTTGTTTTCAAGTTTCCATTCTAGCAAAACACACATCAATAAAAGTTTAAATTTAAATATTTTTTTATATCTAAATGTTCACAGTACATCATAAAACATTGTTTTTTTTGAATTAAAAATTAATTATATATTAATTATATTTTGTTAGTTATTATTTCTGTTTTTTTTTCTCAATAAAACACTTCCTTAGAATTACCTTGCAATTATTTACCTAATTTCAAAGAATAAAATCCATTAAAAGCACCAGTCATTAATAATAACACATGTTAAATCTAAGAAGAGTGACAGCGTGACGTAATCAATTAGATTGGGCTTTCAATGTTAGATTGGGCTTTCAAATTAGCAACAGCTAATAGCAACTGTGTTGGTGTAGGTTAAACTTCAAAAAGTCTTTGATGCCACTGCCCAGATGGGGCCATTGTCTAGCAGTTTGTAGAACTAACCCTGTAACACAATTAGCATGTGGTCAATGGAAAAAGCATCAATCAATACCACTGTACCTGAACAATGCAAGCACTGTCCATAGAGCATTAATGAATTAGCATTCCAGAGGAAATGTCCAGGGTGTGAACAAAATCAGACAGTTTCTTTATTGCATGGAATAAAATGGATATTTAAATGGGGTGATAAAATAAATGTCTTGGAATTAAAATGAAAACTGTATAAGGAGGGAAATTATTGGATATTAACATAACTATTTACATCTAGTATGGATTGATTTGTGTTTTGCATATCAGGTAATTATGTGCGTTTTTGAAATTTACTTTGATTAAGTTCTCTTTTTTTATGGAAGTTGACTTCAAAGCTTTTATGACTGGTGTTTGATTGATACTATACGAAGTTTAAAACAGACGGCGAAGTGGAACTCTCCTTGATGAAATTTATGGGCGATGTCAATAACTCCAGGGCGAAGTTATCGCCCACGTCGCCTTCACGGCTATGCCCTGGTTTACACAGTGGAGGACAGCGAGATGCGTTGAAAATGCAATAGTGTGTAGGTTTAAATTGGTGTTGCATCCAAAATAGAAGTGCTATCGTACAAATATTTATAAAACATTATTGAGGAATAAATTCTCTTTGCATGTGTGTACATTTTATTAAGAAATATTAATGCTAACCATGCCATTTCAGCGCATGAAAGTAGCGACAAAAATCCTGTCGATACTCTATAGACATATAGGGAGAAATTTCCACCACAGAATTGGTCTTTCCCCGGTTAGGCCCCGCCAATATTGCCCATTTAAAAAGCATTTCAATATTGGCACAGGGCCTAACTTGTTATGCTAATACCCCTATTGCCAGACCTGACTACAAATAAGTCAGTAGCTAAATCATAATTTAAACAAATATTTGAAAACAGTGAAACAGTCTTAAACATTTAAGTATACTAATGTCCGAAATGTTTGTCCGAAAAATTCAAACATTTTATTTCAAGCAAATTGAACCAGATGTTCGTTGATATTAACCGTTTCTTGAAATAATTCATACCAAAGCTTATTCAAAATTCAAAATGTTGCTACAAGAAGTATTCAAATTTTAAAATGTTGCTACAAGAAGTGGAACATTTTTGTAAGCTGTTAAAAAAGTAATTTAATTTACATACCATACAGTAAACTTCCAATTTCCCTCCCTCTGTGTAAGCATTTGAAATAGACCAATCAGAAACAACATACTTGCACATTCAATTATATTTTTTTTTACAAATTCAAGAAGATGGAAATGAAACAATATAAACACAATTACTTTAAGAAATTCTACTATTTGGATAAAATACATACATAAATAATATTTCTTGTATTTTAAATGTTTGCGGTTGTAAACTTGGTTAAAACATTGTCACAATGCGGTCATTTTGCAATGCCAATCTTTTCACCACGAACTGAGAGTCAAGTTAGAACTGACTATGATTATCACTGATATGGACATGATTAAAACATGGTCACAAAAGGGTCATTCCATATGCCATTGTTTTGAACATGAAGTAACCATGTTCTAGACAGTCAAGTTAGAACTGACTATGATATTCACTGATATTGACATGATCAAAACATTGTTACAAGAGGGTCATATTTCTATATCATTGTTTTGACTTTGAAGTGACCATGTTCTAGATAATTCACAGGCCCGACTATGATAATCGCTGATTTGGACATGGTCAAAACATTGTTACAAGACTGTCATTTCATTGCTATTAATTTGTATGATGGCCAAACATCTCCATTTCATTGGTGACCATGGTCCAGACAGGGTCATCCATGATATGGCAATGTTCATTTCCGCAGCGTATGCAACTTTGAAATTTGAAAGTTATTCACTAGGAGACCAGGGGCCATATTCCAGAAACATCTTAAGTTTATCTTAGAATATTTTCATTGAAGTTCCAATTTGTGTAAGGTAATATTTTTAAAACTAGATATAAATTAATGAATCCAATTACAGTTTTGTAAAAAGTAGTTGATAATAAGTTTATAATTAGTGAACATTTTGCAGAATTTCATGCATACATGTAATAAAATGCTTAAGAAAATTGACAATTTTAAGGCTAAGGATAAGATTTCACTTAAAATGTTTCTGGAATACAACCCCTGTCTGTCTACAGTCTTCATTAAAAACAGAAAACAGCATTCTAGCACATGTTAGTGACAATACCGTAATTACCCTAAGTATTGGGACGCTTAAAAATAATCAAATTTTTTATTGTCCCAATATAAAGGGACATAAAAAAATAATTATCGAAATTGTGTCCCAACATTTAGGGCACTAAGTGATACAATCTATTCTGCATAATATCTATGTCTTGAGCCAATTAATTATTTTTATTTCTTTGGGATAATAATTGCTTACTAAAATATGTTACATATTAAAAAAAAAATTATAAATAATTAGAAGGAATATTTTTAGCTGACTGGCGATCAATTATTTCTTGCTGGGGTCTTAATAATGGTAATAAATTGAGAAGCTTAAGTGAGAAGACCATGCTTTAGTAGAGTACACAGTTTGCACCATGTGTCAACTACATGCAAACATACCCCTGATGGTGTACATTATGATGTATAGATAAGCAAGCGCAATATACCCTGTCACAAGTCGTTATGCATCCAGCGTAGTAGCAGGGTATGGAATGTTTATACAGCAACAGCGTAAGGTGCTATTTTGGTGTCTCAATATTAAAGGACACAATTTAAGTAAGAAATGTGTCCCAATATTAAGGAGCGCTAAATTTATTTTTTTTTGCAAAAAATTAAGGGTGTCCCAATATGAAGGGAGTCCCAATACTTACGGTAATTACGGTAACTTCCCGTAGTATCATTTGTGTGATATATATTATCTGCAAAAATTCGGCAGGTCTAGTTTCTCAGTGACAAAAACATGCTGGTTTCTCAAGTGATTATTACCATGTTTTACAAGCATTGACTCATGCACCATGTAGTCATGCTCCTCAGATTTATGTTACATTATCTGCACATTATTGGCTGTGGCCTTCAGAGAGTGTATTTGCCCTCTTGATTACCAGCCATAGTTTGTTTTTTACATGATAAATGTTTTGATTTTTGACCTTGGTGAAGTAAATATTAGCTGGGTACAATTACACCTTTGATGTGCAGCATTTGTATTTTTAATTAGTTAAAAGTGTGACACACAAGCTATTGAAAGTTTTTATCACAGCAACCATTTTCAAGAATATTTAAACTGTCATTAAGGTTGATAGGTATAGTGATATAATGAATTTGACTTTGTATCAGGATAGCCATGTAGAAGAATAATTAATCAAAACGCTGACAGCGTAGAAAGACTGTTGGCGAGAAAAGAAACTAATAGCAAATTTATTATGAGAGTATTTTTTATAATAAGGAACATTTATTAAAGTAAGTCACCTGTCTGTTATATCATTTCTACAAAACAAATCTCTACACTCATAACTATACACTCTACTTAAAAAAAATTGGTATAAGCTGATATTTGACCTAATTGAAGACGGTGATCCTAGCCAATGTCTTTTTCAAATTAAAACTTATATAGCGTGTCTAATTCAATGCTATTTATCTGTGACATTCTCATCATTATTTTTTGTCATTGTGGGAGGAAAATATTTTTGTGCAAATTATTAAAAGCAAACATAATTTTATGCATGTAAGTCAATCTACAAGGGGTAAAAATAGTCGATGAACCGTATAAGTTTGTATCAATGTTCATTGCTTTCAATCACAAGCGCCATGCTCGGTAAAAACCAATTAAATTAAAGATAAGTTTAATTAGTAAAATACATGCAAAACTTTAGACGTGCAATGCTTTTCAAAAATTCTTATGCATAAGTAAACAATAGCAATTGTCAGTCGAATGGTTACTATTGCTCCGCATCATGTGCTGAGTCGATACACTGATGCTAAACATACGCAATATGATGTAATACGCAGTTCACCAGTAAACAGCACAATCAGATATGCTACCACACTGTGTGAATAGACATAACATGAATTCATTTATAGATGTGGACTTAATGGATTATTATTATTGTTTATTAGTGTTTTATGTCGGATCTATTTCTTGTCATCTGTTCATAGAAAGTAGCGTCAATAACAGGAAGCCTCACTGCTCAGCCAGCGAAGCGCAGTAATTTATCGATTTACTGCAGAGTAAAGAAGTAGTTCCCTCAAGACCGCTTTCTGAATACGACTACTAAATCCTGTTGGCTTGCGCCAACAGTCTAAAAACTGTTGAGTTACACAGTGGTAGAATGCAATTTCTTTTTTGTCACTTTATTCTATGATATTTTCATTATATTAAACAAATGTAATGTTTAAGTTTGTTCAATGATCCATTATGTACTTGTATACGAATAAAAGCCAGGATGCAGATTATAAAAGTATCACCTGACTGTTAGTACATGTTAGTACATTTTGTTCAATAATTATGTTGCCAAATAATTTATTTTACACTGTTAATTTTATTAATTTGAGTCCACGTTTTTGTGAGTCCACGTGCAAAGTTTAATGTGCATCAGTCGTCAGCCGCAGGATTAATCATAGTTGATTAAAGCAAAGTATGCAGATGATAAGCTTTTTAAAAAAATGATCTTTACAAAATGTTAATTGGACTTCTTAAATTCCGAGGAAACAGTTAAACCTCATCTTCCCCACAGACTGTCTCCAGGAAAACCTGACAGTTTCATGAAATAGAAATTTCAGTACTAGCTGACAGTTTCATGAAATAGAAATTTCAGTACTAGCTACACTTCCTCATTTGTATCCCCCAATCTGACTGGCTGATGGGTAATTAGTGGTGGATGGTGAAATGATGGTGTTTTTCCAGAGATAGTGCATATCAGAGAAAGCCTATCCACTTGAGTTGTGAAGTGAATGTCAAGATGGGTCTATTGTGGCTGATGAGATAATTCATCTGGGGGGGGTGGGGGAGAGACAGAGTTTTGATCTGGAATGCTTTTGTTGGGATAACTATGGGTTTAGAGTTTCATCCTCAAATGCTCTATGTCTTGGGCTTCAGAATAGGGACCTCTTAAATATTATTTGTTAATCTTCTTTATAAGTTGATTTAATGTCCTTTAAGTTGATTTAAATATGTGTAGTTTCCAAGATATAAGTATGTGTACTGTTCGAGATTTAAGTATGTGTACTGTCCGAGATATAAGTATGTGTACTGTCCAAAATAGATGTATGTATACTGTCCGAGATATAAGTATGTGTACTGTCCGAGATATAAGTATGTGAACCAGGCCTTTTTCTACTGCTCTCAAGTCATTAAAACAAAATCATGTAGACAGTAGATCCCACAATTTTATTTTGGTGAAGTTGGTCAGATTTGGTGATGCTTTTTTAGAAATATACACATACTTATAGGACATGAGAACATGCATATGATTACAAACTCTTGGTTGCATAACTTACTTAGGTATTTTATCACAATTTAGAGTTAAATTAAAATTATTAGTGCTGTTAAAATCTTATTTATTGATTTAAAACTGTAAATTTCTTCATTGTACTTACGATTTAGCGATACAAATTTTTCCCAATTTTGAAAATTTTACGTCATGGATTTCCCAATTTAACCAAGGTACTTTTTCCCAAAAAAGTCAGAAAAAGGCCTGTGTACTGTCCGAGATATAAGTATGTGTACTGACAGTACCATTATTGCGCAATTTTTCTCATTATTATTGAAATAAAAAAAATTTTGTTTTAAAGTTTATAAATACTTACTTGGATTTGTGTTTTCATTGGACTTGCATCATAATGGTTGTAATGTTGTTACGGTGAATACCAGTTTCCTTTTAGAATCTCATAATTGCACCAGTTTGCAACTTAAATTACCAATTTGCAACTTAAATTGCTATTTAATGCAAAATGTTTTGTGTATTTTGGTTAAAGATACTTGCAAAAATGTAAAAGCATGTGTAACAATTTGATCTGTGTACCACAGTGGTTTTCAATACGTAAGATTTAACCACAATTAATATTGTTGTAAAATGTTTATGATAGAATTTTGCAAGCTGACTGCACACATTTTGTACAAGTTGTAACTTGACTACATGTGTAATTATTTATTTATTGACATTAAGCATTAAATGAGGTTAAGCCATTTTGTTTGTTTAGTCATTTTTGACTAACATCCTGGTTCTCATTTACATTATGTGAATTTTCTTGACATTTACATTGCTCCGAGTTATTATCAACTGTTTATATAAAATGAACAATGAAGGGCAGTACAACCAACTGTTTATATAAAATGAACAATGAAGGGCAGTACAACCAACTGTTTATATAAAATGAACAATGAAGGGCAGTACAACCAACTGTTTATATAAAATGAACAATGAAGGGCAGTACAACCAACTGTTTATATAAAATGAACAATGAAGGGCAGTACAACCAACTGTTTATATAAAATGAACAATGAAGGGCAGTACAACCAACTGTTTATATAAAATGAACAATGAAGGGCAGTACAACCAACTGTTTATATAAAATGAACAATGAAGGGCAGTACAACCAACTGTTTATATAAAATGAACAATGAAGGGCAGTACAACCAACTGTTTATATAAAATGAACAATGAAGGGCAGTACAACCAACTGTTTATATAAAATGAACAATGAAGGGCAGTACAACCAACTGTTTATATAAAATGAACAATGAAGGGCAGTACCACCAACTGTTTATATAAAATGAACAATGAAGGGCAGTACAACCAACTGTTTATATAAAATGAACAATGAAGGGCACTACAACCAACTGCTTATATAAAATGAACAATGAAGGGCAGTACAACCAACTGTTTATATAAAATGAACAATGAAGGGCAGTACAACCAACTGTTTATACAAAATGAACAATGAAGGGCAGTACAACCAACTGTTAGTATAAAATGAACAATGAAGGGCAGTACAACCAACTGATTATATACAATGAAGGGCAGCCAACAAAATACTGCTTCATCCCTAGAGATACATGTGCAGCCCAATATGCTCTTGACATCAAGCAGATGTTAGTTTACTGAGAGTAGTATGTGCATGACTCAGTGCTGGGCTGTAACACTTGTGATGACTTATCCTGCCCATTACTAACAAATTATAAATACTCACTGATTGTTGGCCTGTTATAACTGACAGGATTGAGGTCTGACTTAATAGACACCGTAGCATGGATGCAGTATCATGGGAAACTACTTACATTTGTATTTCTTTAGACTACATGCATATGTGTTGGTATATAATGAATGTTTAATTATATGTATATTGTTTCGATCGTTTAATTACCACTGTATGTTTATTGTGTTGAACGTTTAATTGGGATTGGTTACTATTTTAAACTTTAATTTTAGTTGCTTGAAGGTATGTGATAAATAAATGGTGTTAACGAAAGTATATTTCCTATATTAGGGTGTTAATTCTTGTACACTAACATTAATTTTGAAATATACATGTTTTGTTCTTTGAATCTTTGATAAACAATATATTCAAGCAATAAAATAGTTAATTGGAGGGGCGTCATGGGAAAACCGGACTTAATGCATGTGTGCGTAAAGTGTCATCCCGGATTAGCTTGTGCAGTCCGCACAGGCTAATCCGGAACAGCACTTTCTGCTTTTATGGTATTTTCTGTTTCAAGGAAGTCTCTTCTAAAAATAAATTCACTGTTTGCGGAAAGTGCCATCCTGGATTAGCCTGTGCGAACTGCACAGGCAAATCCGAGACGACACTTTACGCACATGCATTAAGACCGGTTTTCTCACGACGCGCCACATATAATGATTTTCTTTGCAGAGATGGAAAAAGCGTTATTTTGTCCTCTCCAAACCTGCCCAAAGCCTTCCTGGTACTTACATCCTCAACTATTACAGCGACGAGAATTGTAAACGTGTACGTGGAAAAATTGATTTGGAACAATGTGCAGAGATTATTGAGCATCTAGACTCGGACCAATTTCAGTATTTACTTGCCATCAAAACCACTCACAAAGGCAAGGACCGCACCTACTTCCTTGCCACTGAAACAGAGGAGCAAATGTCAACGTGGGTCCGCAACCTGTGCAGCGTCTGCGGCATGAAGCCAGATGAATCTGGTAGGAATAGAACAGATTTTTGCCATCAGTACGCATTTAGAGTGCTTTGGGTTAGCTTAAAATTTAAAAAATATCGGTATTCAAGTATTATCGAATATAAAATAAAATAGTCTCACCGCAATAACACTGCAATTTATACACTGTATTAAGGATGATGAACAAAAAATGTTTTGGAGCCTGCGTACAATATTTTTAAAAGTCAACATTCTTTGTCGGTGTCTGACTTACAGATTTTGCATTGTCTGCTGTATACATTTTTGAATTTACGGTATGTTACCAGGACCAGTGTAATGCAAGATGGTTGTATTTTATTTTCAATGATCACATGTTTTACTTTTTAACAACAATTTATTGCCTTTTTCAGAGGCAGAGTCTCCCAAGCCCTCACAGCGAGAGACACCGCCGTCCCGACTTGCCCAAACAATGCAGCCCCATGCTACCCTGCCTCAGTCGGCTGTCGGCGTGATGACCAAACCCCCTGCCTCTCTTAGTTCCACCGTTCCGGCGGCTAAAAGTCCGCCAAAAGCGACTGTGAGGAATGTGCCGCCTTTATCTAGTACTGTGAAATCTCCCCCACCCGCTCCAGCCCCTACTACACAGGAGGAATATATTCCTCTAGAGACATGTTCTTCAGGGACAACTAAACGAAGAACAAACCGTCAGGAAAGTATCAGTAGTGTGCCGGATGAACTTGCACCTCCCCCACCCCTTGTGCCACATAACCAGGATGTTTTTGACTCAACATGTGATGTTCCTCCATCAATAAACAATACTGATGAGAACGATGTTTATAAAGTGCCCATTCCAAGGCCATTTACAGGCAACTTAGAACCGTATGATATCCCTCCACCAATGAAAAACAGTCCGAGCACTCCTCGCTCATCAAGCGACGAAAGTCAAAGGAACGACTCTGCGTATTCTTCCCAAGGTACATACGATGTACCGCCGCCAGGACGCAGTGATTTTGAACTATCAGCTGATGACACGTATGATTTCCCTCCTAGTCACAGCCATCCGGTAGTTTCCATGGCAACAGTTCCTCCATCTCGGCCACCAAAACCAGGACATTTACAAACCAGTACCAGTGTACAGGAGGCGTACATGAATCTTCCAACCAATAGCAAAGTGTTGAGTGATAAATCAAATAAGATGAACATAAACTCTGTAGTGGCTCCTCCCTCTCATATGGGAATGGTTCTTCCCACAGCCTGTGTCGATCTCAATGAGCTGTATGATTTCCCAAAATCTGACATTCTTAAAGCCAGTGAAAAAACTTCAAAACTTTCCAATGGTGATGCAAAAGACCAGTTGTTAATGTCGACACCACCGCCACCCAGTTCCTGCAGTTTAGGGGTGGTGGAACACAAATATCTCAATGCACAAGGTGGGGTTGTGGATGCACACTTACAGGACATGTATCTCCCAATGGAGTCAGTAACATCCCAGAAAGGCCCATTCCCACGCAAATCCAGTAGTACAGACAATGAAGTTGAGTACACAGATATGTCTGGGAAAAGTTCATTCGATGATTCGTTAGAGGGCCGCCAGTCTATATACGACCATCCACCACCCAGTAGACCGGCGGTACCACCCCCTAGGCCCGACAGACCCTCTGGTAAGTTTATTGTTAAAATCATGAAATTCAGTATTTATTGATAAAATAATTTTGCTGAATATACTTATTTGTAATCATCAGATGGGATATTAGATCCAACATATTAGGCAGTATATGGTGTCATGGGTAGAATGTACCAAGGTGTTCAACTGGTAGCTTTACATTACAACAACTGCCAGACATTGATAATGACAATGTGGGGGTGGGGTGGGAAATTAATGTATTTTTGATGTCCAATAAATTTTGTCATTAGTGAATGCTATTTGTCATCAAAACCATGTAAATATGGGTCAATAATTTAACACTTTTATGAAGTACTTTTGCATTAACTGTTTGCTAACAAGTTGAATCATGTACTGTTGTATGGTACCTTAACTTATTGGAATTCACCTACATAATACATTGTATCAACATGTGTGTACTTTTATCATGGCTTAGTATTTCTCCCATTAAATTGTCAAATTTGAAAGTGATGATTTTTGTGTTCTATAAACATGTTAAATAAAAAATATATAAGGAACACTTTTTATGATTTGATATTTAAAAAAAAAAAACTTAAATATTTAAGCAAAGTCAGTTTTATTAACATTGTTAGTGCCAAAATATAAAAATTACAATATTTTTTAGCTCACCTGAGCACAAAGTGCTCATGGTGAGCTTTTGTGATCGCCCGTTGTCCATCGTGTGTCCGTGCGTGTGTGCGTCGTCAACTTTTCATTCAAACAACATCTCCTAAACCGCTGGGCAGATTTTCACCTAACTTCACAGGAATGATCCTTGGGTGGACCTCTTTCAAAGTTGTTCAAATCTTTCCGGTCCGCTGAATATGTAGGTCACCAGAGCTAAAAATAGATTTAATAAGTGAAAACTTTAAAAATCTTCTTCTATGAAACCACAAGGCTCAGACCTTTCATATTTGATATGTGACATCCTCAAGAGGTCCTCTACAAAGATTGTTCAAATTATACCCCTGGGGTCAAAACGGACCACGACCAGGGGGTCACATGGTTTATATAGAATATATAGCAAAATGACTTTAAAAATCTTCTCTTCTGAAAAGGCCCAGAGGTTTCATATTTGGTATATGTAACATCCTTTAGTGGTCCTATACAAAGTTTGTTCATATTATGCCCCTGGAGTCAAAATGGGCCAAGCCCCGGGGGTCACATGGTTTATATAGAATATATAGCAAAATGACTTTAAAACTCTTCTCCTCTGAAACCACAAGGCCCAGAGGTTTCATATTTGGTATGAAACATCCTATAGTGGTCCTCTACAAAGATTGTTCAAATTATGCCCCTGGTGTCAAAACTGGCCACACCCAGTGGGTCTCATGGTTTATATAGAACATATAGCAAAATGACTTTTAAAATCTTCTCCTCTGAAATTGCAAGGCCCAGAGATTTCATATTTGGTATGTAACATCCTTTAGTGGTCCTTTACAAAGTGTGTTCAAATTATGCCCCTGGGGTCAAAACGGGCCACACCCTGGGGGCCACATGGTTTATATAGAATATTTAGCAAAATGACTTAAAATCTCCTCATCTGAAACCACAAGGCCCAGAGGTTTTGTATTTGGTATTTAACATCCTTTAGTGGTACTCTACAAAGATTGTTCAAATTATGCCCCATGGGTCAAAACAGACCACACCCCATTGGTCACATGGTTAATATAGACTTAGATAGCAAAATGACTTTAAAATTCTTCTCCTCTGAAACCACAAGGCCTAGAGGTTTCATATTTGGTATGTAACATTGTATAGTGGTCCTCTACAAAGATTGTTCAAATTATGCCCCTGGGGTCAAAACTGGTCACGCCTTGGGGGGTCAAATGGTTTATATAGACTTAAATAGCAAAATGACTTTAAAAATCTTCTCCTCTGAAACGGCAAGGCCCACAGCTTTCTTATACTTGTAACGTAACATTGCATTGTGGCCCTCTCCAAAGATTGTTCAAATTATGCCCCTGGAGTCAAATCTGGCCACCCCCCGAGGGGTCACATGGTTAATATAGACTTAAATAGCAAAATGACTTAAAAAATCTTTGCCTGAAACCGCAAGGCCCACAGCTTTCCTAAATTTGGGGATGTAACATTGCATAGTGGTCCTCTCCAAAGATTGTTCAAATTATGCCCCTGGGGTCAAATCTGGCCACCCCCGAGGGGTCACATGGTTTATATAGACTTAAATAGCAAAAAATGACTTAAAAAATCACTACCTAAAACCGCAAGGCCCAGAGGTTTGTTCAAGGTTGTTCAACTTATGACCCTGGGATAAAAATAAGCCACGCCTCGGGGATGCAAATTCCACTTGGGTTACAAGGTCTCAGGTGAGCGTCCTAGGGCCCTCTTGTGTTATATTCTTGTTAACAAAATAAAGAAACTTTCTGAAAAAAAGACAAGGCTTTGTAAGAAATAACATTGAAAGCTTTCAGAAAACAGTATATTCTAAGAAAATATTGAAATCCGGAACAAGCCAGATTTATTGACAGATGTGTGTTTCTTTCTAGGTAATTTCCCGGAGAAGCAAGACACATATTCCATATTCAGCACAGCTCGAACGAGAAGTTTCAAGAAAAAGAACGAAGAATCTCCGAGAGTTCCCAGAAAGTAAATGCACTTTCCCATAGTTTTAGTAACAAATTAAGAGGGTTGTTTTTTAGACAAACAATGAAAAGCACTTAGTTGTTTTGTTGAGAGTAATATAATACAATTATGTAGCATATACAAGTACTTACTAGGGTGGTCAATTGGTATTTAAATTATCTTGTTTGATTATACTTGTTTTTCATGCAAATAGTTTTCAACATCATTAATTGAAACATTGCAGAAAAATATGTTAGTTTTAAGTTCAATTTGATTTGCACTTACATCCACTTCAGAAATAGTAGTATAATTATAGAGTGTAAAGGGCGCATTGTAAAAATCACTGTGCACAGATGATCACGACACAAAGAAAAACTTACTGCATGTATGGTTTGTATTTTAGTTAAAATCTAATCTTTTTTTGCCTTGATTCTGCCAAAAGTCGTAAGCTTATTAAGACACTTTAGAGTATTGAGTCGGTTTTCTAGATAGTACCAGTCCTTGGTGTGTTTGAGAAAGTTCATTAGAAAGCTCACTGCATAGGAATCCCAATTAGGATCTCCCGATTACAAGACAGACACCACTTCCCTTACACCATTGTGACTTTGACTGTGTGCTATTACAAGACAGACACCACATCCCCTACACCATTGTGACTTTGACTGTGTGCTATTACAAGACAGACACCACATCCCTTACACCATTGTGACTTTGACTGTGTGCTATTACAAGACAAACACCACTTCCCTTACACCATTGTGACTGACTGTGTGCTATTACAAGACAGACACCACATCCCTTACACCAGTGTGACTTTGACTGTGTGCTATTACAAGACGGACACCACATCCCTTACACCATTGTGACTTTGACTGTGTGCTATTACAAGACAGACACCACATCCCCTACACCATTGTGACTTTGACTGTGTGCTATTACAAGACAGACACCACATCCCTTACACCATTGTGACTTTGACTGTGTGCTATTACAAGACAGACATCACATCCCTTACACCATTGTGACTTTGACTGTGTGCTATTACAAACAAACACCACATCCCTTACACCATTGTGACTTTGACTGTGTGCTATTACAAGACAGACACCACATCCCTTACACCATTGTGACTTTGACTGTGTGCTATTACAAGACAGACACCACATCCCTTACACCATTGTGACTTTGACTGTGTGCTATTACAAGACAGACATCACATCCCTTACACCATTGTGACTTTGACTGTGTACTATTACAAGACAGACACCACATTCCTTACACCATTGTGACTGACTGTGTGCTATTACAAGACAGACACCACATCCCTTACACCATTGTGACTTTGACTGTGTGCTATTACAAGACAGACACCACATCCCTTACACCATTGTGACTTTGACTGTGTGCTATTTTCAGGAGTGCTAACCCACCACAGTCCGGTCAGGCCAAGCCAGGTGTGGTGGCCCTGCCGTCCCGTTCCGACCACCACCACCCGGACTTCTCCACTAGTGACGAGGACGACGATGATATGGGAACACCGGTATGTAGCAATCACATTCACCTACATTGGGCTGTTAAGCATAGTTGCCTGAGTTTTTGTTAGCTATTTAAGAAATTATGTAATAATTATATCAATAATACTATAAAATGCTAGTTAAACTAGTAAATGATTATAATAGTATTAATCTTATAATAAAATTTAATGTGTAATAGTTATAATAAAAATAATTTTAAATCGTATTATGAATAATTTTACAGTATACCATGCTTAAAATTAAGATTTGTTTCAATATCAATATGTTTCTGCATTTTGTTAGATGATCATTTTGGACATTTTATATTGTGGTTTTAGCTAAAATATAGATTTTCAGCATTAATATTGTCTTTTACAGAAAATTTGGGAGAATGTTCCACCGGCACCAGCAAATAAAGAATCAGAACTCAAATATGTGGATCTGGATCATGATGATGCCGTAGACAAGGAACCAATGAGATCACCTCATGCCACGTCCACCACGATACCGCATACGGAATACCATGAAATTGACTTTGTAAAAACTGGCGCTTTGCGGAATGTCAAGGAAACAGTCTCTGTAGAAAGGAATAAGGAAAAAAATAACACATAGTAGTGACTGGAGTTTAGGAATTGTTGTTTTTAAATAATATTCGGATATGTATGGGAATATTGACATTTATGAACGGACGATACATCATTAAATTTGTCTACATTTAATAAAACAACGGTATAAATTTGAAGTTGAAAATAGATTTACATCGATGAAATAGAACTAGAACTCGACAAATATTTAATCAATAATGCTTACTAAGCTTTTCTATAAATTATTTTCCAACTTCCACTGAGATAAACAATGAAAAATGTGGTCCGTTTACAAATGACATCATTTGGGAAACAGTGGAAAAAAACCACTAGCTGTGTGCTGTGGGTGTTATTACAGTTGATGGAGCGTTTTCTACTGTGATTGGTGCAAACTGCCATTTCCTTGTTCACGATTTCCATCTGGTGCTGTATTCTTGACTTCACGTGGTACAATGTGTTGACCAATAGTTTGTGATTGTTGAACTGCTTCCTTATTGCGAAAGAGTTTGTAATTGTTTTAGATAAAAGATATTTTTTTATGAAATTTTAGATAGTTTTATTGCAGTTACTGCCACACACTGTCTTATTTATAACATGTTAAAATGATTTCACTGCTGTGTATCATTTTTGTTTATGCTGTTTGAATAAACAGAATACATTTTTCTGTAGATTAGATTTATACACTAACATTTACTCATTTAAAAACATCCAGGAAAGCATTTTCATTATTCTACCATATATTTTGTCATTGTCATTGTCGTAGTAAAGCTCAATTAGAATGTAAATGAAATATGTAACTTTTTAAGAAATTAGATAAAAATGTTTGTTGGTATCAAATGTTTGACAACAAGACTTACATGGATCGTATTTATAAACACAACCATGATCTTTTATGCAACCATTCAAACGATTTAATGCCATAAAAAAAAGAAAGATTTTTACTGATTTATTGCATGTTACTCTTCCACTTTCTTTTTTTTCAGAACATATTGAGGAATAATTATGATATCTGCCAAACCTTCATTTACAACTCTTTCATATGTAGAAGTGCGTGTCAATTAAGCATACATACAGGCATTTGAAATCGTTTGTGGTGTTGTTTGTCTTCTCCATGTTCAACATGGATCTCATTACCTCCATTTTCACTAAAAAACTAATTACAGCGCATTTGTGTAGCAGAACGGTAAGAGGTCAGTTGTAAATTTTGCAGGATGTACATAGTCCTCATAGTTAGGTAGTTTTTGTTGTTGTTATTGCTTTAAACTGAGATTATGAGTTGAGCTCTGTCATGACAATGTTTTGTCTTGTCAAATAGAAAGTAAGGTTTCATATTAGATGGAACATTCTTGTCTAAGAAGATTATTTCACCAAGAACATTTAAAAAGGGTTAAAAAGCAACAACAACAGATTAGCATTAGAGAATGTTTTAATACTGGTAAATCACAAACTTACATTTTCTTACATGAAATTCAGTTCTAAAACACAGATCGCATTATTATTTAATCTATTTTAATACTTGATTACATTCTTCACTGAAAATTTTACTACAATTTTGGACCTAAATATTCAATGTTGTTTTCGAGACCAAAATGATTTAATTAAAGTTGTTGTGTATGCTACTTGTAAATGTATGAAACGACATAAATTTAAATTTTGTGTATAGGTGCTTTCTTGATCTTTGCAAATCTAGATCACTTGGTTTGTTTATTCTATTTGTTACTTAATTTAGGATCTCTCTGAAACCATTCTGATTACTTGTATTTTAAAAATGCATTTTTAAAGTTCAAATGATGCACTAAATGCGTAGCATGTTGCCCTTCAGAAATAAGTTTAAACATAGCACTTCCAGATTTCTGATGTTGTTTTATCAGTGTATAACATTTTAACATAATAAATATTGTTATTTTTATTTGTTATATTTTGTTTTATTATTTGTCTTATCATTGCTCAAATTTATTTGTGGATAAAGTAAATACATCACTCTTAGCTACTTTTATTATACAAACTCACCGACACGTTTTTGATGGCAATAGCTTGTACCATTCTGAACCATTTAAAAATACTATGTATGCAGTTAATAAATTTGCCTATACATGTATCTCATTGTATCATTTTGTTTTGGTAGTGTTAACTGACATTGTGTCAGATGCATGAGATTTACTGTATACTTTTAGATACCTATACACATGAATTGTATATATCGTGCCAAATAGTTCTTTTGTAGTTATCATTTTATGAATTTTATATCTTGTTTTTACAGAAATGTGGCTCTAAGTGTATTATATCAGTTTTTAAATCAATATTTTTAACAAGCAAATTTTGTATACAAGCAAATTTTGTATACTGGTATATTAATTTCTTACATGGTTATTTAAATTTAAAGACAAATACACACATATTCAAAACCAGATAGAACAGAATGCTAAACCTCATAAATCGCACTGTGTCATCATCATCATCGTCGTCATCATCATCGTCATCATCATCATCATCATCATCGTCATCATCCTTGTTGTTACCATCATTAAATCATTATTCTTGTTTTAAAAGTTGTTATATCCTTGCACATTGTATAACTGTACCATGCTAATATTATAGGCATGTTATGGGATAGCTTAACCCGAGACTTGACATTTAAGCATGAATATATAACTTCAATGAATACAAAAAAAAATACAAAAATATATATTATTAATTCTGCATTCATTATTTATTTATTGATAAAAAATTTTTTAATTTAAATCGGCATTCATTAAAAATACATGAAAAAATATTTTAATAAATGGGCATTCATTAAAAAGTAAGCAGTTCTGAAAATAGCACTTCTAGATGTACCATTTTTGTTTTTCAACTTTTTTTTTCTTCAGGAGTGTCAGGTCATATGTAGCAGCTCTAGTTAAAGTTTAGACTTAAATATCATGGAAATGACTAGTTTTTTTACAAAATACATTCACCATGTACCATTTAAGATCAATCTCCATTGTTATTATTTTTGGACATATATTTTTTTACCAGAGTTTTTAACTGCTTATAAACAACATGTAATAATACATTTTTTTTTTATACTTTGTATACGCTATATTCTCAAATACCACATTTATTCAGTGATTTTATATAATGTTTATCATTTTATTGCATAATATGAACTCCTGTCATTAAACTGTAATCACTTTTACCAACTTCAAATCGAAAACATTTTTTTTATTAAAAAGGCATAAAACTAAGCTGTACTTAAAATAACAAATCTTATAAAAAAAAATGTATAAGAGGTGTGTCGTGGGAAAACCCTGCACAGGCTGATCTGGGACGACACTTTCCACTTTAATGGTATTTTCTGTTTTGAGGTAGTCTCTTCTAAACATAAATCCACTGTAGACGGAAATTGTCGTCCCGGACTAGCCTGTGCGTACTGCACAGGTTAATCTGGGACGACACTTTACGCACATGCATTAAGCCTGGGTTTCCCATGACATGACTCATATATGTTCAGCAGCTCTGTTTGTAAATACTTACAATAAGATAAAATGTTATTATGATTATATATTATATATTCTTATTGATGTGTACACATTATACAGTTCTTTACCGGATTATTAGTCCAGATGATTTATTACTCTGTCGATGGTCTTGTTATGAATATATAGCAAATAATTGACATGCAATATGATAATCTGTATTGTTACTCTGTGTTGTATGTTACTTACCTTGTAAACAGAAACCATGAATTACTTATCAATATTCGTAAACCCAACATTATTAATATTATCTAATGTACAAATATTGATTCTTATATAAATGTGCCGTGAGATTTATATATGTTATAGATTTTTTGAAATTATTTACATTACATCATAAATGTATATATTATGATATCTTATCTATACAGCTTTATTGTCTGTTATTCAACTGCATTTGATTGAGAAAAAAATAAACTCCAAATCTTATATTTCCCTTGGTTGTTTCTATTGAGATAATTTATATTGTGCGTTTAAGAGTATCAACAATATATATGAACATATTGTTCTGAATGTACCAGCAAACATTTATTTAATAATAAATTTAAATTCTCCACTTTAATTATGACTTCAACAAAATGAAAAGTCTGTAGTTGTAATTTGAGTGCCATTACAGACATGATCTAACTTGCTTTGTGAACACTCGTTCTGTAGAGATGTTCGAATACTTGCTATACATGGTAAATAAATTAATGTATTTTCATTCAGAACGTTACACCACTTCTAAATAAACCGGTATTTTTTCAATTAAAATATAGTGATTGTTCACCCTTTTTCTTTACAATATTTATGTTAACTTGGACTAATTTAAAACAACAACAACCACTGATACGGTAGCCGATTTCATTTTTCATCCATATGGTTATCGACAATGTTTCTCTAGTGTGGTTTAAAGCATCTTATCAAATATGTCATGTAAACCATCTAAATGTATATGTCACATTCGAACCATTAACAAGTAACCCCCAAAGTTTTTGTTCAAAACTGTACCTAAAAACGGATACGTGTCAATTTCGGACAGTGAACATGCTGTTCAATCGGCTTATTATCAGTGAAACAGTATAAACCACTTCTAAAAACCAGTACGATGCTGCAAAATTCCCCTCCTTATTTTACAACAAGAGCTATTACTCTCCTCTCTTAATCAGATCCCCTTCACTGACTTGTTTATTGCATCAGAAGTTTTTGTCAGTGTCTGCCTTGTTGTGAGTTATAATTTTTGGCTTTTTTACCTGAAGCGATACTTGTATTTAATGTAAATTAGTATTTCTGTGTAATCAATATTATTTTCCCCCATAGATTTCTCTTGAACAGTTATATATAGAGTATATTTGTTGATTTCGGGGAATCATCAAATTTTATTTCGCGAATGGTTATAGAAAAAAATATGTACAGTATGTAACAAAAATATGTATATAATTTTATATGACCACACATAAAATAAATATTCAATTATTCACCTAAATCATCAAATTTTCTTTACAATTTTTCAACTTTTTGTCACAGATTCCAAAAATAAAGGAACAGTATATACAAGGGAAGGAAATAACGCTATGGACATAGACATATACTGCAAATACGTTTTGTTTATGAGTAATCATCAGTTGAAATCGGTAAAATTATAAAGCGCTTGTAACGCTAAACGATAGTATAATTTGGAATGTTTCTGATGTTTTCCTTAACATTGTGACAACACGTGGATCACTTACATAAAGTAAATAATGCAGGGCAAACTGTATGAAACGGAATGGCCGAGTGGTTAAGATGGTGGCCTTTTACTCCAGATATCCCGGTTCGAACACCAATGGGACCAACTTTTTCCTTCCTTTTTTTAGAATCATTTTCATGTCATTATACTTTAGCTCTTTAGTTCCAATGCTTAAATCTGTCAAGTTATTTAATGGCATACTGGTACTTAAAAAAAGACACAAATCTGTGAACAAGTCCCTTTAAACGTCACATGAATGATTCCAAATATGTTTTTCACAAGTATGGTGGGAAAAAAGTTCCATAATTTGTGCGTCGTCGTCACTAAATTATATTTTTGTTGAATTTTATCAAGTGTTTTCAGTAAACAAATGTATGTAAGTACTGTACATGTATATAAATTTGCCATGGGAGGTAAACCACTACTGGTAGATCGATGCGATTGATAGAAAAATAGTGCACTTGCAGTGAAAATATAAAATTTTATATTTTCACTGTTCAAACAGTGACATATAAAATTTTATTTCACCAGTAAAATTCTATATTTCACTGAAAAGAATATAATAAAAAACTTTTAATTTAATTCTATTATTAATTAAATTATATTATTAATGTTTAAAGCATACTATATTTTTTTCAGTCCAAACTGAATCAGGCAGTTTAAATGGAATCAAATGAAGAGAATCATGATATATTGGAATTGTTGAGACTTCAACTGTTGGAATTTGAGATGCTACAGAGTATGTTCCCGGGAGACTCAGAAATCAGGTACTTCCCTCTATTTCAAAGAAATAAAATTCTGGTACAATCTTTGGTTCATTGGAAAAGCCATTTTGCCACCATAAACATGTTTTTCACTTCCAAAAAGCATCCCTTTTCATGAATGGAAACAAACTTAGACAGTGTGTGTTGGTGAGAAAAAAAAATTTGATTATGTTATGAGAAAGTCAATGCTAAAGAAAAACCATTTCACTGCAGGATAATATACTAATAGTAAACTGATCTTTAATGTTTACTGTATAGTTCAAACTGTCAGTAAGAACCAAATATCCAAAATTGCAAATTGGGAGTTTAGATAAAATTTGTTTTTTGTTGGTATACAACGTTAAGCCAACAGTTACAATAAAACATAATAATGAGCAGTTAGCTTTTGTTTTCAGACTGGATGACCAGACATTTAGATAAAATTTGTTTTTTGTTGGTATACAACGTTAAGCCAACAGTTACAATAAACATAATAATGAGCAGTTAGCTTTGTTTTCAGACTGGATGACCAGACAGCCATAGCCAGCATTCAAAGTTGTGTGAATGGTTGCATCAAATATGAGTTCTTACACAACCGGTTAGGATTTTCTTTGCAGATAGCCCCAGAAAATTGCAAGGTTTGTGGGTATTTTTTAATTGGCAAGAAATCAAATATGCCAAACAAATATTCAGCAATGGTAGAAATAGTGTTAATAAAACTGTTGACAATTTGAAATAAAACAACTTCAAAATTTCTCATTGCATCAAGCGTATAATTTTTCAACATGAATGTAGATGAAACATTGTAAAATTATATGAGGGCCTGGGCAAAATATGGAAATAACTTTGCTTGAATGCTTGAAATTTTCAATTGTTTTGGAGCATAGCATTGTGAATAGTGCTTTTAATTTTTATCTTCGGCAATAAATATTTATGTTTGATAATATAATATCATAATATTAATGTTTTCTGTTACCTAGCCACTGCTGTATTCATCACAGCGATATGGATTAGGTTTATAAATTATTTTAGTATATTACCAGTGTTTCTTAATAAAGTACCAGTATTCTGATTATGTGCACTTGAAACTACATTTCAGACTTCAGTGGAACTAGTTTGCCAGCTACCCCATGAATACCCAGCTGTCCATCCAGTTGTGTTTACACGAGCGCCGAACATGACACGAACAATGCACACCAGACTCAACGAAGCACTCCACGAGTTTATACTAGGGCTCCCCGAAGGAGAAATCTGTCTGTACTCGGTCATACGGTGGCTTCAAGAGAATATGGAGAAGTATGGGGAGGACATAAATGCAGTTGGTGATAATAAAGATGGTGGCCCTCCGAAACAGGAGGAAGATGCAGTGTTGACTAGACTTTGGATTTACAGTCACCACATCTATAGCAAGTTCAAGCGTCGCGATATTATTGACTGGGCTGGTGAGTTGAAATTGTCAGGTTTTAGTCTACCTGGTAAGCCAGGTGTGGTTTGCGTGGAAGGCTACAGCAGGCCAGTTGATGAGTACTGGCATAGGTTACGGAGACTGAATTGGAAAAAGATTGCAGTTAAAGAGAAAGAAGAACAGGATATTGGGGACGATGACATAAATAAATACAGAAAGTTTAATAGTTTTGAGGAGAAAGTTTTCGATGCTCGTGGTGGTAAAGGTAGAGAATATCATATGGATTTGGGAAAATTGTATGAGTTTTTAGAACAGCATCAATCAGGTCATATATTTCACACTTACTTCGGTGTTGAAGGACGAAATGCACCACAGTCAACATAACAATAAGATTTTATGAGTCTATGGGTAAAGAAGGATATTATAGTTGAAATTATTCTATTTATTTTTGGCTTCATTGAGTTGGTGTCAGGGTTGTTAAATTCTGGAATTCAGGTTTGCAGGAGAATGTAATCACATGTACCTTAACTTTAGCTCACCTGAGCATGAAGTGCTCAGTAAGCTATTGGTATTGGGGACCTGTCCTGCGTTATCTGTCGTCTGCTGTCAAGGGTCAGTCGTTCGTATGCCGTCAACAATTTGTTTGTTCTCACGATAGAGACTTCACTATTTATCCAATCTTGACCAAACTTGCAGTTTGTGTATAACCATGCAATCTCAGACGTATTGTTATTGGGTCAGATCGCACCAGTAACACTAGAGTTATTGCCTCTTTTTCATGTCAAAAAAATAGCAAAAATGCCTTTTTCCAACATCTAGACTTTATTTTCCATCCTTTCTTGACCAAATTTTAACAGTTTGCGTATAACCATCAGATCTCAACAGAAGCCAAAAATGGGCCAGATCGTGTTACAAACACCAGAGTTTTGCCCCTTGTTTGTGAAAAGTATACAAAAATGAACATTATTCAGGATAAAGACTTCATTTTTCATCTAATCTCCACCAATCTTGCACAGTTTGTCTATGACCATAATAGTACAGGTGAAGTCAAATATAAGTAAGATCGAGCCAGAAACACCAGAGTTATTGCCCCATGTGTGTGGAAAAAAGCATCATGTTATCCATGATGGCTGACACACATGATTTTTTATTCAATGTTGACCAATCCTGCACAGTTTGTGTGTGACCTTAAAGCTTAGTTGGTATTCAGTGGAAATGAGCCAGATTGCACCTGGAACACTAGAGTTATTACCCCTTATTCATTAAAAACAGTGCAAAAATGCCTTTTTTCTAGGGATGGGACCGAATATTCGAATATAAAAAACGAATACAAATATTCGATTTTCAAATTTATTTAAAGAACAAAATTTCTTTAAAAAATCATGTTTTTTTCCAGTATGATTGCAAAGTTAACATGAATTCCAGTAGTATTTCCTGCCTTGCAGGTGGGCGGGGGGAATGTAACGTTTTTACAACACATGCCAAACATGTCCAATTAACGACAATTAATAATTGACAGGGGGGGCACGTCTTTACAAGGGCCGCGAAGTAACGGTTTGTAGGAGGCGCAAATATGACGCATTGTATCCACATATAACAAAACTGGGCCATGTTGTGATAACGGTTTCACGGTTTGCACAAGGCGTACATTGTTGTTTATTGTCCTTAAGTGACATCTATACGGTTAACTTGTTTACAGTAAATTACAGTTACTCTCTAAGTAAGCCAATCAAAATGAATCCATTATCAGCTAATCAATTTCTTCAACAAAGTTAGCATGATCTGGTCAATCTTAAAATACGTCACTTGTAAATTATTCTCCATTATATAACACCGTAAATTACACAAGAGTCTTTATTAATAAACAATGGCACCATGACGTGCTTGGAAGTACTTGACGCAGTCATTAGACAAAACCCAGGCAACGTGTAATCTATGTAATGAGAAATTTGTGTACGGAACAATTAACAAATTAATTAACAATACATATAACAATATCTTACATTTCTTTATATTTGCCTAACACTCACTAAGTCATATCGCTCATTTACCACTGAAACAACTACGTACACGTAGTATCAGATTTTGGATAGGTAAATATTCTGACAGAGTGCCGTATATAGTAGTATTTACTAATATTGATTTCAGTATTCGGTCCCATCCCTACTTTTTTCTAAAAAACAGACTTTATTTTCAATCTTCACCAAACTTCTACATTTAATGTATGACCATAAGATCTCAACAGAAGCAAAAACTGGGCTTGATTGTGCCACAAACACCAGAATTATTACCCCTTGTTTTGAAAAATAAATTGCAAAAATGGACTTTATGTGGGATAGAGATTTTACCTTTCATCCAATCTTAACCAGACTTCCACAGTTTGTGTATGACTGTATGGTCTGAGCAGAAGCCAAACATTGGCCATATTGGTCCACAAATATCATACTTATAGCCCTTTCTTTGTTCAAGAAAATGCTAAAATTTACTTTATGCAGGATTTAGATTTCATTTTCCATCCAGTCTGGACAACAAGTCGGGGAGCATGCATGCACTGTTACCATTTTGTTCATGCAAAATGAGGGACTTTATTGACCCTTGTAACAAACCAGATACTATCACAGAGTTAAATGTGCTTTTCTTGGTTGAAAATAGATGAAATTGGATTTCCAACAGTTGCAAACCTGCAGTTATCTGTACATGCAAAGTTGATGGCTCCAGAGCCTGCATTAACATTGTTTATCATCAATAGACAAGAAAGAGCAAAACTTGATCTTAAAACACAGTCATTGTAATTATCACATTACAACTACAGCTATTTCTCCAGAACTGCCATGAAAAGACATCAAAATCTACTGTTTCTGAATTTTCCAGAACTGTCACTGACTTAATAAAAAATGGGCAGAAACGAATATCAAGAAAAATGATCTGAGAACCATTAGCAAAAACACAGCACAACCACTACCCAACTCGTACTTTAGTTAGCCCATTGCACTAACTGATGTATAAAATCAAACCGATCCCTAACCCCCTCTGCGGATACATGTGTATTCTTCAGATACCTTAACTTTCAAACCTGTCACAGTAGTATGGTCTTCATCTTTGCCAGTACTCAGGTGAACGAAAGCATGAAAGGCATGAGGAGAACTGGATACAGGAATTACATATCTTACCCAATACTAATCTTACACTTAGTCGAAGGTGTGCACTATCTTATATTATATCTAAATTTATTGAATCTTTATTGTTTTTAAATATTTTATAAGGGGTGCCAATTCAGCTGTGATCTTTTTTGTAACATAATTATACTGAATTTTAATGGTAGTGAAATTTGATTCTTAAAAATTCACAGTATAGGACAGTTTGATCAGAATCTATATTATTAGTATTCAATTACTGTTTTGTTACAGCTATACATTTCTCTACTTCTGTTTTATGCTTTATGCAAGCATCATGTGTGCATTGTATAAAAATTGCATTAGTTCGCACCTTGTCCAAGTTCCACATCGTCATATTCAAATATAAAGGTGTTTGTAGCCTTACTGCTACATGTTAGTGCCAATGAATCTACATGTATATCATTTGTAGGGCCATCTAATAAATACCAAGAAGTTTGTTTGCATTTGTTTTGAATATTACTAGATTTTTCTTTCCTAAAAATAACTAATTGTATGACCGTTCATGTAAATACCTGTAAAAATACATGTATTTAGGTGATTGTTATGAAAGACTACATTGTAGAATACATCAACTCTGGCCTGTCAAATTCCATGAGTTATACGCTGGAACAAGTTACCTTGGAATCCTTGCTTTTGGTACCCTATCATTTCCTTAAGCATGTCAATTAAAATACATACATTTTGCAGAATGTGCACTACCTATGTGGTTCTACATTGCTAATACAGCAATACATAATTTATCTAAAATTAGTCTTACACTGATCCTAAATAATCTGCAAGCACAATGCAAGAGTAAAATAAATGGTTTGTTTCTGTTTATTTACTCGTACAATATCAATTTATCATTAATTAATTAATTAAATTAATACAACTAATACAAGAATCATACATAAAACAATGTATGCATAATTACAGTTACATTTCTATTAAATACAAATGAGGCGTGTCGTGGTAAACTGGTCTTAATGTATGTGCCTAAAGTGTCGTCCGGGATTAGCCTGTGCAGTCCGCACAGGCTCATTATTAGGGACAACACTTTCTGCCTACAGTGGATTTGTGTTTTGAAGAATTCCTTGATCCTGAAAATACCATAAAAGCGGAAAGTGTCGTCCCCCATCAGCCTGTGTGGACTGCACAGGCTGATCCGGGACGACACTCTTCGCACATGCATTAAGCCCGGTTTTCCCACCACACGCCTCAATTGTATTGGTTGGTATACACTGTTACACGGGTAACAACATATCACAGATGTCTAACAATTATATAAATACAATGTAATCATGCAACAAAGGCACATTATAGATATTATAGAACAGTTATGCATGTTTATGGCATCTAGCAACAACAGATCAAACTGTTCCTCTGAAACAGCTTTATCTGCTTTGATCCGACTGATGATCATGCGGCTATACTGACACATGCATCAATCTGTATTATTACCTATAATGTAAAGAAATATCTGGCCTAATTTGGTAAACAAAAATACATAAAATGCTGAATGATTATGCAACAGATATTTTACAAACTTTATGAAATTGAATGTTTAAAGAAGTAAGTGATGTGAGACTAAGATCTACTAACCCATCAACATACAGTATAACATTATGCTTTGATAATAAGATTTCAGTTTAAACAATAATTTATCCAATACTGCAAACTTTTCAAAATGCAAAAGCACCAAATCAAATGTTAAGGCAATATATATGTAAATAATTGATTTTATGCAAGACCTGTATAAATTACAGCAACATGTAAGAATAACAACCAAGATAACAACCAAGATTGTATCAACATCTGGTAGATCTAATGTTATTTAGAAAATGACAGATTTCTATGTACCTTATTTGATATGAAACAAGGAGATTAACAGATTAAGATATGTTTTGTAAAGATTTTAATATAAAACACACCATGTAGAAAATCAGATGAAGCAAGTTAGCAGATTGTGTTAAGGAAGGAGACCTAATATTTTCTATAATTCTGAAGTATTAAGGAATATTGGTAACAATCAGTCGTTTGAAGACTGTGAGTTATGTACTCTAGCTGTAGATGATCCTGTATGGACATACACAACTGAAGGGCTCACGTCAATCATCTGTCTTCTAGAAAGTCGTCCAGTTCCCCTTTCCGTCTCAGTAACCCCTGACTGGCGGCAAGGTCACCAATGTGAAGGTCATCTGGGTGACTTCTGTAAAATGGAATTTTCACAAAGAACTGATTTAAAGTTAGATTCTCACGTTAAATATAATAAATAATACAAATGCAGATAAGAATACAACTATTATCATGACCTACTACTGCTTTGAAGTTAACTACATGTCGATTGTTATCAAAACAAGATGTTTCACATTTATTTTTTAATTATTACCATACACTAAATGTTTAAAATGATAACAAATTATCTTAATGTAGATTTCATAACAGAAAAAGTAAAAAAATTAACGTGAGCTGAATGGGTCTGATTAAAACAAAAATATGAAGTTGAATAAAATAATTACATAAAAATTATTTACTGAGTTACCATCATGTAAGCAAATTTATTTCACAACACACATGGAGGTATGGAAATCGAAGTTGTCAAAACGCTATATTGTTTCTTTGAAAAACTGACAAACAATCCACCTGACTGATTTCGTGGAAGCCTCCATCTGACTGCGTCTCAAGTCCTGTATCTGACTTCGTTTGAGCTCCTCTGACAGGCTTCTCCGCTCGCTCTCAATCTGCTTCTCACGGATCAGGTGTCTCGACAACTGAAGGTAACATTCATAATATTCACACTTAATGTATACAACTTAAAGACCTAGGTGCAGTGAACAGGACGTTGGTTTAATTGGCCGTTAAAGTTTGGAGCAACTGTGCCCAGCTTTTAAGGTGACTTTCTGGGTAAACCAGTGCTACAGAAGTCATACAAAAACTACCTGTGGAATCATTGAAGCTTAATGAAGGGATAAATAGTTGCACATAAAGCAATATACAGTAGTAAAATAAGTTTCAACAAATGTTTGACAGTCATATAGTGTAAAGCTGGTACTTCATTAAAAGTTTATTTTCATCTAAATAAACATGCATAAAAATGTATAGCATAGCATATGGTAAATAAGGCAAAGAAACCAGTATAGCAATATGCATGATTGTCTGAAAAAATGACTTTAAACAACTACAAAAACTAAATATAACCCAATTCTATTTAGATTCAAACTTTGACACATATTTCATTGCCAATACTTCAATAGGAGAAAAGTTGCACAATTTGCATCTGCAGACTGGGTAATCAGCAATCTTTGTTTTACGACTGCTAATATTATAAATGAGGCATGTAGTGTGAAAACGGGTCTTAATGCAAGTGCGTAAAGTGTCGTCCCGGATAAGCCTGTGCAGTACGCACAGGCTAATGCAGGATGGCACTTTCCGCCTACAGTGGATTTATGTTTAGAAGAGACTTCCTTGAAAGAGAAAATACCATAAAAGCGGAAAGTGCCGTCCTGGATTAGCCTGTGCGGACTGCACAGGCTAATATGGGACGACACTTTACGCACATGTATAAAGACCGGTTTTCCCATGATGCACCTCATATATAATCTGTTTTCCATTACAAACTCCAATGTACACTACAACAAACCTGTTTGGAGGCATCTGCGGCCCTGTTTTCAGACTCCCTCATCCTCTGTTCCATACGCTGTATTCCGCGTGTGTAATCCTGTATCATCTTCTCTGCCTGTGCACACAAAATCAGGTGATATAATAATTTTAGTTTAATACAGATAAAATAATAATTAACTAGAACAAATTGTCGATGTCAACAATAAATGCATGTCAGTTTAACCAATCCCATAAAAATCAACATTTTATATATAGTATGTTAAAAATACTAGAACTCCGCTGGTGAGATGTATCACCTGACGGTGCATAACTCAAGTATCATAAGAGCAAATTATGCCGAAAACCGAACTTAACCTTCCTTTTATGCCTACTAACACTTCAGTAAAGTTTCATAATGATTGCACAAAAACTTCTCAAGATATTGTCTGCACAATACTTATTTGAACTACTTTTTTAAAGAAGCATAACTGAAGTAAGATAAGAGCAATTATGCCGAAAACCGAACTTGACCTTCCTTATATGCCTTCTAACATTTCCTTAAAGTTTCATTATGATTGCACAAAAACTTCTCAAGTTATTATCTGCACAAGCCTTATTTAAACTTATTTTTTTAAAGGGGCATAACTCAAGTATCATAAGAGCAAATATGCCGAAAATTCCCTTTTATGCCTAATAACACTTCCCTAAAGTTTCATAATGATTGCACAAACACTTCTCAAGTGATTGTCTGCACAAGCCTTATTTGAACTATTCTTTTTTTTTAAAGGTGCATAACTCAAGTATGATAAGAGCAATAATGCTGAAAATCGAACATAACCTTCCTTTTATGCCTAATTACACTTCCTAAAGTTTCATAATGATTGCACAAAACTTCTCAAGTTATTGTCTGCACAAGCTTTATTAGAACTATTCTTTTTTTTAAAAGGGGCAGTACTCAAATATGATAAGAGCAATTATGCTGAAAATCAAACATAACCTTCCTTTTATGCCTACTAACACTTCCCTAAACTTTCATAATGATTGCACAAAAACTTTCCAAGTTATTGTCTGCACAAGACTTATTTGAACTTTTCTTTTTTTAAAAAGGGGCATTACTCAAATATGATAAGAGCAATTATGCTGAAAATCGAACATGCCACCCCTGCCGTCAACAACACCGCCGCCAAAAGTAACCCCTATATGTCGCCTTTTCAGGCAACACAAAAAAGAATCTGTTCATCCTTTACCGGATGAAAACCCTTTTAGAAAAATAAACTTTATAATTATGAACCAAACACGGTCTAAAGGAATTTTATGATTTTTATTTACTAAGTAGCTTTGTGAATATAGGCCCAGACTTTCAATATTTACTATGGTACCTGCAATGTCTTTTCCTGGCTGTCCTTGAGGAGCTTTGTGAATATTTGCCCAGACTTTCAATATTACTATGGTAACCACAATGTCTGCTCCTGGCTGTCCTTGAGGAGCTTTGTGAATACAGACCCAGACTTTCAATATTTACTATGGTACCTGCAATGTCTTTTCCTGGCTGTCCTTGAGGAGCTTTGTGAATACAGACCCAGACTTTCAATATTACTATGGTAACCACAATGTCTGCTCCTGGCTGTCCTTGAGGAGCTTTGTGAATACAGACCCAGACTTTCAATATTTACTATGGTACCTGCAATGTCTTTTCCTGGCTGTCCTTGAGGAGCTTTGTGAATACAGACCCAGACTTTCAATATTTACTATGGTACCCGCAATGTCTTCTCCTGGCTGTCCTTGAGGAGCTTTGTGAATACAGACCCAGACTTTCAATATTTACTATGGTACCTGCAATATCTTCTCCTGGCTGTCATTGAGGAGCTTTGTGAATACAGACCCAGACTTTCAATATTTACTATGGTACCTGTAATGTCTTCTCCTGGCTGTCCTTGAGGAGCTTTGTGAATACAGACCCAGACTTTCAATATTTACTATGGTACCTGCAATATCTTCTCCTGACTGTCCTTGAGGAGCTTTGTGAATACAGACCCAGACTTTCAATATTTACTATGGTACCTGCAATGTCTTCTCCTGGCTGTCCTTGAAGAGCTTTGTGAATACAGACCCAGACTTTCAATATTTACTATGGTAACCGCAATGTCTTCTCCTGGCTGTCCTTGAGGAGCTTTGTGAATACAGACCCAGACTTTCAATATTTACTATGGTACCCGCAATGTCTTCTCCTGGCTGTCCTTGAGGAGCTTTGTGAATACAGACCCAGACTTTCAATATTTACTATGGTACCCGCAATATCTTCTCCTGGCTGTCCTTGAGGAGCTTTGTGAATACAGACCCAGACTTTCAATATTTACTATGGTACCTGCAATGTCTTTTCCTGGCTGTCCTTGAGGAGCTTTGTGAATACAGACCCAGACTTTCAATATTTACTATGGTACCCGCAATGTCTTCTCCTGGCTGTCCTTGAGGAGCTTTGTGAATACAGACCCAGACTTTCAATATTTACTATGGTACCTGCAATATCTTCTCTTGGCTGTCCTTGAGGAGCTTTGTGAATACAAACCCAGACTTTCAATATTTACTATGGTACCTGCAATATCTTCTCCTGGCTGTCCTTGAGGAGCTTGTGAATATTTGCCCAGACTTTCAATATTTACTATGGTACCTGCAATGTCTTCTCCTGGCTGTCCTTGAGGAGCTTTGTGACCTCCTGATTTCTCTTCTTCAGCTGAGCAATCTCCCCCCTCAGTTCAGAGATCTTCCCCTCATATTTCTGGGCTATAGACGTGCACTCCTCTTTCCACCTGCAGAGATCATATTGGTTACTGTGCAGACATAAAATCCAGGACTAATGTACCCGTAATGTCCAAAGTTTCTAATTAGATGATCCAACTGGGTTTGTTGTATGAACCAAAAAAACTGAGCATCCCAATAAAAGATATATGTACATGTATACTGGTACTATTAAGGCAAAATTTAATATTAGTGAAACATATGTGAATAAATACCGTTAAAACTGTTTAGATTAAAATAAGAAACGGTAGAGACTGTTGCTTATTAATACTTTTTACTATTTTTCCAGCGTTACAACTGCAAGTTTGCAAACAATTCTATGAACAACTAGGCATACAAATTGACGTTCAAAGCTATCCTTAGAAAACTACAGCTTCAGCAACAAAATACCTGTATCAACAAATCAGGAGATGAAGTTATAACTATCAACAAAATCTTATTTTTTGATGGTGCACAAAGTCAAAACACAGCAAAGTTGAGATGAAGTTTTAAGTATCAAGAAAATCATCCTCTCAAAGTGCACAATGTCTAAACACAGCAAAGTTTATTCAAATTACATAAGTCAATGCAAGCTTGATTACAGGATACAACTGGTTACCTTGCGCACATCCGCTGTTGTCCGTTCAAGAGTTTCCTGAGTTCTGTCATCGAATGTCTGTTAATGTCCTCCGTAGACTGGAGCTTGACTTCATAGTCCCGAAGCTTCATCTGGTTCTCTTGCTCAAAGATGGTGATCTAAATATCGTAATTGTAAAAGGAATATTGGTATTTTTATCTCTTCCTCTGAACTCTGAATGGTGTTATGACAGTCTTAGTCACGATCAGTGTGATGTGAATTTCCAGATATGCACATACGTTTGGGAAACAAATAGCAAACAAGATTATGTGTTTGATAAACACACATGCCCCCAGTTGGTGCTGGATAGCCCATTTTTTTAGTCCAAATTAGGTCAAGGTCAAAAAGAGGTTGGGTGACTTGAGAGCGGAAGGTCCGGGGTTCAATTCCTGGTCCGGAACCTGGTCCCCACTTTCATTCTTCACTTTCTTCACCAATCATTACACACATTTATCATCAATAATAAAACACCCTGGACTGTCAGAAATGCCTAGCACTAAATTCCTGAGTAACACGTTGTTGACCTGTGACAAGGTTTGTCAAGCAGACTGCATAAGATCAAAGTGGTGACAAAGCATATGCAAAAAAACGCTAGTGAACTTGAAAGTAACCCCAGACTCTGCATCCGATTGTTGTGAGGTATAAACTGGTAGTACCTGGAAGCATCCTGACCGCTGCAGGAATATTAAAAATGACAAACATGTGCCCAAATGACATACCACAATAAATCATACTGACCACAAGGAAAAGTGTTAAAAGTGTTAAAAGTTCCCATGTCCAATTATGTGACTTACAGTTATCAGTGTGCATGTAAAGTGGATGTAAAATGGACAAAACATAAGTAGTCTAAGTGGAGCTGTGGCTAGGGACTGCTAGTGAAAACAGTGCAACACCAGCAACAACTAGGATGCTGAATCATGGCCCGAAATCATAAGTATCTACGGATGAAGATATGCAAGTACTACAGATAAATACAGCTGCAGTGCCATACCAGCGCAGGCCAGAATAAGTCAAAGGACATGAAAGATAGGCAAGGAAGGCGATCGGGGCCACACACACACAAAAAAAAAAAAAAAAAAAGAGGTTGGCTGAAATGGGTGGATTGGGAACGGTCATAAGTAACAACTGTGTAAATATCCAAGTGTTGTAGTAAGTGGTGTTGGTGCTAGACGAACGGTAAAATCTAGTTAACCAAGAAATGGCACTTTTGAATTATTATAAGTCCCAATTAGGTCAAGGTCAAAGTGAGGTTGGTTGGGTGATATGGGTGGATAGGGAATGGTCACAAGCAACAACTGTGTAAGTATCCAAGTGCTGTAGTAAGTGGTGTTGGTGCTAGACGAAACGGTAAAAGCTACTTAACCTTGCCACGGACGGACGAAAAGACGGAAGGACGGACAGGACAACCACTATATGCCTCCTGCATTAAGATGCTGGGGGCATAGAAACATATACCTCCAAAACTGAGAGCAAATGAAACTTGTATCACACAATAGGAATATCATATTTTACGGTTTATCAACAAACAACACACTCAGTGGCTCAATGCAAACATATGGTAACTTAAACACATACAAAAATTAAATGCCATCAAATGATGTCAAAGGGAAGCAATCAAGTCCAACCTCTTTCTGGTACTTCCTCTGCGCTGCCTCCTTCTCCTGCGTGGCAGACTGCAGTCGTTTCTTCATCTCGTCCACCTCATCTTGCAGGCATATACGATCGTCGTTGCAGGACTCAAACTCCTGCTGAAGACCCGACATTCGGTCCCGGTAATTATTCAACTGGCTTTCAAGCTGGTCTTTTAGTTGCTTGGCACTAGAAAAGGTAAATGAGAGTTAAAACTAACCAACACACGTCTGTAACTATGTTCCATATACAATATGAGATCCAAAATAAAATTTTCCAATGAAATGGTTAACATTTAAATATCTCAAACAAAATATACCAGAAAAACAATTATTCATTTCATAGTATAGGTTGTTATTTACCGTTAACAACTGAATATTGGAATGCATTTTTACTGTATAGGAAAACATAAGGGAAACTGCTTCATTTACAAAAACAATTGTCATCTGCAAATTAAGGAAGTCTTCATAAATTAATACTTGTTTTGTTATGATCTCTTTTTTATAACAAATGAGACATTTAAGGTTTTAAACTATCGCAGATTTGGGTAAGACACACTTTATTTCTTCTCTCTTTAGGTTTTTTTTAAATACCCTAACATGAAAAATATCATTAAGACTTGGTTAAGACTCACTTCATCTCTTCTTTCTTTAGTTTTTGCTAGAACAGCCCTGACATTTAGACTATCACAAAGATCTAGGCAAGACTCACTTCATTTCTTCCCTCTGCAGTTTTTGCTGGAGTGTTTCCACGAGGAGGTTGGCATCGTCCCGGGTCCTCTCTGCGTTGATGGCCCGCTTGTTCATGTTCTCCAGACTGCCCATCTCCTTGTTCATCTGGGAGACGCCCTCCTTATACACCTGGTAATCAGAGGCTCCTTGTTCATATTTATCACTTACAGAAACTGCCTACCACTTAATGCACGTGCGTAAAGTGTCGTCCCACATCAGCCTGTGCAGTCTGCACTGGCTTATCCAGTACGAAACTTTATGCTTGTATGGTATTTTCTGTTTCAAGGAAGTCTCTTCTAAACATAAATCCACTGTAGGTGGGAAGTATCATCCTGGATTAGCCTGTGCGGACTGCACAGGCTGATCCGGGATGAAACTTTACGCACATGCATTAAGCCCGGTTTTCCCAACACACCTCATATTTAGTACTTGCAGACAAACGGTGCAGGAGATGTTGCAAACATAACATGATAAGATGGCAAAAAAAGTATATTCTACAACATTTTCCAGAAGTTATAACATTCTTCACAAAAAAGCAATGTGTTATTGTCTGGTTTCTCAACATTAAGTACAATTCAGTCATTTGCAGTCTTCGTGACAGTGTCTAGAGCAGAATTCTATTTCTCATTTAACATTATCTTTATACATTTTTTCCTCTTTTTACAAAACCGGTATTTGTCCTCGTAATCTTAAGAAAGAATGTCATCTACTTAACACACAAATGACTACTGTCATTGCCTACCTATTGCCGACCCTATTTGCAAAGTTAAGTGTACGCACAGATTCCCCATGTGGCAGACAATCAGATGAGGCGCGTAAACACATAATTTATGCACAGAAACCCACAAGATATGCACAGAAAATAAAATCAGGGTGTACTTTGGTACAAAATTTCAAAAGTTTACATAAATAATGGATCCATAAAAGATATTCAACTGTTCAAGATGTCAATACGAATATATTCCTTTTCTAAAACATTATTGAAATCGCTACGGCATTATTTAAGATTGCTCGATTGTATTCTATTGCACTTTTAAGCAAATCCATGAAACAACTGAAAGTACATGTACCCCCATACAATTTGGACAGAGTCGCCATTTATCCGAATACATTTTGGTTTGAGTGTACATTTACCCTCTAGATCAAAACTTATCTAGAGTACTGCCTTGTAGTATTGCCCACTCACCCGTTCCAGCTCACTCTCGGCTGCTCGTTTGTCCCTCTTGGCTTTCTCCAAGGCATCCTGCTTCTCAGAATTGTCCTGAAATTTTGAAAATCAGTAAAAAATATATACATTTATTACTTCAAAATTTTATTCAATATTTTAAACATTTAAGTAGTTTAAAAATTATTCAATAATTAAACATTTTATTACTTTAAAAAAGACAGTTTTATATGTGTAACACAGGAATATGCATTATATGTATTATATGTTTTGCACACATTGGAATTATCTGGGCCTTATACTGCAGAGGTTGAGCATGTATACAAATGACATTATTTTAAACCGAGCAAAGATGAATACTGACCCAGCCAATGAACGATTACAAGCATTTGTTTTTAATTTATTTTATTCAAGAAAAGCTCAAATGATTAATTATCTAACGACAATCAAAGACTAGTAATACTATTACATGTGTATAGTCTTCTTCTCAATAAAAATTAATATAAAAAATATTTGCTGGCAATACAACTACTAGTTAAACAGCAAAACTACACAGTCATTGTACATGTATATTTAACTATTGTACATGTATATTTAACTATTGTACATGTATATTTAACTATTGTACATGTATATTTAACTATTGTACATGTATATTTAACTATTGTACATGTATATTTAACTATTGTACATGTATATTTAACTATTGTACATGTATATTTAACTATTGTACATGTATATTTAACTATTGTACATGTATATTTAACTATTGTACATGTATATTTAACTATTGTACATGTATATTTAACTATTGTACATGTATATTTAACTATTGTACATGTATATTTAACTATTGTACATGTATATTTAACTATTGTACATGTATATTTAACTATTGTACATGTATATTTAACTATTGTACATGTATATTTAACTATTGTACATGTATATTTAACTATTGTACATGTATATTTAACTATTGTACATGTATATTTAACTATTGTACATGTATATTTAACTATTGTACATGTATATTTAACTATTGTACATGTATATTTAACTATTTTCCGTGGGAAAGAGGAGTAAGTGTTTGCATTCAATTACAGTACTTAATTTATGACTAATATTGACCTGTGTAGCAGGTACTTGAATGTGGAGTAACTGATTCGCAGAACGCAGGAAGGAGCATTGATAGGTCAATCGAGTTACTTGATCCTTATTATATCATAATGACGAACCATTTCACATTACAGACCTGCCTTCCACTTACGTTTTTTGAATGCTTTTAATGCCCATCAAACTGAATACACTGAATTAATACTTTACCTGGGTACTTCTTTTGTCTACTAGTATTCAGCACAAAATTCTGACACACATAGAAAAAAGCCAGGTAATAATAATACCAATAAAATAAAAATATTTGGCTTTGGCACTGTTTGTTGATGACATTTATACATTATTTTAAGCTAACACAACAGGATTTATAGCCTACAACTCCAATGCTGTCATACAAGAAAATTACAACATTTTAAGTGCACCTATCAGAAACACACATGAGGGAACAATACACAGTAATAATCATATTTATAATCATATAATATTTCTAATAATATTTAAATACATTTCCTGCAAGTATAAGTTAAGGCCTAAAAAGATATAGAAATGTTTCCAGTGTCTTGACAGACCCTACATTTTTAATGCCAACCCCATGTGTTTTTTGGACTTTTACAGATCATAAAATAGAACTGATACAAATAATCCAAGAAACATACTAAACCTGGCCTAAGACAAATAGAAATTACTTTACTTGAAAGTGGTTGTCATTAAAATCATAAAATTTACCCACAGATAATTCACACAAATCAAAGTCTTGTACAATCAAATAAAAACAAAAAACAACTTCCGACCTATCAACCCTACCTTTGTTTGGCCATGCCACCACAAACACAAATGAGGCGCATCGTGGGAAAACCGGACTTAATGCATGTGCATAAAGTGTCGTCCTGGATCAGCCTGTGCAGACCGCACAGGCTAATCCACGACGGTACTTTCCGCCTAAAGTGGATTTATGTTTAGAAGACACTTCCTTGAAACAGAAAATACTATAAAAGCGAAAAGTGCCGCCCTGGATTAGCCTGTGCAGACTGCACAGGCTAATCCGGGACGACACTTTACACACATGCATTAAGAACAGTTTTCCCACAACGCATCTCAAATATAATTTTTTTAGGCCTAGAACGCACCATTTCTAGTGCATGAACCTCCTCAGTGAGCTTCTTGATCCTCTCATTGCACTGGTTCCTCACTGCATCCACCTGGAAATAGTATTTTAATACGTTACAATGAATGTACACACTGCGCTAAGAATGCGAAGGCATTTTGTATTGTCAAATATGAGGTGCCTAGAGACAGAATGGCCCCATACTCGATGGAATATATTACTGTTCAGCTTATTTTGTTTAGTTCAATGATTTAAAAAAATGTATAGCATTAAATACATGTATAACACGATTTCACTTGTTTATATGATTAAATATATTGAAGTTGTTCATTTTTGATAGCCCCATGGTTATACACAGGAAGAATGTGAGTATATACACGTATACATGTACCACAAGCTTTCTGAGTTATTTTTGCCTACCCTAAAGCACATGTTTAACACTCATACGACAAAGTTTATCAAGACTAATATGAGTAAATAATCTTTATTAAAGACATTCGCAACAAAAAAGAAAATAATTGGGTTAATTTCTCCTTTTGCTTCATTATTTCTTTATTGTTTATAGGTTATGATTACTAATTTCAATCAATAAATATAAATCTTTGTAAGTTACTAAGTTCCAGTTAATGGTTAAAAGTTTACAAAGCATTATAATAATAAAAAATACACGTATACAATGTATTGGCAAACAAACTAGTTAAAAAAAGATCCATTAAATATGGCCATTCTATTTTGGCAATTGATACGTTGTTTACGTAAACACGAACATGAAAAAGGCTACAAAGGTACCCTATTTAAAGTCCAGTATTTCCCAAACAAGTTCGGTGACCAATTCTTTTTATTAAGTATACATTGGTGCATGTATGTGCAAAAATTAAAGAAAATCTGTCATTTGGAAGAAAATATATTGATGCATAAAAATGAAGTTTCAGAAGGTATTATTAGTACCCATTTGATCTACTTAAATGTCCAGTCAAATTCATTATTTTAAAAATAAAAACTGAAAAAGGGGCTTCAACAGGTACCGTATTGACAACCCATTTATTTATCACTGTTTTAATTTCAGTATACAATGATACATGTATATGTTTTTTTTTAACAAAATCTGTTGTTTGGAACAAAAGAAATTTGTATATTTGATTATTTATTGATGTTTATAAAGGCATATTAAATGCATAATTAACCTCATTAAGCGTTCATTAAAAGTCATTTCTTAAATAGTAACTATAGATAAAGCGCATTTTATCATTAAACTGCACTTGTATATTCCCAAACTAAACATTAAAAAAAGATGCATTTAAAAATCTCCATCCTTGTTTGAATATGAACGCTTTATAAAATTGAAAATTGCTCGTCACACAAACTGAAAAAAGGGCTTCGACAAGTACCGTTTTAAACCCCCAATATTTCAGGAACAAGGCCGTTGAGCCCTATTTTTTGAGACTGTTTAAGTTTTAGGATACATTGACACATGTATGTGCATATCTTTAAGAAAATCTGTCGTTGGAAAAAAAAGGACAAAATTGTTGCGAAAGTCTTTAAAATATATATTTTGCCAACACATATATGGAATACATGTATGATTTCTAGCTTTAATCTATAAATGTACAAGACATAGACTGAAGTCCCACCTCCCCTTATCACTGACTGGTATCTACAAAACACAGACTAGAGTTCACCTCATTAGACATTTACAATACCCCTCACCAGGTCATGCTTAGAGTCCACCTCATTAGAAATTTACAATACCCCTCACCAGGCATTGCTTAGAGTTCACCTCATTAGACATTTACAACACCCCTCATCAGGCCATGCTTAGAGTCCACCTCATTAGACATTTACAATACCCCTCACCAAGCAATGCTTAGAGTCCACCTCATTAGACATTTACAATACCCCTCACCAGGCCATGCTTAGAGTCATCCTCATTAGACATTTACAATACCCCTCACCAGGCCATGCTTAGAGTCCATCTCATTAGACATTTACAATACCCCTCACCAGGCCATGCTTAGAGTCCTCCTCATTAGACATTTACAATACCCCTCACCAGGCCATGCTTAGAGTCCACCTCATTAGACATTTACAATACCCCTCCCCATGCAATGCTTAGAGTTCACCTCATTAGACATTTACAATACCCCTCACCAGGCAATGCTTAGAGTTCACCTCATTAGACATTTACAATACCCCTCACCAGGCAATGCTTAGAGTCCACCTCATTAGACATTTACAATACCCCTCACCAGGCAATGCTTAGAGTCCACCTCATTAGACATTTACAATACCCCTCACCAGGCCATGCTTGGAGTTCACCTCATTAGACATTTACAATACCCCTCACCAGGCAATGCTTACGGACTGGGATCTTAAAGATATAGACTGGTGGCCACAAACAACATGCTTATGAAATGGGATCTACTAAACACAGACTGGTTTCTCACCTCCTGCCTGGTTCGAGCCCCCGCCTCATTGATCAGCTTGTTGATGACCTCTCTCAGCTGCTCTAGCTCCTCCTCCTTCTGTTGTAGTGCCACCTCGGCCTTAGTGAAATATAAATTTCAAGTGTACACGATGCTGATGTTTATCATTTAATATCCAAAGTTATACAAAGTTATACATGTGTATATCTGTGATATGTATGGCTACTCTGACTAGGTAAAACACATGCTTTGGAGACAAGCTCATCTGTAGCACCGCCATAGCCATAGTAATGTAAATCTTAATGCAAATAATTATTCTTGTTATTTTGTAGTAATTCAGTGCAAAATCTGGTGTAGCTCCTTTCAGAGTTAAAGACATAAATAGAATGTGAATGGTAAAGCTAGTATTTGTTGATGACCACAGTATGACAGTTGAGGACTACCCAACCTGATAAGGCGTACAAAAAAATATGTTTGTTTCAGGTAACATGCCCAAAAAAATTAGGGTAGGTAGGTCAGTTTTTTTTTTTTTTTTTTTTTTTTATAAATGGTCAACTTGAAGATTCTAAAACTGAATAAATATTTAAAACGTATCAGTAATATCCTTAAACATTGTTGATAAGTGGATACTATCAAAACAAAACACTTATTTATCCAAAAACACATTTAATCATTGAAAAAGGTACATAAACCAAACATAAATCTGACAAACCCAATAAAATGTTCTAGGGTCGGGGCATTTTTTTAGGGTAGGTCGGGTTACCTGAAACAAACATATTTTTTTTTTACGCCTAATGGTTATTTGATTATGTCCTCGGTATGAGAGCTGTTGACGACAGACTACCCCATTACCTGTTCTTTCTCCAGTGCAGCCGTCTCCACCAGCTGTACTGCCTCCCTCATCTGGTTGACAGACTCAAGTTCTCGGTTACCAACATCTGCGCTGTAAACACAATGCAGGAATATCATCACATGGTGTATAGGTAAGCATACATATAAATGTAGAAGTCCAGTAAAAATGTAGGACATAACTAACACTAATTTAAATAACCAACAATTTTACAACACATTATCGGTTATACATTCCTATAAAACTGGCATAAACAAATATTAGTGTTGAATACAAAGTGGTCAAATCTGGATAAAATTATTTTTGTATAGTTCGACATATGCCTGAAAATGTACGACACCTATCATGTAATAATGTAAGGTCCAAAGAAAACTCTTTTCTTATGTTATTGGAACAAGAGCAATGGGTGGTGGACGCTCGACTTTCTTATATTTGATATTATTCTGGCCTTTTGTTAATACAATGGGTTCATCACTGTGATGAAGTGTGTTGAATTTCAAGTGAGTAACTCTTATTGATCATGAGAAATTTCACCTTAAGCTAAAAGTTGAAAAAAGGACAATAGCATCACAATCCTTGATATAGTTACCTCATCTTGTCTACTGAATGAGTTCATAACTGTGATCAAGTTTCAATTTAATACCTCATACAGGTAATGATAAATTTGACCTAAAGCGAAAATTGTGAAGTGAAAAAAGGGTAATAACTCCTACAAAACCCTTCAAAGACTTACGTCCTCGTGTCTGCAGAATGGGGTCAGCACCATAAAAAAGTATCTTTGGTTTCAATTAAATGTCTTAGATAGTTATTGAGAAATGTTATATTTAACAAAAAAATGTCAAAATATTCTACGTTGTAAGTCCAAACAAGGGCAGATAACTCTGGAAATACATATCACAGGGTTACCTGCCTTGTTGTAATGAATAACCCTTTTGATAGTGAAAAAGTATTGAACGTTTCAAATGGATACCTTTGATATATTTTGAGAATGGTCTCTGACAAAAAATTTAACCAAAACTCTTAACAAACAAGAGGGCCACTATGGCCCTAGGTTGCTCACCTGATATCTATGTATGAAGTTTCATTAAAATATCTCAACAGGTTTTCAAGTTATTGAGCGAAAACTGTTTTTCTATTTTAAGTAACAGTGACCTTGACCTTGACCCCACCCACCACATTCATAAAGCAAGGTCTCGATATAACGTATCTACGTATGAAGCTTCATTAAAATATCTCAATGCATTATTGAGCATAAACCGTTTTTCTACTTTTAATAACAGTGACCTTGACTCCACCCACCCCATAAGCAAACCAAAGTGAGGTCTCAATATAAGGTATGTGTAATAAGTTTCATTAAAATATAGCAATGCTTTCTCAAGTTATTGAGCGGAAACTGTTTTTCTATTTTCAGTAACAGTGACCTTGACCCCACCCACTCCATATGCAATCCCAAGCAATGTCTTGATATAAGGTACTTATATATTAAGTTTCATTAAAATAGCTCAATGCGTTCTCAAAATATTTAGGGAAACCATTTTTCTACATTTAATAACGGTGACCAAGACCACAACTACCCCATATGCAATCCCAATCAAGGTCTCAAAATAACGTATTTATGTATTAAGTTTCATTAAAATATCTCAATGCGTTCTCCAGATATTGAGCGGAAACCGTGTTGTTTCTATGTTTAGTAACAGTGACCTTGACCCCTCCCCACCCCATATACAATCCCATGCGAGGTGTCAATATAAGGTATCTATGTATTAAGTTTCATTAAAATATCTCAATGCGTTCTAAAGTTATTGAGCGGAAACCGTTTTTCTATTTTTAGTAGCATTGACCTTGACCTTAACCCCACCCATCCCATATGCAATCCCAATCGATGTCTCGATATACTGTTTTAGCCAAATATGAAACCTCTGGGCCTTGTGGTTTCAGAGAAGAATTTTTAAATCATTTTGCCATTTACGTCTATATAAACCATGTGAGCCCCGGGGTGTGCGCAGCTTTGACCCCAGGGGCATCATTTGAACAATGTTTATAGAGGACCACTATACAATGTTACATACCAAATATAAAACCTCTAAGCCTTGAACTTTCAGAGGAGAAAAGTTTTAAAGTTATTTTGCTATTTAAGTCTATATAAACCATGTGACCCCCGGGGTGTGGCCAGTTTTGACCCCAGGGGCATGACTTGAATAATCTTTGTAGAGGACCACTATACAATGTTACATACCAAATCTGAAACCTTTGGGCCTTGCAGTTTCAGAGGAGATTTTAAAAGTCGTTTTGCTATTCAAGTCTACATAAACCATGTGACCCCGGGGGTGTGCCTTGTTTTGACCCCAGGGACATCATTTGAACAATCTTTGTACAGGACCACTATACATGTTACATACCAAATATGAAACCTCTAGGCCTTGCAATTTCAGAGAAGACTTTTAAAGTCATTTTGCTATTAAGGTCTATATAAACCATGTGAGCCTCGGGGTGTGGCCAGTTTTGACCCCTGGGGCATCATTTGAACAATCTTTGTAGAGGACCACTAAACAATGTTACATACCAAATATGAAACCTCTGGGCCTTGCGGTTTCAGAGGAGAAGATTTTTAAAGTCATTTTGCCATTCAAGTCTATATAAACCATTTGACCCCGGGGTGTGGCCAGTTTTGACCCCAGGGGCATCATTTGAACAATCTATGTAGAGGACCACTATACAATGTTACATACCAACTATGAAACCTCTAGGCCTTGCGGTTTCAGAGAAGATTTTTAAAGTTATTTTGCTATTTAAGTCTATATAAACCATGTGAGCTCCGGGGTGTGGCCAGTTTTGACGCTAGGGGCATCATTTAGAACAATCTTTGTAGAGGACCACTATACAATGTTACATACCAAATATGAAACCTCTGGGCCTTGCAGTTTCAGAGGATATGATTTTAAAAGTCGTTTTGCTATTTAAGTCTATATAAACCACGTGACCCCCAGGGTGTGGCCAGTTTTGACCCCAGGGGCATCATTTGAACAATCTTTGTAGAGGACCACTAAACAATGTTACATACCAAATATGAAACCTCTGGGCCTTGCGGTTTCAGAGAAGAAGATTTTTAAAGCCATTTTGCTATACAAGTCTATATAAACCATGTGACCCCCGGGGCATGGCCAGTTTTGACCCCAGGGGCATAGTTTGAACAATCTTTGTAGAGGACAACTAGAGGATGTCAGATATCAAATATGAAAGCTCCAAGCCTAGTGGTTTCAGAGATTTTTTAAAGTTTTCAGTTTTTAAATCTATTTGCAGCTCTTGTGACCTAAATATGCAGCGGACCGGAACGATTTGAACAACTTTGAAAGAGGGTCACCCAGGGATCATTCCTGTGAAGTTTGGTGAAAATCAGTCCAGCGGTTTAGGAGATGTTCTTTGAATGAAAATGTTGACATGTAACGGACGACGCAGGACGCACGACGGACAAAAGGCAATCCTAAAAGCTCACCATGAGCACGTTGTGCTCAGGTGAGTTAAAAAATGTAACTAACGCAGACGCTGACAGAGACGACTCAGCGACAACAATAACTCGTCTTTTTATCTTCGAAAAGTCGAGCTAAAAATGAAAAAAAGAAACAGTACCTTCGTTTTTGGAGTTCCGCGACTCTGATCTCCAGTGCCTGTTTTTCCCGCCTGCACTCTTCCAGCTCCGATTCCAATGAAGACACCCTAAATCATGTAAAACAGTTTTGTGAATGTAAGTTGGTCGAGACTTTTTAAGTATTTATAATTTTCAAGGTTTATGCTTCAATGGGCTTAAATCATACATTTAACAAGACATGACATTAGTGCAAATCACAAATATTTCAGATATTTTGTTCAATGGCATTGACTTCAAGTTTAAAGAATTACGTGTACAATAATAATCAATTAATCATAGATAGTTGATCCAGTAAAAAAACAAACATTATTGTTCTTTCATGGTAGTATTAAGCTAGTGGTAGTCAATATAAAATGTCCTATATGGTCAATCTATTTTCAGTATGGAATTCGCGTCATGTCGAAGACACAAATTCAAGAACACGCGAATTAAAAAACGGATCATTTTGGGAGAAAAACGCGTAAATTCGTACTCGTGAATTTAAAGCATTCTACAGTACCACATAAATTCATAAACCCACTTTCTTTTCCTGTCATCCATGATCCTCTTCAGTTCTGTCATCTTGCTGTCTGTGATTCCTTCCTTGAAAATTACCTCGGCAACCTCCTGGTCCTGCAAATGTACAACATAATATTTTTTCTAATCTTAAATATTGGCCAATGAAAATCAAAGCCCACATTTAACACGCATTTTCATTGGTAGATATGTTATGTTGAGACTAAGTTTGAGATATATCATCTATTGAAAAATTAATAATTCTTATTTTAATTAAAAAAATATAAAAAAAGATGCTACTAAAATAACCACAAAAGTAACTTGCCAACAAGGAAAAGTTAAAAATGGCTAGGTGAACAAAGTCATTTAACTGGAAAAAATTCTCAAACATTAAATATTTAAGTCTCTTAATTCTACATAAAAAGCAAAGTAATTAAACTGTCAGTATGTAACCAAAACCTGAATATCTGCGTACCTTCCAGCTAAGCTGCGTCTCGAGCTCTTTGTTGGTCTTTCTCAGATCCTTCACCTGCAGTGTGGCCGTCTCATACTCGTGACGAAGCTGCCTGGAAGTACAGCACCACTCTCAGGTAAAATGTCATACATTACAATAATGCCTGAAAGCTAGGAGAAAACTATAAGGCGTGTCGTGGGAAAACCAGACTTAATGCAGGTGCGTAAAGTGCCGTAATCCGGGACGGCTCTTTCCGCTTTTATGGTATTTTCTGTTTCAAGAGTCTCTTCTAAACATAAATCCACTGTAGGCGGAAAGTCGCGGTGGCATAGTGGATATCGTGTCCGCCTAGCGATCGGGAGGTCCCGGGTTCGATCCCCACTCTGAGAGCGTTCTCAAAATTTCCCCCAAAGACACCAAGTACTGGTTCTACCCAGGAAATGGTCTCGAGTGTCTCTATAAGCCTAAGGCTTTCGATGCAATCGAGCTAAAATAAATAGGTTTAAACTAAATGCATGTGCGTAAAGTGTCGTCCTGGATTAGCCTATGCAGTCCGCACAGGCTAATCCAGGACGGCACTTTCTGCCTCTATGGTATTTTCTGTTTCAAGGAAGTCGCTTCTAAACATAAATCCACTGTAGCCGGAAAGTGCCGTCCTGTGCGGACTGCACAGGCTAATCCAAGACGACGCTTTACGCACATGCATTTAGCTCGTTTTTCCCATGACACGCCTCGTATTTATTTATTTATTTATTTATTTATTCCCAAATCTACGTTGTAAATATACACCCACAGATACATTCAAAATAAATTATTTCCGGAACAATAGACTGAATACAACACATTATAAGATTGTATTGTCATTTTATAACTACAATAGTAAAACCAGGGACGCAGTAACATTTGTACTTAAATACTTTGTGTTCGATTAAATGTTTTCTAAGTTGCTATCATAAAGAACTGTATTCCAATTTTTGGAACTTAGTGGTACACAAAGGAATGTTGATTTACCTTAATTCAAGTTGTGATTGTTCCAACTCCTTGTTGAGAAGACTCACTGTTTCAAAATATTCTGACTGCATCTAGAGTGGAAAATGTAATTCTCTATATGACAGAACAATTTACATCTTCCTATGATCTGACAGTTTATAAAGTTATATTTCTTGTATGATATTTGTTTTTTTTAAATCTTGATATTGTCAATATGTTTTGCCTTACTGGGGCCCCCCCCCCCAAACAATTGTGTGTTTTGGACAAATGTTTCAAAGAAGTTAGGTAGGGTGGAAATAGAGGTTGTTGTTTTTTTATTTTAAAGACAAATATCAGTCAAAAAACATTGAAAATCATCTTAAATCTGACGAATACGGATTTAACGGAAAACAATAATCCCCAAAAACTTTAGGGTCGGAGTTTTTTGCTCGATAGGATGGGGTTGCCCGTAACACCAAATTTTTTTTGGGCCTGGGTACATTCATGTAGATCAATAAATTTAAGAATAACATTCAGGTGATTACTAAGTAAAAGTCTACATCACATTATAACAATATTATGTAATCTTTGCCTATACCTGAGTGTTTTTGTTAATGTTTAAAGGGGGCGTATCAACATTAGGTTGACAATTACATTTGCAAACGAAAGTTTATTTACAGAGATAACATTGTTAAATTCAATGGTTTTGTTTCTACAAACATTTTCAAACATATATTATTATATAAACAGTGGTCACTGGTGACACCCGACAATTTGTAGAAATGGTATTACCATATTTGTGAATCTATATTATAAATAATAAAGAGACCTTTTCAGTTTTTGCCACTTATATTTTTAACTCATCCCCAGCTAGTTTTAAAGGATGAATTGCCATGACAAGTACTTCAAAAGCTCTACTACATGCTGTTTTTAGTAAACTAGGTTAACCTATAAAACATGTGAAATCCCAGGGCAATGATCGCTAAAAAAAATTGCTAAATGAATGTGCCTATGATTGACATTGGTGGACAAGTCTACTGTGACCCTATTGATCACACTGAAAGACGGCCCATACCTGCTGTCTACTGTGACCCTATTGATCACACTGAAAGACGGCCCATACCTGCTGTCTACTGTGACCCTATTGATCACACTGAACGACGGCCCATACCTGCTGTCTACTGTGACCCTATTGATCACACTGAACGACGGCCCATACCTGCTGTCTACTGTGACCCTATTGATCACACTGAAAGACGGCCCATACCTGCTGTCTACTGTGACCCTATTGATCACACTGAAAGACGGCCCATACCTGCTGTCTACTGTGACCCTATTGATCACACTGAAAGACGGCCCATACCTGCTGTCTACTGTGACCCTATTGATCACACTGAAAGACGGCCCATACCTGCTGTCTACTGTGACCCTATTGATCACACTGAACGACGGCCCATACCTGCTGCCTACTGTGACCCTATTGATCACACTGAAAGACGGCCCATACCTGCTGTCTACTGTGACCCTATTGATCACACTGAAAGACGGCCCATACCTGCTGTCTACTGTGACCCTATTGATCACACTGAAAGACGGCCCATACCTGCTGTCTACTGTGACCCTATTGATCACACTGAAAGACGGCCCATACCTGCTGTCTACTGTGACCCTATTGATCACACTGAAAGACGGCCCATACCTGCTGTCTACTGTGACCCTATTGATCACACTGAACGACGGCCCATACCTGCTGTCTACTGTGACCCTATTGATCACACTGAACGACGGCCCATACCTGTACTGTGACCCTATTGATCACACTGAAAGATGGCCCATACCTGCTGTCTACTGTGACCCTATTGATCACACTGAAAGACGGCCCATACCTGCTGTCTACTGTGACCCTATTGATCACACTGAAAGACGGCCCATACCTGCTGTCTACTGTGACCCTATTGATCACACTGAAAGACGGCCCATACCTGCTGTCTACTGTGACCCTATTGATCACACTGAAAGACGGCCCATACCTGCTGTCTACTGTGACCCTATTGATCACACTGAAAGACGGCCCATACCTGCTGTCTACTGTGACCCTATTGATCACACTGAAAGACGGCCCATACCTGCTGTCTACTGTGACCCTATTGATCACACTGAAAGACGGCCCATACCTGCTGTCTACTGTGACCCTATTGATCACACTGAAAGACGGCCCATACCTGCTGTCTACTGTGACCCTATTGATCACACTGAAAGACGGCCGATACCTGCTGTCTACTGTGACCCTATTGATCACACTGAAAGATGGCCCATACCTGCTGTCTACTGTGACCCTATTGATCACACTGAAAGACGGCCCATACCTGCTGTCTACTGTGACCCTATTGATCACACTGAAAGACGGCCCATACCTGCTGTCTACTGTGACCCTATTGATCACACTGAACGACGGCCCATACCTGCTGTCTACTGTGACCCTATTGATCACACTGAAAGACGGCCCATACCTGCTGTCTACTGTGACCCTATTGATCACACTGAAAGACGGCCCATACCTGCTGTCTACTGTGACCCTATTGATCACACTGAAAGACGGCCCATACCTGCTGTCTACTGTGACCCTATTGATCACACTGAAAGACGGCCCATACCTGCTGTCTACTGTGACCCTATTGATCACACTGAAAGACGGCCAATACCTGCTGTCTACTGTGACCCTATTGATCACACTGAACGACGGCCCATACCTGCTGTCTACTGTGACCCTATTGATCACATTGAACGACGGCCCATACCTGCTGTCTACTGAGACCCTATTGATCACACTGAACGACGGCCCATACCTGCTGTCTACTGTGACCCTATTGATCACACTGAAAGACGGCCCATACCTGCTGTCTACTGTGACCCAATTGATCACACTGAAAGCCCGCCCATACCTGCTGTCTACTGTGACCTTATTGATCACACTGAAAGACGGCCCATACCTGCTGTCTACTGTGACCCTACTGATCACACTGAAAGACGGCCCATACCTGCTGTCTACTGTAACCCTATTGATCACACTGAAAGACGGCCCATAGCTGCTGTCTACTGTGACCCTATTGATCACACTGAAAGACGGCCCATACCTGATGTCTACTGTGACCCTATTGATCACACTGAAAGCCGGCCCATACCTGCTGTCTACTGTGACCCTATTGATCACACTGAAAGACGACCCGTACCTGTACTGTGAGCCTATTGATCACACTGAAAGCCGGCCCATACCTGAACTGTGACCCTATTGATCACACTGAAAGCATACCTGTACTGTGACCCTATTGATCACACTGAAAGCCGGCCCATACCTGTACTGTGACCCTATTGATCACACTGAAAGACGGCCCATACCTGATCTGTGACCCTATTGATCACACTGAAAGACGGCCCATACCTGTACTGTGACCCTATTGATCACACTGAAAGACGGCCCGGGGCCATACCTGCTGTCTACTGTGACCCTATTGATCACACTGAAAGCCGGCCCATACCTGTACTGTGAGCCTATTGATCACACTGAAACACGCCCCATACCTGTACTGTGAGCCTATTGATCACACTGAAACACGGCCCATACCTGTACTGTGAGCCTATTGATCACACTGAAAGCCGGCCCATACCTGTACTGTGACCCTATTGATCACACTGAAAGATGGCCCATACCTGTACTGTGACCCTATTGATCACACTGAAAGACGGCCCATACCTGATCTGTGACCCTATTGATCACACTGAAAGCCGGCCCATACCTGTACTATGACCCTATAGATCACACTGAAAGTCGGCCCACACCTGTACTGTGAGCCTATTGATCACACTGAAAGACGGCCCATACCTGTACTGTGAGCCTATTGATCACACTGAAACACGGCCCATACCTGTACTGTGACCCTATTGATCACACATACCTGCTGTGTGTGACCCTATTGATCACACTGAAAGACGGCCCATACCTGTACTGTGAGCCTATTGATCACACTGAAAGCCGGCCCACACCTGTACTGTGAGACTATTGATCACACTGAAAGCCGGCCCACACCTGTACTGTGACCCTATTGATCACACTGAAGGATGGCCCATACCTGTACTGTGACCCTATTGATCACACTGAAAGACGGCCCATACCTGTACTGTGACCCTATTGATCACACTGAAAGACGGCCCATACCTGCTGTCTACTGTGACCCTATTGATCACACTGAAAGATGGCCCATACCTGCTGTCTACTGTGACCCTATTGATCACACTGAAAGACGGCCCATACCTGCTGTCTACTGTGACCCTATTGATCACACTGAAAGACGGCCCATACCTGCTGTCTACTGTGACCCTATTGATCACACTGAAAGACGGCCCATACCTGCTGTCTACTGTGACCCTATTGATCACACTGAAAGACGGCCCATACCTGCTGTCTACTGTGACCCTATTGATCACACTGAAAGACGGCCCATACCTGCTGTCTACTGTGACCCTATTGATCACACTGAAAGACGGCCCATACCTGCTGTCTACTGTGACCCTATTGATCACACTGAAAAACAGCCCATACCTGCTGTCTACTGTGACCCTATTGATCACACTGAAAGACGGCCCATACCTGCTGTCTACTGTGACCCTATTGATCACACTGAAAGACGGCCCATACCTGTACTGTGACCCTTTTGATCACACTGAAAGACGGCCCATACCTGATCTGTGACCCTATTGATCACACTGAAAGCCGGCCCATACCTGTACTGTGAGCCTATTGATCACACTGAAAGCCGGCCCACACCTGTACTGTGAGCCTATTGATCACACTGAAAGACGACCCATACCTGTACTGTGACCCTATTGATCACACTGAAAGACGGCCCACACCTGTACTGTGAGCCTATTGATCACACTGAAAGCTGGCCCATACCTGTACTGTGACCCTATTGATCACACATACCTGCTGTGTGTGACCCTATTGATCACACTGAAAGACGGCCCATACCTGTACTGTGAGCCTATTGATCACACTGAAAGCCGGCCCACACCTGTACTGTGAGCCTATTGATCACACTGAAAGCCGGCCCACACCTGTACTGTGACCCTATTGATCACACTGAAAGATGGCCCATACCTGTACTGTGACCCTATTGATCACACTGAAAGACGGCCCATACATGTACTGTGACCCTATTAATCACACTGAAAGCTGGCCCATACCTGTACTGTGACCCTATTGATCACACATACCTTCTGTGTGTTACCCTATTGATCACACTGAAAGACGGCCCATACCTGTACTGTGAGCCTATTGATCACACTGAAAGCCGGCCCACACCTGTACTGTGAGCCTATTGATCACACTGAAAGCCGGCCCATACCTGTACTGTGACCCTATTGATCACACTGAAAGATGGTCCATACCTGTACTGTGACCCTATTGATCACACTGAAAGACGGCCCATACCTGATCTGTGACACTATTGATCACACTGAAAGCCGGCCCATACCTGTACTGTGACCCTATTGATCACACTGAAAGTCGGCCCACACCTGTACTGTTAGCCTATTGATCACACTGAAAGACGGCTCATACCTGTACTGTGAGCCTATTGATCACACTGAAACACGGCCCATACCTGTACTGTGACCCTATTGATCACACATACCTGCTGTGTGTGACCCTATTGATCACACTGAAAGACGGCCCATACCTGTACTGTGAGCCTATTGATCACACTGAAAGCCGGCCCACACCTGTACTGTGAGCCTATTGATCACACTGAAAGCTGGCCCACACCTGTACTGTGACCCTATTGATCACACTGAAAGATGGCCCATACCTGTACTGTGACCCTATTGATCACACTGAAAGACGGCCCATACCTGTACTGTGACCCTATTGATCACACTGAAAGACGGCCCATACCTGCTGTCTACTGTGACCCTATTGATCACACTGAAAGACGGCCCATACCTGCTGTCTACTGTGACCCTATTGATCACACTGAAAGACGGCCCATACCTGCTGTCTACTGTGACCCTATTGATCACACTGAAAGACGGCCCATACCTGCTGTCTACTGTGACCCTATTGATCACACTGAAAGACGGCCCATACCTGCTGTCTACTGTGACCCTATTGATCACACTGAAAGACGGCCCATACCTGCTGTCTACTGTGACCCTATTGATCACACTGAAAGACGGCCCATACCTGCTGTCTACTGTGACCCTATTGATCACACTGAAAAGCAGCCCATACCTGCTGTCTACTGTGACCCTATTGATCACACTGAAAGACGGCCCATACCTGCTGTCTACTGTGACCCTATTGATCACACTGAAAGACGGCCCATACCTGTACTGTGACCCTTTTGATCACACTGAAAGACGGCCCATACCTGATCTGTGACCCTATTGATCACACTGAAAGCCGGCCCATACCTGTACTGTGACCCTATTGATCACATTGAAAGCTGGCCCACACCTGTACTGTGAGCCTATTGATCACACTGAAAGACGGCCCATACCTGTACTGTGAGCCTATTGATCACACTGAAAGACGGCCCACACCTGTACTGTGAGCCTATTGATCACACTGAAAGCTGGCCCATACCTGTACTGTGACCCTATTGATCACACATACCTGCTGTGTGTGACCCTATTGATCACACTGAAAGACGGCCCATACCTGTACTGTGAGCCTATTGATCACACTGAAAGCCGGCCCACACCTGTACTGTGAGCCTATTGATCACACTGAAAGCCGGCCCACACCTGTACTGTGACCCTATTGATCACACTGAAAGATGGCCCATACCTGTACTGTGACCCTATTGATCACACTGAAAGACGGCCCATACATGTACTGTGACCCTATTAATCACACTGAAAGCTGGCCCATACCTGTACTGTGACCCTATTGATCACACATACCTGCTGTGTGTGACCCTATTGATCACACTGAAAGACGGCCCATACCTGTACTGTGAGCCTATTGATCACACTGAAAGCCGGCCCACACCTGTCCTGTGAGCCTATTGATCACACTGAAAGCCGGCCCATACCTGTACTGTGACCCTATTGATCACACTGAAAGATGGCCCATACCTGTACTGTGACCCTATTGATCACACTGAAAGACGGCCCATACCTGCTGTCTACTGTGACCCTATTGATCACACTGAAAGACGGCCCATACCTGCTGTCTACTGTGACCCTATTGATCACACTGAAAGACGGCCAATACCTGCTGTCTACTGTGACCCTATTGATCACACTGAAAGACGGCCCATACCTGCTGTCTACTGTGACCCTATTGATCACACTGAAAGACGGCCCATACTTGCTGTCTACTGTGACCCTATTGATCACACTGAACGACGGCCCATACCTGTACTGTGACCCTATTGATCACACTGAAAGCCCGCCCATACCTGCTGTCTACTGTGACCCTATTGATCACACTGAAAGACGGCCCATACCTGTACTGTGACCCTTTTGATCACACTGAAAGACGGCCCACACCTGTACTGTGACCCTATTGATCACACTGAAAGACGGCCCATACCTGATCTGTGACCCTATTGATCACACTGAAAGACGGCCCATAGCTGTACTGTGACCCTATTGATCACACTGAAAGCCGGCCCATACCTGTACTGTGACCCTATTGATCACACTGAAAGACGGCCCACACCTGTACTGTGAGCCTATTGATCACACTGAAAGCCGGCCCATACCTGTACTGTGACCCTATTGATCACACTGAAAGACGGCCCATACCTGTACTGTGAGCCTATTGATCACACTGAAAGCTGGCCCATACCTGTACTGTGAGCCTATTGATCACACTGAAAGCCGGCCCATACCTGTACTGTGACCCTATTGATCACACTGAAAGCCCGCCCATACCTGTACTGTGACCCTATTGATCACACTGAAAGCCGGCCCATACCTGTACTGTGACCCTATTGATCACACTGAAAGCCGGCCCATACCTGTACTGTGAGCCTATTGATCACACTGAAAGCCGGCCCATACCTGCTGTCTACTGTGACCCTATTGATCACACTGAAACACGGCCCATACCTGTACTGTGACCCTATTGATCACACTGAAACACGGCCCATACCTGCTGTCTACTGTGACCCTATTGATCACACTGAAACACGGCCCATACCTGCTGTCTACTGTGACCCTATTGATCACACTGAAAGACGGACCATACCTGTACTGTGACCCTATTGATCACACTGAAACACGGCCCATACCTGCTGTCTACTGTGACCCTATTGATCACACTGAAAGATGGCCCATATCTGCTGTCTACTGTGACCCTATTGACCACACTGAAAGACGGCCCATACCTGCTGTCTACTGTGACCGTATTGATCACACTGAAAGACGGCCCACACCTGCTGTCTACTGTGACCCTAATGATCACACTGAAAGACGGCCCATACCTGCTGTCTACTGTGACCCTATTGATCACAATGAAAGCCGGCCCATACCTGCTGTCTACTGTGACCCTATTGATCACACTGAAAGCCAGCCCATACCTGTACTGTGACCCTATTTATCACACTGAAAGACGGCCCATACCTGTACTGTGACCCTATCGATCACACTGAAAGCCGGCCCATACCTGCTGTGCCTGCTGCTCTATGACTCCCCACTGATGGCTGGTCTTTTCCTCCTGTTAGTGATACAAAATGAGACACGCAATGAGACATGCAATAGTATGCGAGGCGTGTCGTGGGAAAACCAGGCTGAATGCATGTGCGTGTCCGCACAGGCTAATCCAGGACGACACTTTTTACTTTTATGATATTTTCTGTTCCAAGGAAGTCTCTTCCAAACATAAATCCACTGTAGGCGGAAAGTGCTGTCCTGGATCAGCCTGTGCGGACTGCACAGGCTAATCAGAGACGGCACATTACGCACATGCATTAAGCCCGGATTTCCTACGACATGCCTCATATATATTCAGCAAAGTTTACAGTTTCCAGTGTGACAGTTATCAAACATTCATATCCATAGTCAGAATAAACCCTGCACAGCATGATCAATGGTACATTCATTATTCATAACCAGAAATTAAATGCTGAAACATACACATTTTGACAGTAATCACCAGTTTGTATATTAGACCACCTGTATGTTTTATCAGTACTAATTTACTATTAATAATAATGTGTGAATCAAATTGAAATACTGTATAAGCATTTAAACACTTTAATCTTACAAGTTATCACTGTAACTACAGACATTGGACCCTGAAATACTAGGTATCTCTATCCCATAATTGAATAAATTGCCTTCTCCGGGAATCGAACCATGTCCGCCGGGATCAACATTCTGTCGCACTAAACACTCTGCCATTCTGACTGACAATCAAAGTGGTGAATTTTTAACATTAAGCAAGTGATACACGTGTTTTCCAATATAACTTATGAAAAGCGTTACAAACGCATATAATTTTATCCACTTCATTTGATGATTTTTTCATAAAAGACGCTGTATTTCCTATATATTTCTTTGTCGGTAGGGTTATCTCGCTAGTTTATACATAATGTATTTTTCTTTTTGGGATCTGAAACAAATTTTGAAATTTGTCAATTTGCCAATCTGTGAACAGCTCCCTTTATACACCATGATGTATAGCGCTCAAAGATACCAAGGCCTGCCTTTGAGAGTGGCTCACCTGTATTTGCTGCTGAAGGCGGTCTATTTCCTGCTCTGCTTCGTGCCACCTCTCAATGGCCGCCTCCTTCTCCTGTAGAAAATGTGTGCCTAGTTTTACACATGTGTTGTCAGTTTCTATCAATCTACTTACGCGTAAAAAAAGTATGTTTGTTTCAGGTTACATGCCGCAAAAAATTAGGGTAGGTAGGTAGGGAAATATTTTATTTTTTTTTTGGTAAATGGTTAACTTGAAGATTCTAAAACTGAAAGAAAATTCAAAACATGTCTCTAATATCATAAAACATTTTTTTGAAGTGGATGCTATCAAAACAAAACACTTATTTATCCAAAAACATTAAATTATTGGAAAAAAGTAAAATAAACAAAAAATATCTGACCCACTCAATAAAATGTTCTAGGGTCAGGCATTTTTAGGGTAGGTCGGGTAACCTGAAACAAAGTACACCTTACTAATACTTGTAACGAGGCTATACTTTTGCAAAGCTTTATTCAGTGTATGTTTTGCTAAAAAATGAATCACTGTCTTTATATGTCAGAGGTACTACTGTGATGTAGGTACAAGTTTCCTCTTAAGTGCATGTATCAAATGTTTTAAACCAATATAATTTATAGACATGCAAAGGACACAAACAAACTAACACATGATAATATAATCTACTGCAAATGTCAAATATAGTGTACTGCATATGGCTAATTAAATAGACAAACATGAAAATTCCATCATACTTAAAAAGAATTACAAAACAAAAAGCATATCCAAAACAGATTATCAGTCTCCGCGATAGACCGTCGGACCTTGGACATTGCCGATAAAAGTCCATGAGGTCCGGGAAAAACTGTCTGAATACTGGTCCTCGTGTCCAGTGAAAATTTTGGCCAAAAATATTTTACCACATCGATTGCTGTATCTGTTTCTACAACAGTCATAAAGTCATACTTGAGGGTCACCGATTGTGTTGAAGACATTGAAGGAACTTTGACTTCTACAATTGACTTCATATATATCTTGCAAAATTAAAATGCTGATAGTAGCAACTTTAGTTAATAAAGCACTCTCAACTGTATATTGCTTTAGTTTTCTTTAACAATATTTTTTTATCATATTAAAATGTTTCTTGCAAAAAAAAATAAGTGGCCAGTAATAGTTTGTCCAGGCCAGCAATATTTGGGGCCTTCCGGTCCTCGTGGCCAGTAATAAATTCACGACTTTTGCAGAGACTGAGATTATACACTGTTATACAATGAAGAAAAGATGTGGTGTAATTATTTTTAAGCAAAGTAAACAGCCTTTCAAGTATCAGTTTAAGTCACAATTATATGTCATCCAGAACTAGAATTGTCACATAAGTGACGGATATACCCCCACATTATGGCCTTGTCACAAAACTATGGCATCCATTTGAAAGAAATAGACACAGAGAGAATGCTTTAATTTGTGAATGTTTAACAGTGTATTTGGAAAAATATAATTTAATAGGAGCCATAACTCTATCAGCATTTAGTAGTTTGTAACTGTAGTTTGTAACTGAAGTTGAACTTGATCTGTATTTTATGATGTTACACCTGTGTACCAAACACAATTTAACAAGATATGTGGAAATTCCACGAAAACCCAATTTTTATAAAGAAATGCATAAGTCAGCACAATAATGAAAGAAAGTTCTTGGTGCAAGGTGAAGATCATACACCTATGGCTAGGAAATGGTGACCTTGACCTTGCAATCCAAAGCGAGGTCTCAATATAAGGTATCTACATATGAAGTTTAATTAAAATATCTAAATAAGTTCTTAAGTTATTGAGTTCAAACCGTTTTTATATTTTTAGTAAAGGTGACCTTGACCCCACCCACTCCATAAGCAATCACAAGAGAGGTCTAGATATAAGATATCTACATATGAAGTTTCATTAAAATATCTCAATTCGTTCTCTAGGTATTGAGTGGAAACTTTTATCTATTTTTAGTAATGGTGACCTTGACCCCCATCCACCCCATATGCAATCCCAAGCAAGGTCTCAGTATGAGGTATCTACATATGAAGTTTCATTAAAATATCTCAAGTTATTGAGCGGAAACCATTTTTCTATTTTTAGTAACGGTGACCTTGACCTTGACCCCATATGAAATCCCAAGCGAGGTCTCGATATAACATATCTATGTATGAAGCTTCACTACAATAGCTTAATTCGTTCTCGAGTTATAGAGCGGAAACAACAAGTTGACGTGGCCACCTCTCTGTCAAAATTTAGTGGTTTGTAACCAAAGTTGAACTTAACTGGTATTTTATGATGATACACATGTATACCAAGAATTATTTGAATGTGTCAAGCCATTGTTGAGATATGGTAAGGAAACCATAATTTTAGGGAATTTAAGTCGAAAAGGGGCCATAACTCTGTCAAAATTTAGTGGTTTGTAACCAAAGTCGAACTTGACCCTTCTTGAGTTATCATCCGGAAACAAAAAACCAACAAACCGACACACTGACAAGCTCACTCCTATATACCCCCCCCTAAACTTCGTTTGTGGGGGTATAATGAAGCAACAGAATGCAGGTGTTACCTGTAGCACTGTATCCACCTGCATCTGCAGGTTCTGCAACACCTGATCATCTCGCTCTAAGGGCTCCATGGTCACATGACCGTTGAAAGGAATCTGGGAGTCCAGTGCTTCCTTCAGCTGTGCCTGTAACCTGAGAGGAGGTGCAATATGTATTTCAATGTTGTTCATTAACTGGTGTAATGGGTACTTTGCCTAATTAGAGTGCAAGATGCAGATGTTAAGATGTTTAACAGGTACTTAGTTTTAGAGAGTAGGATGCATCCATAAACATGTTTATAAGGTACTTTGTCGAAATTATGCATCTGTAAGCAGGCTTAGCAGGTACTTCATCTCAGAGAGTAAGCTGTCTTAGACATTCGTGTATTATTACTTAATAAGCCCTCCATGAATAGCATCACCCTGGATTATTGCATTCATCAAGTTTAAAGAGCTGTTAATATAAATAAATGTACATTCAGTAACTCAATATACCTTTCATTTTCCTGCACAAGCTGTGCCAATTCTGGTCTAATGCCTTTTAATTCTGCCTGAAATTGCAAACATAATAAATTAATAAATACTGTATCTATAAAATATCAGGGTTTAAATCATTTCATAATTATCTAACCAAAAAAAATAAAATTCATTGAATATGATTATTTTGTCATTCTACTACTTTCTGTACAACACATTATACCTACACATATATACAATTGTAAAATCATTTCTTCGATTTATCATCCCCAAACCTAATGTAAAGGTTTAAGATCAAATTTATAAACTCACAATTCTTTTCTCAAGAGACTAACATAATCATTACCTAACAATACTTACCTCCTAATCATTACCTCAAAGTCCTTACTTCATCCACTTAACCTCACAATGCTAGCCTCCTACTCATGGCCCACAACTATTACCTCATAATGATGACCTCATAATACTAATGGTTAGCCTAATGCATATAGCCTCATAATCACACTCACAATACCAACCTCATACTCAGGATCTCACAATATCTACCTTATAACCATAACTCACAATACTGACCTCATAAGCATCCACAAGGTTCTGGAGCTCCTTTATCTGTACATCATATTCAGCCATTAGAGGAGACAACAATCTGCAATTATTTGTATAATTGTACATGTTATGTACTTTGTGTAAACACGAACAAAATTTTTTGTATGAAGTAATAATGCATGAAAGTTTGTAAAGACTTTTTTCACTTTCTAATGAATGTAATTAAAATGTTATGAATTCAAAAATAAACATAGACATATGAAAGCATAGAAGGTTGCAAGATGTTTAGACATTACACACTCTCTGTTTATATTAATAATCTTATACAAACCCTTTGTCAGTAAGCCATGGCGCTGGTGGACCAGAACTTGGAAGTGCTCCCTGTAAATACAGTTTATCAATTATGTCCATCAATTTACAGTATAATTAAAAAATGGCATTTATACTAGTTTTTTCTTATTTGTTAAATGAAACAGTATATATATTAAGTTTATTGGTAAGCATAACTATACCACAATTTCTTGTCTGAGCCAACAGTTAGCACAAGGAACAGATTTTCAGTTCCATGCAAAAAATAATAACACATATTCTAAAAGGAATTGTCAGTTACTCTTGTGTTTTTCTTGCAATGCAATAAGTGAACTTATACCTCTGAGTCATCCTGAAGGTTTATGTTTTGTTCTCTATACCTGGATAACTCATGACTGAGTCGCTGAACTGGAAAACAAGGAAATAATACTGATTACTAACTGAAAGTTTTGATGCAGATAAGGGGTATTGTTCTTTCGATGTCTGTTTTACTTAATATTTAAAAGCTTTGGCATTAAAAGGTTCTCATGAATACTGTGTGTTTTTATGCATATATATTTACCTGTAGAATGTACAGAGCCTAATAAACAAACTACAGAATTGTATAAATTAACTGAAACAAAATAAAATCTATTTAAAATGTCCATTCATATTATTTATTAACCAGTGATGTGGAAATCCTATGCCCGACTTGTCTGACAGGGGTAATTTTACTGAACTTGTTCCTGTCTACTTGTCCATGGACTAGACAATTTCAAGGTGTGAAAATGATGTATAAGTTGGACGTTAATAAAAAAAATAGTATCATATTATTATATACTTATACATTTGAATAGCAAATTGTGTTTTATTTATTATTCAAGGAAACAATTTATCAGGAAGACCTGGAATAAATATATTTTTTTGCTTGGACAAGCAACTGTTCCATGCAGACAAGTACATTTTTTAATAAATTTGTCCATGGGCAAGTAACAAATGTTGATATTCCACACCCCTGTTAACATGTACTATTCTACACAAAATGTGGCAATAATCACGACCTGAAGGCATTTGAAAGGTATGTAGAATCTTAATAATTGGTAAAAGGTTAGCCTCAGGGTACCAATTCTCGAACTATTTTTTGTTAGTTTTGTTACATATATAAAATTGTTTCATTTTTGTGGAAAATATTTGCATTAACATATCAGAGGAAACAGTACTCTTTCTGAAAGTACACAAATTCACGAAAAAATATGTCGATAACGTGACCTTACCGCTTGTCAAATCAAGTCACCTACGTTTACATTTCGGAACCGGTTTGGAACCAATTGTCGAACGTTAATTAAAGCGAGCCAGAAACAGTTCCAACACACATGTAACAGATAAAATCAATTTATTTCCATAGTAAATTATGAGCAGTATAACAATTGATGAAAATTTAACACAAGCAACAGATAATGTAGAATATTTCATATAACAAATAAATATGATTATATGATAATACATTGATAGGGGTTTCGTTTCTAACTATTACCATGTGTATTTTTTTCGTGCCATTTATCTATAAAAAAAAAGAGACTCAAAAGTATTGTGTTCGTCTATAAAAGGCTTCAATTATTCAATGACCAATACAAATAGTTGTATTTAACCAAATTGAAATAAAAATAACTTAGTTGTCTGTAGCCTTATCGTCTATGGTTATAATCATGAATATGTCATTTTGACAGTTGTAAACAAATTGAAAGTTAGTAAATGTTGAATGATAACTTCGTCCGAAGTGTTTTAATCTTAACATCAATAATAATTTTGTGACGAAGAATGTTTTCACTTAAGGAAGCACGCATTTAACCACTCAGATACTGTGTGTAATTGATGGAAATTTGTCTGCAGAAGTGTTATCGAAACAAAGGCTGTGAAGTTGAAGGTTTGCCAATACAACATGTGTATACTGGACTGACTTAAAACAACATCGGATTTTAGTTTAAGGATTCTCAGGTGCATAAGTTTTATTAATAATAAAAATCGTTTGAGAATTGGTACCGTTTGAGAATTGGTACCCTGAGGCTACATTCTATGATCTTATGATTTTTTTGAGTACATCATTATAAAAACAATGCTTTCTAACGACATGAAACGAGCATGGCTTGGTAAGATATTTATAAGAATAATTACAGGCAGGCGGAAAGGTTAGTCATTGCCATTTAATAAATGTAAAAAAACTACAGACAGTATTTTAAATCAGTAAACTCATTTCTGAAGCTGTCCAAACATGCCAAAACATAAACAAATGGTGGTTTTACCTTGATCTTTAAGAAAAGGCACTTCGTCTGAAGACATTCTTATGGTAAACTTGAACCAGGCAAATAATTCGTCGATTCCTGTATTTAAATTTTGTTAAGAGGACCTGGTTGTCTTGCTAGTCGACTATTTTGTTTAATTCTATATTGATTTCAACCGCTGTCCGCCATCTTTGTTTACAGTGGAAATGTGACGTCACAGAGGAATATTAAACTCTAGTATATCTACAAGTCTACATTACAATAATAGTTTCCACGTGGAATAGACCTATGCACTACACGCAAACTTAATTAAACCGATCATATGTTAAATAAATATTTGACGTTATCCAAACACATTTTATTTGCACTATGCTAAATTGTTTAGAGTGGCATGTTCACGGATTGGCATATTGTATAATGGATTACAAAACATATTACCGCGAAATGCTACGACATCGCAATATTTAGGAAATAGCACGAAACAAACAACAAGTGCACAGCATCTGGATTGTTATACAGTTGTAATACATCCTGGTATAGGGCGTTTGTTATGCCTAATAGATTTAATAATCTGACTGCCTCTGTTCTTTTCGTTTTGATAACTGGAAACAATATGTTTTATTGTACATTATTGTTAATGCACGTATCAATATCCCCCCCCCCACCACCCCCCCACCACCCGGGGGGGGGGGAGCGGCGGGCATATACGGGACTTTAGAGTGAAAGAGACCCGACAGGTGGGAATTTGAGACGCTGAATGATTCCGGGTCCCGGGAAATAGACTTGGCTCTAGGGTGGGGAATTAGAACCCCCAAAATATAATTAGTCGATTAACCCTTGGTCAGCTCGCCGCTCACCCCTGGGAGAAAATATTGATAGGTGCATTACGCACGCAGTGAACATTTCCACAAATGCAGGTCTTATTCAAATGATAACATTTTAATTAATCAGGTTATTTATATAGTCATTTTTACTGGGTAATCAGCTGATTTACTGTTATAACATATTTTACAAAAAGAACGCATGGTACATGTCTGTCTGAAACAAGTCAAAACATTTTTTTCCTCTATCAATAGATGGATGGGGCTGAAATTATTAGTGGCAAAATAATTGAAAATGTATGTGTATTTTGAAGTTAATGAGTTTTTCCCCGCAACCACGCTGCATTATATGTGATAACCCGAGTTGTGTCCTATCACCCCTACTTAATTTACTTACTTGAAACACATAAAAAGCGTGACAATTTTTTTTTTACTGAATATCTTAAACCGGCAGTCCAGAAATATGTTAATAAAACTAAAACTGCAGAAATTGTTTCTAATGGACAAAATAATAATAAAAACGCATTGAAATCGGTGCAATAATAACGTTTTGGTAACTTTTTAGCTCAACTGAGCACAAAGCGATAAAGAGTACATTTTTTATTCAATCTTGACTTAACTTGCACAGTTTGAGTATGACCATAAAATCTCGGATGGGATTGTTATTGGGTCAGATCACACCAGTTACACCAGAGTTAATGCCTCTTTTCATGCAAAAAAAGTTCAAAAATGCCCTTTTCCAACGTATAGACTTTATTTTTCCATCCAATCTTAACCAAACTTGTACAGTCTGTGTATGACCATCAGGTCTCAGCAGACGCCAAAAATGAGCCAGGTCGCGTTTCAAAAACCAGGGTTATTGCACTTTGTTTATTAAAAAAATATACAAAAATTGACATTATTCAGGATAGAGACTTCATTTTTCATCAAATCTTCACCAATCTTGCAAAGTTTGTCTATTACCATGAGATTACAGTTGAAGTCGAATATAAGCAAGATCGGACCAGGAACACCACAGATATTGCACTTTGTTTGTGAAAAAATATGCAAAAATGGACAATGTTAAGGATAGAGACTTCATTCTTCACCAATCTTGCACAGTTTGTCTTCATCCCGACAATTAGTCAGACCTCTTCCCGACTACAGGTATATCGACTCTTACACGATTTCTACACGATTTCTATACGATCAGTTCGCCGAACACCAAGTAAACTAGACGTCTACTTGGTCTGTTTCCGAAGATACGGACTTAATTGACCTGATCGTGCTGGGGTCGTAAAAGATGCACGTTTTAGGAATAAAAAGAATTTAAAGCAGCCTTCATTATTTCGGAGAAAACACTAATGCATCATTCTATATATTATGGAAGTACAGCTGTTGAACTTGTGGGCCAAATGGTTAGAGCTTCAGCGCAGCATTGTAATATGTGAGGTGAAGCTTGAGGAAGATAATGTGGATGGGCCTACAAAAAAATACAACAAAAAACGTCGTAGACTAAAACGGCGCGGGGAAATCTGGGTGAGGCAATGGCTAGCACGGCGCCCTCTGTATGCCCAGTACGAACAGCTCCTAAATGAATTAAACAGGGAGGACCCTAATGGATATAAAAACTTTCTAAGAGTTGATACAGAATTGTTTGGGGTGCTTTTGACCGAATAACACCCCATATTAAGAAGAAAGACACAAAGTTCAGGCAACTACAGTCAAAGTGTGACAAACATCATGTGCGTAGATGTATTTGTTAGCTTCTAAGGCTATTCATTTTAAATCTAACCTGTTAATGTACTCCTGTCGAGTCGGTAAGAATACGATATGCAAGTTCGCTCCAGACGTTTTAGAGGCAATACTACAGGAATACTCTGAAGAGGTTCTTCCAGCAGTCGTCGCTCCTGAGCAGTGGCAGCACATTGCCGATGACTTCCAAGCCAAGTGGAACTTCCCACATACATGTGGAGCCATTGACGGCAAGCATGTGGGAATAAAGAATCCCACGGACTCAGGTTCACCGTTCTACAATTACAAGGGGTTCTTCTCTATTTTAATGTTAGCATTCGTCGACGCAAACTATAAGTTCATTTGGATAAGTGTTAGCTCAAATGGAAGTGCGTCTGATGCACAAGTATTCAACAACTGTGAACTCAAACTCATGCTTGAAAAAAACTGCCTCGGTCTGCCAGACCCCGACAAACTGGCTAGTGATGACCAGAATACGGAATATTTCTTCATTGGAGACGATGCATTTCCACTAAAAACCTGGTGATGAATCTGACAGTTTGACGAACGCATATTCAACTATCGGTAAGCAATTTAAAAAAATGAAACTATCACATTGAAGATGTAATTAATTTATAAAAAAAAATGGCCTAACTATAGAAAACATAAAAAAAAAAATGGTTAGGTTGATTGACAGTATTTGACATTAACATGTGTAGAAAATCTTAAGATGTTTTACTTAATTCATGCGTGTTTTGCCGTAGTTGCACGTGCCTGCTGTTTTTCATACAGACTGTGCCCCGTGCGAGACGAGTGGTGGAAAATGCCTTTGGAATTCTTGCACTGCGGTTCCAATGCTTGCTTGGTTGCTTGAACCAAACTCCAGATAGTCGACTCGATCATCATGGCAAGTGTTACCCTACATAAACTTCATAGCATCCGATATCCTGCTATTGCGAGCGAAACCGTCGACCATGAGGATTAGGACAGTCAGCTTCAACCTGGTGAATGGCGTCAGGGGAGGCAGCTGACGGATGGCCAGCACGTCGATGGTAATACTATGATGACTAACGCTGGGGTTCGTCAGAGGAACTACCTGAAGCACTATCTCAACTCCCCAGCTGGCTCAGTAGACTGGCAAGAGAATATGATTTAACATATAAGCGAAGACTGAATATCTTGGACTTAATAACAGTGAACTCAGAGTGCACTAATTACGTGACATATAAACTGCATCTAGAAGTTCTTGTTGATGTCGTAAACTGTATGTAAAACGTAGTAGTAGTTAATTTAATTGTTAATTATTGTTTTCAGTGTTGTATTTCAATCTAAGTGTAACTTTTTGAAATATAGATTTTAGTTTCATTTTTTTCTTCCAATTTTTGTGAAAATGTTTCTGAATAAAACTTGTATATCAGTATTGTGCAAATAAATAATTTTGTAGTTCCCAGTTTGTTGTTGTAGGCTAACTAGTTCGTCTCCGTAACATTTATGGGATGCAATTACTTGTGCAACTTTTTGTTAAATGATTAATAAACAAAACTTCGTTTTGATCACGAACATTTGTAATCTACATTAATGGACACTGTTAAAGCTGATCTTCAAATTAAATTGTCTTTGATCAAATTAAACACAAACACAAATAAACAACAACAACGACATTTTAGAATCAAAACCAATGTTCAAAACAAATTAAGAAACTAACAATTCCGATGTATCATGAAACGCAATTACATAAAACAAATCAATTACAGTTTAATCGACCGTGAGCACTACCTATGCTACATAACAGTTGCGAAACAGATGTTGTGAGACGGATCAACTATAATTGTTATACAAAATCTGTTACTTAATACAACAATGTAACCATCCCAAAATGTAAATTTGTCTGAATAATATTTTGCAGTATGATTTATTAAGGATATAATATGACACTTTCTTACTTTTGAAAAAAAACCTCATAAAATAAAACACACTTAAAATAAAACACAATATTATCATGTTTTACACAAAACTTAACTTAAACAACGAAGAACTACCATGTTGCATGTTGCAATATTCATGTTTGAATGTTTCTTTGTCATAAGAATAGAAACAACCTAAAGAGCAAAACGATGCAAACTTAATGCCAAATGAAAACTATTAAAGTGCAAAGTTCACAATCTAAAGTAAGATTTACTTGACCCTGCAATCAGGCACTACTGAGTGCATGTAATTAACATGTAATTAATCTACTGTTATGTCCTCTTCCTGTTGGGGCGTCTCCGAGAGCATATCAAGGCTGTCATATACGTCTTGGTTGTGCCCGAAGTTAATGATCGTACTCGAGACCATATCCATTGCTCGGCGGATGATGGACGCTGTAGTGGTTGGGGTATTATTGCAGTAGTGGAAATGGGACCTGGCAGAAAAGAAGGCTGCACATTTAGAGGTTGCAGGTGACTATATGCTTTAAGCAACGGTGTGAGATAGACTGGAGGTGCTGCTGCGGCTATATGCGTTGCTAGCTGATAATTAGTATGGAGTTTCTGCTGTTGCCTCTGGTACTGTTGCAGCTGTTCAACAGAAGCAAATGTGGGTAGTTCTTCTATTGGTAGGAAGGTATGGCATCGCAAACATTGCCTATCCTGTTTTACGGGAAGCCGCCCGGCTTTTCTCCTCTTGGCTCTCCTCAACCAGGTCAAGTGCCAACATTGTTGCACGTGAAACGAATGTATTTTTCCGATTTTCATCCATCTGTCGCACAAGACAAACCAAAAACTGTCCAGTTTGTGCAGCACCATCCTGTGCTGTTGTTATGGCGCCTCGGACGGTATCCAATTCGCTGGTCAATGAGGAGAGTATACGTGCAGCTTTAGGCCGACTTCCAGACGCTGTTGAATCGGACTGTGGCGGCAAGTCTGAGACGGAATCATTGTAATCTGTCTCTTCGAAGGTGTAGTCCTTCCTCTTTTCAGCGAACTGAATTTTACAAAAAAATTGTATCAAACTATTGATTTTAACGGTTTGATAAGTGTATATTTTAATGTGTCAGTCTTTAATCAATATTATTCTTTTCAATGTTTAAATGTTACGCAGGGAAATCTATGCGTTGTGAAGATTATTACGAATTAGAATAAATTTTAAATTTTCTTACGTTCGACCCCTCTGAGTTCGCAGCTGCACGAGATAAGGGCGTATGAAGTCAAAGCGATCTAGAAGCCACCGTTGCCTCTCGGTACGGTCTGCGGTGCCAGACCCAGACTTGAATTTGACTAGCTTTGAGTACTGGGTCCTCATGTTAGGGTACCACATGCTTGAAAGATCTCCAGGGTTGAGACCTAACTTTGCCTCCTTCTCCGTCCAGGTTATGCTCTTCTTCTCCTTGAATGTAAATTCTGCTTACTTATTATACAGGAACATGTTGTCCTTCAGCCAAGCAACCAATTCGTCGTCCTCATCATGGAAAAGCGTTCTACGTAAGGTTTTTCGGAGCTTCATTTCGGTCTGTAAATACAACACAAAACGCATTGGATACGAATATAAAACTGTGCAACCGCTACATTCTAGGTTCACAAATAGCATTCTGACTTAAACCACAATCCAATCAACCATCCTTTGGATGAACAGTCCGCGTTTTGACGGCCTTGTATAAAATTGTTTATCAAAGCAAGTTCAATAAGAAAAGAATGTATGCGACGCTCAAATTCGTTCAACTTATGACATATATATTGCAATAGACTGTAAAAAATTTGGCGACAAACAAATTAATAACGCCTGGAAAAATTAGTTATATATATATTATCTATAATTAAATTGTTTGACGATTTTTGCTTTAAATGTATACCGTACAAGGGTCCTGTTTGGAAAGTTTCAAGCGCACAGCGGATTATAACTGGGTCAAATATAATACATTGATACAATAAATATTTCAACTCTGGCTACTACATACACAAATATATTCAAGAAGACAAAATCATATACCCGTTATGTTCAACGTGTACAACAGTAGACATGTACTACTTGTAATTTTATATGGTAAGAAATATATAATACCTTTTTTATCCGGGCTACATTCAGGGGTACATTGCGGCTCCTGCTCCTGACTTCTTGTATGTTTTGCAGGAGAGTCCACGCCAGTGGATTGTTTTATTTCATCTGTTTTCTTCTATATTGGCACTAAACAAGCTGACGCGGGTTAGACATCAGCAGAACGACATGTCTTTTTGTGGCATTATTGATAAGGTTTATCGTGTAAGTGCTAAATAGAGAATGAAATGAAAACACGCGATTTTTGTGACGTCGAAATCATGAATTCGTAAAAGGTCGAGAAAAGGTCGAGAAGCGATCGAGAGGCGATCGGGTGTGGTCGGATATCGGTCAAATAGATCTGGACAGCAGATCGAACATTGATCGGGTTGATCGAACAACGGTCGGATGTTGATCGAGAATAGGTCGACATGATCGGCATAACTTATGATTCCCGACCAAGCTAGATTTCTACACGATCTTTACTCGACCGACACCGGATCGATTCCCGATCGTTTTTCGAGCGTCAGGATTCTCGATCTCCACTCAAATATTTCGGACGGTTTAAAATAATCGGGTAGGCACACCAACCAATGGCGATCTTATTAGATCTTGGTAGAGCTCCCATGTGGACCAAACAAGATCAGACCCCGATGCCCTGATCTGGGTACATCGAGTTGATCTGATCGGCAGTGGGAACGTAGCATAAGACTACAGGTGAAGTCGAATATAAGCATGATCAGGCCAGAAACACCAGAGTTATTGCCCCTTGTGTTTGGAAAAAAAACATCAACAAGTTATCAATGATTGACTTGCACACTCGATTTTTGATTCAATGTTGACCAAACATACACAGTTTGCGCATGACCATAAATATTGATTGATAAAATTTGATTTCCAACAGTTGCAAGACTTGCATGCAGCTATTTGTACATGCAACTTTGATGTCTTCAGAGCCTGCGTTAACATCATTTATCATATTGGACAGAACATTATCAAAGAAAAGGCAAAACGTTATTGCGATATAGCACAGCCATCGCAATTATCGCATTGCAACTAGTTCTCCTAAGCTGTTTGCGAAATAGACATCAAAATCTACTGTTTTTGCATTTTTCATAATTGTTAATGACTTAATGAAATAGGGGTCAGGAGGTAAGAATATCGAGAAAAATGAATTGAGAACCATAAGCAAAAAAAAACAACACGCACATCCACTACCCAACTCATAATTTAGTAAGCCCATTGCACTAACCGATGTTTTAAATCAAAATTGATCCTATCCCCCTCTACGTATTGTTCAGATGCCTGAATTTTCAAACCTGTCACAACAATATGGTCTTCATCTGCACCAGTTCTCAGTTGAGCGCTTTGGGCCATCATGGCCCTCTTGTTTATGGTATATTTTCTGTATGCGACAGCTGGTGATGCCTCTGGAGTAGATCAGCATGTACATTATTCTATATTCCGTTCGTACCAAGCGTGTTCGAACTTAGACAGTATAAAATGCCTTTCGTAAATAAGATTTACAGTTTTCAGTCGAATAAGCACCATTAACGTTCATAAGAACTATTGCCAGGTTGCGATGTTTTGAATTATATTCCATGGTGTTGTCTTGTGCTGTGGTGAATCCCACTCACCCGAAAGAATGATGAGCATCAACCAGTCTATTCAGTCACATATATATGTATCGATCGAAGAGCATTTCAATTTGCCTGTTAAAAGGAAATCCGACCATTTACAGCATTCTAACTTTCCGACGTTTGTTTCCATGTCCGTGATTAAACGCAAACTTTTATTCTGGATGGTTTATTCCAATGGAACGTCAGCAATGAGTCTCCGTTATGATAGATTGTAAAATAGTTAAAGTATATTCAGTTATAGTCATGTAATAAGTTTATCAAATATCCATGTTGCTCGATCGTTGATGCTATGTAACAGTATACGTTATATAAAAATATTAGTTTTTTGTGTGTATTATAATAAAGAAATTCCCTAAAATACACGTGAAACGATTATTATATTGATACTTATACCAATTGAATACTATTGTGCATTTATTGTACATCTCATAATTATTCGGTATTAGCTTTTACATTGTTTTGTATTTCCATTTGTGCTATGATCTGAATACATCAATACATTGGTTATGAAAAACGACGGACCTCCAGTTCTCGCTAACGAGACGCACAACCTCCTGCTAAAACTGGCAGATATTGTAAACATTTCAAACTTGAGTATTCAATTTGTGTTTATTTGTCCCATTTTGTCCAGAACATCCTGTAGGCGGAAAGTGCCGTTCTGGATTAGCCTGTGAGGACTGACAGGCTAATTGGGGACGATACTTAACGCACATCCATTAAGCCCGCTTTTTCCCCACCAGATGGCTCAATTATTATGAACCACAAAACTCAATTCAAAGCCTTTCGTGATTCATTTATGTTCAAAGGAATAACAACAACACTTGGGAGAATGTTTTATATTTATGTTCTTACAAAACGGAAACATCATTGACATTTGTAATAAGACACATACATATGCGCAGGTAAGACATATGTCTCATTTAATATCACAATATTTACCGGTTAAAAGTGCAAGCTACGCATTAACATAGTGAAAATCAGAACGGCCATCAACATTCGAAAATATATAAAAAATACAATGCAATATACAGTATTACAAATAAACATATTGCAGATGTGAAAACATTGTTATACGATATCTGCAGGGCGGTCCTTTATCAAAGTGTCAAAATAGTGTTGATGCGCGTTTGCATCACATGTACCTGAAAAGCGTTCTTTATCATAGAAACATTTTCGATTTAACGTTGTTTATCAGCAAATAAACAACGATTTGGAGTTCTGATGCGTGAGAATTGAAACACGCATCAGAACGACACAGAGTTATTTATTGGCCGATAAACAACGATAAATCGAAAATTATTTTGATTCTAACATATTCTGGCAAATATCTTTGTAACTGTAATGAGAACTGCATTTTACTGTGCTGAGCTCAGAACCGGGACTACTTTTGCGTTGTTTGATGGGTTGTTATCAACGATAATTTTGTTCTTTGTCTATGGAAAAATGAGAGAGTATCATGTTAGAATACTGAACATACACCGAACATTAGCTCTCACTAATCCCCACTATTCACGGTATATAATACACAACCAATACATACCGCAATCGTGCTCATCATTATATTATTTTTGCACTACGCCAAGTGCCATATCAATTTACCTTACAGGTTTGTCAATAGACTTAACATTTATCCTACCATGTACCATAATAATGTTAGGTACCATATTTTACCATAAATTTTCGCAGTGCATTTAAGCAAATACACTGACACGGTATCTCACATGCCTTCTATTACCACGTCCTTTCGTATTCAGGTTTCACGAATACTAGTAACTTATGTATTTAAAGAAAACTGTGTCTGTGCAAATATTAATTGTGCATCGTTGTATACAATAGAAGTAATAATTTCCTCTGTAACTGTCCATTCAGGACACGTCTGCAGGGTCAGGTGACCAGTATATGTAGACGCACCAGTACACGAAGTTAAACAGGAGGAACGAGCCCGGGAACGCTGCACGTGACACGCGGTCTATTGTGCGGGCCTTCTCTCGGCTGGTCTTGAATAGTTAAACATGTGATATCTGAGTGCACTGAATGGATATATAAAAAAATGAAAAAGAAGAAGATTTATTTGCATATTATTGACATTGTTAAAAATGGAAGCTCTAAAGGGACTATGTCAACGAAAAAGTGGCTTCTTATTGCACTTTAAATGGTGTTATTTGATAGAAGTGCTCTTTACTAAGACATGTGCATTAAATAAATGAATATAATATAATACACAATAAGATATTTGATAAAAACAATTTAGCAAAAAAGCCTAAAAAATTAAAACCCCAAGCGGGTATCGAATTCACGACTTAAGAGCCATACGAAGAAATGACAGTAGATAGCGCTTTAGCCAAATGCGCTATCATGCTTGGCAATGAATCGCTTGTAAACTATACTTATACACAATGCTCACAATTCTGACGTCAAAATGTAAACAGTAAAAGGGTCATACAAACACAAACCATATTGTAAATTAATTTTTATGTCAGAATTGGTACACTATTTTTCCCATTATTTTTCCCATTAATATATACCCTGTTTTAACCGTTATTTTAAGCAAGTATTAATATATAAATTTCAGATTTGTTAAGAAATTGCCCCCTTCCCCCTAGAGGTCCTTTTCGATGACATACTCCCTTATAAAAGAAAATTGAATTAAATAGAAAATTTGGACCATTCAAGATACATGTTTGCTCGTTTTAAATGTATTCGTTTCCCTATCACCACAATACACAATATTTTATGAAACAATAAATCACGCAGATATATGCGTTACTTTCAAATCCACGGTGTTCCCGTTCTCACTGAATTGGGTACAGGAGAGCGATCCCTTGGAACTCTCGCGCCTCCGCCGCTCCACGCAATAGTTCACGTTAACGCACGCGAACTCGATGAGCGCCGCGAACACGAGGATCAGACACGTTGCCATCCAGACGTCGATACCTACAAAACAGACATGTAGGTATCATTTAGAAAATATCTGAGATAAAAATAGTACGAATAATTAATTTCAGAGAAAAAACAACAACAACAAAAGACATATACACCATTGTCACTTAAGAATAATATAAACATTCATAAAGGCTTCCAGTTTAGAATACTCAGTTTCAACATGAAAAAACAACGACACAACATATATTGTTATATAATATTTACACAATGATGTACATATATAAGAATTTTCCGTTTTGCTCATTCATGAACTATTTCCGTCCATAAAAATTTGTCTTAGTAACATTACCTTGTACATGAACTTTTCTACATACCATAGATGGTCAATATGTAATTTAATGATTATATGTACCAAAACATACAAAAAAATCAATAAATAATAAAAATATAAAAATAAAACACAAGAATTTGATTAAAATCTTTCACTCCAATTTGTGTTCTACATGGCGTTTTTGTTATTCTTCATACGTGACATTCTACGAAAATCTACAGTTGGAGCTGCATATCAAAGTAATGCTATCTATCACCTTTAACATAGGAGACTTTGGGCAGGTCGGCCCGGGCCCCCTCGCTCTGGGTTGTCATGGTGAGGACGGTGAGCAGCCCGAGGGAGATATGGGCGGGTAGGGCGTTTATGTCAAGCCAGAAGGACACCCAGGACAGGATCACGATCAGAACGCTCGGTACGTACACTTGAATGATGTAATAACTGCAGTTCCGAATCAGAGAAAATCGCAGCATGATGCAGGTATAATTCACTAAAACATACAATAACGATTATCATAACCGGTTATGCAGATAACATTTAAGCACTCCGAGGAATCAATGCGACCATAACGTTGTTAAGTATTGTCTGGAGACATGTCAAGTTCTTTGCCGAATATATAACTACACTAGCTATCAACGTACCAAATGCACGTAGACGTCAGCGATGGAACGGTAAAGGAACTTAAATAAATATGCAAAGGATTTTGAATAAAACCCCGACAATACCATGAAATAAAAAGTTATTTTACTTTCTACAATGGCGATTGAAAGGCCATGCTTAGTCGAGATTTGTGGACTTAGCGTTCAAATGCCGTGCGCTATAGTGTTAACATTATAGAAGCCTGAAGTGCATCCAGCAATGGTGATACAAACTCTTGAAAGCTCTGTTTAGAATATTAGAGCATTATTATTGTGCAACTATGAATTCTGAAACATTACCAATTTATCCAGTATGTTAAGGCACTCGCAATACCGTTATTCTAGAAAACAAATTACATGCCAGCCAGTTCAGACCGTTTGCGATCACTATTTTATGAATAATTACATTTACATGCATACTTTACCGTCCTCATGTGCGATTTTTAATGAATAATACAACTGACCTATTATATTATACAGCGTTCCAATAGAATTGGCAGGATATGGGGCAGTGGTATGCGTTCGTGTACGTTGAATTGACTAAAACCTTTATCTGTTGCCTATATTTCAACAAACAGACCACATGTCTGTAAACGTGTTGCACTATGTACCAGTTGGCATACACCATAATAGAACAAATATAACGATGCAATGTTAATTTGAGTTTCCACATCAATGTATACAATACGAAAGTTGATTCACACAACAACACAGTGTAGCATGCATGCCAATAACAAAAACAAACGTAATCGAGATTGGCCATTTTGAACAAAAACCATATGAAACAGAACCGTTCACACGTTCATGTGTTTCTTCCGCATCCGTAAGATAGGTGTACAAGTATAAGACGCCATGCACGTATTTTACAGCCGTGCTTCGAAATTCTTACAGGTGGAATTATAGGGTCAGAAGTGCGAATAACATATTCTCGTATAATTACAATGGATATATTTTATGCATTACATGCTGTACAGCACAACATAGATCACCAGTTGTTTTCGCCGTACCTCCAACGTAACTCTTGTTACACCTCAGCGTTTCCATGACACCCAGGTCGAACTGGGCGGTCACGAGCCCCTCGTCACGCGTCACTGGTGTCGGGTTCCATAGAAACACGAGATTGTCCGTGCTGTAACCGTCTGACAATATACAAACGAGACGTGTAAGTTTGGTTACATCATCATAAGGGAAGTACGATTAGCGTTAACTCACATGTGCAAGAAATGATACATAATTAGGAGCTTAATATGCCTAAATGATATATTTATATATTATATTGATTATTTTTAAAATATGTGTATGACATCCGTTAAAGCCTATGCTGGCAAAAATGTTTTATGCCCCCACACAGTGGGAGGCATTAAGCATTGCACTTGTCCGTCCGTACGTCCGTCCGTATGTCCCGACATTTAGTGGACTCATCATCTTTTTAACTGCTTGACGGATTTCGCTCAAACTTTCACAGCTGAAGAACCGTAATGTATAGTGATCACAAACGAAAAGAATTTTGCCTGTGACCAATTTTAACAACAGTAATGGTCCTTTGTCACTTTTCCACTATAAAATATATATGAAAATAAATGTGTGTAGACAAAAATAAGTGTTGGCGACACACCCTTTGTCTGTTTCCAAACATGTGTCGTGGGGTAATCCGTGTATGTGACACTTCTAGTTTTGGTTTCATACATTCATTTCACATAACGTTCTTTGTAAGGTAATGCATGCATGCAGCGAACAGCCAGATACGTTGGGCCCACTACTTACAGCTTTCCGTGATCACGTGACATGTCTGGTTGTCTAGGGGATATTTCCCCAGGTCCATGTTACATTTAAGGGTGGCAGTAATGCTGCAGACAAACATGAGACACGTCCTTTAAATGAATACATCTTTAAAAACAACGCAACAATAAAAATCTAACAGTTTACAGAATTGTTTTTCCAACTTTGGTCATAGATTAACCGACGTTTTGACATTTCGTTTATGTTCAAGCTCCTATAACGGGATATCCAAATTACAACTCAATATAACGCCGACAGTCATTATGTGAAAGTGATCTTTTCGGATTTATTGTATATTTAAAAAATGTCTTTAACTGAAAAGTAAAACATCTGGACTAACAAAACCCAAATATTACACAAAGAAAAGCCGTTCAAACCGACCCTCGTCAGGCACGCTAACTAATAGGCCAACGTTATTTAAGTGATTCAAATGTTTTCCAAAACAACGACGAAACCTATACGTTTTAAATATATTTCTGTCAGGTGTATAATTTCGCTTCTGTATAATATATTCAATTTATATACTAGTAATTTACTTTTTATTTTGGGAATTTGTTACCAACTGTTGGAAAATGTCTGTGAATACGTCCCTCTAATATTCAATATTATGGTGCTAAACACTTAATATAAATCAATTTTAACAAAACATTTTCAGAATACACATTAATTATTTTAAAAGAGGTTTATTTACATCTCCGTTTGTTGCATATTAAATATTCACGAACAGCTATCAATAAGCGAACCGCCATCAAAAGCTAACCGGAATATACTAATCCTTCAGCGTTCGTTCTGAACAGCTGAACAACACAACACGCTTAAAGATCAGCGGCGGTATTCACAAAGCATCTTAGGTTAATTGTTTTCCAAGGTTATCATTAAATCTGGAAACGTCCTCAATTTTATCATTCCTTTACATAACAGGTATACTAAACCCTAAGTTAAATTTTAAAATATTATCAGTATTACAATGTTATTTTAGGAATATAAGTATTACTTGCATATGTTAATTTAGTTAAGAATTGAATAGTATCTAAATTTTGCACTTAGTTTAAATATTTGAGAAATTACTAAAGATGCTTTGTGAACACGACCCCAACAAGATTCACCGTATGCTGTACTGCACCCGCCCTTCCGGGTAGATGTGCATCAGTTTATTAGGCACCGTCACCACGTGGAAGGAGGCCCTCTTTTCATTGGATATGAACAAGTCTGGCACCCAGATCTTGTCCATCCATTCTAGAGTCGAGTTCCAGAGCAGACAGGTTTGGTAACTTTGTGAAGCCCAGTCGAGTGTCGTTCCACGTCTGCTGTAGGAACATGCCGATCGAGAAGTCCTGAAGCATTTATCAAAATATTTATTAAACGTGTTCTCCAAAAAATGTAGGGCAATTTTCTTGGTTTCATCGTTAATTTTTTCTGTGTCTGATGATATTACATGCGCGGTTTTATTTTTACCACGCTAACGTTATTGAGAAGATAAGAATCTAGTCAAATGATAGAATGCAGTCACCATTGGAATGGGTGATTATTCAGCAGAAATTGGTTTCACTGGATTTTTTCAATCAACATATTTGTCAAATCATGTGGGAATACACGCGTTAATTTTACTTAAAACGGGTGTAACCCAGCTGAAAAAAAATCCCAAGCCACAATGGGAATCGAAACGGGACCTCCCGGTTCCTAGGCAAACGCTCTACCGCGTCGCTATAAAAGCTAGCGCATATAGCAAGGCAGTATAAGTGTCCCTTAGACATCACCTTACTACATACTACATGCTCTCCCTCCATTTATGAAATTCTTCCACGAATTTCCTTCTGCCTTGACATCTGTGGGATGTCGTACAGACCACAGTGGGTTATTTACGTTGGGCGCCAATGTAACCCAGCTGAAAAAATCCCAAACCACAATGGGAATCGAACCCGGGACCTCCCAGTTCCTAGGCAAACGCTATAAAAGCTAGCTCATATAGCAAGGCAGTATAAGTGTCCCTTATACATCACCCTACTAATACTACATGGGCAACCATATAATGGTAGTAGCTTGTATCGAAACTGTGTCACGACAACCATATAATGGTAGTAGCTTGTATCGAAACTGTGTCACGACAACCATATAATGGTAGTAGCTTGTATCGAAACTGTGTCACGACAACCATATAATGGTAGTAGCTTGTATCGAAACTGTGTCACGACAACTGTTTGTTTTTCTTGATTAATTCCTTGTATGTATATGATTATTACTTGGCCAACTTAATACAGGCCCCATCATGTTTCCCCTAGAAAAGAAGCTTGATTTATCCTTTGTCAACTGTTTTTGCCATTATCTTTTTTCTTGCTACAGACACACATATGAACAATTGCTCTTAATAATGGTTTATGGGTCATAATAATTAACTCTGTGCCTTCCGATTCGTCGCGATGCCACGAAGTCTGTCCGTTTGTCTTATTAAACATGGCTATAAAATAGATATTTAGTTTCTTGCATGGAAATTCAAGCAAGTGTAGCTTGTATATAGGACTGATTAAACATGAGCTATAAAATTGAAGCGTAACAGCGACGCAGGCAGAGCATCGGCTCACTTTGCTGATGCTGTTAATCTATCCTTTAAATTAAAACACATTCTATAAAGCGAGGCAAACAACGAATCTACGATTCAAGCGTTGCAGCGACTCACCATGTTGGACTCGCTGATGCTGTCAATGTTGGTGATGTGCAACTGCACGTGAACTGGCACTGGGAAGTCTAAATCAGAAATCTCTTTGCTTGTTCAAATTTCACAGACGATAACATCAGAGAATGCATTCGGACATCACTAAATTTCAACAAACTTCAGAGAAAACAAGAAACCACCGCTTTATAACGACTTTTAATTCGTTAAAGATAACACGCCTGACATACACATACTAGACAAATTGCAGACAAAAAATGCAAAATTTATGAAAATGCCTTGATAAGACTATCTGCGTCTTTAACACATGTTAGAAAGGCCCTTGTTATCCTAAGGTGGCAAAATTATAGTTCCAATTATTCGACTCATGTTTCAGTGATCCTTAATAATGTTTATCGAAAAGAAATTACGTCCAACCAGTAGCGACCATGTATGAGAATCTATGACAGACAGATAAGTACCGACATTGTTCGTTGTCCAAATAAATTCATCGATCTCTCGAGGTGAGATATTTCAGGCGATAAGTTTCAAATCTAACACGTAACATTTGGAAACTGATAACAAAATATACTCCACTAAGGCCAAGTCGCACGTCAATTGGACACCGGGTTTTGTACAGCCTGTCGTTGACGAATTTTAATTTGCAATATCACTTTAAATTGTTTTCGCGATATATCACACGTTTAGCACAAAACGGCATCTAGTTTCCCTTGGAAACAATTGATTCTTTTAGCCAGGATGATTCCGGAATTTCCCAAACAATTACCAACTGACAATAGGCCGATTTCGTGCTTTGTACTCAACGACGATAAACGTTCCAAACGCACCAAGAAGTAGTTTCAGAACTATGTACACATGTATCTTCTTTTGCCTCGAGACCAGTTTGACACATACATCAGATTCGAATCCCCAGTGACGGAGACCCATTCTGAACAGTTCATTTCAAAGGGAAATTTTCTTCTCAGCCTCGACTTATTGTTTTAAAATGTCAGAATTTACGAGCAATTAGCCCAAAGAAAGACATTTAATGATGAAAGCAACCACACAAACGCCTATGAATTGTTCTTGAAGAAGGTAAACAATCAGTATCTGTGTGTTAATTGGAAAATATATACTGGTCTACATAATGTGCAGGCAGGTGCAGTCACTGAACAGGTTGTAGGGCATAAACGAATATATTTTTATTATTTAAATAAGTAGTCTATTACTTAAGTGTCATATACGAGTATGGCGTAACCTGTATTTCTACTTTTGGAATTCTCCAGAAAAAAAATAACAACATGTTTTTCCTAGGAACTAGTCATTTTATATTTTTATATTAGCTTTCATAAACTCTATGGCAACTATTTGTATTATGTATTAATAAGTGTGTTTTAAAACATGGTTAAACAATTATCTCAAATAAGGTTAACTATGTATCATCTTTTTGCTGTCCTACGAAACAAACTGTTTATTTAACGACTTAAAACAAAAATATGCACACAATCATTTGATCAATAATATTCATCTACAAATACAGTTTTGTGCTAGAAAAAAATAAATATATTAAATTGTTATTCAAGTCTTGGGAAACATCCTCGTACGTTTATAATCAATTATTCGTTGCGAACGAACTCTAAAACACAAAAAGCATAACCGAAGAGCACTGGTACTATTGCCCAGGTTCTGGTGTGACATTGTACAGCGGAAAAAAACTGTCGCGGTAATACATGACTTGTATATCCGTTTAAATATTAAGAAAATGGTGACATGCAAATGCAGTGTAACACCCCACGGTGCTATTTGCATCTTATCTACTCCAATAACTGTGAATATTTCACTGAGTTGTAACAACGTTCCCGACTGATCCCAGAATTATTTATAATTCCTAATGGACGAGACACGTTTATTGCCTTTGATCATTCCCGTTAATCAACAAGATACTGGCATTAAAATTCGTTTACCATGTCAACAAGAGATGTGAAAAAGATCTGACTTTGCTGTGCAATCATTAATGATGATTTGGAATCTAAATTATAGACATGGCGCTTTGACTGGGTCCATTTTTACTTTGTACTTAATAGAAGACGATGTATACAATACATGCACGTGATATTTGTTGTATTTCATTGTCTAAGTTAACATTTAACATTGCATTTCTGTCGCTTTGGTAACAGTCCAAACGTCGAATATTTACCAGCAAATTGTAAGAAAACCATCTATTCTATGTTACATGTTTGATAATTTTCAATTGCAGTGTAAGGAACTTACAATGTAAATATTGCAATTGCGCTTACATTGATTACGGCCGCTTTCGACTCTTTTGTTCAGCTTTGGCCGTTCTAATAGATCTACAATGACCTTAGTTTTAATAATTGAGTTTTGTGTTTGTGTTATATATGTTTATTTCTCTGTTGGTTCTCTGTTGATTCTGATGCACTGTAGTGCATTTAATAAACAACCAACAACAATTGTTTTTCTAAAGCGGATACAGTTGGAGTTTCATTAAGGTGTATATTCAATGTTCATACCACCCGGCAACAAAATACAAAATTAATGTAACTGGGCTGTTTTAGTAATTGGTATTGGCTGTATAAGGCGCCTGTAAAACTAGTCATGTTTATGTTTAAGTATTCTAATAATTGAACTAATAATAAAAAGCATATGAACAATTTGAGGCGTGTCGTGGGAAACCAGGGCTTAATGCATGTGCGTAAATTGTCGTCCCGGATTAGCCTTGGTACTTCGCTGATCCTGGACAGCACTTTCCGCTTTTATGATATTTTCTGTTTCAAAAATATAAATCCACTGCAGGCGGGAAGTGCCGTCCCGGTGTCCGCACAGGCTGATCCGGGACGACACTTTACGCACATGCATTAAGCCTGGTTTTCCCACGACAAGCCATATATTTACTAATTGTTCTGAGAGGTATGACGATCGTTTCCATGAAGGACATGGGCTTTCGCATGTATACCAATACACATAAATGAACGCCTTTATGAAACACAATGAAATCGCTGACCGTAAACGCGCAATTCTGAATGCTGTTAGGAAACTTTTTGTTGTTGCGGGACCTTAATGTCAAAAGTTATTTTTGTTGAATAAAAAATATACCAGTTTTGTCGAGAAATATACTTTTTTCCAACACTGCGACCCTTCACCTAGTTTGTATTGGAATCATTAGCTCTGAAATCGGTCCCCCGGTAATCATTAAAGAGGATTAAATCAACACTCGCCAGAATTAATTCGTCTTTGTTTTTGGTCTAGCTGAATTGTGATAACCATTTATGCACCAACGATTTTATCTTTAAGTTCGACAATTAAATGGAAGTTAAGGTATAACTGTGTAAGGACAGCAAAATATTACACACGTTTGTACATAACTTGCATATGAATTATTTAAAACGCCATTATATTCAACATGCATTTAATAAATCAATACATAAATGCGTTTTACATTTCAAACAGAATGTATTATATTTGAACTACTAAATCATACATAAAAGTGTTCAACTTAAAAGCAATCACGACATGTTTTAAGTCGTTTAGGGTTGTAGTTCGTCGACAGGGGATTCAGTGCATTTCGCGTTTAGATAAAAACGATGGGGAACCAATGTGCGCAACGTAAACAGGTAGTTTAACAGATGAAATGAAACTTTCAAATGATAATTAGCACTGTGGATACTCATATGTTAAAAACAACAACAAATAACATCCTTTGTTAGTAGCTTTTGCACTTGACGTTGAATCAAATACTATTATTGCACATGCATAAATATGCAAAATCCTAAAATCGGGTTTAGATTCTACCTTATTTAAACAAGAGTAGAAGCAAACGAGTTGCCAAACTGTTATTAGATATAGATACAAATGTACATAATAAATACAAACGTTAGTATCACCTTCTTCATAATTTGGCGGTATCCGTGGGTCATAGCCATCTAGCAGTTTGTCCAGGGTTTTCTGTCTGAACGACGAATGTAAATGTTAAAAAAAAAACAGCTGACGTAATAATGGCAGTATATATATAAATGGTATTAATAATACTACTAATAGTCAGTATGCCGGTCGATAAACCCCAAAAGGTAGTACGCACAAATTGTTTTTGCATAAACTGATTCTATACCATGTCCCTACTTAGAAACTGTATGATGCAACTTTGTCATCATTGAGCATTTTGAAATATTCAATATGGTCGCCAAGATAGCCACCAAGATGGCCGCCACAAATTTAAAATTGGCATATATTTTCAATATGTAGCGTAACTACACTATTCTGAATGTATGTAATGCATGTGTTGTTAGAAAATGTATTGACAAACATGCAACTGATTTTTACATAAATAAAAGGATTAATTAAAGGATTAGTTATTTTAAATGGCCGACAAAATGGCCACCAAATCAGAAAAGTGCGTGTTTAGTTGGTTTGATCATTTTAAATACACCATTTGTGCCACAATACTATTAATAGTTATGTAAACATATGCTTAAATGTTTTTTAATTGAACAAGAGCTGTTTGTAAAAGAGCTTTGCCCCTCTAGGTTTAAATATCAAGTTGGATACAGAGGGTGTAAACTGCAAATAGAATCCAATTTTATGTAAATCAAGGTCCTGGGATAATTTGCTTAATCATCGAACTGGCTTAAGATATTTCAACCTAAAACATGTTCATACAATTTAATAGACGTCGTATCAAAACTGTTAAATGCTGAAATGGCTAAATGCCAATTTGAGATATTTCAAGGGCCACAACTCCGCAGTTAATTTGGCGATTTGCTTGATTATTGAATTTGAACAAGAAAGTATGCCCAGAAACAATTTTATGAAGTTTGGTGATGATCAGATGAAAACTGATGGACTGATAGAGCAGAAATACCGAACAGACCTACCTACATTAGCAAACCAATATACCCCGTCACCTTCGATAGGGGCATAATTATTTAAATATGAATAATAACGCAGTTGCTATGTTCTAATCATTTACATTTCAACTTAATTACAGTTTGTGTTCGGTTAGCATGTCATGTATATGCAAGTAAATACGCAACAAAATCTTACAAAACCATCATAACCAATTAAATTTTCGTTTTACATTCAGTATCATCGCTTAATTGTTGACTTGCTTTGTCAACCTGTTTTGACAGTTGATTGTCTCATAGCAGTTGCAAAATATTGTGGCGGGTCAAGTAACAACCACAACGCAACATTACACATGGTTGCTGTGATGCCCAACCGTAGGCAGATAAGCTGCATGATAAAACTGGGGCTGGGGATTGACATCAAGATTTGTTGTTGGGATGAAAATCTTTGACATTGCATTCTTGCTCCGTCTAAAGCTGATAGGATCTATGTTTTGTGGAGCGGGTCAAATGCTGTCCTCCGAATGCATGTCTGAATGTCACAGGCTTTTAACAGTCTGTACAAAACCTAGTAGTTGAAATAGTAGAAAACTCGTATAAAACTAGGAAGTCAAATGTAACAAGGATATCAGTAAAACTGATGGATGCGCTTTGTCAAGCAATATAAATGCAATGAGAAGGGCAAAGATATTAAAAGTGACTGAATATTAATAGACATGTGTACTATATTTCAGAATCAAGAGAGTTAGTGCATTATCCTGGTCATAGCTATTTCTCAAGAACGAATGTATGGATTTTAGTACAATACATGTTGAGGGTACCAGAAGAAAATGAGCACTATGTTATGATATTTTGCGTGTATGTGCTATTGGCCGTTGATTATTTCAGTGTCTCTAATATGCAGTGCAACTACTGGTAGAAATTCAATGACAACTGTTCGTGGCTTTCATTCAAAGAGGAAATGAACATATTGCAAGATGTTCCTTTTTGATGAGTTTTCACCGGGTTATGTTCTTTTGATCATATTTTCAAACAGTATTTGTGTAGCATTTTTAACATGGATATTTATTTGTAACCAATTGTTGAATTGTTTAAGTTTTACAGATGCCGCTGTTCTTTCTGTGGCAATTTTGCATCTTCTGCACGTTGGTGTGGTATTTTAATGTAACGTTCATTAACAGGGTAGACAGTTGAATAAGTTTAACAATTCTAGAGATTTTAAGATGCTATTTTCTTGTTACTAGTAACTATTTACAAAGAACATAATTGGAGATGTTCAGGATAATTCATTTCACCGTTGTATTTAGAATTTTAGTTTTGAAATATATATCTGACCTCCTCACTTCATTCAATTTATTTGGCAAGTATAAGTTTTACTAATATCCTTGTTTGGTAAGCAATAGTATGTCAAAATATCATATGCGACAATTAATCAAGCTGGTGAGTTAATATAAGACTTTGAGTGTATTAATCAAAACTATATTCAAAAGTGCACAATACCAACAAAAACATCGAAAAGACGGTCCACAGGCTACTAAATACTTCCAGCTGTTGCTGAGAAATAACCCTAACAACCGTTACGTATTTGACTATATGTAACTTTCATCGTAGGCCGATAACCACAAGAAAATATGTTTAAAGTGAACTGTCCTCACAGTATGCTTATAGATCTCTTGGTCTTGAGACTTCTCTCCTGCTGATGTCTCAGGAGTTTTAAAATTATTATAATCAAATAAAAATTCACTGATTTTATGCAACTGGGTGATGATGATTTGTATCATGACCTCATTTCAATTTAACACACATAGAATGGAGAACACAGTACCATATATCACAGGCGCTTAAATATTAGAATACTAGATGCATTTTACAAAACCAGAACAAACGAGGAGCTCTTCTTAAACTATGAAAATGTAGCTACCAGGAAAAAGTAGTGATTATCAACATGTGGCTAAGGGAAATGGGTAACCCCATGGGTCTGTCTTTGTGATGCTCAAAAAACATGTCTTTCAGCTGGACATTGATGGCTGTGTTTGTCAGGACAGTATGTTGAGATAGTAGTGGAGTCGTAGGATACAGTTTATGATTGATTGCAGTCTTCTAAGTTCCTAGTGTGTTCGTGTGCTACTCTTAATGTTGTATTGATAATGTTGGGCGAAGACATACCGCCAGAAGTTGTCCATGACATTTTGTACAGCACCATTTGAAGGTCAAAATATACACCGACCAGAGGATGCCACATCAATCAAGTGTTACTACATCTGATTTTCCAGTTCTTCCGACTGAATTTGTGATATGAAATTTTTAAGGCAGTTGTATGTGTTGACGCCAGCTTTAAAGTAACAACATACCTCCAGCTTTAAGCATGTCTAGGTGCAGATTAAATAGTAATTGGTACTTGCCTTCAAAATATGCAAGGAATTGTCATGTTGTAGTTGTTATGCAGGAATGCAGGAAAGACATACTCTGCAAAACATAACTCTTGATAATTGATTACAAAATAACTACTAAGGGAGATAATCATGAAGTTAATGTTTTTACAAAAACTGCCATTCAAAGAGCTAAATATTGATGTCACATGGACTCGTGTTATTACTTTCATTCTATTATTTATAAATAACAACACTAATGTCAAGGGTTTCATTATCTTTTGTAAACCGGAAGTATGAACTTCCTGGCCTTTGATTTTGGAAGTTTTGCTCATGATAATTGGACGTTTTGACAGTATTGCGCGACATTAATATGTACATTACAATTTTCACAGCATATATCACTATATATGTACTCTTAGTATAGCTATTATTTAACTTCAGTCATGTTTTTCACTCCATGTAGTGTTTTCAGACCTGTTGTAAACTTTGAATTATAATCAGGGCTTGCACTAAGGTGAACATTTTGGAAGTCCTCACTTCGAAGTGTTGGAAATTTGAAGTCTTAAGCATTCTTTCTGACTTTTAGATACTTCCATGGCTGCAATTTTGGAAGTCCTGTGACAAAACCTGGAAGTAAATTACTCCCAAACTTCCGTTAATGCATGCCCTGTAATTTTTTTCTGAAAGTCTATAAACATTTTACAAATACTTTTTTATTTGAGAAATAATCAATTTCGGAAGCTATTTTGTCGGCCATTTTGGATTTTTCAACTGGTGTTTTGCTTTAAATGTTTGAAAAAATGTTTTTCATGGTGTTGCAAACACCAAACACAATGCATATCCCCAAAATGTTTTTGTTTTCTCATGTTTCCATGTAATTTAAAGGACAGATGTCGATGTTAAAATTTTGGCCGCCATCTTGGCAGCCATCTTGGAAGCCATCTTGAATATATCAAGATGCTCAATTATGACAAAGTTGCATCATTTGGTTTCTTAGAAGGGACATGTTAAAGAACCATTTTAAGCAAAAACATTTTGTGCGCACTATTTTATTGGGTCAGGTCACTATTTGGCATTTGGCATACCGACTATAAAGTTTGTATTAAACAACAAACAAAATATTTGTAGACATTTTACTTCATCAACTGCATGTATTGATCAACGTGCAACATATTATTTTTCCACAGAATTGAATTTGTCGAATTACTGACATGTGATTTGTCTCATAAACATTCGCGGTTATAAGTGATCTCTAACATCTTTAAAAATAAGTATGTCTTTTCACAAAACAGTTTAAACACTGAGGTCGAACAAACATCGAAATATGCATTATATATATGGACGCCATTAGGTTAGTAAATGCAAAACTTCGTTTCGTACATGTGACTTAACAATATATAACTCATGGAAAATGTTGTTCTGCTATTCAAACACGTCTAGTAGTGAATCATACCTGGACATATTAACCTTTCAGATTTAGCAAAAGATTGCATTTGAGACCTTTCACCCGCTCCTGTCGTCTGATCTACCCCGAAGGAAGACACATTTTCTGTGGAATTACAGTTGATGGGAATGACGTCATCGCGTGATGCGTTGCTCCTGATTGGCTGATTAAGGCCGTCACCATAACGACAAACAGCAGATATGCATTTGGTCCATATGAACGGTTCGGTAATCTGTAGGCCAACATATTGACTGGAATTGCAATCTACAGGCGAAGTAATGAGTTTTTAGATAACCTAGATATTGTCATCTAGAATCAGAATGATTTCGAATTGAGTGATACTACAAATATTGAATAACAACAATATTTGGAATACAGTATTTTTTTGGAATACATGTCATTACACCCAGTTTTCAGTGTTCATATTCTATCCAGAATCTTAAAAGCGTTATGCTTTTATTTATAATAGACTTGCAATAATGGGCATGTTTTTCTTATCATTAAATTTAGTACTCCGTTGTGCCTGTATGAGTTCTTTAGATTAACGCGATAATTAGGAAATGTAACTCTCCATGCACTACTTACGTGGCTTTTCAATTTCATTTGCAGTTGAATAAACGAAATAACTTTGTCTGTAAGTGTTTATTATTATATTACGCAGAATTGTAATAAACACCAAGCATCTTGCGATTCTGAAATGCATGTGTTTCAAGCAGAAATGCAATAAAACATCGAACACCTTGCTGTACTGAAACATTTTTATGAGTTTCAAAACAGAGTGTTGTTCAGTATGTTCAGTTTTTAATCAAGAATGTACAATATATTATTAATATGTTCTATTTTATTGCAAATGCATATTAAACTATGACATCCTGAGCATCTATGTTGCAATGCTGATTCACGTCGCGTTAATTTTAAGCAAAACACTATTTTCATGTAATATACTTTTGCCATTTCGAAAATAAGTAGATGTGTTTTGCACCCATCGAAGGTTTTAACCCGATATATTATATGGTGGTAAAACAGCAAAACTAATAACACTCTTAAAATAGATGAGGCGTTTCCTGGGAAAACCGGGCTTAATGCATGTGCGTTTAGTGTCGTCCCAGATTAACCTGTGCGAAAAGCAGAGTCCTGGATTAGCCTGTGCGACTTTACGAACATGCATTAAGCCCGGTTTTCCCACTCTACGCCTCATTGCGTTAAATGCATAATTCATGTATTATCAATATAGATAAATTGCTATCTTGATTTTGTGCGAATTTACAAACTGAAAATTGAAACGAAACGTACACGTACATATAAACACTGAAATGCAAATGGAACAAACACGCCACGGGCACCAGCAGTCACAAATTTTATCAAAATAATCACTAACAATTATTACGTTGGAAAATATGCAAATATTGAACTGCAACATGAGTCATCGGTGCAATGTCAAAGCCGAGGCTGTCCTAGACGTGGTCATCTGAATAAATAATTCACTTTAAGTCATCATCCACTGGGATCACGCGTTGATAATTATTTTTTGTTTTATACAATATGGGACTCTAACATTCGAGTACCTCTGTACAAGTATCTCGAACGTTTATTCATTAGTATAAAATAACTAGATTTGACAATTATTTTGTAGCGCACAAAATGTTGAATTACCTCAACTATGAAGCGGAAACAGAAAAGCAAAACGGCAACAATAATATCAACGGATGTGCAAATATTTTAAACGGCGGCTCATCCAATTGAAAATACTAGTCCGTTTTATAAAAATTGCGACCGTATTGGCGTTATTATGTTTTACATGTAAATATGATCAAGCCTTTGATATATCTCGATATATTTGATATATTTTGTGTATTATTGCCCCGGGGCTGCTAACAGGCCGTGAATGTCAAATTTACAAGGATATCTATCTGTTCTGCGTTGAAATGTACTTTTTTAATTTTATTTGCATGTTTTGTCTTACAAGAAAACATATTTGTACAGGTTAAACGTGCTTTTCAACGTATTAAAATACAATTTTTTGTATACATTTGAAATCCGTTTGTTCTGTATTGTGCGCAGAAATACCCAAAATAAAGCTAATGTAGCAACAACGTACATAATTCAACGCAACCAGTGGTCAATTTTCGTTTATTCTTTCATTATTCAACATGCTTGTTGTGTGGTGTAGTGTCAACTTGATAAGAAATAGATGCCAAATGGTCTGCAAATTCGATCAGCATATTTCAAAGCATCCAAAAATTGTAGTGTTTGTAATATCCGTTTAAAAAAACAACAACTACACCATAGCGTAGCAGTACAGAAATATAACCCGGTATGCGTATAATAGTATGTACACGAAAATGTACCTTTTCTCACACAACTTTGAATGATTATAGTGAAACATACATACTGAACAGAGAGCAGCGTAGTTTTCAAGGCACATGTCAGACTTGGACGTTATTATTATAGTTGAACGCAAAGTGATGTGACTAATCATTACTTACATGACAGTTCCATTTCTTTTTGCAATCTTAAGTTATCCAAGGTTCTAAGTAATTAATTTAAACAGTTATTTTTCCAGACATATATGGCTGGTTATTTACCAAACCAGTAGACTGTAGTACATATATGTGTTTTTGAAACGCTGATATTCATGAACTTATATCAAAATTATACAGGTACAATTTATGTTATCCATAAAACAATACTAATTAATGCTTTCATGACATACGATATATGGCTTAACGTCTAATTTGGAAGTTGTCCACTTAAAAACATTTATTGCAATACTTACATCCCACCTTTATGACCGGGCTCGATTCCCGACCCGGTGCTAGAGAGTTTTGTTAATGTTTAACAATACCCGGCACGTGTTTCCCTCGGGGTACTCATGCTTTCCCCAAATAAAAAAAAACACAGTTGTAAAATTCAGCTTTAATTCAAAACTTAGTAGCGATGATGGGGACATGACCAAGGTCGGCACGAAATTCTGCTTGGACGCGGAAGGACTTCCACCAAAGAAACCAATCAATACGTACATATTTCAAATCAAAGCCTTTACCACCCAACTCAAATTTAGGTTATCATCGACATGGTCAGTGTAATTGAAACGGTCATTATTCATTGATTGACCCACCCACTTGTTCTGCATGGGACAAATTGTATTAACATTGAATATATTACAATGATTACAATATAGGAATGACTTTACTCTGTCTATTTCCTATATATTGACCCAAGTAGTATAGTTAATTGTTATGCAAAATTGTGCTACAATAAAATGAATGATTTTTTCAGCACATTACTACCAAGAATGAAGGACATTGTTGAATTCGTCTTACTCTACAAATTGAAAACAAATCCTATCCGCGTACTGGAAACCACCGAGTCAACATAGCACAATATTGACAATTGTGCATTTTAAGGTCGTTTATCTCGAATGGCTGTGGTGCCAATTGCATGACCATACTTTATTTACGAAACATGCAGACAATTAGTCTGATTAACCAAAAAAATGGTTCATATTCTATTCAGTTAACATGTATGGACATAATGATCAAATTTAGTTAGAAGAAATGAAAGCAAAATATTGATTGAACAGAATGACAGCAATACCAATGGATATTTATTAAAACGCTTATAGCGTAGAAAGACTGTTGGCGAGAAAAGGACAGAAACAAAACTCAAGGGAAATAGAGTGCACAAATAGAGAACAAAAAGGACAAATTTATTTGAATGAATTTGAATTTCTACGATGCTATTTAAAACAAGACAATAATATGCATAACAGTCAATCTTTTGACTAATCCTGAACGGGCCGAAACAGCCGATGGAACGTATAAATTTGGGGGAATCGATTGTTAGTGCTTCGTAGCCTGCAAAGTAAAAAGTAGGCCACGCGTTTCAATCTCTCGAAATCGACATTCTAAAGCCCGTTGGCATCCGCCAGCAGTCTAAAATGACAATAAACGCACATATAATATTAATCATTATTATCCTAACGATATTTTGATGCAAACGAGGTTATAATTTATATGGACAGTCCTGTAATAGGGCAGCTGTTATTACCGAAAATAACGTATTTCAATGTCTTTCTACCGGAATTGTCTGATAGAAAAACGTTGTTGCAGCTGCTCTCCAGAGACAAGAACTTCCAAACTGACATAGCAAATAGTTCTTTACAGATTGCTTCTCATATATAGTTAACACATACGATACTCATGTACTCACTGTGTGCTCGCACAGACAATATAGAAGACGCCTGGAAGCGTTTCTCTAGGGTTCAGATAAGAAGCATGTTTGATTATTACCGTCAATTTTGATCCAGTAATAATCTCCCGGTGGATTATAATCATACAGTGGGTAAATTAACAACATCATTTGCCGATTTCAGTTCTTCCCAAGGCATGATATAATAGCATCCATTAAGAAGAAATAAAATAGCAATTCTTATATAAAACCTGTATTTACTTGGCAAGAGATAAATACCCAGATTTTCTGGATTGGATGTCCTAAGATACAATCGTTGATCTGCTACTCTAAGCTTGTTTCGGACTAAAGATATTGTGTTTGATATTTCTATATTTAACAGTTTAACACAACTCTGTTGGTCGTCATTAACATGCAGACAACCGTTGAAACTACAAGTGTTTAAGTACATTGCAAATACTCTTGCAAAAACGCAAACCAAGTCAAAATTCCACTGTATGTTTGCTATATGGGCTTATAAGTAAAGTATGACTAACAACACTCACCAGGACGAAAATAACAGATCCTATGTTTCAAGGTTCACAGATAGCACTAATAGTTATCAGTCTTATTCCACTGTTTTTGTCAATCTGGAGATATCGTTGCTCAAACAATCTCTCGTGTTCTCACAGAGCACGTCAAAGAAACCTCCATTGGAAATCTTGCTCACTTTCCATTGAGTCTACTGTGAGAAACGATATCGCTAATATGGGTAGTGCCATTATTTCCAATGATATACATATACATTATGGTAGTTCAGGGCTGACAGTAGTAAATAAGTGTCGCAGAACAAATCTTATGCACAAATGTTTCGATGTACATTGAACTTGAAAGGGCGCATTGTAATACAACACAGAAGATAAACTTCATTACTCTTTATTACTAACTATCTATATTCATTCTACAAAAGATTAGCTTTTACAAATTACATATATACTCGCTGAAAAAAGTAGATATGTGAAAAGTGTGCAGCACAGCATTTTTATGACATTTTGAAATGAATTTCAATTTCAATCATTTGTTTTGTTTTTCAAATCATGTCATGCTAGTCTACCGTGTGTCTTCATTCCCAATGTATAATGTCTAATACTCGTATATTCATCGTGCTCTAATTGTAATTATAATGCACATTGTGTTGCATGATGTTTGCTTATAAGTGCGGATTGAAAACGAATTGAAAAATTTACATTCCCGTAGAGACGTTGTGGCATTTGCTCTGCTTGTATCTTTGATATATACGTAAAGTTTGGTTTATTATGGGAAAATATTTATATAATTATGTTTTCTAGATTGTATGCGCTAGCGTTCTCTTTCTCTCATCTGTGAATGGAACACTACTAATAATCTTAAACTTGATTTGGACTACTGGGTATTTATTATGAATATATAAAAATTATATAAAAGAAACAGTTAAACAAAAACAATAATGAATATATTTCAAACGTATGTTTCTGTTTACTTTTGCCCTGAGTAAATTGCTCTTTACGAATAAGTTGTGTGGTTAATATTATTGGAAATTATTCCTCGAGCATTTTTGTGTATGTAAGTTTTATCTTTACTCATTGAAGTAAACGTCTCGCACACCTTTAAAAATATAATAAAATGAATATGAGGCGAGTCATGGGAAAACCGGGTTTAATGCATGTGCGAAAAGTGTCGTCCCGGATTAGCCTGTGCAGTCCGCACAGGCTAATCCGGGACGACACTTTCCGCAGACAGTGGATTTATGTTTAGAAGAGACTTCCTTGAAACAAAAAATACCTTAAAAGCGTTAAGTGTCGTCCTGGATTAGCCTGTGCGGACTTACGCACACGCATTAAGCCCGGTTTTCCAACGACACGCCTCATATCATTTTCAACTGGTTAGTATTGAATCTCAAGTTTACTATATTCTTCTTGCCATCTATTATTGTATTTGCATTTGTATATCGAAACGTGATCTTACACGATGGCTTTGATCTTTATGCGCGTTTCAATGGCTTTGAAAACATATAGAATAGACGAAAGCATACCCAATTTATAGGAAATTAAAAATACAAAAGGTTGGGGTATCAAGTACAAGATGTTCCACAAATATCAATCCTCTCCAAATTAATATCATGGATTATCCTACAAATGCATTTGGATAACATTTGGATAACATCTTATTAAATGAATACTATTGTTTACACAAAACAGCATGTGGCAATACTTGATTTAGTAATGAACAGAAATGGTAACATCAATGGCGTGAGGGGAGGTTAACTTATTACAGGAAAACGCTGGAAATGTTTGTTCGGAATTGCTTGCCAGATATTCTGTCTAGCTGACCAGCCTTCGCACCAGAATAGATGCTGTTATAAACGTAATTTAGAGAAATCGGAATTTTGCAATTAACTGAGCGAAAATTAATGAATTAAATTTTTACTTTTTAGTGCACGCTTTTCATTTTCAGTTCTTAATTCCAATTAAATGACTGTCAAAGGTCTTCTTTGTCTGTTTTGAATGTTTGTGAAAGGTCTCGTTATTTTACTTGCGAAACCCCTTAGATACAAATACCGGTATAGTTGTTTATGATCATTATTTTTTATGTTCACCGGTTTCTTTGTTATAGTTCCTTGCACTTGTGCCGAGGTAAATTGTGCAGTTTTTCCTGTCAGTACGCATATTAACAGATTGTTCAAATAGCTGGCATTGCATAGCTGTAAATGTTCGTTGCAATAAAACTATAATGCTTTGTAGTAAAAATTCTCCGATGACGAATATGCCAGCAATCGCATATTTCCTCAGAAAATATGTTACCTTATTCTATGGAATCCTGTATGCGAAACGGACACTTCGAATGTAATTCCAATAGTGATACAAAACTAGTTGAGGCTTTTCAGTAAAGGCATAATATGGGGCTTGGAGAACTATTACCAGTTGTGGCAAGTTTTGGATATTTTTTTAGGTATGTAAAAATCCTTTATACCTTGGTAAATCATTCTTTAAATTAGTTGTTGTTGATGTTGTTGTTGTTGCTGCTGGTGATTTCTATCACAACAACTAAAACTGCAAACATTTTTTTTCTTGAAAGGGGTGATTCGTTTGGTTTGTAAGAAATATGGAAAACTCAACATTTATGCTTGTACTAGCCAAAGATGCCAACTGTAATGGTTGTTTATTCAGTATTGAAATTGTACTTATATTAGTGTCTTTTTTGATGCTGTCGTATGTTGAATGTCAGTTAAATAGCATTTGTTGTTAGTTTTTATTGTTTCTTTATATGTGATTATCTAAAAGATTCTTAGTTGCATATAACACGTCTAAATCTAATAATTGGACAATATTTTATTTATTATCTCCATGCTGGTTCCATTTTATTAATATGTACAAAAGGACATTGGGTGGTGTAAAAGCCATGTACTGAACGAGTTTTGTCCCTCCACCGGACATGTCAAGGGAACATATATCACTGGCTGTCTGGGCGTTAGTTTTCTCGGGAGCTACTCCGGAGTCCCTTGCAGCCGGCCGGCTTGAGCCTGGAGCAGGGACAGGTGGCACAGGAGAAGTGAACGGCAGGTTCGTACTTAGAAATCCTAGTGAATGTTAGATGACCATTTTAAGTATCGCTGTGTATGTATTAAATTTTGTTATTCTATGTTGCATTTTGGTATCAATTAAAACTCGATTGTAACGAGTGAAAGTAGACATACGAGGTAACTTTTGAATAATAATATGGTTACAGAAAACTGACCAGCACATTCAATATAGAGATTGTACATATGGCTATTTTAACGAAACGACATTATATTCGCTTTATGCTTGTAAACCAAAAGGACAATCAGCCTAGAATGAGAAAACCTTTTGAGGTCGATGTTATTTCTTATTTATCTAATACACTTATAATTTATATAGATTTAGATATAAAAAAAAACATGCAATATGTCTAGTTGTAGTACTTACCTGGTGCTAGACTGAATATAAACACTTGGGATCTATAGTGGGGTATAAGTATGTTATTATGTAATTATACTTCATCTAGATTAGGTTTGCACCGAGCTCCCGAAACGTGACCATATGCTTCCGACCATATGTCATACGCAAGATGTTGCTTCAAGCAGTTGTTTCTTGATTTTCTGCGACTTATAATTAATATCTTCTCAGCGAGTGCTTCTCATGAGTTGTTTCACTTACCACTGTACCAAGTATTTCTATAATTATGTGTATTGAAGGTGCATCAATTACTAGTACAATTTAAATGCTTATTTATAAGTACATGCATTGATTTTGAAACCAGTAGTTTTGTATCATATTAACTTTTATTACATCCAAGTTGTTGCTAAAAGTATTTTACTGAGTATATATAATATTTAAATTAATATAAACTACCTATTAACACTAAATTATCAAATCCGTTTGTTAACTAAATAACTGAGCGTAACAGGGTTATTTTTATAATTGTTGGCAGCAAATACTTGACAATATTCTACTTCCATACACATTGATGTTGATTTATTTGTTATTTCAGATTTTCCCGTTACAGTTCTGATTCAGCTGCATACAACAAGCATAGACAGCATAAGCGAATCATCGATGGTCAGTAGATTATTTTGATAAAACAATGGCTTAAACGTGATGATATTTGAGACAATATAAAAAACACAGGAAATACAATGGCTCCTATGGAGTTATTTATCAGGATTATTAGTAGTGACTGATGTCAATGCTGATATCGTATTATGGATTTCAGGATGTTCTATATTTCGATATCCTAAAGATTATCTCTGATTTTTAGAAGACAAGTTTGACAGCCATTCTTATGCAGTTCTGTAAGTAATGAAAATGCTAATAGGTCAATTTGCATGCTGCAACACAGAGGTCTGTGGGTATTGAAAGATTCTAAATGGTTTCTGCCTTCTCTTGTCGGACGTCTCTATGGGATTCTTCTTAGGCAGACGTGGAATGACAGCAGACTGGCGTACGAGAAATTGCCGAATCTGAACAGCTTGACACGAAGATGATGGGGAACGTCTGGGTACCGGACACGTTCCTAGCCAACGAGAAGCAGGCCCAAACATAAAAGATACGCGTGTATTTCAGTTGACAGCCATTGTATAAATTAATAACGTTCATGAATATCAATTGCATATTGAGTATACTGATTATAATGTTATGTACTATATATTACTATTATATAAATATTGCATTCTTTGAGGGCGATAGTGCATTTTGTCAACCCGAGGGAATAATGTTGACAAAATGCACTATCGCCCTCAAAGAATGCAATAATTATTTTAATATACCGAAACCAATGTCTACCGACATGACGTAATACTAAAGCAATTGTCTACCACCACGACGTCACATCAGGTGATATTGCTATGTGATAATTCCAATTATTGACTGTTCCTTTTTTATATGAACAAAGAAGGAAGACAGAAGGGTGAGGTATAATTAAGTACTATATTATACTGAAAATACTGATTATTGCTAGTAACTGTTAAACAAATATTTACAAGCCCGTAATATCTTCTCATGTTCAGAATCACCGCCAAATTAAAGTGCCAAATGGACCTGAGCAAGTATCCCCATGACAGCCAGACTTGTAGTGTAGTTCTAGAGAGTTGTAAGTGCATTGCGCATATAAGTGCACGAGAACTACACAAACGCGTCGGAAGTAGTTTTATACGCGTGTTCTTAGTTTACTGCTATATTTTATGTTAATACGAGCGATATCATTGTAAAACTCATTCGTCTGAGTACTTTTGTTGCAAGTAATGTATCATGCGATGTTATTGAAAAGAAGATCTTTTTTTAAACATGATGTATAGGGGCAAATCATGTCATCAATAAATGGAACTCTGTAATTCTACTTGACATTTTAACAATTTTTAGTTTGTCTGTGTTTTAAAACTTTTAAAACGTTTAGACAGTTACACAGAACAGAACAGAACAAAACATTTTATTTTCTAATTGAAGGCCTCCGGCCCATAATACATAGCATATAATATACAGCAAATTATTATTTGAGTTATGCGCCACATTAATAAATAAATAAATAAATAAAAAAATAAAAAAATAAATAAATATATACATATATACATATAAATAAATAAATAAATAAATAAATAAATAAATAAATAAATAGATAAATAAATAAATATAAATATAAATATAAATATAAATATAAATATAAATATAAATATAAATATAAATATAAATATAAATATAAATATAAATATAAATAAATATAAATATATATATATAAGCAACTAAAAAAATTGTTTGAGTAATACGTTACAATTTCTATATAAAGAAGGTATTCATACAGGTGTATTATTCTGGTTGTATGCATATACCAATTTACAGATATACAAAGCTAATTTTCGGATAGTTGTTACATTTTCATCTGCCATTAATCTATAAAAATAAGACATAGTTGGTCTTCCATGATACTAGCTATTAGGATAATAAGTCTGGCATTTATGGTGTTGTGGAAACCTATACGGCAATGCCACATCAAGGAAGAAAAGCCAGATAAAAATCTATTCACCACAGCAATAATTATATGTTTTGTTTATGAATTGATTTATCATTGCTAATCTTAAGGAGTGTATACTAGTATTTTTCGGACGATCATTTGTATCACTGTTTGTTGTATACTCTCTTGTATGCAATAAAACCCATGACAGAACATCAACACTGCAAAAATAATCTTATTTCTTAGATTTTTGTAATAACAGACACGACGCACTGACATGAAAGTGTATTGTATTACACCACTTCAGATGGCTACAGCACCGACAATCTGATGTTTGACTGGAACCCACTTTCGGTCCGCAGGATCCCAAGCTCGCTGTGGCCCAGTTTGACTTGGGAAGGCTCGAACCACTGCGCTGCGAGAAAAGGTATCGATGGAGAGGCGGGTAAAACTAGCACTCGTATAATATAATTATCTTCTATTTCATAGACATTCCGTTTTGTGTAATCTATTAGTATGGCATTAAGAACCCATACTGTTTCTCAGCTTAATACGTCCTGGGATACCAATACACTCATCCTTAAAATCTCTGAAACATTTATGTACAAACCAGTTTAAAATCGATTGTTTTATTTCGCGTAACATCTGAATCCTTTTACGATGGAACATTAGCTTCATGTATGATCACAATCGCGAGCATGAAATTACCCACCGCAATTCTTATTTATAAACGTTTACTTTCTTTCACTTGGACATTCAGTAACCTTTCTTCATATAATCAAGATTAGCGGATATTCTATAATTATAATGTATCGACACAGTTATTAAACTTCACTAAGTCCCGTTTCAGTGAAGTACACGTGCCTCATGCTGCAGTTTTAAATGACGCGCCACTCCGGCTACTACATAACGCAAGCGTACGTGCCGAGCGTTCTGGTCTAATTACCCCAAAACGGAATTCACATCCTCAGGGTTACATAATAAGATAATAAGCACATATGGTTGAGTGCAGGATTCATAGAATTTATAAAATTCAGTTTAAATGATATGTTTTGGTATCATTTTAAAGGTATATATGTAAGCAATAAGGAAAAAAGCATGTTTTGGTGCATTTCTTTGTCTAGTGGTTCCCAGCTTCATAACTTTTGGCCCATGTATTCATGCGCAAATGGCAGCCTTCATGCCCGTCAAAACCGGTGTTTTTTTCTAAGGTAAATATTTTGAGTTACAACATATAGAATCTTTTGATATTTTGTTTTTTCAAAAGGTTATGGCCTTATCTCTCCAACAATGTATGGTGATATATTGGAAAGTAGCTTGGTCATGGTGAAAATTGCGATCAAACTTTGAATATTGTATATGTAACAAAGAAGGAATTTATTTGCGCATACGTAACATTCTGATCGTGATCCTGTCCTGGGTGTCCTTCTGGCTCGACATAAACGCCGTACCCGCCCGTATCTAACTCGGGCTGCTCACCGTCCTCACCATGACAACCCAGAGCGCGGGGGCCCGGGCCGACCTGCCCAAAGTCTCCTATGTTAAATGTATTATAGGACAAATTGACTTGATACTCGTGAATTCTTTAATTCATATTTACGCGCTTGAAGAATTTCCTACCCGAGGAAATACTATTGTCCTCAAAGAATGCAATATTTATTTTATTATATAAAAAAAACACTTTTTTTGAAGAAATATATTTTTAAGTCAAACCGTGTTGCCATTTTTAAAGTCAGATACGGAGTATTTACTCATTGTTTCATACTCGCTTAATAACTCCGATCACCTGTCTATTGCCATTAAAAAAACAACTCAAATATTAAACAACTTATCTCTACTACTGCTGCTTTGTTGATTCTGCCACTGATGCTGCTATTGCTCCTGTTACTGGGACATCCTTTGATTTCAAAAATGAAACCATGTCCTTTTTCCGCCTTTATTGGCAATATTCAAATTGCTTATAATAACCCCATGTCGTGATTACGAGATAAAAGTCATAATTACGAGATACAAAAAAGTCGTAATGACGAGATAAAAAATCGTAATTACGAGATACTTAGTCGTAATTACGAGATACATTGTTAAATATTTCAGTTATTATTAATTATTTTTATTTAAACACCTTGCACAAGGACGCTTTCATACCATAACGTCATAGCAGATGATATTAAACTGGATATGTTTATATTGATATTTTTGCAATTATTGACTGCTCTGTTTTTATATGAACAAAAACGGAAGGGTGATTATGATGGTATTACTTCTCTTATTATAACATAATTAAACACTAAAGAACATACTTTATCGGTGCAGATTCGATGAAAGACAAATCTCCAAATTATAACTGAATCGTCTTTGTTGATGGACACATTTCAGCCATAGATATTCGGATGGCGGCGTGTCTGGTGTTTGTTTTCGCTGCCCTCATCGAGTTCGCATACGTCAACGTCAATACGCGCGTGGCGTAACGACGTATGCAAAAGCCGTCAACAAATGGAAACCCGAGTGGCGATGAAGCGGCAACAGTTGAAGTAAACTTTGTACATTTGATGCGTGTCGTGGGAAAATCGGGCTAAGTGCGGACTGCACAGGCTAATCCGGGACGACACTTTACGCACATGCAATACGTCCAGGTTTCCCACGACACGCCTCAATTTAGTAAAAATGTATTGCACTAAGAAATGCGTTTACTAGGGAATCGAACCCAGATCGTTTCCCTATACATTTTTATATTTGTAATCGATTATATGTAATTAAGTGTTTCAGTTTTCGCCAGATTATATTTAAATGACTGCTAATACAAAACATATATAATTCTTTATTTCTTCAGGATTGCCGGGTAGCAAAAAAATGGCCGGAAATGCTGGAATCTGTATGATGTAAGCCGGCAAAATGCTCGAACCATAGACCGCCTTTCACGCATTGCATTTCCACTTGCGTTTTTCATTTTCAACACATTATACTGGTGCATATTTATTATTTAGACATCACAAAAAAACAACATATTGCAGAAAAGTGTTGTTCATTTTGTCTGTGTGATTGCTTTTATGCAGAACTGTTTGTCATTTTGTATTTAGTCATCGCAAAAAAAAAAATAATAAAAAAATCAAACATATTACGGATAATGTAGTCCATTTTGTCTGTGTGATTGCTTTTATGCAGAACTGTTTGTTATTGTGTCACGTGTTCGTATGCTAAGTAATTACCGGTCGTTATGCAGAACTGTTTGTTATTGTGTCACGTGTTCGTATGCTAAGTAATTACCGGTCTTTATGCTCTTGTAGAAATCATTCTTTTAAACAAAAAAAACAAACACAATCTGTCAGTGTTCTCATTTGACGTTTCTGTGCATGGGGAAGGAACGAAGCCAGTTGTAGAACGCCAACAAGACGTGTAACAAAGGATGTAATGTGGAGTTATGTATAATTTTAGGGGCGTGTCGTGGGAAAACCGGGCTTAATGCATGTGCGTTAAGTATCGTCCTGGATCAGCCTGTGCAGTCCGCACAAGGACGACACTTTCCGCTTTAATGGTATTTTCTGTTTCAAGGAAGTCCCTTCTAAACATAAACCCGCTGCAGGCGGAAAGTGTCATCCCGGATTAGCCAGTGCGGACTGCACCTGCTAATCCGGGACGACACTTTACGAACATACATTAAGCCCGGGTTTCCAACGACACACCACGTATATATTAAAATCATCAACACATGTACTACCAGGCACCAGACACGTTTGTAAAGTTTAAAACTTAATGTCTGTTTAATTGAAAAACATTTATAATGGTCTTTAAAAACTTTCAAACAATGTTTACAATGCATGCCAGTTTTTATAACAACACTTAGTGATTGAAAACTATATTTTTATCGTATGTCTGTTTATTATAAAGTCGTTTTTGTTTTTCTATTTTTGGACCCTTTGAACTCAAAAGTTTCACAAATAGTCTTTTATATACGTAAAAGCGAGCCAATATTGGTCTTATATATTTTATTTGTACAAGAACAAATACTTTAACTATCTGGACGCGAAACATTCTGCACGAGTTATCTCCCCTAATGAAAAAACTACACATTTATATAAACTTAAATCTAGTTAAAAACATCAACGTATCACTAACAGGTTCCTTGATTTTTTAATACAATAGCAACTGGCAACCACCATGTTCTTATCCCACATTAGGGATGCAACGGGTAGCACATTTTTGTCGGGTCGGGTCGGGTATCTTTCTTCAGGTCGGGTATTTGCGGGTCGGGTCGGGTATTTATATAAGTAAAAGTACACATCAATTTTGTACCTCTAGAGGGCTGTTCCGATGAGTAAACATTGTTTCTACGTTGAAGATTAGACGATTAATGAAATTATTATCGTTTGTGACATACAGTTTTGATGTCAGATTTGGTCCTGCCTAGTGATTTTTAATCATTTTAATATATCTGCCCTTCTCATTGCATTTATATTGCTTGACAAAGCGCATTGGGCAGCATCCATCAGTTTCACAGATATCCTTGTTATTAATTGTCATTGTAATACTGCTAACATCTAAACTAGATCAGAATTTAGCTAATTTGCAGCAGGATTAGAGCTACAAATATGTTGTGATTGGACATTAGTTCTGTAATACTGTTAGAAAGGAACTATGAAGTTTGAACTGTACCTGTTTCCTTGATAGTTATTTTTCACTGGACTTTAAGCATCAACAGCGTTGTTTGTTCACGAGAATTATGAGTCGAATAGGACCCAATTTCTCCAGCTCTAGAGTATATACATGTATTTTACCCCAAAATCTAATTTTTTCCTATTAATGACTTAAGCTGAATGATAAGGAAACCAACACAATTATCAAGTTAAAACTGAAGGGAAATGATACATGTATACAGATTATTTGTATTACATGATATTTAAGTTCTAAGAAATAAACCTTGATAAAATATTAATAATAAATGGCGCAGGAAAAGGTAAAGGATGGATACTGAATAGCCACACTTCCAGCCGTCAACAGTTGGTTCGCTGTAAAAATTTGATCACTTCTGTTCATTAACGATACATTTGACATTTACTTAGGTTTGGTCATATAAATAACGATGCTCTGAGTTAAAATTCAGTCCTGTTAAAAGCCAATGCACTCAGTGGCACCTTTTTCTCAACTTGACGGGTTGAAACTCCTTGGCTTACGCCGTCCATACAGCTGTTCAGTGGGGGTCGTTCAGCGATGCACTCCAATATTCAAGAGCGCCAGCAGAATAGTTGCTTTTACTTTAAAAAACAACAACAACAAAACCTGTAAAATAGAAACACCTATGCCTATTGGGTCTTTGTTTTATTAATTTGTTGAATATGGTTTTAGAATTAGACAAATTGTAAGACAGATGGCGATGATTAAACAGATTGAATTGCAATATTATTTTAATACCCGACCCGACCCTAATTTTCCAATGAGGAACCGACCTCGAGTTAATTTTTATGGAACTGAGAATTCTGGTTATTTCGGGTATCCGTTGCACCCCTAGTAACCACTTCACCTACGAGTGAAAAACTTCCAGATTTGGAAGTTTGTAGGGGAGACCTCTGTGAGCAGGATGCAGATTTATTTTTAGATTGTAGTTGAGACCACTGTGAGCAGGTTGAAGATTCATTTTTTATAACATTTTGATTGTATTAATATTATTTTATAATACTCCCACATAAATGTTGCATTATTGGACCAGTTATATATATGAAAAACAAAAAGAGATCAATAAAAAGTAATTATAACAACGCAAGGATTTTACGGTGTCCACGTATTTTTCTTCTGCTTTTCCACGATTTTAATTCGCGCCAATTGATCTGACTATGGTCACGTGGAAATTCATGTCGGCAAGTTTTTAAAATCGAGCTATGCTCGGACCCAGTTAAAAATTCTGCGCGGAGGTTGCTTCCAGATTTTCAACCTCCGCGCAGAGATTTAACTGTGTTAAAGCATAGCTGGTTTAAATCCCTTTCGGCACGAAGATCATCGTGACCAAAGGCAAACACTTGAACAACGGAAAATCTTTGCAATGTTATGTTTACTTTTTTATGTATTTATTTTCTGTTTTTCATTTTAACTCCTAATATATATACCTGGACGAATAATGCAACATGTCTGTGTTATTGTTATAAAAAATAATGATACAATTAAAATGTTGTACAAAATAAATCTTCAATCTCCTCATAATCGTCTCCCCTGAAAACGTCCAAATCTGTAAGTTTTTAACTCGTGGTTGCAGTGATAACTAAGAAGAGCACCAATGGGAAAGTAACCATTGCGAAGAGTTTGCCAGATTTGGAAGTTTTTAGGGGAGACCTCTGTGAGGAGGTTGAAGATCTGCGCGGAGGTTGGAAGTGCGCGCGGTAAAGGAATTACTTCTCAAAGGGCAGCTACTCTTAAACCCATGCCTTTCAACATTCTACACTAGGGACGCGACTGATGTTTTCCTTAGATGTAAAGTAATAAAGTAAAATTAATTGATGCCACTTCAGGATAAACGGATCTAAGAAATTTCTGTTATGCTCATTTATACGATTTTTATAATTGGGCTCAAGTACATTCTTTTGATTCGACGGTCACACGAAATTTTCCGAATAACACACTGTGATTAAACTCTATTTTGGACCAAATTAGCATTTTAATATAGCAACCGTTTAAACGAACCATCAAATCAAACGTTGGTATTTCTAGAGGCCTCTCTGTAATCGCTTAGAGTTTGAACGTTTTATGTGGTAACACGTGCGAAACCTAACTTTGTTTTAGTGTTTCCCTCTTCAAACACAATAATAAAAGTAACAAAATCGAACCGTAACAAATTGATCCATTAGCAAATCATGGCTTTTCTACTGCGGTAGGTCGGTTTTATAGTAAGAGAACGTGTAACAATTATGGGAAGCATTTCATAAACTATGCACAAAATTATTAAATAATCTCTAATTTGATGCTCTCTAAATACAATAAAAGCAAAATAAAAAATAGTTGAATATGCATATTAAGGCGTTTCTGGACAATAAAAGAAGTTAATTTTCCATTAAACGCGTAGGCCTTATTTGTTTTTAATTCAGTTTTGTATCATGATAGTAATAAATAGCTTGATTTTATGTTTTACAATATACCAAATAATAGATCAAATAGGTTATTACAACAAAGACGTTCAAATCTTGTGGTGCATCCAGAACACCCGCTGTACTTTAAATAGTGACGTAATTACATTTCGCGGATTTGGTTATTTGGGCCTTATGTGATATCATCATCATAATCATCATCATAATCATCATCATCATCATCACTATTTATCATCGTTACCATCATTATTATTATCACCGTTCTTATCTTGACTCCTCCACCTCCTCCTCCTCGTCATCATCATCATCATGATCATAATCATCGTCATCATCATCATAGTTCTATCCCTATCATAATTATCATCATATTTATCAGTTTCATCATCATCTTCTTCGTCGTCGTCGTTGTCGTTATTCTTTACGTGGTTGTCTCGTCTTCATTTAAAGAAACGGTACTTATGTCTTAAATTATTGTTTCTTGAACATGCATTATCTTTTCAATTAGTACTTATTACTGATCATCTTTTCTAAAATTCCATCGATATGTGAATTGTATGTTGATTGGACAACATGTTTCATTGGCTTTGTTAAGAATTTATTGGTAAAAAATGCGCGCGTGTATGTTCATGTTTACAATTCATAACGATCATTGATGATGTTATATCAGACAATGTTTAGCAAATGTCAAAAGTGGTTGCACTATACCGTCCTCTAGAGCAGCGTGTTGCCTTCGTACATATTTACAATATTTACAAGCCGGGCACTGTTACTTCAAAGTGCACTGTCTTTCAGCACTGTGCTTTCTATCGCCACTGTTAAAAAATATCAACCCGTAATGCGTATGATGTGGATTATATCAGCAGATGAAAATAAAACCCAAAAAACACCACTACACTCATCGCTGAAAGTATGTCCTTTTTCTCCCTCGGATGAGTGACCAAAGTAAGTGTCAGTGTTTTCGGTCCTTGGTTACACTTAAATCTTGAAGAGCCACCCTCTATATCTTTTCTTAACTGAAAACCCTAACTGCAGGCAGCCCAATTCTCTGCTGTTGCCGTCGAGGACTCGTAGCTTTAACCCATAGTCACCCTGAAAATAAGATAATAATATTACAAATATATAATGAGGCGTGTCATGGGAAACACGGACTTAGTGCATGTGCGTTAAGTGTCATCCCGGATTAGCCTGTGCAGTGAGCACAGGCTAATCCAGGACGACACTTTTCGCTTGATTGGTATTTTCTGTTTCAAGCAAGTCTCTTCTAAACATAAATCCACTGTTGCGGAAAGTGCCGTTCCAGACCAGCCAGTGCGGACTGCACATGCTGATCTGGAACGACATTTTACGCACATGCATTAAAGCCCGGGTTTCCCACGACACGCCTCATTTATAATCCACGGTGTTACATTGTCCATGGTACACTACTTTTGACTTTTGCGAACATTAGTACTGTGTAAAAAGCACGGGGCATCAATATTTCATTAATTGTTCAACATCAACGCAAAAACTGATTCTTCAACGAATCGCAATAAAAGAAATAGTAACATATGAAATAGTTTTATTTTCACATCTGTAATTAATCAAGATGCATTCAAAATCAGTTTTGAAATGTATCACAAGGTTAACATACGTTTATCGTAAATTTACCCTATAATCCGCCGACCATATCTCCCATTTATTCTATTTTCATATCATGCAAACTCACATATAGTAACCAACCGTAAATTGTTTTTACGTATCGACCCCTAAAAAGTCTTATTGCCAACGAACGAATCCATCACGATCTAGTAACGCTAAACATATTTTCTCGTGGCAGTTCATTCCGTACAAAATAAATTTGTTTAACACTATCTCAAATTCTAGTAATGTATGCAATATATAGACGTAGTACAGAAGAGTTCATTTCATCACCAACAGTTAATTTCACTACAAAGGGTGTTAAAATGCACGAAAGGTCATTACATTATCACGTCAAATGTTCTGTACAACAAAAACTGCTCTGCTCATACAAAGACAACAATGTTGATTATTTAGAATGTTAATCATTATGTACATGTGTCTTCTTTTTTCTGTCATTGTGTTCATTGAAAGAGAAAAAACATCAAAGCCGCGACTATCAAAAGAATTAAGGCAAATCCTATCGAAATCGCACACCCCTACAAAAGCATTTCGCGTTCCCATTCTTTCTAATCAATATCATAGGCATAGAGCGGTGAAGTGAACCGGGACTTTATTATTATTGTTGAGCGCGCCTTGCCCCCTCCTTCTATCCCGGTGGTCCAATTAAGTTAACAAGCGAACACTTGGCTCGATAGATACTACAATGTCAAAATTGTCACAAACTCTCTCTCTCTCATCCATTCTCTTCAGATTACCATCGGGTTATATCATTTATTAGAAGCAGTTACTCTATACCAACACATGAAATATAGCGTTTAAACCTTAAATCGAAGGTCTTTGGATTTTCTGCTCTACTGAAAGCGGTTATTGTCATTCTTTTTGAAATGGCGGGTTTACCTGTTAATGCTTCAATACCAATTAAATCGACAGGAAAGTGATCAATCGTATAGATAATTTGACGCGCGATAATTTTTGATCCATTGCGGATAACGTCAGCGCCATCATCGCAGCATCAAACAACAATCTGGTAAATATTTTGCGATATACGCGTTCGATTTCACGGATAATTATGACACAGATGACTGGGGGAGACCAGTGATATTCGGTTTTAAATAGTTTTACAATCTAGATACCGGGATATTTGTATGGGCATTTGTTAGCAAACAAAACAATTTTAAAATAATGAAACTCGATGCATCATATTGCATTGGAACCAATCATACGTACATGTATTTCTGGACGCTTACTTTCATATCTGACCATTGATTAGATGAACAATTACACGTTTAACTTAACCAAGGTATTCTACTTGAAAATTCATGTTAAATTCGTGTTAAATTCATGTTAAATTCATGTTAATTATGCGAGTTAAATAAAAGGATTTTCTGGAATTTTAGACATACATTAATTTTCGCCATATTGCAAGTATAGTGCGATCAAAGATGCAACAAGAAGTAATTCAATACTAATAAAAGATCATCAATTAATTAATCGATTTATTCCGATGAAATAATTATGCTTCTTAAACTCATATACAACTCTGCGATGATGCATCAATGCTCATGGCACATCATTCGACAGATTATAAACAATGCGATGATCCATCAATGCTCATGGCAAACCGTTCGACCGATTATGAAACAATCTAAAACAGGGTATTCAAGAAATATAACAACATATTATATGTATTCAAAAAAGTTTGCAACAGAATTTGCAAGACAGGTTAAACATACTTTTTAAGACTCTGAAATGTAACGACAGATTATTCAAGAAAGGTTGCAGCATATTATTCAAGAACAGTTCTAACAAATGAGTAATATTCAAGAAATGTAACAAAAGAAGCACAGCTTACTCTTACACGAATAAAAGCCCGCGCAAACCCTCGCACTTTGGGAATATTCAGCGGCAGGTTCTTCACGTTGAACTCGCCGGCTTTGAAGGGGCAGCTGCACTGGACGCCGTATTGGCGCAGGGTCTTGGGGCACCCCATCACCTCGTACTTCTGCAGGTTATCACATATGTTGTAGAACATGCTGAAACGGAACGTCTATGTGTGCACTTGATGATGTTATTACGTAATTATTATATAATTATTATGTTGTAGCACATGTTAAAACCGAACGTAAATATTTATGCACGTTGGTAATGTTGTCACATAATATTGTAGTACATGCCGAAACGGAACATATATGCGTGCAATTTGACTGTTTTAGTACATGCTGATATAGTAGTTATATTAATGAACTTGGTGGTGTTATCACATGTGTTGTAGTACATGCTAATATAGTAGTAATATTAATGTACTTGGTGGTGTTATCACATATGTTGTAGTACATGCTGATATAGTAGTTATATTAATGTACTTGGTGTTATTATCACATATGTTGTAGTACATGCTGATATAGCAGTTATATTAATGTACGTGGTGGTGTTATCACATATGTTGTAGTACATGCTGATATAGTAGTTATATTAATGTACTTAATGGAGTTATCACATATGTTGTAGTACATGCTGATATAGTAGTTATATTAATGTACTTGGTGATGTTATCACATGTGTTGTAGTACATGCTGATATAGTAGTTATATTAATGTAGCTGGTGGTGTTATCACATATGTTGTAGTACATGCTGATATAGTAGTTATAATAATGTACTTGGTGATGTTATCACATATGTTATAGTACATGCTGATAGAGTAGTTATATTAATGTACTTGGTGGTGTTGTCACATATGCTGTAGTACGTGCCGATACAGAAAAAATGTATGATAATTCTAGTATTTATCACCGTTAACATCTTATTTTAAACACTGTGCTGTACTAAACATTGGATCCAATATTGAATACGTTGGATCATACATTGAATACGTTGGATCATACATTGAATACGTTGGATCATACGACTTTCAATCGTCGTCAAGTCGGGTTTTTGTTTGGAAAGTGTGCATCCATAATAATTATTAGTTTTAATTCAGAGGGGAAGTAAATACATGGACATATCATCTATCCTCGATTATTATGCCGTTTATGGACATATCATCTATCCTCGATTATTATGCCGTTTAAAGGCTTTTTTTGCCTCAACAGGTATTTCATTGGTAAGAATGGTAAGAGACATTTGGTAAGCTTTTATAATAAAACTGAATATCGTTATAATGTTTAGAAAACATTTCTGTTCGAAGTTCACAGTAGGAATAGGATTTGATGGTGGCGAAATATGTGTACACTCAATAAAGTCTCCATGATATTTACGAATGAACTGGATGTGATATGTCAATTAAATTATAAGGGCACTGATAACACTTCTGACTGGCTAATTACTTAAGCGATAAGACCATAGATACAATCAATGTGTTTATTTACTATGACCGTTACCACAAATTGCAAAATAATTCGCGTTCTTACTTTACTTAATAAGACATAAAATGGACCACACACCACGATATGTTGGACAATTAATGAAGTACTAACTGGTTAAATATGCCAGCTGTTGTTACTGTTGTTAGATGGACCCATTGACCATTCAGACAGGTGTTTCATTCCACAGTACTGACACTCGCAACATTAGTTGCGCAAAGCACTTATTGCAACTATTAAAGGGACTTGTTCACAGATTGACCAATTGACAATTTTCAAAATAGTAACACATTCAAAAATAAGAGTGTATAAACTGAGCGAAATAGCACTACTGACATAGATATATATTGGAGATATAGTGTCGTTGATAAAAAATCATCAATTGAAATGGATAACATTATGAACTGTTTGTTACGCCTTTCATCGGTATTTTGGACAACACGTGTATTACACATATAGCGTTAAAAATTCCCAGTATGACTGCAAGTAAGAATGGCCGAGTGGTTAGCTTGACAAGTTTGTGATCCCGGCGGCCGTGGGTTCGAGTCCCGGTGAAGGCACATTTTTTAATTATTTTATTTTCTTAATATATAATTCGTGTTTGTTTGTGCAACTGCTTTAGTTTTTGCAGTTAAGACATTAAATGACATTTATTAAAAAATACGAAAATCTGTGAACAGGTTTTTTAAAGACTTTGAATAGATTTATTATAACCATTTATGTCCCTGAATCACATTTTCGTTGCGAAGAAAAAAATGTTTTTTGGGGGAGATGTTTGTAATAAAGAGTTTGAAATAAACACGATGAATAGTATTCAGAAGTGACCAAGTCGAAGCTTATATAGATTGTTTGACAGATTGCTTCTCATATTAGATATTTGCAGAGAAATTAATAAATCAGAACGGTTTTCGGAAAAATTGGTAAATTATGTCTACAGTAATACGTATTTGTTTTAGTAATTCACGATTAAATTGTCACAAATTTGATTAAAACTAATATTTCAATTGCCCAATTTAGGAAAATAACAGAACTTTGCTAAAGTAGAAAAATGAGAACAACCACACTACGACAAGTTTGTCCTACTGCATGTACAATCTTCCATATCAGCAAATGCATTATTTTACACTCATAACTGAAAATGACGACAACAGCGCATTCCAACTTATGCCATCGTCCTAAAATTCCAAGCTTTGTTAAATGTTTCAAACGTGACGTACTTGTTTCTGAGACAAACTTACCATGAGCCAAGGCTGCTGTCGAAACATGGCAATGGGAATGGTATACCGATTAAATATTTCACGAGACCAATCTCGAACGAGATGTCACGTGGTAGGTCACGTGTGATGTTGCCACGGAATGAGACGTACAGCGTTCCAGGCGTTACTATGGGAACGGGATTGGCTTTCACCTCGAAGAACCTCAGAGGTCTGCCGACATCTGTGCCTGCAAGAGGAGACAGTGTAATTGCCTGCAAGAGGAGACAGTGTGATAGTACATCGAACAACTTACTTACAAATCTATCTAAAGGATACAGGTGATATCTGTTCATCTTGTTACCACGAAGAGATTTTATTTAAAGTTGTTATTCGTTTGCTCTGGTTCAGGTTGAAAAATTGACTTATTAAATTATAATTCAATTGAATGATGTATTCTGTTTTATTGCTTTTTAATTTGAAATGCAATTTATGAGATTATCTTTACACTGTACATTTACAGTTACATGTATTGTGATTTATTCTGGGGAAGTGTGCGGTCCGGGCACCCTTAAACCATCTTAACCGAAATAATGCACCTATCAATATTTTCCCCAGGGGGGGGGGAGCGGCGGGCAATCCCAGGGGAATTTGACTAATTGTGTTTTGGGGGATCTAATTCCCCACCCTAGAGCCAAGCATTTTGTCTAAATCCCCTCAATGGGGGATGCTTAATTGGTGTATCAAATGGCCTGGGGGCCAATATTATTGGGATCTAAAATCCCGAACAAAGTGTATTTCCCGGGACCCGGAATCATTCGGCGTATCAAATTCCCGCCTGTCAGGAATTGCTTTCAGTATAAAGTCCCTATATGCCCGCCGCTCCCCCCTGGGGGAAAACATTGACAGGTGCATAACGGACCGTAGAATGTTATTCAGGGTTTCTCTCCTGCCGATGAAGCTGTAGTTTCATACTGTTAGTATTACTTATAAGGTCGTTAAGTGACCTAGACATTTATAGAAGATATACAATTGTGTTTGCTGTCACATAGGAATGCCCCGTAGGTTAATATTTTTCACAAATAATATTTTTCACACACCTGTGATAAATATGATATCTTTTGTCACATATTAAGGGAACAGAGTGCGATTGGCCCAAAACGGGGTCTGCGTGAGGATCACAGAAGAATATGATTTCATTGCATATCAGAAACTGGATGCGATCACAAACTTCACAGAAAATGTGAAGAATAAAACTGTGATGTATGAAGAATACGATCTCAATTTTCACACCTGTGAAAAATGAGATCCCATTTTTCTCAAATGTGCAAAATAATTATGATTTGTGAAAAATATGGTCCTACAATGCCCATAATATATGCACTTCCGAAGAGCACATTCACATAGATTCACAACCAGAGTGTCAACCGTAATACAAATCTGAAAGTAGTTCAATATAACCCAGTGTGACATGATTGTATTATAGCGTTTCAATCGACCCATAAAGAAAGTGTCAGATTATCAATCGCTGTTATTTTCCACTCTGTCACCGTCCACATTGCATGAAACGGAATCACCTGATCGTATCGCAAGACAATGTGGTACTATTGCTAGGACTACCGTATTTAATTTGTTTTTGACCACTTAAAAATAATAATTTGAGGCGTGTCCTGTGAAAAATGGGCTTAATGTAAGTGCGTAAAGTGTCGTCCCGGATCAGCCTGTGCAGTCCACACAGACTGATCCAGGACAGCACTTTCCACTGTTGTGGTATTTTCTGTTTCAAAGAAGTCTCTTCTAAACATAAATCTACTTAGGCGGAAAGTGCCGTCCCGGAATAGCCTGTGCGGACTGCACAGGCTGATCAGGGGCGACACTTTACGCACTTGCATTAAGCCCCGTTTTTACACGACAAGCCTCGATTGTAATTTTTTTCATTGACCGAATATTGAGAGTCAGAAAAAATAATTCATTGATTTTTTGTTTTGTTGTGCAACTCATGATTTGTAGTATGCAGCAGCAATCTCTTTATTTTTAAAATGTCAAAATATTTGTACATCTTTCAAGCAGCAAACAAGAGGCTCTCGAGTGGACTGAGCCTCGCGGAACACGAGACTGAAAGCAGATCTGTCTGTCATAAGGTTTCAACATAAAAAGCACATTTATTTGAAGCAGATCAGTGTTTTCATATCTGTTAAAGCAAACCGTGTAAACTTTGTTTAACGTTTCAGTGATAACTTATATTTCCTCGTGCTCTCAGGTGTCAACGCAAATGACTGCACGAGGAAATCGTGGTGCGTGTAGAAATTCGATGCATTTTATAACCAACGCATTAACAACGGCACTCCGACAACAACAAAAAAACAACAACATTTAACATAAATTATTTCATCAATAACACCATGCCAAGAATGAATAATACAGAACGATTGGTATGTTAGAGGCTGGCTTTCCAGGTCCTCAGGTATGGACTAATAATTACATTGTATATGATAAAATTGCTCTTTATTTAGATTGAATTTCACTAAACAATTGCTTTTTTTTAGGTTTAGGTTTTAATACAAAATAAAGTGAAAATAACGAAAAATGTTACGAGGTTGAACCCAGCAGCCTGCACACCTAAACGACTTACGACAGCAGTAGTCGAGGAGTGGCCAATATTTTTCTGAACTCTATTCATAATACATTGTATCTGTCAGAGCAAGAGGTTGTTGTACATACGGAATATTACGCTAGTCAATTGTTCTAACAGTACGTATTAGTCGAGTGGCTTGTGTGATGATGTATCACACGAGAGGCGGAGTCTCGAGTGTGATACGAAATAACGCAAGCCACAAGACTATTAGATACTCTTGGAACAATTGACCAGCGTAATATTCCTTTTATTCTATACCACGATAAAGTTCAACTGTTCATTTACCTTATTTTATTTGTTTAAAAACTACAATAATGGCTTATCATTGTAGGTATAGATATATTTGTTTACATAACTCTATGATGACGCCATTTAAAAAGTATTTCAGCTAATATGGTAATACGGGATCGGAAAAATAGCGAGTACTGCAGTAGCATAATACGGGATTTTGTTCTGTCGACATGTATTTCACCGATTGATAAAGCATGTATTTTATGAAGGTTTTAAACAGGTATATAATAAACAGTTGTATTGAGTGACAACTGTGTTATGATACATTCATATGAACTTATTTCTAACAGTGAAATGGACTTTATTTCGTTATTACATTTTGCGACTTTTTGTGTGCAAATGAAGTTTCAGATAAAGGAAATTCAATACATTGAAACCTACAATGTTAATTGTTATTTTTGAAACGTTTGAAAAAATTTGGGCTAAACAAGGTTATGGCTGTTTAAGCGAAATATTAGTTCTAAGTGCCTATGGTGTTAGACATGCCAATTAAAAGATGACTTTGCGACAAAACTAATAAGTTCACTGTAAGGATGTAGGATATACCAAATTCTTATGGTGTAAAAATCATCGTCGTTTACATCATTGATTGTTTCTTATATATGTAATATTGTCGCAAATAGAATATTCCAGAAATTCGCTGTATTTTCCCTAATATTCCTACCCGCGTACTTTTTAACCTAACAGCGTACATAAATTTGGTTTTTACTTTTCTTTTACATTCTTGCGCATTGGATATGCTTCAGCATTCTTGTAGTTTCTGTTGTTAAAATGTGTTTTAGCTGTTTGCTTATTTAAAACCGACGACGACAGTATTTCATCGCAGTTGGCATTTTGATTAAAATTTGTCGTTTACTGTACAATTGTTGATATGTTTTAAAAATCCACATCTAACATATCCACATAATTATAACTTGTCTGAATTTTACCGTTGACAGTTTTCATCACATTCTTTCAAGATCTTATTGTTGAAGAGTCGTAGAATAATCGACCACAGATAAATCATGACAGTACAATGTGATCTTTATTATCACACTGATCCCGAAATTTGCACCATTTCCCAATAGTTGAGCAAAGACACGCGCGTAGTGGCTTAGAACCATTGACCGAATATTACAAATGAGGCGTGTTGTGGGAAACCCGGACTTAATGCATGTGGGTAAAGTGTCGTTCCGGATTAGCCTGTGCAGACGAGACTTTCCGCCTACAGTGTATTTATGTTTAGAAGAGACTTTCTTGAAACCGAAAATACTTGAAAAGCAGAAAGTGCCGCCCTGGATTAGCCTTAGCATTAAGCAACACATCACGATATACAATTGATATTTTAATGGTAGCAAAATACATACATCTGTTGAGGATAAATAGCAACTAGCAAAGAAACTTATTTCTGGCTCTCGCCTCGTCGTTAAGAATAACTACCTGCAGACGAGAAGTGAAAAGTAATTGTTATCTCTCGCGTTTGTCAGTTATTGCCCATTTAAGACACGAGATAGTCGAATAATGAGGAAACGTCTTACATTATCGCGCGATCAGAACATTATAATAATTATATCAAACGATAGTACAATCGCTAAACTACCATTTCATTAATAAAATGTGCCATTTCACATGGGAGGTCTAACGCTTTCTGCTCTAAATTGGCGTAAGCGGACCAGTTTTCGCCAATGGAGAAAACAGTAGACAAACATAAACGTGATTTCGCATTAAAGCGGTGATTGACTCAAGTTCCTAAAGCAAACACACATTTCGTATAACAATTGGAAGTAGTCTGAAATACTATCTTAGAATTTAATGAAAGTTTCAATTGTCATCTCCAATCCAAACACCGTCCCCTAGCATTGTATAAGGAACAACAACCAACCTGATCAGGCGATGCAATAGTTGTTTTAAATCAAATATTTGAATACGGCCGCCTAAATAGCGTCACATTGAAATTGAAATACTTTGCGGATATCTAATGTATTCGATAAACGCATTGTTACCCCTTTGAAAAGAACGCATTATTTTCCAACACCCAGTGCGGCCGGACTTCTTTGATGAGTTCTAAATGATAATCGCCGATGGTATCTACAGCAGACCTATTACCAGAGACAGAAGCTTTAGAAAAACGAGATTTGAAGGATGCGCGGAAAAAAATTGCGGTCTTATTAAAACATTAATTAAGATTTTGGCCACATTTTGGCCCAGTAAAATACATTAAGCGTCAGAAATTGTTTTCAAACAATCATGGTGGCACCGTATCTGATATTTGGGACCATTATGTTATCAACATTTTGAATCGGTTTGAAATATACATATTGCTTGCCTCTGACTGTTATCTCGTGCAATGATCGCAAATCCCGAGAAAAAGCAAGTGTTGATTCAAACTTTATGGAATAAAGTATATTTCTTATCGCATCAGGTTTTAACGCCATACTTTCCAACTAGTCGTTCAGTACCGTTCGGTACTGATAAAGTACCAAAATCTAAAACCCGCATTTAGTGTAGAGCAAAGCCTCTCTTGGCTGTGTCATCCTTGATCTTGATCACGGCAAACTATATTCATATGGTCTCTGCTAATATTTAAGAGGAAGACCATGGGAAAACCGGGCTTAATGCATGTGCGTAAAGTGTCGTGCAGGATCAGCCTGTGCAGTCCGCACAGGCTA